>BTHU01000015.1:70239164-71439164 GCA_036184795.1 Tokudaia tokunoshimensis
TGAATCAATGATTAAGAATATGAAAATAAATGCAAGGCATGCACTCCTTCTATTGAGCTGCACTTAAGTGCGGGTAGATAGCTGCTGGTTACTTTCCAACTTAAAAGTGCCATTACTGCATCTCAAGGGGATGTGTTGGACTTCTGGGCATGGTTATAATTCATAACCATGACATCTAGGCAGGACTACTGATTGAATTTGCAGTTTGGCAGCTTGCATAGCACATTTTAATATTATGAGATATAGTATATAAGAACAGGTTTCCAGGTTTTTATGCAGCTCAATTCCTTCAAGTCTTCCTGTCTGAAGCTTATACATAAAGTTTATACATACATATGGTTTATACATTAATAAATTATTATTATCATGTTCTGAGAGGCCACTAAAGGAAACCACAGAGGGAGGATCAGTTTGCTACAGGAATGACAAACCTAATAGCTCATCTGATCCTAAGGGGCTAGCAGGCTGTGTGTGAGTGTGTGTGTGTGTGTGTGTGTGTGTGTGTGTGTGTGTGTGTGTGCACGTGCACGTGCACATGCACACAGTTCTATATATAACAATAGTTAATAAATAAGGTCCTAAATTTAAAAGATAGCAGATAGGATATGTTGCAGAGAGGAGACAGAGGAGGAAAATTACATAAATTCAATACATGGAAGAATTTGTCTTAAAAAAAAGAATATGGAAATCTTGATTCAGTCAAGAGTCAATTCTGAAACAGAAAACAAATGTTTTCTTTTACACATGTTCACTAATAACTGAAGGTAAGTATAAATTTTTGGCACATGTAATAAAAAGGGGAGGTACTTCCAGAAAGGGAAAAAATCAATTTTCAACTTGGTGTCAACATCACCACATTGTAAAATAAATTCCCTGATACAGGTCATCTCTTGAGTTAGACTTTCCATTTTGGTACCTACATATATTAGATTTTGCTATCAGAAAATCCCCTACTGCAGAACATCTAAATTACATCAGCCACAATCTGATTTCTCTGAATTTACTTCAGCAGCAACAAAAACTATTTTTTCCATCTTCAGAGCTAATATCACTACTATGACAAATAGGAAAAGAAAAACATAATACTCTATGGGACTTAGCCTCAAATTTATGGCATCACTCTGGGTTCATGAACTGGTAAGTTGTAGATATAAGTAAATTTATGAAGATGTGCAGTACCTCATCAGAGTATCACTTCTGAATTACCACACACCATTTAAAAACACAGAATATATATATATATATATATATATATATATATATATATATATATATATATATATTCCACTATTATATTTTTCTCATTACATTTTTGTTTTCTCCAAAATCTTTAGAGTCAGTCTGTAATTTCCAATGACATGGGTCTTCAGAGAAATAATGTGTTTGTGAGGGTGTGCCCTCATTGTATATTAGCCTCCCAAAGAGAAAAGACATAAAAAATCTTACTTCTGCACTCAAATCTTTGCCTTATGGGTATAGTGCCTACCTTACTAACTGTGACTCCCAATTCTTGAACTTCCTAGAATCTATAAATGTGAAGGAAACATTTGTTTACTACGGTGCCTAGTTTATGGAAATTTAAACTAAAAAATATGTTTTCTAGACCCTATCAATGATATTCATTTTAATATGTGCATATGTAGATTAACACATATAAAAGCTATGCAATAATTTAGAATAAAACAATAACAACATATGAACATTGATTTCTTAGTCAGCCTTAAAGGCATTTTTGAGTGTAATTAGCAAAATGATCTAATATGTGAATGTTTACTAAATATCGACTATAGGGTTCTGAAACTATCCTCAAAATTAGTCTTCCCAGAAAAACATTATTATATATATTTTACTGTTGGATGTCACAACAACCATAGAGGTCAAAACTAAAAACTACTAGAACTCTAACTCTAAGGATTATATTTTAACATAATTTTTTTAGAAATATTAGGAATCTTGTCTTTAAACCGCTCTGTATTTATTAGGAATTGTAGAGTATAAATCTGCAAATAATCTTCAGATTTATATTTAATATGCTTCAATCAATTCAATGGCTGGGAAATTCCCAAACTTCTATGTTGCTAACACCTCTATTCTGATACTCCTGAGTTATTACTTACTAAAATGTATATTCCATCTTTGTTACCCTAGACCCAGTTGGGGTCATGTCTTGGGGCCAATCTTCCCCAGCTCTTACGTGACTGATGGAATACTCTTGGTTCTGCATCTATCAAGCCTGATCCTTCTGCTTCCCCAGCATAGTGATACTATCTTTCTTCCTCTCTTGGTTCCCTTGCCTGCAAATCATAAAGTCCTACCTCCATCTCCCTGCCCAGCCATTGGTTGGTAGTAACTTTATTAACCAGGCGATACCAACTTGGGGCGGGGACCCTCAGCATCTTACAGGGAACACAACTAACATAATGCCAACTTTAGGCCAAACCCACAACAGACCCCCACATGAATTAAGTTTAGATCATAATCTATATACATATCCATAGAGTTGTACATAGCCAAAATAAACACTCCCTTGCCAAGCCTTCCCATATGATTTTAGTGTATTTCAATGTGGCAAATAAAGTTAACCATCATACTGTCTAATATTTATTTCCAATGAGTAGAAAAGAAAATTCTACATATACAGAAAAAATAAACACAGAAAATTTTATGTACATTTCCTAAATTTAGTAAATTCTATTGTAGTGGACTTCTCAAAATTTGTTTGAATGTCTTATGCAAGTGACATAAAAGTTGATTACATTTTCTAAGGATATCGTCCTTGAGACATTGCTAGACACCATTAGGTAGGAGACATCAAGGCACCTTTTGTACAATGGGTGGGATCACCATCATACAGTTGCGATTTCTTCCCTTTAAGATGAGTAAGATTATCATAGTGGTTTGCTAACAATACCAAATGACCAACGATGAGTCTAAACTTTTAAATTGTCAAGGGATTTTTCTGAAGTCAACTACCAGAATGGGAACATAAGAGACATGAGTGGTTCATCAGTGTGCTTAATGTGATTAAATAGCGGCTTCCATACACATTGCTCCTCTGCCTTTCCTATTCAGTCATCACTGTTGTTGGTACTGGAACCTGTTGCCAAGACAGCTGGCCACTGAATTCCCAGAATCCATTGGGCTCACATTTACCTGTGACCATGTCACCGTCTGTATATATAAGAGGAACACACCTCCCTCTTTTCTTCCCTTCTTCTCTTTCCACCACCTTTGCCCTTCCCCCTCTCAATAAACCTCATGTGGAGCTGTTTGGCCTGGTTTGTTCTTTCTGGAGCCACTGCCACGTCAGCCTTCCTTTTTCCACTTCTTTTCAATTTTTTGTTTTCCTCATTTTTTAATCTTTCTTTTTGGTTCTTGAATTTCATATGTACACATACAAAGAAAAGTAATTTCTTTGGAAGGATAAACAAACATTTTTTTTTTATTTACTTAGAAAGCACATTTCATTTTGTATCAAAAGATAGGTAATTGACTTGTATAGCACTCAATCTCGTCTACAGAAAATGAAAAGAATGGACTTGAACCTCTCCGAATGCCATAGTGCTACATTCACCTTCTATAGCATCCTGCATCACTTTACAGGTTAACCTCACTTCTCTGCCAAATTGAGCTGCTGAGTTCCCAGAACACATGACACAACATCTGCGGTGCTTTCCATTGAGATTTATTTTGCCAGATTTTCATTAAAATAGCAAGCGAATTGACTCAATAAAATGTTGCTTATCTTAATAAAGACCCTTAGAGGTTTGCAAATTTGCATTTAATAGTCTTTAGTGTCATTATGGCATTAATAATCTGTGCCTAAGGAGTAATAATGAAAACTTTATACTTTCTGGGTAATAGAGGTCGCTCCGTACTCTTCCATTTTCATGGAACTTGGGCTTTTAAAATAATAGAGAAGGAAGGATTCTTATATACAAAATGTGGTCAAATTGGAACTGCTTACTTAGGTTAATGAGTCTTCTCCTAATATAGTAGGATATCTATGTTATTTAAGACAGTAACATACCATATATTTACTTTCTCAACTTGTTAACAAGTTCATTCATCATCTTGTAAAAATAAATACTTTTGATCTTTTTCAAGACTGTATAGACAGCACAGCTGGGTTTGAAATGTATTACATGAGAATAAACCAAATATAAAAAAAAGATATTAAGGACATAGTTTTCGTTTGCTTGCTTGTTTTTGTTTTTGTTTTCCTAGTGTCTTGGCTTGTTTCGTTGTTAATGGTGAGGATGCTTTCTTACCATACTATTTCAGCTGATGGTTCATTCATGCTTTCTGTAGGAAATGTTCTGGTTAGCAATCTACTAGCTTTCTTAAAATAACTTCAACTGTATGACATCTAATATTAGTGGCACTATTTTTCTTTGGTTCATTCATAAATACTTAATTCAGAAGTAGAATATAAATCTTCATAATACACAATTTTCTTTAACATGTGATTTTTTTTTTTAAAAAGAGTGATATGCAGGCAATTCAGTGAATCATTAAAAGAAACAAGAAAATGTAACTGACATCATTCTTGGCTCCATTGCTCTGCTACCAATTCCATCTGATAGAATGTGTTGGAATTGTTCACCGAAATGAAAATACAAGGATGTAAAGGAGACACAGATAATATTTCCAAACCAGATTTCAGTTAACCAAGCCAGCATTTTTAGTCCCAAGAACAGCGCTGCTAAAGGAATTGCGGAATAATTTAGGTTTACTGAGCAGACCTTAGGTTTAGGCTAACGCTAAAGGTTTTACATGTGAACAGTGTTTGAATGATGCCTCACACTTTAGCCAGGAATTATTCAAGTTCTGACATTTTCTGTTAAGAAGAAAATAGTGTGAATGGGCCCTTTATGCTTGCTAAAGCTTAGGACAAGTTGGATGAAAATTAAGGTGTATGTTTACAAAGACTAGAGGAGGTGCTGAAAAAGATCCAAGAATAGCAAGAAAAATGCATCCATAGTTTCCCAAGGATTTGTGCAATAGTCATTTTTTCAAGTTTTCCCTGGGATGTATTTTAAACAATCAGCAGTAAGCTTTCCTCTGACATCAACGTTGTTTTTTTTTTCAATTCAGAGAAGCCTAGTGAAACACAGATAAGCCTTTCTAGTTATATTTCTTCACTCACTCAAATGTCATCACCAACACATTGGCCAGAAGCATCTGTCAGTAAAACAGAAGAGACACATTAAGAATAAATTCACAGGAATACATTCCAAACAAGAATATCACAAAATTGATCCAGGAAAACAAAGTGCTCAAAAAGGCTAGCAGAATGTTCAGGGGAAATGCTGTACACTGAATGATAAAATATCTTCAAATTAAACACAAATATGAGTAAGACACATTATTGGGCTGAAGCCATTCAGCAAAGTAAAGACAGTTAACTCTTTAGGCTTAGTGTGTTTCAGCTAAAGACACTGATGTTGATTCTCTTGGGAAGACCTCTATGTTCTAGTGAGTCATAAAGGACATTCCATGGCTTTAGTATTTCTCTTGCACAAGGCTTTGTCATGAATTTCACAGCTTTTAAAATAGAATGAATTTGTGAACTGCCCAATGTGGAGATTTTCCTGTCTAAAACTGTGAGTGAATTGAATTTTTTATGTTATCCAGCCTGAAGTATTTGAGTATTAGTCACATATATGAACTAGATGAACTCAATGAGAAGATGTTACATTCTTGTCTTCTCCTCTTAGCATTATTCCTTTTGAAAGTTACTTTGACAAGTAAGTTGGGCTATTTTATTAAAAAAGAATCTCATCATTGTGATTTTCAGTTGTACCTTTGAGACTCTGCTTAAACAGTGATTTTTCTGTGTAAAACATCAGGTATACTTATTTCTGACTATAAGATCAAAGCACATACAATTAAAGGAAACTGTTAATGAGCCTTACTGACTTTTTGTAATTTTTTTTTTTTTTGGAATAATGAGTCAACTTCTTGAGTGAAAATACTTCTGTATTCTCCATGGTGCTCTTGTTCAATGTGTTCAACATTTTTAATCATATTGATGAATGGAAAATTTTAACACACGCCATGTAATCCTAACAGCTAGAACATACAAGATCTGCCTGTAAGGAGGGATGAATATCTGTCCTCTTATCAGATTCACAAGCCAAGAGAATAAAGAAAAATGTTTCCACTACTTTATGCAGTATGGCATTTAAAAAAAAAGCAAAAAAAAACCCCACCAAATTTCAGGTCTAGAAAAACTAGTTTTAGTTGGTGGTTTAGTCCCTGTGAGCTTTGGGTGTTAGGATTCTGTCTAAGCTTCACCCCACCATTACCTGGAAACAGGCAGGTATGCCCCTCCCACCATTCCCTGGCAATAGCCAGGTAGGCCTGGCCTACTATAAAAAGGACTGCTCAGTCCCCCCCCACCCCCTTCTCTCTTGGTATCTTACTCTTCTCTTACTCCTCGCAGCTTCTCTCCTGCCCCTCTTAGACTCTCCTCCCCTCCCCGCTCTCTCCATGTGGTCTTGGCCAGCCTCCACTTCTCTACTCTCTCCCTATCTCTCTCTTTCTCTGTCTCCACCACACCCACTTAACTCCCATCCTCTGCCCTGAATAAACTCTACTCTTTACTATGTCTGTGTGTGTCTTGTCCCTCTGGGGAAAGGATGCCTCTGCATGGGTCCGCTGTGACCCTCCCTTTCCCCACACTGCCATATACCATATCCTCTAAAACCTCTTTCTCTTTTTATGATCACAGCATTGGAGGTACTAGTTGGTTCATATTGTTGTTCCTGCTATGGGGCTGCAAACGCCTTCAGCTCCTTGGGTCCTTTCTCTAACTCCTCCATTAGTGACCCTGTGCTCAGTGCAATGGTTGGCTGAGAGCATCCCTCTCTGTATTTGTCATGCACTGGCAAAGCCTCTCAGGAGTCAGATATATCAGGCTCCTGTCAGCAAGCACTAGTTGGCATCCACAATAGAGTATGGGTTTGGTAACTGTATAGAGGATGGATCCCCAGGTGTGGCAGTCTCTAGATGGCCTATCCTTTGGTCTCTGATCTACATTTTGTCTCTGCATCTCCTCCTGTGGGTATTTTGTTTCACATTCTTTTTTTTTAAATTTAATTTAATTTTTTTTAATTTTTATTAGATTATTTTTTATTATTTTCTTTTTTTTTATTTACATTCCCAATGATTTCCCCTTTCCCATTCCACCCAGAGGCCTCACCGGCATGCAATAAGGACACATGCTCCACTATGTTCATAGCAACCTTATTTCTAATAGCCAGAAGATAGAAAGAACCCAGATGTCCCTCAACAGAGGAATGGGTACAGAAGATGTGGTATATTACCCAATAGAATACTACTCTGTAATTGTTTCCCCTTCTAAGAAGGACCAGAGTATAGAGTATACATGAAAGGACCGATGGCTCCAGCTGCATATGTAGCAGAGGATGGACTTGTTGAACATCAGTGAGAGGAGAGACCCTTGGTCCTGTGAAGGCTCAATGCACCAGTGTAGGAGAATGCCAGGACAGGGAAGCAGGAGTGGGTGGAGTGGTGAGTAGGGGGAGGGGGGATGAATTAGGGGTTTTCTGGGGGGTGGGGACCAGGAAAGTGGACAACATTTGAAATGTATATAAAAAATATATGTAACAAAAAAAAAAGTTGGGAGGGGTTTGCCCTTGTGGTCATAATTACAGTGAGTACTGAAAAAAAAAAAAAGTAAAGCTAGTTTTAATTAAACTTCCTAAATTATTAATGAATACAATAATTTAATACTAAATCAGATATGTTGAATTTATGTTCCTGATACTGGGTTATATATACATGAATTCACACAAGCATGCAATGTACTTTTAGCATATATCCTTCCATCTCCCCTGCTACCCTTTAACTCCGTTCATCTCCTCCCATTGGCCCCCTTGATTTCCCTAAACAGCTGTGCTCCTACTTTAGTTTCAAATATGTATATGATTTTATTTGTTTTTTTTTTTTTTTTTTTTTTTTTTTTTTTTCGAGACTGTATAGCCCTGGCTGTCCTGGAACTCGCTCTGTAGACCAGGCTGGCCTCGAACTCAGAAATCCGCCTGCCTCTGCCTCCCAAGTGCTGGGATTAAAGGCGTGCGCCACCACCGCCCGGCTTGTATATGATTTTATGAGTCTACATAACAAAACTCACTTTTATGACTAGCAATTATCTTCATAAGATTATCTCTGGTTTCATATATTGTTTTTTATTTCAAATAATATAACCGGCACACTCTGGCTTCAGTCTTATTTCCTTAGTTTCTCATCTTGAAAAATCTTTTGCTTCCATCAGAACCTTCCCATCATACTAGCAATTTTTAAAATCTATTTTGTTAAAACTTGAGATTATTTTTTGATTACAATACAATTACATAATTTGCCCTTCATTTTCCTCTACCCATACATTCTCATATAACTCTCTTTGCTTTTCTAAAAATTTATGTATATTAGTCACAGAACTCACAAATGTCAACAAGCTGAAGTGCCCAAATGAGGACAATTCAGTCCCACTTGGGAAGGAGATGAAAGAAATCACAAGTGGGGAGGGAGAAAGGGAGATGGGAGGGAACGTGGAGGGGGCAGGGGAGTGGGGGAAAGGAGATGGCAACAGGATCAGGTATTGGGGGTGGAAAAAGGACTGAAGTCCTGAGGGCCAGCAGAAAGAATGGGAACAGGCAACCTCAGGAGATAGGAGATTGGGGAGACCTTCCAGAATGCACCAGAAACCTGGGAGGTGAGAGACACCAAAGACTCAAAGGGAGGGACCTTAGATGAAAAGCCCAACAGTAGAGAGAGGGAACTTATAGAGCCCATCTCCAGCAGGAAGACAGGGCATCAAAAGAGGGAAAGGGGGGGGATCCCACAGTCACAACTCTGACCCATAATTATTCCTCTCTGAAAGAATTACAGGAATGGAAATGGAGATGAGCCTGAGGAAAAGAAGGTCTAGAGACAGGCCCAAAATGGGATCCAGCTCAAGGGGAGTTACCAATGCCTGGCAATAGTACTGAGGCTATGGAACATTCACAAAAAGGGACCAAGCATTACCTCACTCCAGAAGACCCAACAAGCAGCTGAAAGAGTCAGATGCAGATATTTGCACCCAACCAATTGACAGAAACAGCTGATCCTTGTTGTTGAATTAGAGAAGACTGAAAGAAGCTGAGGAGAAGGGTAATCCTGTAGGAGGACTATTGGTATCAATTAAACTGGACCCCCGAGATCTCTCAAACACTGGACTACCAAACAGGCAGCATACACTTGCTGATATGAGGTCCCCAGCACACATACATTAGAGGACTGGCAGACTTGTGTTCAATCAGTGATCATACACCTAACTGTCGAGAGAATGGAGGCCCCAGGGAGATTAGAGGTGAGGTGGGTTGAGGGTGGAGATATCCATGTGGAGACAGGGGATGGGGAGGAGTTATGAGATGTAGAACAGTTAGAGGCTGGACTGGGGTATGGGAATAAATTATGGAGTGTAAAAAATAAATGAATCAATTAATAAAAAAATTATGGGCTTTATAATCCATTATTTTTTGTTATATATATATGCAAATATGTATTCCTAAATATATTCCTTACATCTTCCGGGGGCCCATAGCTATATAGCCAAGATTTTTGTAAATATATATTGGAAACTAAGTCTTATTTCTGAAAGTATGAGGTTAAGAAGAACTGGATATAACTTCAACAAATGGCAGCCAATGTGGGGGCATTTTGTTAATGAATTTTATTTCATATAAATGTAAGCAGTAAATTAATTGGTGTCTATTTCTTATATTAATTCCCTGTAAACACCCAGAGAAACCAAGATTTATTTAAAACTGCATCCCAATAGCTAAGCAGTTAAATGATCTACCTTATCCTTCTATGTTAATCTGGCTACCTCCCAGCCCCATCCCATGATACTTATATATTATGATTGATATGGTTCTTTGGTGTTCAGGTGTATTCCTATGACCTCTCTTTAGAACCTTTCCTTATATCTTCAAATCCTCTATCCTCCTCTCCTGAATCCCCCCCTCTCTTTCCTCAATTAGGGGGACATCATGACTCCTATTCTCCATTCCATCAAGCCATTGAGTGATCAGCATTATTGGCATGGCAGAGGATAAAATGGGAAGAATCGTTTACACAAATTTGAAAGAGTAGATTCATGGTATAATTACAATTCCTATTTGAAACAAGTTATTGGGGCAGAGAAATCAGAACTTGAAAAACACAGGGGTAAACTACACAGTGTACAAAGAATGTATGCCTACGGAAGCAAAGCAACCAACAATCTTACCCAGCTATGACACCATAATACACAGAACAAGCAGCATGATATGATGTCCCTAAAGGTATATCAGTAGGAAACACACCTAGATGGTAACCAAGAGTCCTCTAATTAGATGTAGGATCTGCTCAACAAAGGTAAAGCCATTCGTGGAACTGGAAACCCTGAGAATTATCCAGAACTAAGAAAGCTATGAACCTTGAAGAAAAAATCATAACCATCATTTTTCTAATCCAGGTTACAACTACATTCTAAATATGTATCCTTTACACACAAATACATGTAGTTCTCACACATTCTTGGAAATAGTCTCTTCGCAAGAGATGTTAAACATTGTAAAGGACTACAATCTCTCAAATTGCAGAGTTAGGGAGTCAACAGTGAGACTGTGTCTTTTAGTAATGCCTGAATCTCAACCTTCAAATCTTACCAACATGACTGCTTGCCTAAACATGACCTGAACCAGGACAATGACACTAAATACAATAAAGTGGATGGAGGAAGAAAACCCAGGAGCCATCAGTTATACACAAAAGATATGTTGAGAACTAAGATATGTTGAGAGTGGGAGAAATATTCTTTCCCCAAAAACAGCATCCAATCACTTATTCAACAGTTTGTTCTTCTTTATTATCAAATGCCACAGTAATACGTGACAAATATTTCTCAAAAAAAGGAACAAAATGGCTGATAAAAGTCACCAGGCACACAAAAGTCACCAGGTATCAACCCACAAATAAAGAAAAACTGATATTTCACTTTACCCCAATCTGAATGGCAATTATAAAGAAAAAAATGAATCCAGAAAGAATATCATAGAAAATGAAACTCTTATGATCTGATAGTATAAAGGTTAACAAGTCCATCCACCATAGGAATTTGGATAGATTTTTCTGAAGATAAATAAAATATATTCATTAGGAGACATAGTTATACAACTATTAGGCATTCATCCTAAGAATTCTAAGTAAACATTATTCCAGAATTATTTCGTATTAACTTTATTGGCACACTATTCACCATACCTAAATTAATGAATCAGCATCATTGCCTTTCAACAGAGGAATGCTTGTTTAGATTTCTAAGAAAATCTGCAAAAGATATATGTCTTCTCTACAATCATATGCAAGTTCTGATGTAATAGTTTACTGATTATAAAGTCACGTTTCAAGTGGATTGAACATTAAACTATTTTTAAGTTAGAAAAACAGGGTGATTTTCCCCTGCAAAGCAACATATGTAGAGAAGTGTGTGATTCCGTGGTAATTATTGCAAACTCTCAGGAGTCTACTTGTCAACAATATACTAATTCCAGAGCATTTTGTTTTATTTATTCAATCATCTCAAACCAAGCAGTAATGGCTGTCTCTTAAGGGATGTTTTCAAATCCAATATGTAATTATCGTCTAATTGAGCACCAATTTTAGTGTTTTAGACAATCAGGTAACAAATAGTCATTGAGATAGAAGGCTACATCTAGGGCATTTGATTTGTTTTCACAAAGTGAAATGTGTGAATATACATTAGCAAAGGGAAAAATAAAAGTATGTTTCTATTGAACTACAGTTCTATGTTTTAGTTAACCGTTTGGGATTTGCAGAAATGGACAGCCATATTTCTCTAATTAGTTACAGAGTAAAAGTGGAAGTGAATTGCATCCTGCTGTCTGACTTTGTATTTCTTTCTTCATTAACTAATTTATTTATTTATTTTACATCCCTATTGTAGTTTCCCCTCCCTTGTCTTCTCCCATTCCCTCCCTCTCACCTCCTCTTCCCCTATGCCATGCTCCCTTTCTCCTCAGAGCAGTGGAGAAATTCCATGCATATCTAAACACCTTGGCATGTCAAGTTGTAATAGGACTAAGTGCATCTCCTACTGCAGTGAAACAAGGCAGTCCATTTAGGGAAACAGATCCAAAAGCACACAGCTGATTCATTGACAGCCCATGTTTCTGCTAATAGATATCCCACATGAGGATCAAGCTATCCATCTGTTATACATGTATAAAGATCCTATATTTGTCCCATACATGCTCTCTGGTTGGTGGTTCAAAGTCTGTGAGTCCTTATGGGCTGAGGTTGGATACTTCTATAGTTTTTTTTTTTTTTTGGTGTCCTTGAAGTCTCTGACTCTTTTAATCCTTCCTCCCCATCTTCCACAGGATTCCCTCAGCTCTGCCTAATGTATTTCAATCCTTACACTAAAACAAGCTCCAAAACCATTAATATCTAATATAGCATATGTAATAGGAAATCTGGCACTACACCCTTGCCAGTCCCTTCTTAGAGATTAGAGTAAAATAATATATTATATCATGTTAACATATCATATGCATGTGAGATTATCATAATTAAAACACATGAAGAAACAATCATTTTATTGTCCCAATATGAAATTGAGTTAACCTAAAGGCAGAGGTAAAATATAAATGTTCATCCAAAGGACTGTACTTATTGAAACATAAATATTCTCTATATCTTTACCATGCCATAAAATATTATCTAAAGATGTAAAGAAAATCCTTTATATTGTGAGAGAATACAGCTCTTAATGTAGAGTTGAGGACTCTGGAATGTTGCGAAGGAATGCTGGGAATCAAGGAAACAGTCTTTCCCATGGAAGAGGGCACTATTGTTTATCCAACACCAAATGGCCAGTTCTAAAAACATATATATAAGGTATTTATATATTCAGAAATATATAACAACTGAAGCAAGAGCAGTCATGTGTTTGAAAAAGGGAAAGAGGTAAATACAGGGGAGTGTGTCTAGGGGGAGAAGAATGATGATATAGTGATATTTTCATCTCAAAATATAACAATAGGTTTTTTTTAAACAAAGAAAATAAATAGTATTATAACCATAAGCATTGCAATGGAGATAGCGTGCGATTGATGGCACTTTTAAGATTGACTTGAAGATTTCATATGCTTATTAAAACTGGAGAAAATCAATGTTAACCAAAGACAAATACAATCTAAGGATAAAAGTTTTTAAAATATGGCTTTTCATTTCTTTGTGCTTTGAACTTTGACATGTAAAAGTGCTTTCTTGATATTAACAAGGAGTACTTGTCATGACTGAAACCTTGACATTAGAAGAATCAAATTATTTTGATAAAATCCACACTTAATTTAATATTTCAGTAAGTTTTGCCTAATGACTACTTTCTGATGCTATGTACAATATAGGCCACAATGTCATTTTTTTTCCTCATTACCTTTTCTTACTTTTTTCACTGAATGTCTGTAGGTATTTCATAGGTTTTATTTTTAAATATATGATTTAAAGTTGAACCAGTCAGCCAGAGTTCAGAAAGAACAAGAAAGTATGAGTTTATACAGCAGTAAGTCTTAGAGACTGAAAATATTCTAAGCTGTGATTTGATTGTAAGAGAGAGTACTTCCTTCCAGAACTAGGTCTAGGTTAGCAGACAGAGTTAGTAAGCCTCCTTGATGATAATTATATATTTTAACATTTCTATCTTTAGCTAAAGATCATTTACATGTAATCCAGAACTGATACACCCTCATTTATTAGATTTCTGAAAAATGATAAATGTCTACTGACTATCAGCCATTTTGTTATAGTCCATAAATAAACAGAAGTTTTAAATAACATTTATATAAATTATTTATATCAAGATTAACAATTTAGCATCCCATAATGATTTTTGCAATATTTGTTTGTCCCTAAATGATAAGAGTTGAAGAGCAAGCTCTCAAGCATCTAATTAACTAAGGAGGTAATCGACTATCTAAACAGCTGACTAATAAAATAACTAAGTGAATGAATGAATGAATGAATGAATAATAAACCAAAAACAAGAACAAGGTTTTTTCTTAGGCTCTTAACAGTGAATATTAATCCTAAATATGTTGATGAAATAGTAAATTAACTAGGTCAATTTCAACAATGAACCTCCTTACACTTCAATAACACAGCTTTACTATTGGAAAAAGAAAAAAAATGGCTTCAGGAAACACATTTCCTAATTAGTCTAATTGATGAAAAAACATTATTACTTTCAGCCAAATTCTTGTGGATTTTTTTCCAAGTTAAAAGGAAAAATCCATATCACTTAAGGAGAAAATTTGATTAAAATGCTGCAGTACAATGGGCACTTCACTGATTTTCTTTAGGTCAATACCAAACTTACATTCATTACATACAGGTAGCTAAGTAGTTCAAATGCAATAACTCCCAAGACAGCAGCTGCAGACTCTATATTTACCTTCATATAAAGGCTAAAATGTTAGGATTTTTATATGTACAACGTACTAGGGAGCACATCTGCTATATCTTGCCAGAACTTAGGACACTAATAGACCTATCACTGCAGGACATTCAACCTAAAACATTGTCTTTAGGTTTATATTTTTGCATTTCAGACAAAGCAATATCTGATTACGCAAATTTGGTTGCCATCTAGACATGAGGTGTGAACTGAGTAAAGCAGAATTTGTTTTAAATAACAGATAATATATCAGCAAAATAGAGACAAAATAATGAGTAATGTATACAATGAACAATAGAATATAGACATTTAAACTCCAGTCTTTGTCACTAGTTTGTACATATCATGTTCTACTCATAAATATGAAACATTTGCATTTCACTTAAGTTACTCATGATGACTTTGTAGGTCACTGCTTTTCATACTGATATTTTTAACCACAGTCATGTAGATGGTTATTGATCATTGAAATAAGGACATGCTCACTTAATAATGGAGGGAAGTGAACCTGAAACATCCATCTTCTGTAACAAGGTAAGGCTTCCAGAGGAAAGATTGGGAAAAGGACACCAACCCAGCCATAAAAGCTTCAACCTAAAATTTGTCCTGCCTGAAAGTAATGCTGTGTAAAGATGGCATAGAACTTTAGGGCATGGCCAATATAAGACTGGTCCAGCTTGAGGCACCAGTCATTATAAGGAGCCTATACTTAATACTGCCTAGAAGGACAGGAACCATGGGATAGATAGCCCAGAATCCTATAATTGAACCAAACATCACCACCTAAATAAATAAATAAATAAATAAAATGTAAATAAATGTAAATAAATAAAGTCAATGAAATTATTCATAATGATACTCTGCTATACAAATAGACCAGATCCTGGCTTACTCATCATCAGAGAGGGTTTGTCAAGCAACTGATGGAAACAGAAGCAGAGACACACAATCAAACATTAGGTAGATGTTGGAAATCTTGCCAAAGAGGGGTCAGAACTATTGTAGGATCTGGAGAAGTTAAGGAACCCATATGAAAACCCACCTAATCAACTAGTTTGGGCTCATAGCAGCACACAGAGACTGAACCAGCAATTAGGGAGCCTGCATGTCTCTGACCTAGAGCCTCTGCACATACATTATGGTTGTGTAGATTTGTCTTCATGTAGGATTCCTAACAGTGGGAATGAGGCAGTCTTTTTTGACTGCTCTTAGGACTGTTTTTCTGCTATTGGGATGTGTTGTCCAACTTTAAAGTGAGAGGAGGTCCCTAGTCTTATTATAAGTTGATATGCCTTATTTGGTTGATATCCCTGGGAGACCTACCATTTTCTGAAGGGAAACAGGAAGGGTAGATCTGGGGGGAGGGGAGAAAGTTGGGGAGAGCTCCTAGGAAGAGAGGAGTGAGGAAAATCGGTGGTTGAATATATTATATGAGAGAAGAATACAAAATATTTCGTAGATCATCATATATATTTTTTGACATAAAAATTTATTTGAAATTGTCACCCAACTGTTCATTAGATGGGATCTGAGGCACAAGAATAGCCATGGATTAGGGGCCATCTTTATCCACATAGTTATTCTAAGCTAGTCTTAACTATGTATTAAGCCCTAGACGTGCCAAAATACTAGCAGTTGAAAATAAATTTTAAAAGAAAAAATTTTCAATTAAAAACGACTTGTTTTTTCCCAGTGCAATCATGAGAAGAATGTTTTCTCTAAGTGAATCTCAGACTTAACTCTTTTGTTCTGTATGTCTAATATTGTCTTAGTTTCTGTTCTCTTACCTATATGTGTCATGTCTAGCATTCCCTCCATTTGTGTTTTCTTTATTTCTTCTACTAACATATTTAGGTCTTCAATATTTTGTTGTTGTTGTTGTTTGTTTTGTTTTGTTTTTGTTTTTGTTTGCTTTTGTTTTTTTTATACTTCTTTTACCTGTTTGATTGTATTTTCCTGTATTTCTTTTAGGAATTTTTTTCATATCCTCTTTAAAGAACCTTCATAAGGTTGGGTTTAAGGTCATTTTCATGTGATTCAGCTGTGTAGGCTAGCCATGGCTTGCTGTGCATGGAAAAGTAGGCTCTGGTGGTATCCTATTGTCCTGTTCTTGTTGATTGTGTTCTTGTCTGGCCTTTACCCCAGTCTGTCCCTGGTCCTGACAGGCCTCCACTAACACACACAGATCTGTGAGCCAGAAAGTGGAGTGCAGAGGTCAGGGCACAGATGGTCACCGCTATGTGTGCTTTATGGAAACCTGTGGGCAAGAGGCTTGGAGTGGGTCCCTACCTGGCTGTCCCCTTTGCCAGCAGGCCTTAGGAATGCAGTCAAAGCTATAGGCCAAAAAGTGGAGTCCACAGGGCACAAAGCCCAGCACATCTCTGCTGGGCCTGCGCAAATGTGACACCACAAAACTATTTTCAACACTCCCTACAGTTGAACATCTTAAACGCTTTAGTGAGAACACTTGGCAACACTATAATTTCTGCACAACACGAAATTGTTGTATTACTAAAGGGTATGTTGTCTGTCAGGCTACATTTACCAAGTAGTTTTTCAAGTACACTTTTTTACATCTTTTTCTTGAAGATAATCATATCATGTTTTAATAATAGTTCATATTTTCATATATATGAATTGTCTGTAATTGACAAGAAACCTGAAGCACAATTACATTGACTATCTTAGTTATAAAACATTCCAGAAGAAGGAAGAATGTATAATTTCTAGTTTCTGCTTGCTTCTCACATTCTAAGTAAAGATTTTCAATACTTTTGATGTGAAAAATAGGCCAAGAAGCATTCTGTCATCTTGGCACAGTGGCATTAGCACTTACAAAATGACCCCCTTTGTACTTCCTTCCAAAAGACCAGAATTAACAGGATGCACCCTTGCTTCTCTGGAATCACCTCTGATTGATAGTGAATTCGGATTTCTTAATGTCCAACCCCTAATTGATAATTATGCAGGAGGGAAACTAATGCAACTGCACCTCTCAGAGGCGCAAAGTAGCTCAGAAAGGAGATTTGGTTTTGATGATCCTGCTCTGCTATTGGCCTCATCAAGGTTATTTGGAACTGTGCTACAATCCAGACCCTTCCTAACGCCCATTAATCTTCACGGTTACCAACACAGCAGCAGATTTCAACTGCTATGCTTGCCCTCCTTCCTTTCCTCCAATACATTTCAGGCACTGCCAGTTCTAAGTGTTTCCGTTCCTGAAATAGTCAAATTAATATAAATCTTCCTATGTGTCATTAAATGGATTTACAATTACCCATTAATATGAGGTGAGAGAATGACAAGAAATGTACTTCTGTACTACATGATCGATAGATCACACACTCAGTAATTTCTAAGGTGTTTGTGGTTTTTTCGTTAAGATGATACTACTTCACCTTCAGAGGGTACCTTCATCCTTTTCATCTTCTTACCCTTTGATATTCCTCACATCACAGACATTTTCAGTCCCAATATTCACAATCACGGTTAATTGACTAACAAAATTTCCAGGGTGAGTTCCATTTATTTATAAATCTATATTATCAGTATGATTGGTTCGGTATGAGAAGGATATGAATAAACTCTGTTTTATTTACATCACCTTAACCTGAGTTTTATAATTCCCACACCAATGTCTTATTGAGAAGTGCCTCTGAGTTCAAGGATAATTTTGCCCATTGATATCCAAAATATTAGTTCATGGTATGTTTCCGTCATTTTAAAACTATGGATATTTTGAAACAGGTATTATTTGAAATCTATACATAGCCATATAGTAAGCAGGATGTTTGATCTCTCCCTGTAATTGACAATAGCAACCCTCTAAATATGATTCCCTAAAAGTATGTCAAGAGCATTGTCAAATATTTCTGAAAGAAGAAATTTGCTCAAATTTGAAAACTACTATTATATATGAACTACAAAGTAGCCTCATTCACTATAGAGTAAATAGAAGGCAAAGTAGATCCATAGATTAATAAACTTATTCACAGAAAATGATAAGTAGTTGATGTCTATGACAAAAGTGAAAATACAAAGAATGACAAAACATGAATGGTAGATGGATAATTGAGAGTAAATAGCTACATAGGTAACATAATTACTTTTAAAATGTAAGTAAATGATACATAAAATAGATAAGTGTATAATAAATTAGAAGATAATCGATGACTTGGGAAAAATTAAATACATTCTGAGATCCATTGATTTCTTACCTTCAGTTGTTTCAATATTGTATCCTTGCTTCTATCATGCTTGTTTTTGAGCTGAAGGTTGGAATGACATTGACCTCATCATTACAAGAATCGGAGAGAAATGGCAATTAATAGAGACTGTTTTCTTCCTGCATTTCATAAAGACTCAAAATTTAAATACAAAGTTTTAAAACTACATAATTTCATCCAGTTTTTATGACCTGTATTAAATAGATGAGAGTTTTCAGTGATCCTTATGTTCTTCTCTATTCAAGATCCTTCAGGAATATAAAAGATCAAAATAAACAAGAGGCAGAAAGATGAACTACTGCCTTGGTGTTTTGTGTTCCAGTATACCATATACAACAGTCTCACTCATCTGAAATCACATTGGAATTCCAAGTGTTTGCTGTTTATTTTGCACTGAGAAGGAAGTAGACATTGTGAGAGTGAACTCTTGTCACTGATGTATAACAATATTGAATAAGAAATGCTTCTCATCTATATTAACTAGAGGAAAAGAGCTAACTGTTGTGTTCCACATTTTCTAAATCATCTTTATCGGGTATTTAGAGTGTCAGTTGTGATGTGCTATACCATCCTGTTTACATTTATTCTTGGCTTACATAGCTTCAATTGTTCCTATATAATAATATTTTATATATTTACACACTAAGCCCTGTAGCTGGAGAGAGAAGAGGATAACAGATGTAGGTTGGTGTTCATCTTATATGGAGCTTCCTTGCTGACAATAAAGTTAAAATCAGTCAAAGCTGTGAGGCTAGAAATGAAGAAGTGAAAATACATGTTCTTTCCAATTAGTTATAGACAAGACTCTTACTAAGTTGCTTGTTAATAAACCATATAGACTATAGCACATGTGCATGAGTTTTTTGACGGAAGGAGAGACCCCCTGGTCCTAGAAAGACTGGTTGTAGGGGAATGCTGAGACAGAGAAGCGAGAGAGGGTTGAATGGGGAAAAGAGGAAGGGAAGGGGGCTTATGGGACTTTCGGGGAGGGAGGAAACAGGAAAGTGGAAATGATTTTGAATGTAAATAAATATATATATAAAAAAAGAAGTCAAAAAAGTCATTGGGTAAAGACAGTCAAACATTTCTTGAAAAAGCTCACAATTCACAGAAGTCAGAGACCACAGCTATTGAAGGAAAGAGTCCAGCTAAGTAAATGTCTGATATATATTTTGCTGAGCCCTTTTATCTATGACAAGTGAACAACATACTATGCTCCTCAAGTTCCACTAAAAACTATTTTTTAATAATATTTTAAAGACACTTGTAAGTCCCCATAGTAGAATCCATACACTCTCACCATTTCCACACATTCAGGAATACAATTATTATCAGATTCCCCAGATTTCTTTAAAAATTTTACCAAAGCATAGTGCAGACCCTCAAAGGATCTGTTTAGCCTGGAAAGCCCTGTTCCCAACTACAGGTCTGTGTGCTATTACACTGTTACCAATCGCCTCCTTGTTCTTAAAAGGAAAAATTCACCTAAGCAAAGTACATTGTTTCTCTCAGTAACTTTTTTGCCTACCTCTAACCACAAAGAACAACATGCATACCCACTCGTAGTCAGTGATGCATAGGCCCTCAGATTTAGTTCTAGAGACAGAGAACAGCTCTTTCTCTAGGCAAACATAGCAAAAGATGATGTGTAATTGCATCAAGCCAAAAGGAGAAAATTACAATAAACAGAGGTTTCTGAAAAATGTAAGGGATACCTGAAAACACTGTGGAATAAATAAATTGAGCAAGATTTTACAGTGTACTGAAGTAAAAAAAAGGAAAACCAATCCTCCTGCAAGTATTATGTTAATTAAATAAAGAAGTGTAATTTGACACAGATAACTTTAAATGTATCTCATCAAACACATAGCATATTCATATTATTTCCTGTAGAGAGCAAATAAAATAGTACTTATTTACCAGGAAATTGCTACAAGGTTATGTATCATCCAGAAATTAGATTTTCAGGAAAATGTATACGTTTCTTTAACAAAAATAAAATCTTGAATTTTAAAAAATAATTTTTAAGTTGTGCTCTGTCTGTGATAACTCCGAAAAGTTATGATAAAAATTTGATATCAACACTGTAAGATTAGACAGTATTTCACGTATTGTACCAAGCCTTAGGCAGTATCTGTAAAAACCCTTCTTTCCTGTGATAGTTGTAGTTAATGGTTTACTTGATATCATTGAAGAATATGTACAAGTATTTTCCTTTTCCTTTAAGACTCACAAAAGTTCATATTTTCTCCATAAATTTCATCCTTTCTTAATTATTTTTTCATCCTGGTAAACTACAATGATTTGTTAATATTCTTGAAACTTCCATGAAAAATAGATCTAAATCATAAAATGTGAAAAGCTACCACTAACTTTGGATAGCTTTAGAGTCAATATTCATTTTAAACTACAGAAAATAACAAGTTAATGAAATAACAACTAATTCATGGTCCCAGCAAAATATAAATTATTTATTTACCAATATCTAGCAAGCAAAATATCATTTTGTCACTGATGATTTATTTTTATTATTGCACATAGTATCTTTTCCTTAAAGATTTAAATTTACAGAGAGTTTACATCAGGTAAGAACGTTACAGAATTTTCTCTCTCAATATTCTGTGTAGAATCTCAGCATTGTGAAAGCCAGAACACAATCAGGAAGCTTCCAGCTTGCTTCCTCTTATCTTGCAGTCAAGGTATGTTGAGTCTTCACCAATACCATAGATAACTAGTTCTCGTAGGTAAACATATAAAATAGTAAAAGCTGTATTGTTTTGCTGGTAGCCATATTTAATTAAGTTACAAGACAGATCACTTTTGTATGAGTTGTTCATATATCCTTCAATTGGGCTAATCTTACTCCTTCATGTTCATTCAGTTTTATTTTTTTCTGTCCCCAGTTTCACAGTTCTCAATAAGTCTATAAACTACAGTACAACGCTGCCAGGTGAGATGTAGCTAAATGTGTCATCATGACACGTCTTTTGTGGGAGTAATCAATTACTCTCTGCATGGTACTCAGGTCTGCTTCTTAAAAGAAATGCAGTGCTGCTACTGTAGACACATCTGGGGAAGTGCAGACTCTACTGAGTCTAATGATGCCAACATAAAGAGCATAGGATTAGACCCCAGAACATTCTGTAGTGAGAATGATGACCACTGTCTTAGTAAACAATCTCACTCCCTCTTGTCATTTATGTGTTATTTTGAAATTACATCTTCACATGATATGCAATCAAAGGAGAAGGAATGAAAGCTGCAAAACTGGAAAACAATTTTACAAGCAAATGGCCCCAAGAAACGAGGTGGAGTAGCCATCCTAATATCGGATAAAATTGATTTTCAACCTAAAGTCATCAAAAAAGACACAAAAGGACACTACATACTGATCAAGGGAAAAATCCACCATCAAGAACTCTCAATCCTGAATATCTATGCTCCAAATGCAAGGGCACCCTCATTCGTAAAAGAAACTTTACTAAAACTCAAAGTACACATCGCACCGCACACAATAATAGTGGGTGACTTCAACACCCCGCTCTCTGAAATGGATCGTTCAGGAAAGCAGAAACTAAACAGGGACACAGTGAATCTAATTGAAGCCTTGGACCAAATGGAACTAACTGATGTATATAGAACATTTCATCCTAGAGCTAAAGAATACACCTTCTTCTCAGCTCCTCATGGTACCTTCTCCAAAATTGACCATATAATTGGTCACAAATCAGACCTCAACAGATACAAGAAGATAGAAATAATCCCATGCCTCCTATCAGATCACTATGGAATAAGGGTGGTCTTCAATGGCAACAAAAACAAAAGAAAACCCACGTACACATGGAGGCTGAACAATGCTCTACTCAATGATAACTTGGTCAAGGTGGAAATAAAGAAAGAAATCAAAGACTTTTTGAAAGTTAATGAAAATGAAGGCACAACATACCCTAACTTATGGGACACAATGAAAGCAGTGCTAAGAGGAAAATTCATAGCCCTGAGTGCCGCCAAAAAGAAACGGGAGACAGCATACACTAACAGCTTAATGGCACACCTGAAAGCCCTGGAACATAAAGAAGCAAATACACCAAAGAGGAGTAGAAGGCAGGAAATCATCAAACTCAGGGCTGAAATCAATCAAGTAGAAACAAATAAAACCATACAAAGAATCAACAAAATGAGGAGTTGGTTCTTTGAGAAAATCAACAAGATAGATAAGCCCTTAGCCAGACTAACCAGAGGGCACAGAGATAGTATCCAAATTAATAAAATCAGAAATGAAAAGGGAGAGATAACAACAGAAACTGAGGAAATTCAAAAAATCATCAGATCCTACTACAAAAACCTGTATTCAACACAACTAGATAATCTTGAGGAAATGGACAATTTCCTTGACAGATACCAAGTACCAAAATTAAATCAGGATCAAATAGACCATCTAAACCGTCCTATAACCCCTGAAGAAATAGAAGTTGTCATTGGAAGTCTTCCAACCAAAAAAAGCACAGGTCCAGATGGTTTTAGTGCAGAATTCTATCAGACCTTCAAAGAAGACCTAACACCAATACTCTTCAAACTGTTCCACAAAATAGAAACAGAAGGAACACTACCCAACTCGTTCTATGAAGCCACAATTACACTAATACCAAAAGCACACAAAGATCCGACAAAGAAAGAGAATCTCAGGCCAATCTCTCTTATGAATATCGATGCAAAAATACTCAATAAAATTCTTGCCAACCGAATCCAAGAACACATCAAAACGATCATTCACCACGATCAAGTAGGCTTCATCCCAGGGATGCAGGGATGGTTCAATATAAGGAAATCCATCAATGTAATCCACTACATAAACAATCTCAAAGAAAAAAACCACATGGTCATCTCATTAGATGCTGAGAAAGCGTTTGACAAAATTCAGCATCCTTTCATGCTAAAGGTCTTGGAAAGATCAGGAATTCAAGGCCCATATCTAAACATAGTAAAAGCAATTTACAGCAAACCAGTAGCCAGCATCAATCTAAACGGAGAGAAACTTGAAGCAATCCCACTAAAATCAGGGACTAGACAAGGCTGCCCTCTCTCTCCATATCTTTTCAATATAGTACTTGAAGTTCTAGCTAGAGCAATTAGACAACAAAAAGAGGTCAAAGGGATACAAATTGGAAAGGAAGAAGTCAAACTATCACTATTTGCAGACGATATGATAGTATACATAAGCGACCCAAAGAACTCCACCAGAGAACTCCTACAGCTGATAAACGACTTCAGCAAAGTGGCCGGATATAAAATCAACTCAAGCAAGTCAGAAGCCTTCCTATACTCAAAGGATAAGCAGGCTGAGAAAGAAGTAAGAGAAATAATACCCTTTACGATAGCCACAAACCATATTAAGTATCTTGGCGTGACGCTAACCAAACAAGTGAAAGATCTGTATGACAAGAACTTCAAGTCTCTGAAGAAAGAAATTGAAGAAGACCTCAGAAGATGGAAAAATCTGCCATGCTCATGGATTGGCAGGATTAATATAGTAAAAATGAGCATCTTACCAAAAGTAATACACAGATTCAATGCAATCCCCATCAAAATCCCAACTCAATTCTTCATAGAGTTAGAAAGAGCAATTCAAAAATTCATCTGGAATAACAGAAAACCCAGAATAGCTAAAACTATTCTCAAGAGTAAAAGAACCTCTGGGGGAATCAGTATCCCGGACCTCAAGCTGTACTACAGAGCAATAGTGTTAAAAACTGCATGGTATTGGTACAGTAACAGACATGTAGATCAATGGAACAGAATTGAAGACCCAGAAATGAATCCACACTCCTATGGTCACTTGATCTTTGACAAAGGAGCTAAAACCATCCAGTGGAAAAAAGATAGCCTTTTCAACAAATGGTGCTGGCTCAGCTGGAGGTCAACATGCAGAAGAATGCAAATTGACCCATCCTTATCTCCTTGCACTAAGCTCAATTCTAAGTGGATCAAAGATCTCCACATAAAACCAGACACACTGAAACTAATAGAAGGGAAACTAGGGAAGAACTTTGAACATATGGGCACAGGGGAGAATTTCCTGAACAGAACTCCAATAGCTTATACTCTAAGATCAAGAATAGACAAATGGGACCTCATTAAATTACAAAGTTTTTGCAAGGCAAAAGACACCATCAAAAAGACAAAGCGGCAACCAACTAACTGGGAAATGATCTTTACCAACCTTACATCCGACAGAGGGCTAATATCCAAGATATACAAAGAACTCAAGAAGTTAAACTCCAGAGAGGCAAGTAACCCTATTAAAAAATGGGGTACAGAGCTACACAAAGAGTTCTCACCTGAAGAATATCTAATGGCTGAGAAGCACCTAAAGAGATGTTCATCATCCTTAGTCATTAGGGAAATGCAAATCAAAACAACCCTGAGATTCCATCTCACACCAGTCAGGATGGCTAAGATCAAAAACACAGGAGACAGCAGTTGTTGGCGAGGATGTGGAGAAAGAGGAACACTCCTCCACTGCTGGTGGAATTGCAGGCTGGTACAACCACTCTGGAAAGCAGTCTGGCGGCTCCTCAGAAAACTGGGCATGACACTTCCGGAGGATCCGGCTATACCACTCCTGGGCATATACCCAGAGACTTTACCTGCATGCAATAAGGACACATGCTCCACTATATTCATAGCAGCCTTATTTATAATAGCCAGAAGCTGGAAAGAACCCAGATGTCCCTCAACGGAGGAATGGATTCAGAAGATGTGGTATATTTACACAATGGAATACTACTCTGCAATTAAAAACAATGAATTCACGAAATTCCTAGGCAAATGGTCAGAACTTGAAAATATCATCCTTAGTGAGGTAACCCAATCACAAAAGATCACACATGGTATGCAGTCACTGATAAGGGGATATTGACCCAGTATCTCAGAATATCCTAGACACAATCTGCATATCAATAGATTTCTAAAAAGATGGAAGGAGAGACCCCTGGTCCTGGAAAGACTGGATGTAGGGGAACGCCAGGACAGAGTAATGAGAGGGGGTTGAACGGAGAAAAGAGGGAGGGAAGGGGGCTTATGGGACTTTCGGGGAGGGAGGAAACGGGAAAGGGGAAGTGATTTGGAATGTAAATTAAAAAAATAAAAAAAAAAAAGAAAGCTGCAAAACAGAAATTATAAATTCTTTTGTTTGTACTTTTTTAAAAAAAAGTATAAACTTTTTTTTTAAAAAAAAGTATAAACTGTAAACATCATAGTATTCACTTTCTAAAATGTCAAAAACATATACAAGCTCTCCATGCAAATTCAAGCAAGACACTGATAATTCTTCTGAAGTCCATTTGGTTTAATAGTCTATCCTAACTGAAGTAAAAATGTCAGAAGTATAGTTCACAGGAAGAAAATTTTATAAATTCAAACAAGTAGGCAATAATACTTTTCTTGGTCATTTCTCATACTAGAACTCAGAGAACATTGTTGGTCCAAACAATAAAACAGAAATAAGTGCTATTATTCTTCAGCAGTTCCAAATAGCCTCTTCTGCATAGAAACCTACCTAGTCTACATGTTTGTGAACACTTCATGCTACTGACATCGTGAAATAATAAAGCTCAGAATCACATGGTCAAAGGAAGTAGGGTCAATGCCAAAGAAACAAGACCAATGTAGCAATCAGAACTTTCTTACCCTTATACATCTACAGTATCTCATTATATCCAGATATTCTCCAAGAAATATAGTTGACAAGTCAACAAAAGGAACCAAAAATAAAATAAAATTTGATGATTTAGTGTAATGAATAATTACCAAGTCATCCAAATATAGCAAATGGAACATATAAACTAAATGAATAAAGCAAAACACATGATTGCACAATGCAGAAGTGCACACATAACTTTAGAAGAAATCTATATCTATATATTACTAAAATATATCTATATCTATATCTATCTCGGTCTCTATTTCTATCTCTTTCTCTAACTATATCTATCTATATATTACTAAAATATATCCATATCTATATCTATAACTATAATGATATAACTATAACTATATCTATATCTATCATATATATATATATATATATATGATAGAGTGAGAAAAGGAGAGAGAGAGAGAGAGAGAGAGAGAGAGAGAGAGAGAGAGAGAGAGAGAGAGAGAAAGCTGTTAAGAGAATTGATCAAATAGAAAAAGGGCCATAGCCTGAAACAGTGAGAGAAGTGGTGAACGTTAAGAAAGGCGATATTCTGCTATTACTCCCAGAGGGAGCAGTTCTGGCAGGAACATTACTTTTTACTAATTAAACTGCCTTCAGTACTCTGGACCCTAGGACCTTCAAGAAACAAGTATGTGATGTTTTAATGCTTTGAATTTGCTAGGGAAACAGGAGCAATCTAAAGCTAATGATCAGAAGCCTGAAGAGATTGAGAAAATGAAGGTACAACCTCTTCTCCAATCTGTAGGCTTTAGTCACTTTTTAAAAATTGATTAAGCTATTTATTGATTTACTTTACAGATCTCAGCTTTCTGTCCTCTTCCCTCTCCTCTCCTTACTCTCCCTTCCTAGCTCTCTCCTCAGAGAATGGGATCCCTCCCATGGATATCAACTGCCCTTGGCATATCAAAAAAGAAGTTGGCTTAAGTCACTTTTAAAACTACTATGTGCTACTTAAAAGATGAATCTATGTGAAGAAGAGGCTAGGAAGGTGGAAGTGACTCATCAATTCATATTTGTATATTAATACTAGTAGGACTCCCGTGCAAAGATCTATTAGTCATTATTTTATTACACAGAGCTCAATGAAGCAAACTCTTTACACCTGTGAAGTATTAAAAGAAATATTTCAATACACATTCAAAATTTGAAGAAATTGTAACTTCCTTACTTGAGTGAATAAACATAGACACTAAGATTAGCTAGAGTAGATTGGAGATCACACAGTGAACCCTGAGATTGTGTTATTTGCTGGAAAAACCTGTTTCTAGTTGTGTTATGGCTCATTCCTAGTTTACACCTTTAATTACGATAAACAGCTTTCTGTTTATTTTAAATATAATTAAATAAAGTCAACCATGGGTTTAGAGGTAGAGCAAGCAATTACTGGACAGGGTGAACCTAGGAAATAAAAAACAAACAAAAAAAACAAATCATAGAAAGTAAGGTGTCAGAACAGATAGAAAGATGCACAGGAGGTAGAATGGAGGAACATTCTGTTTGAGGGGTTCTTGAGACAGCATAGAAAAGGTGAGCAGACTTTTGGGACATTGACTGTGAAGGAAGGTCAGGTGGGTGCCTTCTCTGCCTCTCTGAGCTTTCACCCTAGCATTTGGCTCCCAAGTCTTCATTGATAAAATGTAACTCTTGGGATTTTATTAAAAAACAACATACCACCTTTGAAATTTTATAATGTATTGTGTTGTACATACCATCAGTTTTTCTTTTAATACCCCTAGTTGCCGTTATGAAAGTTTGTAGAATGCAGTGATTGATAGTTGTTTTAGAATGCTGTCCTTGGACCAAAACATGGCCATTGCCCTATGGACTATTGGTAACTGTAATTCTTTGAAAAAATATCTTAACATTTCAGGGCAATTTATTTTTCTCCTGAGCAAGGAGTGGTTTGTAAGAGCATGCTTCTCTCCAAGGACATGAAGACAGTTAACAATTGCTGAGACATAGAGGGGAGAGAATTTTTTTCTTCAATGGTGTAATCTCCCCTAAACTGCCAAAGCTGGCATAAATAATCCCCCATAAACTTTTCCTTAAAGTGACCATAATAAAAATTATTGACTATAAAAGATATCCTTGAATAATTCACTCCTTCAGTTGGATATTAGTACTCTATTTTGAGTGAATAGAATTTTCTCATGACTTCTCAAAAGTTCACACAACAGATATGCAGAATACTCATGTATTTGTCTGCTAGGTTAAGAACAATAAATAAAATAAACTTTCCTGATGCTTGGAATGTGTCAAAGATCATATAATGTGCACATAGTTAACTGTGTCATAACTTAGCATGACAGTCCATCTCTGTATAATAAATTAGATATTGTATACATTAACATATTTTTTCAGAGAAATAAAGCTTCTTAACACTTGCTACAATTCTGTTAGCAAATAACTGCATCATATTTTATTTCATACTGAAGAGAGGAGAGAAGTAATGTGTACATAGAAAGTCTTGCTACAGAGCATGAACAACTACAATAGTGTCCATCTGTCCCTGGAGGAGCTATGATTAAAGGCTTCCTGAAGACCTAGTTAGTATGGTACAAGATGGTAACAAGCAATCTTCTCAAGAAGGAAAGCAACTGGTAGTTCTACCCAGGTACGATGCTTATGTATCATATCAAAAGCCTACATGCCAAGATAACCCTAATGATGCAGTAATGACTTGCATACCTCTGACTGTATTTAAATTCTGCTGAGTAAGAGGGAACTAATGCCTAATATTGAAGTCATGGACCACCAAGACTACATTGAAGTCTTCAACCACCAAATTATTCAACAAGAAGAATTCCTAACTACATTCTAAATATTTCATCTTATACCCATAGATAAGAATAAGCCACATCTCTAGTGAACAGCATATCTCTTTGAAACACACAAAGACCATCATAGAAAACCACAACTGACACAAATGCAGAAAACAAATGAATGTGTGATGGCCAGCCCTAATACATGTGTTCATAACATGATACTGGCACACATAAGACACAGGTTTCAAGTAAAATAGAGAGAGTAAAGAGTATAAGAGCCAGAAGAACAGGAAGTTTGTTATGAGATTGAGTTTCATAGAAATGTCTGATAAGCTATGTTCATGAAGTCTCATTAACATATTTTCCTAGGCTAAAACCTTAGTAAGTTGTATTCAAACACACATGTCTCATGGAAGGGGGATAGAGTTTCTATCCTAGACAAAAGACTATAGGCAATAAGGAATAAGAGAGTAAAAGAATGTTTTTTCAGGGAAAAGGCCTCCAATTAGTTATCCAATATGTTAATTATGTCTATTCAAGTATAATTATAAAGATTGAAAATGTATCATTTATTTATTTATTTATTTAGGAAAATATACATATAAAGACATAACACACACACACAAACACACACACACACACACACACACACACACACACACACACACAAAGGAAATAGCAGACATGAATTTGAGAGAATTGGGAAATTGGAATGGGCATACATGGTAAGAGTTGGAGAAATAGAAAGGAGAAAATTATGTAATTAAATTATAATTTAAAAATTAAAAGGTTAAAAAGATACTATACATAATTTACATTGTTCAAATTACCATACACGCTTCTGCAGTCACCTTCTTTGAGTGTGAACAGTACCTGTGATTTTACTCCTAGCTGAATATGCTGAGGTTGACACAGTGTAAGTCTTTAAAAGCACATACTGTGGTGTACTCCTGTTGCTGTATACATTCTCTTTCCCTTAACAAATCTGAAAAAGGATGTTGCAGGATGTGATCTTATTTTGAAAGAGTCAAATGCAACAATTTGGGAATTACCTTGTTAAAAGCCAGAAGACAGATCTGCATTTCACAATCTTAAACTTTAAATGAACAGAATATTCCTAATAACTGCCCAAGATTAGAACACCTGGATCACTAAAGTAGCTTGTGCTTCCCTCATCAGCCTGGAGATCATGGATAAACAGGGTAGAAACCCTAATCAGTGAATTTTACAATGACCAATGTCTGCTGTTTCATTCTGTCAGATTTGAGGAGATTTGGTAACAATGCATTCAGTAACAGAGTGAAAATAAAGTTCTTAAAAGATAAAGTTTTTAAGGATACAATAATCATGATAGTGATAAGATTAAGGAATTCTTTTGGTGCCATGGATAGTGAACATATTCATCCTGTTAGCCTTTAGATTTCCATGGTAATTATAAATTTAGATATTTAAATCCAAGCACAGATAACCCTAAGAAATGAGCAAGCTCGACATAGTACTGTGAAAAATAAATAACACAAGTGCATTTCTCATTTTATCAATAATACGTATAATAATAAGTCTATTATCTGTATTAATATCCAGACCCTGGATAACAAAGGGTATGCCCAGCCCTGATCTCAGCACTTTTCATTTTTGTGCAATTCATTGCCTAAAGTTGAGGGCTCTTGAAACTTCTCCCTTCCATGTTAAAATGCCTGTGGTGTTTAGATTTATTTAAGTCATATTATAAAGATTTTGTGGATTTAGTGTGTGTGTGTGTGTGTGTGTGTGTGTGTGTGTGTTTGTATGTATTCTCATAGGTATATATGCAACAATAATTAAAACAAGGCCATGTACTTGAAAGAGAATAAGGGGTATGGAAGGGAAGGAGGAAAAGAAAAGTGGAAATGATGTGTTTATATAACAATCTTGAAAAAAAATCAGGCTTTGAAGGCAGTCTAGAGAGTCTATTCTTTACATGTGAATAATGTTCATATGCATTTACTGGGTAGCATGGGAAAACTTAACTATATACCAGGTCCAGAGTAGGTTATTGCAGTAATGTCAAAAGAGTCATGCTGCTCTGTATGTTTTTAATCCTAGGTACTTTACAGTTAGAAAAGTAATATGCATAAATGTTAGCAATACACTAAATCAAAATGTAGGCCCTTATCATTCTGGAGCAAGGCCATGCCATCTGCAGCTGGAAATTATATAGCATATCTAGATCAGATTCTAGAATGTGGACTCGCAACACTTGATTCATTAAATCATAAGCAGGCAGGAAATACCATGTTGTAACCATGTTGCCCACAGTTACATGGAATGAGTTACCTGGAAGGGAAACTGGGAATATATGGGAAGGCAGTGAAAAGAGATCGAGACCAAGATAACACCTGCTGTTCAAGGTCTCAAGGTTTAATGGAGGCCTACCAATATATAGGCAGAGGAAAACCCTTCCCCCAAAGGCTGGAAACATCTCTGCAGAACCGGTTCAGTTGTTCCACAGGTGGCTAGGGTTTCTAAGGAAACTTCAGGTCCTTGAAGAACAATGGGCTTCACCTTGGTCTGAGTGTTCCACCCTAGGTGGAGGGGATTATGGCTAACACAGGAGTTCCTACCCAAAGGCTGGGAGAGGAACTTCACCTTGGTTGATGTCAAGTTCCTGCCAGGTGGCATGGCACCTCAATAAGGCTCTCCACACCATGTGAAGTGGCTTCAGTTATAGCCACAAAGGCGTAAGTCAAGTGGAGAATAGATGCAATTAGGTTTATGCTGGTCACATAGATATTGTACTAGACAGTAGGTCTAGAAGGCTCATATCATTAATATAGTAGGCAGACACATACTCCCATCTATGCTTCACCAGAAATTCTACCACCATTTGTGTCCATAGCTTCATGAGGGTCCTTTAGGTGAAGGAGATAAAAAATAAATGTCTAAAATATATCAAATATAGCTCATATATTTGTTAGGGTTTCCATTTACTGTGAGGAACCATCATGATAAAGGCTGTTCTTATAAAGAACAATATTTAATTGGGACTGGATTATGGGTTCAGACATTTGGTCCATTCTAATTATGGAAGGAAGCATGGCAACATCCAGGCAGGTATGGCGCTGGAGGAGCTAGAGTTTCTACGTTTTGATCAGAAGGCAAACAGGAGAAGAGTGGTTTTCAGGCAGCTAGGAGGATGGTCTCTCAAAGTTCACTCCCACACTAACACACTTCCTCCAACATGGGCACACTTATTCCAACAAGGCCATACCTCCTAATAGTGTCACTCAATGGCCCAAGCATATTCAAACCACCACAGGCAAATTTAGTAAATGTAAGCTATTCAGAAGTTGATGTATCCACACACATGTCACCTTAAAAACATCTCCCACTGTTACAGGATGAATATCACATGTCCTACATATACTTATATAGATATCATACAAAAAACAAAATAGAAGTGAACATGTTATCCATACTGGATAAATCTGTGGGTAGTGAATTATGGTTTGCTTCCAATTGTAATTGGGAAAGAAATACTAGATTTCTCATAAAAGATAGAGAAATATAGTCACATAGATGAAGTTATGAAAATGTCCCAACTGATGATAATCTTTTCTTATAATCACAACAATCTGAAATGATTAACTGTAAGAAGAACACTGATAGAAAATCTCTATTGTTTAATCCCCCACTACTGTAATGCCACTGTTTGGACAGCAGTGAGTCATGAGTAAATCATAGATTCTGGGATGAAGACAAGTAGGAAGCAATAACACATCTATCACTGAATTAGACTATTTTTGTTATTATCTGTGCTTACTGCCCCACCACAGACACATAACTATAGGTAGCTAATGAATGCTGAGAGAGGAAAAGTTGGCATCAAGAACAAGTTCCCTGATTTGCATTGGTTATCCAATGCAAAGAAGAGCAGGTTAGACTCATGAACTCATATTAGTGTGTACCTATCTGCATTTTATTATTACCAATGTATGCATGTACCTAACTGTGTGTGTGTGTGTGTGTGTGTATGTGTGTTTTACAATGAAGACCAAAAAAGCCACCAATTTTATAGGAAGAGAAGGAAAATATGGAAGAGTTTGTAGGGATAAGATGATACAGGAGAAGTTGAAATAGAAATGTAAAGAGGGAAAAGTGATATAATTAAACGTTAAGGAAAAATACATTGAATAAAACAATAATTTAAAATGTGATTGATTATGTGGCATGATCTAAAAAAAAATGAATCTCCACAAATTACATACCAGCAATTCTCTCCTAATTGGATCATTCCATACCGGAGACATACGTTTAAATTCAAATGATGAGAGAATATGTTTTTATAAGGGCAAATCATATAGTTAAGCATGGAGAGGAATTAAAAATGAAGTGGAGAGAAAATTGAAATCACATGACACATGAACAGACTCAATGGAAACAAAGTGGAAAAAATCACAAGAGGCAGAATTTTCTGAAAACTGTCAGTTTATAATATTCTCAAGACTTCTGAGATCTCCAGATGAGATAAGCTGTAAGGGCAACAGTGGAGAACAATTCTATGGTATATTGGGTAGCCTCAAATAGATATAAAGGTATCCAAGGTTGAAGCTTATAACTGTTGCTCATGCTGGATGGGTTATCTTTTCAGTGATGCAGAAGACTTTGACTTGTTCATACATATTCCTGTCAGCAATCACTCACATTCTCATAAAAATAATTTCAATAAACTTATTGTTTTACCAAGTTATTTTCAACTCTTACTGATTCCTACGTCAAATGAGCAGGAATTTATTCATGTCTCTCCAAAAGGATTCATACAGCAAAAATTCATATTTATAGATAGGTAGATAGATGACAGATGGATGATAGATAGATAGATAGATAGATAGATAGATAGATAGATAGATAGATAGATAGATAGATAGATAGAGAGGAAACAATGAATCCACAAATCAAAGAAACAGAAGAAATTATTATTACTTCACATTGTTACATTGTTGAAAGCAGAATGTATTATTCATTACTTATAGGCCTATACTTTCCATTCTCAAGTGAGAGCATAATTTTACTGACCTTGCCAGAATCTATTCCCTCAATGATGCGTAATCAATCTTCAGAACAGGAAAGCCACTGAGATTAGTAAATAGGCTAATTTTAATAATTAGCTTTTTCTTGCAGTGCTAATTACCATGGTGAATTCCAGCTTGTGGAGGAAAGAGGTTTCTTTTCTTTTTTTTTTTTTTTTTTTGGCTTACATAACTAGATCATAATCCATTACAGACTGATGTAAGTGTGGGATTAGAGGCATAGACCATGGAAGAAAGTTGCTTACTAGTTTGTTTGATTGTTTGTTTGTTTTCCTATTACATTCTCAGTTCATTTCTTTTTTTAATTTATTTTTTATAAATTATTTTTATACACTCCATATTTTATTCCCCATTCTGTCTGTTAACCTCTGTCTACCCTCTTACTGTTCCATATCCCAAACCACTTCTCCTCCCCCTGTCTCCATGTGGATGACCCCCACCCCTACCTGACCTCTAAACTCCCCGGGGCCTCCAGTCTCTTGAGGGTTAGGTTCATCATCTCTGAATGAACACATACATGGAAGTCCTGTATTGTATGTGTGCTAGGGTCCTCATATCAGATGGTGTATGCTGCCTGATTGGTGGTCAAGTGTTTGAGAGATCCCAGGGGTCCAGATTAATTGAGACTCCTGATCTTCCTACAGGGTTGCCCTCAACTTCATTCAGCCTTCCCTAAATCAACAGTAGGGGTCAGCTGCTTGTGTCCATTGGCTGGGTGCAAATATCTGCATCTGACTCTTTCAGCTGCTTATTGGGTCTTCCAGGGTACTGTCATGTTAGGTCCCTTTTTGTGAGTGTTCCATAGCCTCACTAATAGCACTACTCCAAGTAAGTTGTCTCTCCCACTTCTTTCATTAATCAAAATAATGCCCCATAGAAATTCCCAGAGTTCACTATGATGGAAGAAATATTCAGTGGAAGTTGTCTTTTTCCAGATGACTACCTTATCAAGTTGACAGAAAGAAACTAACAAATGAAAACTAACCAGCACACTAACTAAAAATAAGGAAAAATTGCAAGTTAGGTGACAGGGAGCAGGGCATAACAGAAATAACCACATGATTAATTGAGGATACATGTATTCTACCTCTTTCCAAGTATATAAAATAAGTGAAGTTTAGAATAACATTCTCAGACAAATAAAAGAACTTGCAATACTTTATCTGTCTAACAATTCATATAATGTTGGTGTGAAAAGATCAGTAATACTGTTGACAGTTTCATTGTAGTATAAAGGAATGTTGGCTGGATATAAAATTAACTCAAACAAATCAGTAGCCTTTCTCTATTCAAGGATAAACAGTCTGAGAAAGAAATTAGGGAAAGGACACCCTTTAAAATAGTTACAAATAATATAAAATACCTTGGTGTGACTCTAACCAAGCAAGTGAAAAATCTATATGACCAGAACTTCAAGTCTCTGAAGAAAGAAATTGAAGAAGATGGAAAGTTCTTCCATGGTCACAGATTGGCAGGACTAATAGAGTAAAAATGGCCATTTTGCTGAAAGCAATCTACAGATTCAATGCAATTCCCATCCAAATTCCAACTCAATTCTTCATAGAGTTAGAAAGAACAATTTGCAAATCCATTTGGCATAGCAAAAACTATTCACAGTAAAAGAACTTCTGTGGGAGCTCACCAACCCTGACTGCAAGCTGTATTACAGAGCAATACAGAGTGATGAAAAGTGTATGGTATTGGTACAGAGACAGTCAGGAGGATCAATTGAATAGAATTAAAGACCCAGAAATGAATCCACACACCTATGGTCACTTGATCTTTGACATAGAGCTAAAATGATCCAGTGGAAAGCCTGTAGAAGAATGCAAATCGATCCATTCTTATCTCCTTGTACAAAGCTCAATTCCAAGTGGATCAAGGATTTCCACATAAAACCAGATATACTAAATCTAATAGAAGAGAAAGTGGGGGAACGTCTTGTACACATGGCACAGGGGAAATTTTCCGGAATGGAACAACAATGGCTTATGCTCTAAGATCAAGAATCTACAAATCGAACCTCATAAAATTGCATAGCTTCTGTAAGACAAAGGACACTGTCAATAGGACAAAATGGCAACCAACAGATTTAGAAAAGATCTTTACTAATCCTACAGCTGATAGAGGGCTAATATCCAATATATACAAAGGACTCAAGAAATTAGACTTCAGACAATCAAATAACCCTATTAAAATGGGGTACAGAGCTAAACAAAGAATTCTTGACTGAGGAAACTCAAATGGTCCAGAAGTATCTAAAGAAATGTTCAACATCCTTAGTCATCAAGGAAATGCACCAGTCAAATGGCTAAGATCAAAAACTCAGGTGACAGCAGATGCTTTTATAGTCAAATGCCATACATTCTCCCTAAAATTTTCTTATAGTGGAATGTGAGAACAAACTGTCATATACAAAGAAATGAATACATAAGACAATTGACAGAATCCATATTGTGCACTTTAAACAGACAAACAGCAATGTTATCAGATCGTATTCCTTTCAAAACTTTCAAATGTGATTCTAAATGAAAAAAGCAGCTTTCCTGTAAACATTGGCCTTTAATTCAAGAGTTCCCTGTCTAGGAAAAACTCATTGCTTCACCAGACTTGTTTACAGATGTGATGACCGGTCATCCAGTACATTTGAATTTCAATTCTGTCATTGCCTAACTGTAAACAATGTAAACATTCTTAATCTCTTTGTGCCTCTTTCAAATGGAAGTGATAATATTTTCATCTGTTTGAGGTTTGGGTAGGTTTTGGATTTGTATGTTTGTTTGTTTTTAGATTTTAGCAAATCAAACACGTGCTATGTTTAGATCAAATTTACATGGAAGCCTCTATGTAGAGCCAATTTGGACCTCAAATTCATGGTGATCCCTTTGCCTCTATTCTCAAATTTTTGGTTTATAAGTATGTACTTATATACTTGAAAAATACTACATGTTAATAGGCGCAAATGTTTTAAATCATAAAAATATATACTTATCACCTTTCCTTTATTGTGACAAAATATTAAACAGTGACAACTATTGGCTCTTTGCCAGCTGATCAAGGCGAGAGGAGAGGACCTGGTCCAGCCAGGTCTGTCCTGGGCTGAGCGGGAAGGTGAGTGTCGATGGCCCAAAAGAAACACACTGGGCTAGGAGTCTTGTCAAAGCAGGAACTCATATTATTAAATCAGCCTCTTGTTTATACAGGGTTGAGCGATGAGGTGAGAATTTTAAGTGGGATGAGATGATGTAGGAGGCACGGAAGAGTGACGGAGGGTATAGGGTGACTAACAGGGCTAATGAAGTTATTCTACATCAGTGGTATCTAGGCAAAGGTGGGCTTAAGCAGATCGTGCTCAGTCACTCTAATAAGGAAGTGAGGCAAGTCCCCAATTTGACTTATACAAAGTTTTAGAATTAAACTCCTGTTATATCCTTCTAGCCGATTACACCTGCTAAAGGTCCTATCCTTCCTAAGAACATCATAGACTAGGGCCCAATCATTCAGCATAAGTAATGTAGAGATCCTATATAAAATAGACAGAAGTTTGCCATTGAGTTAGTTTTTCATTTGCTATCTTTGAACTTAAGAAAACTAAATATTGATGTCATGAATTGCTTAAGGCAGAACACTTTCTCAAAAGCCAAAATAAATAAATAAATAAATAAATAAATAAATAAATAAATAAATAAATAAATAAAACATTCATATAATTTTAATAGAATCCACTTTACAGTTATTCTATCATTTCATCACAGAAAGGAGATCACTTCTCAAGGTGCTCTCTAAGCAGACATTCCAGCTATAGCCCTGCAGTATGCCTGTGGTTATACAGCAGTGACTTCTCTGACAACAAATGTCATAGGAATTCTTCAGCATCACTTTATTATCCCTCCAGTCTAATAAAGTACTTCTATTTAACGACATTGTTGATTCTTTATTATGCCAAAGGGACTCCAATGAATATATGAGATTCCATTCTTTACAGTAGTTTTAACTTAATATAAAAGAAATAGAAAAGGTGAAGGAGTCTTGTGGGTGAACAGCATATACAATACAAATAGACTTTGACATAGTCTACAAGGAAAGCAAATAAATAAGACCTGTACTCACAGGAGAGTTGAAGAGAAAACTATACCAATAAAGGCACTAAAATGGAAGTGTACTGTGATACTAAAATGACTTACTAAAGGAATCTTATTAATACAAAATTTAGTTGAATGCCCATGCAATTATGTTACTACTGAATGATAAGCCAAGTGATTAATATATATTTCATTACAAGCTGTCAGTGCTATGTGAACAAAGTACATTCATTCATGGGTTTATAACCTGAATTTAATTACTTACCACTAATATTATTTAAAATGGTCATCTGTATCAATAGCAAGGCTTAGTGTATAACAATCCCTGTTTGTTAGACTAAATTTTATAGTAAAATTAAAGCATATGACAATTGCATGTATTATCTTCAGTTAAATGTTAAAATATAAGATAGGTCATAAGGAACATTCATGAAATACAAGCATTTTTTGTTGAAATGTTAAATAGCTAACATAAATTATCATCTCAAATCATAACTTTAAAACCAGGTCCTGCTTTGATTAGTGTCAATATGGAAATGAATGAAATTGTTCCTAGTCCTGAAATTTCCAGGGGTGTGAGAAAGTCCTACACATGAAGAGAATTGATGTATATAAAGAGAGAGTCTTTTCTCAGAAGCAGCTGATATTTGATGTAGTTATGGTAACCTATAAAAGGTTGAAGTTTAGATCTCAGGAGAGTTTCTTTGGTTTTTTTTAATGTTTTATTTGCTTTGGGAGACTGAAATTTAGTGACACATAATCTAATATTAAAGAACTTAACTTGAGAGCAAAAGACAATTATAGTAAGCACAAAATAACTATAAATAATGATTTAAAGGAGACATTTTATTAGCAAATAATACTTTTATATATTGCAAGTATAATGTCCCCGAAGGCTTTTAACTTGAAAGCCTGTTTTATAACTAAAGGTACAACTAAGAGGCATTTTATCACACAGACTAATCCTCATGAACAGATTAATTTGTATGTGAGTGAATGAATGAATTGACTTTTCAGACATTGGGTCGGCTTGCATGGAACAGTAAATACAAGGCAGGATTGAGGAATGTACCTCACATTTCCCTTCTTTGTTTCTGTTCTCTTTTTGACATAGTACCTATTTGTTTCTTTTCTGTTGCTCTTATAAAACACTATGACCAAAAACAGTTTATAGAAGAAATATCCTAGGTTTTTACTTAGAGTACAGAGGGATAAAAGCTCATCACTGCTGCTGGCAGGATGGATTTTGTTAGAAAAACAGAAGCTGAGAGGTCAGGCTCTTGACCAATTCATGGAGGGGGAGAGGTGAGTTGGGTGAAGGTATAAACTTTCAAAGCTCATCCCAAGTGACATATTTCCTCCACCAGGACTGTATCTTCATAACCTCCACCATACCACCAACTGAGGACCTAGTGTCCAAATGTCTGAGTTTGTGATGATATTTCTCACTTAACCCCTCACACTATGGTGAGCTTCTCAATATACTACCTCTAAGATCGCTTCATCAGAGATCTAGGAGCAACACAGTTAGGCAATCATGGACACAACCTTTGAAATGATAAATCAAGAAAAACTTCCTATATTAAACTGATTTCCATGATAAAGGGTTTACTATCAATGCACTTTTTATGTACATAAGAAATACATTTAACATGTTCAATGAAAGCATAGTCCTCTATAATACAACACTTGATAAAATGTTTATGTATCAAAGATAATACAAAAATAAAATTTATTATAAGAGGAATTCAAACAAGGAATAGAAATTTTGGAGCTCAATTTTCTTCACGTCTCTTGAACCATCTCATCCTCTATATAAAACTATCTTCAAACAAAAAAGAATGGACATAATTCTGATCTCTGCTGAGCTGCTAATTAAATTTACTTTTGGAAATTTATTTGTGATAATATTTTTAATATTGTCTATGCAGTGTAAATATGATATCCATCCAGAATTAAAGAAATGGCTTTGAAGAAATTTCTGCTAAGAAAGATTACTTTCTTTGCTTAAAAAATCACTTGTTCCCTATTCTGATATTTCTAAAATATATCAGCACTTGCTGAAAATGTGCTTTCTTAATGTTTTCAAACAAACATAATTGGAATCAAGAGAATGACAGGAACTTGCCTGAATGCTAGTGTTAACTGATTTCTCTAGGTTATTTCTGTATTTTTTTTTCCTGTAGGAGTTTCAGTTATAATAGGCATCAAGCAGAATGTAAGAGTTGCACATTATGTATTGTAGTATTTGCTCACTAATGTGCCATCTCCACAGAAGGTGTAAATAAAAATTGACTAGAAGGTGTTATACTTACCATCTGGATGCCCAATATTAGACTACAGTGAATGGCTTCCACATTAACACAGTCTAATATACTATCTCCTTATGATAATATTCTAAGGGCAAATCCAGTTCATAGTTTCTTTTTTTCCCTTTTACCCCATTAACCTATTGCAGTTTTGATTTCAATTATCTTGTAATGCATATAAGAATAAATTACATAGAGAAAATATTACAGAGAGATTTAACAAGTTAATGGTAAATTAAATGCACTCTCTTCTTCATTATGCAAATTTGCAGTGCTGTGGAACATTTAGCACTCTCTCCTGGATAGCACGAAGCATTTTATATGCAGATAAGTCAACAGCTTTAGTGAACTTTTGGCTTACCAATGCATTAATACAAGAAATAAAAAATACTTTTTAAAAATGAATCTACGTGCCTTACCATTATAAGGTAAGGTAAATACCATTTATTCATTCATATAGACTAAGACTTCCATTTGTAGTGTGTCAAACAAGATACCCTTTTGAAATTTTAGTATGTTAGTAAGGAACAAACAACATAAATTCATTGACTGAAATTTAATTTTTCAATGCATACCACAAAATCTGCAAACATATGTATATATATATATACATATACATGAATATATATGCATATATGCCACCAAAATTAATAATTTTTACTTTTGTATCTAGCTTGTCATATTTATGCATTTTAATTATGGCTATGGGAAATCATAATAAACTAGATTTAATTAGTTAAAGGCGAAGTTGTACAACTAAACACATTTAATGAGGCAACATTACAAATCTTATATATTTTTCTTTAAATTGATTAGTAGGTTTATATGTACTGCTGTCATATGTTTCTGTTATCAATTTGAAATATTTTTGAAATCATAATATATCATTTACCCCTTCCCTTAACTACCTCCACAACTGTCCATGAATGTTTCTTTTCTTATTTTCAAATCCATGATCTTTTGAGCTCTTTTTCTTTGATGTGTGTGTGTGTGTGTGTGTGTGTGTGTTCCTAAACAAATGAATACAACCTGCAAAATCTGTATAATGCTACTTGTGTGTATAAATTTGATATACACATATGCATTTGGTATTAGAGAATTCCTCAGCATTCTCTTTCATTTGGAAGACTAATTCTCCCAGTCTCAGAGTTTCTAGTTGCTTATAGTTTTTTTTAATCTAAGTTTGAGGTCTCATGAGATTGCCTCCTTCCACATGAAAGTCAATTAGTATCATGCTCAGGCCATCTTAAGCAGCAATATTGATGAGACTTCTTGGATATAGCATCTCTAAAATTTCTGAGAGATGCAAAAACACTGTGTCTGGCATTTAAAATGAACCCAATCTTACCCTACAATGGTCCCGAGCTTTGGGTGCAGGAGTTTTTGTCAATGTATCAGTGATTCTAAATCCCACAACTCTGCATTTTAATCAATTGTTCTTTTCTGTAATGGTGTCACTGTTAGTGAATATTTTTATTGTTTTCAACAGAAGAATATTTTTAAAAGATATGTGAAAAATTGTTTCAAAACTGAGGTAAAGACAAGAGTTTTCCTCATCTGTGTTACACTCTAAACATCTATATTCTAGCCCTTCAACTATAAGTAGCGAAATCCTATACCAGTGTTATGACATTATGGTATATGTTCCTTTGTAGGTGACTAATATATGCATGGTTAATGTCCTCATAACAAATTTTTAAAACCTTTTTTTATACCAAATATTGACACAGAGAACTATAAGTAACTGAGCTTATATTTGTCCAGCTGAGGACAAATATTCTTTTCTAGGGAAGAGCACAACCACTGGTTATCCAATTCCAAATGATCATCCTAAAATAGACATACAAGTGACAGAATGTAGACATAGCAGGTACATACATACACAAACACACAGACACACACACACACAGACACACACACACACACACACACACACACACATATATATATATATATACATACATACATATATGCATGTAACTAATGATATAAGAGACCATGAGTTGGAATGGTAAGGAGAGGTATATGGGAATTTTGGAGGAGGTGGCAAGAAGAAAATTTAGTCTCTTTCCTACTATGTAATTATGTTTTGAGAAGTGGAAAATCAGTAAAGTTCAAAAAATCTCCACTAAACTCTAGTCCACACTGGCTGCCTAATCTTAGATTTCTAGCATTCAGAATTCTATGGAAATCAATTTTCAATCATTGCCACCGAAAAAGAAGTACCTATTCATACCTAGGATTTTATTTACATTTATCTTCCACTAAAGTTTTCCGAAACAGAACACTGATGTGGTATAGCTCCACTTTACCATTTTTTATTTAAATATTGATTTTCATTACAACCAGTAAGCACTGATTACTCTGACTACCAATCTGAGTACTCCAATATCTAGGAAGACCACAAATATATCTTTAGATATTTTTGTTATATTCTAACAAATAAGCTGTATATTCTCATAGTTCACCTAAAGTAGGAGACCTAAGAAGTGATTTATACTTCTAAAGTTAAATAAAGTATAAAATGTCTTCCTTGGGTGTAGGCCGGCATTGAGCATTTAACTTCTTCTGGGGTAGGAGTCTCCCTTAGCCTCTTTTAGTGATTCTAAGTGGTTTTAGCAAAAGCTTTCCACATATTGATCATTTTATCCAATAATGAAGGAACAGAATAGTCATATAATTTCTAATTTGTTTTTATGTAAAAATGACTAAACATGTCCCCTTGGTATTTCAGCATTACTGGAGGAGGCAATTTTAGGAAAGCATACAGTTATATTGTCACCTACAAGAACGTATCAATGGAGAATGTTTGTAAAATTTACTTTTAAGGGTAGCAAATTCAGATGAATAGATATTTCCAATGGTTATATCTCCTTTATCCAATGTATTTGTGTTAAAAGCAAATTTGTATATACCTGGTTAATTAAACCTAAATTACAAATTTATTTTTCCTGTAATTCTTGCTAATAATATTTAGAATATACAAACAGAAATTAATGTTACTTCCTTCTTAGGAAATTATTTTCTCCTAATTCAAATCATTCTTAGAAATACTCACTATGTAAACCATATGATCTGTGTGTTTATTATTTACAAAGTTCAGGATCACAATAGCACTTCCTTGATCCCATCTGTGCAGATTGTATTCAAATTTCCCAAACACATATTTCTCTTCACTCCCTTTGACTTTTCTAATAAAGAGATCTTGGGGAGATAAATGGGTGATTTTTAAGACAGTATAGCTATAGAAACCATCGTTAACTAGGACAGGAACAATGTTTTTATTTGTGGCAGTACCATTGATACAGTCTATTTAGATACCCTGCCTCCCTCCATTCCCTGAAAAACTACAACACAACACTTCATCTAAAAGGACCCCATGATAGACCTATGATATATTAACCTAAGAAAAACAATGAAATATACCCAATATAGATGGGTTAACTCCTCTCAAAATGTATAGATTAGCCGGGCAGTGGTGGCGCACGCCTTTAGTCCTAGCACTTGGGAGGCAGAGGCAGGTGGATTTCTGAGTTCGAGGCCAGCCTGGTCTACAGAGCGAGTTCCAGGACAGCCAGGGCTATACAGAGAAACCCTGTCTCGAAAAACCAAAAAAAAAAAAAAGCATAGATTATTAAACAAAATTCCTAGTACCAAGGAATTGGCACTTGCTGTAACTTGAAGGCCAGGGTTATTCAGCAACTATAAAATTATTGCAGGTAATTGACCCTTAATTTATTTACTTTTATATTTCTGAGAATAGACACATTGACCAAGGCACCTTACTAACAAGCAAAGAAACAAACAACAAACATGAACATGTTGAATTTGGGACTTATTTATTCCTTCAGGGTGTGAGTCAATGACCTTGAGAGTGTGATGGTGGGGAAGATGGTCGCAGGAAGACATTCAGCAAGCACTGAAACAATAGCTGAGCAATTGCATCTGATCCACAAGCAGGACGAGAGGGAGAAGGAGGAAAGAAAGGAGAGGGAGAGGGAAGAGAGGGAGGAGAGGGAGAGAGAGAAAAGGGAGAGGGAAGAGAGGGAGAGGGAAGAGTGGGAGAGGGAGATGGAGAGGGGGAAGAAGAGGGAGAAGAAGAGGAAGAGAGAGAAGGAGAGGAAGAGGGAGAAGGAGAGAGACACAAAGGAAGACCAACCAAGTGGGAATGGTACCATCTTTTATATCTCAAAGTCCATCTCCAGTGACACAGCTCCTAATCCTTTCCAAATCTGGGTCTTTAAGTACCAAGCATTCAAAAAAATATATGCACCTACAGGGACATGCTTATTCAACCGACCACAGTCAGGTTGTCAATTGCCTATTAGAGTTAGCTGTTAAAGAGGAGAGAAAGAGGAAGGGAAGAGAGGAAGCTGCCATTAAAGGAGATAGACTATGAGCACATGACCAGGAGAAACAGTAATATACCACTGGGGAAGTAGCCAGGCCAGCAAGCCAGCAGTTAGAGGAGTAGATTAGGGATTACACCAACTATTTGTTAAAGCCAAAGAAAATAACCAGAGTCTGAGTTTTATTTATTTGTAAACTCATCTGAGATAAGCTTACAAATAGAGAATCTTTTTTTATAGTGTTCTATGTAAGACTGTAGAAATTCATAACTGAACAAGTACAGAGAATAAATGATTGACTGCTCACACATAAATAGAACAACTCTGGTATCTCAGTTGCTCAGAACCTATATCAGAGGAAAGACTATAAAGAATGTAAGAACAAGATGTGTAAGGGAAGTAGTGTGAATCATTGACTCCAGGACATAACAGGGCTGTTGCACACTTGAACCCAAAGCAATTATGCTTACCTTCACAATATTGGACCTCTCAACACTATGTCAAAGATGATACATGGTTTGTGGGACTTACTCCTTGGCAATTTAAAGTCACAAAATAAAAATGATGGAAAAGTAAGAAACATTTTTTGAGTGGTACTTACTGTGTAACTGCAAATATTTCTTTAAACAAACTCCCTACATGATCCTATAAATAGTCTTAACAGAACTCCTCAGGACACACACATATGCACATGTACTCACACAAATCCACAGAAATAAACACAATTTTGTATACAATTTCTTAAAACAAATAAATTTTCATATGAAATGGAGGAAGGATTTTTGTCAATTTATATTTTACAATGTAAATTCAACTGTTTGTCAAATATTTCTATAGTAGAAGAGGTTTTAAAAAGCACAAAGCACTTGAAACAGCGACTATATGCAACTGGGTTATTTGAAAGATATTTTAGGGGAAAGTTCATAGGGCAGGTTAATACAAAGGATTTACTGCAGGTCACGATTAATAGGTATATCCACAAATTTTTAATTTCTCATAAACTTTGGTTCTGACCTTAATCTTTGCACAATTGAATTGAGTTTATTGCTGTTGTTCCTTTTACCCTTCTTAACTTAATGGTAGTAAGATACTATTCCTAAGAAACAGTATATTTGAGTCATTGACTAGTTAGAAATTAAGCATGTATAGACATAGAAATCTTATCCCTACTGACTATTTTTCATATTTCTGGAAGATATTATATGTGATACCAGGAGGGGGAAATGATAGTTTACCTAATTGTAAAACTAGTAAGATACCATAATAATTGACCTGGCAAGATTTATCTGCTAATACAATAGTGGCATGTATCACAGGGATGTTACTAATCACTCTTTGATTGGACTTGAATTCTGCCCCCACATAAAGGAATTTATACGTTGTACAATTAATTAGGCCAAAAAAAGTGCATTTCTGGCTAGACCATAGATGCCAGACAGAAAATAGAGAATAATTCTGATAGATGGTTGTAGTAATATACATTATTCCTTATCCCTATCTGAGAAGCTATAACTACTGACTGCTAGGGTCAGGAAAAGTATCTTTTCTTCAGGGATACAGTCTATGGGAGGCTTCCTGTGCTCCAGTATATTTTTCTACACTTATAATCCTGTAAATAACAGTAAGTGGTAGAACTGGGATAAAATAAAAACTGTCAAAGCATGAAATAGCAGGGAAGGGTGGTGGGAAAACAAGATAGTAATTTGTAGAGATAGAAAGAATGATAAAGTTTATCAAATACATTTTATTAATGTTTAAGTTCTCAAAGGATAAACATATAAGTCACTAAAAGAAGCTCAAAACAAAGACCAAGGGGGTGGTGTGGAATTCATTCATAATAGCCTGTCCTCTACACACAGTATCTTAAGAACCTGAGAATAAACATAGTCCAGAAAACAATGACATGTACAATAATTTTAAGACATAGAAGGAAGAAATTAAGCAAACATGAAGATTGTAAGATATTTTCTAATTCTTTATAGATAAAAACTTTTTTGAAAATAAAAATCCTATCAAAAGCAACTTATAGATTCAATTCCATCCAACCAAATTCTAATGAAATTCTCTACATACGAGACATAATATTTTAAAATTTACTTGGAGTACTTTAAGGAGAAGGATAGCTAAAACAATCTGCAACATAATAAATACTATGGGAACTATCATTAAAGGAGATTGTAAATGACATTTCAAAACAACAATAATAAAACAATTTAGTTTAAGTACACATAGACATATGAGCCAATGGAATAAAATTTAGGTCCTAGCTATAAATCTACTCAAATTTCCAAGACTTTTGACAACATTTCTCAAAATAGTCACTGAAAAGAGACAGTGTCTTCAAGAAATTATACTGTGTCAACTGCATTTCTACATGCAGAGATATTAAACTAGATCCTTACAGCTCATTGTGCAAAAATCTTAACACCAATATAGAAGCATGAAACTGCAAACTGTGAGAGGGAGAAAGTGGAGAGAGTGTTTTAACTTATATGACCAATTATGTGCATTCAGAGTAAGACTCTAGAAGGACAGGAAATGATTTAACAATAAACACACAGGATGTCAGAAAACTAAAGGTTCTGTAAATCAAGAGAAACTGTAAAATGAACCAATAAGTAGCCTATAGATTGAGGGTGTTTTTCCCATCTATTTATTAAACAGATAATTCATGTCTAGAATATACAAGAAACTAAAACTCTTGGACGTTAAGAAAATAAGCAACACAATTAAAATAGGTAACAAATGGAATAGGAAACTGGCAAAAATGAAGAAAAAACATAAATGGCCAGTAAATACTTTATATTTTCCAATAAATTATTCCCAAGACCTGAAGGAACTTTGCTGAAGAGGATGGAGAAACATTGCAAGGTCAAGTAAGTGTAAAAAGCTCAAAGGAAACAGGCATTTTAGTCACAACATAACTGACACAGGGTTTTCTGAAAGGAAGCCTATAGGTATACAAACCACACTTTAGGGCAGGCCCTAAGAAACGGTGTGAATTTCAGTGGGTGGGAAGGTAGGAAGGATCTGAGAGAAGTTTCCTGAACAAAAACCAGGATCAGCATATTGCTGCATAAAACTAATTCATTTCACCTCAGTCATAATAGACATCATCAGGAATTCAAATGACAAGAAACGCTAGCATGGCTGTGGCCAGAAGAAACTCAGACAATATTGTAGGTACATAAACTAATGAAGCCATTCTGTGACGGAGTTAGTTTATAATTTTGGGAAAAAAAATGGTAGAAAAATTACTGCCTAATGATTCAGTTCCATGACTTCTGGCATATGGCCAATGGACGCTATTCTTCACTATAGAGATACTTGAACATTCATATTCATTGCTGATTTATTCATAATTGATATGAAATGCAATCAACCTAGCTATTAAACAATAGACAATTGGATGAGGAAAATATGATACATATGCAAAATAGAATATTACTAAGCTACAAATAATGTTACATATTTGTGTGTTTAGTATGAATCATAAATGGAAGCCATGTAAGGTGATATTGATTTTGTGGTGGTATAAGATAGTAAATTATAATAAAAGGATAGTGGTCAGTTTTAATACTGATGGAAAAAAAAGCTTAAGCCAAAAGTAGCATTCACATATGGGAGAATGAGGGAATCAAATACAGGTTAATGAAAAAGAAAGGTGTTTGAAAATGTGTCTTAATTCTTTAGTTTAGGTGTGATATTTTATGTCATATACTGTATATCATATAGTTATATTATCTATCTATAATATCTATATCTATCTTATAATATCTATCTATATTATCTATTGCTATACACTCCAAATAATATATTGAAGTAAAATCATACAGTATAGCATACTATAATATATATATATATATATATATATATATATATATATATATATAAATTTGTACCATTGTAATTTAAGATACAAATATTTAGCAAATATATAATTAAAAATGTTTGAGGAATATTCATACATTTTCTAAATATTAATAATGAAATATTAGTGTGCCATGTCCTTGTCCTAAAATAGGATGAATTGCATAATAGCATTATAAACATATTATTTGGCAAATTAATATATTCCTTTTAATTTTCCATTCACAAACATCTTAAGCTGATATTTAGATCTTATAATCAAATTCAATTGCAACAAAATGTAGTCAGGTAAATTAATACGGTCTTTATGATTTCCTATGCTTTCTTCAAGAATAAAAACAAAATTTAATATAGTATCCTTAAAAAGTCAACTTTTTCTAGTTATGCCTACATTATTAACCAGCTGTTCTTTGTACTATGTTTGACTCCCATATGAAACTCCAAATTCTCAACTGTAGACACAGAATCTCACCATTGACACATTTAAATTATGAAACCTGCTATAATAAGGACAGGCCCTAGAGATGACTCCCTCACAATACTTCATTTCAAAAGGCTTCTGTGTCACCAGAGGGAGAAAAGCATGGACAAAAGATATTTCTTCAACACTAGGCTAAATCAATTACCACACTGCAAAAGAGAACTTCCTTTGGTGTTTGATTCTGGCTTTAATACCCAAGGGACTTCAGAGAAATGAGAAAGGAGTCATTTGGGAGAAAAAATAATTTCTATTCCGTTATCATTTCTGTGACAAATTCCACTGGTAAAGAGGGAGAAAACAGCATTTGAAAGCCATCTACATTGTGCTGATGTTCCTTAACCCATGGCATCTATATCTGGAAGTACTTTCTCATTATTGTTACTTGTTGTGCATTCATCACTTAAGCTCTCTGCAACCCGGTGAGCTCAGTTACTTTACAAGAAGGAGATGAATTCTCACCATCTCTGTAGAAAAATGAAATAAAATACAAAAATCCTTTCAAATAAGATAACTGTATTTATTAAAAACTCGCTCAAGTATCTGAAGGAACAGAATATCTGTTTCCGCAAGTGAAAAACATATTTGGACACAAGCAATTATAAGTAATGTCAGAGTCTAATGGGAAAATGGGGTACAAGAGCACACAGATGAAGTCTGTCAAAAGCAAGGCTATCATTTAAATGCAGTGATGATGGCACTTCTTACTCAGAAGTGACATCTGGACAAGAATTGTGGGTTAGCAATAATTTTCCAAACAAGAAAGAGAGAAGACTCAGAAAGAAAGTGTGATGCTATGAAACTCGGGATTCAGGGAGACCAGGCTAAACATACCAATGGAAAGACAGTCATACGTGAGGAGAATGTCGCATTAAAGTCCAGCTGCTCGTTGGGTTTAGTCTAGCAAAGTGTTATAATTATCAGCAATAGAGAATCCATAAAGTGCTGTAACTGAATTGTGCATAGAAGGTTCTTTTGGAGACTCACATATTTGCAGATGAACTCTGTACCATTATAAGAACATTTGTAAATTTATTATTTTGGATAGAAGACAAAGACATTGTTCTTTAAAATATGTAGTTGTATAAAGCACATATGTATCTATCTGTTTATCTATCTATCTATCTATCCATCTATCTATCTATCTATCTATCTATCTATCTATCTATCTATCTATCTATCTATCTATCTATCTATCATCTATCTATCTATCTATCATCTATCTATCTATCATCTACCTATCTACTTATATATATTTCTTTAAGATGTTTCTAAATAAGCTGATATCAGGGTTTTTGTTGGTTTGTTATGTTGGGAATTGAACTCAAGCCCTTTGCCACAGTAGGTAAATACTGTACCACAGAAACACAACATAAACTGACATAACTTATTAAAGAAAAGTGCTTTCATAAGAAAATACAAAGAAAAAGATTAATATTAATGAAGACAATTATAAACCAATAATAAAAATGTTTATTCTGAAAGGAAAATGATCATGTATGTATTTCAAAGTTTAGGCACTAAACTTTTTTTGAAAGTGTTTGTAAATATACCTATATCTAATGAAAACAAGGTTTATATAAAAGTAATACTTATGTATGACTAGTAATTGTATATGAAGTCATGATAGAATGAAAAGCAATGAATATGTAGTCAAAATTCTGAGATGAGCCTTAAAGAAAATTAACCTAGACCAGAGAATTAAGGAATGAAACTAGGTAGAAAATAGGGAAAAAATAACAAATGAGTAAAAATTATAACTTTTTACCTTGGAAAAACTATTACATTAGATACATTCTCACAAACATCAAAAAAAAAAAAAAACCAATGTACTAAAAGTGAACAGGAAATGTTATTCATAAATAACAGAATTAGAATGAAAGACAAATTTCTATAATATTTTTCTTGGGGCTTAGAGGTATTTATATTAATCTCCTATCTTATGTTATCTAAAATATCATTTGCTCTGTAGGAAAAATTCAAGGAAGATTTATGGATACAAAATTTTATAAATGATTAAAGGAGTATCTTGGAGACAATGTTGTTAAAGAGTTGATTTCATAAAAACACTACTTTTGTTTTTATGAATTTAAATATTAATGACTTATAGCATTAATTAATTATGAATTTAAATATTGATGACTTATAGCATCAGAAATAAATAATCAAAATTAGAAATTAGATGGGTTGACAGTTTTAATTTTTTTTATGTCTTTATTATTGATATATTAGTCAGGGTTCTCTAGAGTCACAGAATTTATGGAATGTCTCTTTATATTAAGGGAATATACTGGAATGACTTACAGTCTGTAGTCCAACTAACCTAATAATGGGCAACTGTGGGAATGGGAAGTGAAAGAATCTAGTAGCTGCTCAGCCCCACAATACTAATTGTTTTAGCTGGTCTTCTGTATAAGTTAGAATCCTGAAGAAGTAGGTTCCAACAGATGTGCTTGCAAGTAAGTCCAAGATGTTGAAGAAAAGTGAGTCTTTCTTCTTCCAATATCCTTATGTAGTCCTGTAGCAAAAGGTGTGGCCCAGATTAAAGGTATGTACCACCATGCCTAAATCTGGAACTTCTTTTGTCCTAGGCTGACTTTGAACTCAGAGATTTGTTTTACTCAGGCTCCTGGGATTAAAGGAGTGTACTACCTTGCCTGTACCCAGGCTTTTCAAGACCACTATGCCTCAAAATCTCCATGTCAAGATCCAGGTCAGAAACCTGTGTCTTCCCACCTGTTTATCTAGATCACAGGTGTTCCCTCCAGTTCTGAATTGTAGTTCATTCCAGATGGAGTCAAGTTGTCAACCAGGAATAGACATCACAATTGATATATTTATTCTGGTTTTCATGCACACTCCATGGGGAACCAATAAAAATATATTATTATCTTCATTTATTCCTACTTTTCTTCATATATTACTGATAGTATTAGGTTATAGCTAAGAAATTTTAGGGGGTAATGAGTACTTGTGTGGGTTTGAGTGGGAGCAGAAGAGGGAGGGTTGGCTGTGATCCAGATGTAAAGTGAATAAATCATAAATTAATGAGAAAATAAAGAGAATAGCTAAAGCAATCCTGTACAATAATTTAAAAAAAAATATAGATGTATCACTATCATTGATCTCAAGCTGAACTACAGAGCAATAGTAATGAAAACTGTCAGGTATTGGCATTAAAACTGACTGCTTGATCAATGGAATTGAATCAAAGCCTCAGATGTAAATCCACATATCTATAGATACCTTGTTTTTGATAATGAAGCCATTATTATACAATGGAAAAAAGAAAGAATTTTCAACAAATGATGCTGGTCTAACTGGATGTTAACATGAAGAAGAATGAATGTAGATCTAATCTATTTCACCCTGCATAATCTATCACCCTGCATAAAACTGAAGTCCAAGGGTATCAAATACCTGAACATAAAACCAGATTCATTGGACCTGATAGAAGGGAAAGTGGTGAATAGCCTTGTATGCATTGACACAGGAGTCATCTTCCTGCACAGAACACCAATAGAACAGGCACTAAGATCGAAAATTATTAAATTGGACCTAATAAAACTGGAATTCTGTCAGACAAAGTACACTGTCAATAGAACAAAATATCAGCCTAGAGAATGGGAAAGGATTTTCACCAACCTCACATTTAAGAGAGGGATAATTTCCAAAATATGAAAATAACTCAAGAATATAGACATCAGAAAACCAAATATTTCAATTAAAATTGGTTAGAGATTTGAAAAGACAATTCTCAACAAAGGACTGTCAGGCTGCCAGGAACCACATAAAGAAATGTTCATCATCCTTAGTCTTCAAGGAAATGCAAATCAAAACTAGTCTTGAGAGTCCATCCTACAACTCTCATAAAGATCAAAACATGTGACATCTCATGCTGTCAAGGAAAGCACTCCATTGTTGTACAGCCACTTTGGAAATCAACATAATAGCTCTCAGATAATTGGGAAAGGATCTACCTCAAGACCCAGGAATACAAATCCTGGGCTTAAACTCAAAAGATGCTCAATTCTACCACAAAGACATGTGTTTCACTATGTTTATAGCAGCTTTATTCATAATTGCCAGAAAACTGAAAACAGCCTAGATGAACATCAATTGAAAAATAGACAAATAAAATGTGGTACATTTACTCATTGGAGCATTACTCCATTTGTGTTACAAAACAAGTGATATTATGAAAATGTCAGGCAATAGGGAGAACTAGAAAAGATCATTCTGAGTAAGGTAACCTGAACCCAGAAAGACAGACCTGACAGATATTGTCTTATAAATGGATATTACCTGTAAAGAAAAGGATAACTGTGCTATAATCCACAGACACTTAGAGGCTAATTAACAAAGATGGCTCCAGGGGATTCATAGATCTTCCTTGGGAGATGAAATAGATTAGATATCTTGGGAAGACTATGTGGACATGGAAACATAAGCAAGAGGGATCAGGTGGGGGAAGGAAAGAGGATAATAGTACTGGGAAAGACAACTGGAATTAGCAATAGGGAATCTCAGTTTCTAGCTAGAAACCTAGTGCCATGGAAACTCTTAGAAATCTAAGAGGGTGATAAGACTATGACTCCTAGTAATAGGGTATAGAGCCTGAAAAGGCCATTGAGTTTTCCTCTTAGCACTGCTTTTTTTTATTAGATATTTTCTTTATTTACGTTTCAAATGTTATCACCTTTTCTAGTCTCCCCTCTAAAAATCCCTATCCCATCCTCCCTCCCCTGTTCACCATCCCTCCCACTCCCACTTCCCTGCCCTGGCATTCCCTTACACTGGGGCATAGAACCTTCCCAGGACCAAGGGCCTCTCCTCTCATTGATGTCCAAAAAGGCCATCCTCTGCTACATATGTGGCTGGAGCCAGGGATCCCTCCTTGTGAACTCTTTGGTTGGTGGTTTGGTCCCTTGGAGCTCTGAGGGTACTGGTTAGTTCACATTGTTCCTCCTGTGGGGCTGCAAAAACCTTCAGCTCCCTGGGTCCTTTCTCTTGCTCCTCCATTGGGTACCCTGTATTCAGACCATTGGTTGACTGTGAGCATCCACTTCTGCTATTTGTCAGGCGCTGGCAGAACCTCTCAGGAGACAGCTATATCAGGCTCCTGTCAGCAAGCACTTGTTGGCATCCACAATAGTGTCTAGGCTTGGTAACTGTATATGGGATGGATACCCAGTCTCCAAAAACTCAGGTTACAGCAGATGCCTGCAAGGATGTGGAGAAAGAGGAACACTCAACCACTGCTGAGTTCATTTTCAAGCATCAGTATCACATGGCTGACAACATTCTGTAACTCCAATAGATTTCCTTTTCATCTTCTGCTTTATAGGTATGCATGTGTAAACATGCATACAACAAACAAAGCTATGGAGACATCACATACACATTATCACAATTCCTTTTCAAATAAAATCATATAAGATGTGCTTATTTTTCTACCAGTAAGTTTGTAACACAAGTAAATTATGGTCTCCTAGAAAAAAAATCTTAGCTTAAAGGTGAAAGGAAAAAGAAATACAACTTTACTTCATCTATGTGTGCATATGTCACATGAAAAAAAAATAACAACAAAACTAAACAAAATGCTAGTGATCACTCTAACTCCAATTAAGAGTTGATTATGGAGTATAACATAATAAAATACAAAGTATATTTTATCATCATATACAGTTAGCAATAGTTGTATATGAAGTATTTTCTTTCAAAATCCAAGCAAAAGGATAGTGCATTTTTTTATTTTTTATTAGATATATTCTTTATTTACATTTCAAATGATTTCCCTCTTACTGGATACCCCCTCCCCAAAACTCCCATACATCCTCTTCCCTCCCCCTGCTCCCCAACCAACCCACTCCCGTCTCCCCTTCCTGGCATTCCCCTACACTGCGGCATTGAGCCCTTCCAAGACCAGGGGCCTCTCCTTCCTTCTTCTTGGGCATCATTTGATATGTGAATTGTTTCTTGGGTATTCCAAACTTCTGGGCTAATATTCACTTATCAGTGAGTGCATATCATGTGTGATCTTTTGTGAATGGGTCACCTCACTCAGAACAACATTCTCCAGTTCCACCATTTATGCTCCAAATACAAGGGCACCATCATTAATAAAAAAAAAAAAACTTTACTAAAGCTTAAAGCACACATCGCACCCCACACAATAATTATGGGTGACTTCAACACCCCACTCTCCTTAATAGACAGATCAGGAAAACACAAATTAAACAGAGACACAGTAAAACTAACAGAAGTTTTGGACCAAATTGATTTAATAGATATCCATAGAACATTTCATCCTAAATCAAAAGAATATACCTTCTTCTCAGCACCTCATGGTACCTTCTCCAAAATAGACCATATAATTGGTCACAAAACAGACCTCAACAGATATAAGAAAATCGAACTAATTCCATGCCTCCTATCAGATCACTATGGAGTAAGGGTGGTCTTCAACAGCAACAAAAACAACAGAAAGCCCACATACATATGGAAGCAGAACAATGCTCTACTCAATGATGCCTTGGTCAAGGAAGAAATAAGGAAAGAAATCAAAACTTTTTTAGAGTTTAACGAAAATGAAGGCACAGCATACCCAAATTTATGGGACACATTGAAAGCAGTGCTAAGAGGAAAACTCATAGCAATGAGTGCCTCCAAAAAGAAGCTGTAGAGAACATACACTAGCAGCTTAACAGCACACCTGAAAGCTTTAGAACAGAAAGAAGCTAATACACCCAAGAGGAGTAAAAGGCAGGAAATCGTCAAACTCAGGGTTGATTTGAAATCAACCAAATAGAAACAAAAAGAAATATACAAAGAATAAACAAAACCAGGAGCTGGTTCTTTGAGAAAATCTACAAGATAGATAAACACTTAGGCAGACTAAACAGAGGGCACAGATGCAGTATCCAAGTTAACAAAATCAGAATTGAAAAACAACAAATACCAAAGTTTAATCAGGATCAGATAGACCATCTAAATGGTTCCATAACCTCTAAAGAAATAGAAGTGGTCATTGACAGTGTCCCAATCAAAAAAGCACAGGACCAGATGGTTTTGCAGAATTCTATCAGACCTTCAACAAAGACCTAACACCAATACACTTCAAACTATTCTACAAAATAGAAACAGAAGGAACGCTACCCAACTTGTTCTATGAAGCGACAATTTCGCTGATACCAAAACCACACAAAGATCCAACAAAGAAAGAGAACTTCAGACCAATTTCCCTTATGAATATCGATGCAAAAATACTCAATAAAATTCTTGCCAACTGAACCCAAGAACACATCAAAACCATCATTCACCATGATCAAGTAGGCTTCATCCCAGGGATACAGGGATGGTTCAATATAAGGAAGTCCATCAATGTAATCCACTACGTAAACAAACTCAAAGAAAAAAAAAACACATGGTCATTTCATTAGATGCTGAAAAAGCATTTGACAAAATTCAGCATCCTTTCATGTTAAAGGTCTTGGAAAGAACAGAAATGCAAGGCCCATACCTAAACATAGTAAAAGTAATATACAGCAAACCAGTAGCCAACATCAAACTAAATGGAGAGAAGCTTGAAGCAATCCCACTAAAATCAGGGACTAGACAAAGCTGCCCTCTCTCTCCATATTAATTTAAGATAATGTATTTTTTTAAAAAAATTATTTATCTTATGTATATGAGTACACTACTGCTGTCTTCAGAAACACTAGAAGAGAGTATTGCATCCCTTTACAGATGGTTGCGATCCACCTTGTGGTTACTGGGAATTGAACTCAGGACCTCTAGAAGAGAGGTCAGTGCTCTTAACTGCTGAGCTATCTCTCCATCCCAATAATGTATTTCTTAATTTTGTATAATATTTTTTAGGAAAAATTAACACTTTTTATATTATTTTTTGTAATATCACCTCTCTGACTTCATAAAAATTTAAGTCATATCTGGGAATGTTGATTTTGTCTCTTTATTGTTATTTTTCTTGATGAGACAAAGATAGATGCCATATGGATGTAGCAATATGCTGTCAGATGTTTTAAATTTTTTTGTTGATCATCTCTTCTGGCAAGATACAAATTTTCTTCAGTGTTTGTTTCTCCTGCTTTGAGAACTGTTGAGATTTTCTGGCATTATTTCCCTGTCCTCCTCTGTGAACACAGACACAATCACAGCTTTGGCTGTCTTGGCACTGCCCCATGTGCTGAATATTCCAAACCCATGCCTTGTTTGGAAAAATATTCCTTGGACCAGAACTCAGTAGAAAGCATACTGTTCTTTGAAGCTTGGTGTGGAAAACATAAGAATATGATTTTTTTCATTAAACACATAGAGCACAACTCTGTCATAGTAGTAAGGTGTAAATGCTTGTCTAGAGCATGCTTTGACAGCTATCTGTCAGGAATTTAAAACCTACAAGCCAAAATGTTCTGGAAACCTGAGAATTCTGGTTCATATTTATGTGTGGTAACAGCAGATGTTTTTAAAATCTTTTTAAGTTTGTGTCTTTATTTTCGTATTTGTAGATGAGGTTATTGTATTTTGATTTTTGTTTAGACACATAAATGCTTTATTCCACTCACCATCTTTTCTACTCTTTATGTTACCAGAAAAATCGGGCGTGCCCACTCAGACATGTCACATTTTACTGAGTAAACCCAGGACACTCACTCCTTGGGGATCTTAAGCATATAAATAAAATACTGTAAAAATGAAATCATAAGAAAGATTGAGGGCAATTTTATTAGAATATGAATGAAAAACCTCAGACAGGCAGACTTTATGTCTTCACAGCAGCTGTGAGAGGTGAGATGGAAGAGAAGAGAAAAAAATTATGCATTTTGAGTTTGTCATGAACATCAATAAGCAACCAGAAAAGAGAGTCACAGCATTCCGATAAAGGCAGAGAAAGGCCTGGGAGGAAGTGAGAAAGCCCAAAGCATTATGGGAACCATATCTAGGCTTAGGCTTGGGCTATTTCTGAAAGGAAGAAAATTGAATTTAAGAAAGTAGAAGGAAAAAAAATTGAGATTAACTTTTCCAAATAATTTAGAATTGTTGGCACAGGTAGTAAAACTGCAGGTCTGTAGTTCAGTAAGTATCCACCTCATGGGCAGGCTTTATGGCATGGAAAGGTATATTATGCTATTAAAAGGATAATTATTCTTATTCTTCCCATGTTTGTAGTATGGCTTAAGGCTCATCTGCTCTCCTTAGCTGTTAGTTGTTTTGTTGTTTTTGTTTGTTTCGTTGGTTGGTTGGTTAATTGGTTTTCTGGTAGGTATTGGCCAGGGCCAAACAGATGTACTCTGGGATGATTTGTAGTTTTAGATTTCCCCAGGCTAGAGAACTAGCTGTCCTTTCAAAGGCCTTCATTGTCTTTGTAACATTTGTGTACATGTTGAAATCCACATTCTTAGATTAAAGTTTTCAATTATTACATGCAGATTAGATTTTTGTCTATTACTATGTAAAATATGATATAAATATATATATTGATCCAGTATTTTTCTGTAACTTTTTATATGTTATTTTACATATTTATATTTCAAATGTTATGCCCCTTTCCAGATTCCTCTCCACAAATCCCCTCTCCGTGCTCCCCTCTCCTGCTCCCCCTGCCTCTATGAGAGTGCTCCCCCACCCTCCCACCCAATTCATCATTATTTATTTTGTCATTTTTTTTTCTTTTTTCCTCTCTGATCACATTATCCATACTTTTCTTTTTTCAGAAGAATCATGATTCATTCACTTTCTGGCCTCTTTTTAAAGGATGAAGTTTTAGCAACTTCTCACAAATTTAAGTATGATTCAGTAACTAAATTTTAGTAAACTAAAATTCAGTAGTTTAATTTTTCACAAAATAATGAAATGTTTCATGAATATACACACACCCACATATATATATATACATATTCATTAATATTTGCACATGCAAATATCCATGTCCTGAACATGATAAAAACATCTTCATATGTATTAAATATGCATAATAATTTCTGTAGTAATATTGCTTCTTCCTTGGAAATTGTTTATCATAAACTATAATGCAGGAAACTGTCCTCTGAACTCACTAATTATTTTTGATATTTGTAAATTTGTTAAAACAGTAAATTTTAAAATAAATATTTTCTCCACTTCTATTGCCAACCAGTACCAATTCTTATGTCAGAAGTTTGTTGTCAGAACAGGTCATGAAAATCTTTTCCCCTAGGTCAGATTTGTTAACTGACTTCTGAAGTGTTTGATGCCTTCTTACATATCTTAGAATTTAAATATAACATATATAGTACTATTTTAATATCCACCGGAAAATAATGGATTTGGCTTTGTTATTGCATTTCAATTAACTCTAAGATGGGACCTATTCTTAATGTAAACAGGACATTATTTCTGCTATGATGATAACTTGTTAATTAGATATTTACTTGGTGTTCAAATTGCTTCACATATACAGTTTTTGCTCTTAAAATGAAGTTGGAAGATTCTCAAAAAAATCTTGCCAAGAACATTTTCTATTCTGAGTTGCCCGCGATTTGCTAAGGAAAAAACTTAGCTAAGAAGTAATTCAAAAATAGAAAGCACTTCTAAATCAAATGACAAATGTATAAAGACAAACTATCTTGGGAAGAAGAAATTTGAACAAGATTCAAAGATAATATGTAATAGGACAATTTTTATAACTATGAGATTTTTAGTTAGTACAGTTCTCTATATTCCCAATAAGTGGAGTTTTTTTTTTAATGCTCTTTTGAGATAAAGAAATGTCAGAGCAAGGCAATGAATATAGAAATGTCAAATACCATACTTTCCTATAATTAGTTCTTAATGCTAACTGGAGAGCAAAAATTTGATAAAGCATTGTGTAGCATGAAGTACAGCAGCCAAGCGAAGATACTCGTTACATAAACCAATGTCTGAAAGCTATCTAGATACATTCAAAATTCTTCTAAATTTATTTTATGTGCACATTATTTTAATGAGTGTATTATATACTCCAAATATACATACAAAGACTAGAAGAGAGCATTCTAGACCTGGAGTTTTAGATTTTTTTAAAAAAATTTACATTAATTATTATTTTATTTATTTACTCCTCAAATGTTGCAGTTCTCCCAGTCCCCACTCCAAGAGTTCTTCACACACTCCCTCTTCCCTTCACATCTGAGAGGGTGCTCCCATCTACATTCTCCCAACATCCCTGTACTGCCTGGTTTTGTGTCCAATGACACTAGCTAGAGTTATCACAGAGAAAGGAGCTTCAGGAGAGGAAATGCCTCCAAGATAGACAGCTGTAAGTCATTTTCTCAATTAGTGTGAAGGGGGAGAGGGCCTCTTGTGGGTGGTACGATCTCTGGGCTGGTATTCTTAGGTTCTATAAGAAAGCAAGGTGAGCAAGCCAGTAAGAAACATCCCTCCATGGCTTCTGCATCAGCTCCTGCTTCCTGATCTGTTTGAGTTCCAGTCCTGACTTCCTTTTGCGATCAACAGCAATGTGGACATGTAAGCTGAATAAACCCTTTCCTCTGCAACTTGCTTCTTGTTCATGGTGTTTTGCCCAGGAATATAAACCCTGACTAAGACAATCCCACTTCCTTGGGGCATCAAGTCTCTACAGGATTAGCAGCATCCTCTCTGACTTCCTGACAAGGCAGTCCTCTGCTGCATTATGTCCTGGAGTCTTCAGACAAACCTGTGTATGCAGTTTGGATGGTGCCTTAGTCTCTGGTGTTCCCAGGGTTCTGGGTTATTTGACACTGTTGTTCTTGCTATGAGATTCTCATCCTCTTCAGTTCCTTTAGCATTTTCCCTCACTCTTTCAGAGGAGTCCACAACCTCAGTCCTATTGTTGGCTGAAAGTATCTGCATCTGTCAAAGTCAGCTTCTGGTTAAGCCTCTCAGTGTACTGCCATGCTAGGCTTCTGTCTGCAAGCAGAACATATGAAACTGAAAAGCTTCTGTAAGGCATAGGACATTCTCAATAGGACAAAATGGCAACCCACAGATTGGGGAGAAAATCTTTAGCACATCCAATAGAGGGCTAATATTCAAAATATATAAAGAACTCGAGAAAGTAGGCTCCAAATAAAAACCACCACAGAAGCCCAATTTAAAAAAAGGGATACAGAGTTTTAGATGTATAAGGGAGGCCAGGTAGGTGCTGGGAATTAAATCCTGGTCCTCTGAAAGAACAGCTAATTCTTGTCAACTATTTAAGGTGTTTTGTTCAGTTGGTTTGTTTTTTAGCCTATATACTAGAAAAGTAAACACACCATAAAATAGTGAGAAACATTCTTTGTAAGTAAATCTCTTTCAAAGTTTCAACACTTAGCCATGATTACATAGTCTTAGATGTTATAATCAAAATATCAATGAACTACTCAAAACAGGGATTAATAATGTGCATAATATATTTATACATTGATTATCAAATATTTACTGCTTATTGACTATCAATTGTAAAAGAAGTCATATTCTTAATATTGTGTCTGTGACAAATGATATACAGGAAAGTGGCATCAGAGTTTAAATCTGTGAAACTATATCATATATTAGTTTTGTTACTAAGGTAAAAATATAGAGAAATAAGAACAACTAGCTGAAAAGGCAGTTTTTATTTTACTTTTAGTTTTATAAATAAATAACAAGATTGTTACATTGTAATTGATAACAATGAAGTTCTATGTAATTGTTGCATATTTGTGAAAGGCTTCCATTGAATAATATCTTTGTAAATTCTTATGAAACTTAGGAATCATTTATTTTATTTACATTTATTTAGTTTTTATTTATCTCTTATATATGGAAAAATGACAATGATTTATACAATCACCTTAAAATTGCTTATCTGACTGTAGGAGTAATGGTCCTCAGAGCTTAGTAACCTGGATATTATCTTTCTATGAGTCTATTGCATTATTTTTATTTTGGTTGAGCTCATAGGTTTCTAGAAGGAACACCCAATAAAAATTATTTTAATATGATGACCATTAAATGGAAAGTATATTTAAGGGACCCCAAGTATGAACAATGTGATATCCATGCTTCAGTACAAAACATACTCCCTTTCTTTTCTATTTCTTCTATATGTTGTACCCAGTGAATTTCAATTTTATTTTTACATTATTATCTTCCTTCTCAATTAATTTATTTCTAACTCCATAGCATGAATTATTTTTCTCAATATTTAAAAACAAAACAAAATGGATCAAAATCTTCAAGTAAGACCCCTGCTATCTCCATTACCCATCTAATTATCCACCCCCCCCAATATCCTTTGAAGGAACATGATGCAAAAGAGTTATCTATCCTAGATAACTATAATCCTTGTATTTCTACTCTCTCTTATAGACTGTCAAAGTAAATTACCCACCATAATCATGAACATTTTTCTAATAAATATCAATGATTTTCTGAAATATAATACCAAGATTGACAACCACAGTTCATTATAATTATGATATTAATGTATCATAATTATGATATTCCTATGATAATTATTATATTCCTAAATGAATATGTCAAAGCAAGCTTAGCTTGAAATGGTTTGTTAATTACTTGGTCTATTTTATTGGAAAAAATTTATTTATTTATTTATTTATTTATTATCTATGTACTTAATAATGCCGGTAAAGTACTTGTTTTTATGATATACCCAAAATGAATGAGTTAGTGACTGAATAAAACACATGAGTAAAAGTTGCTCTGTAGATAATACTTTTGAGAATATCATTGGCAATCATGTATCAAACTACAAAGTGACTTAATACATTATGATTCATTAAACCTGTCATTATAATTACAGAAGTCAAGGCTGAATTGAGGACTATTAATGAGATCAATAAAATAAGATTCCTCGGGATATATGTTCAATCACTCATTTTTTTTTGTTTTGCTTATTTGTTTGTTGTTTTTGGTTGTTGTTGTTGTTTTGTACTTTATGTTTCTGTTACAAGGTTTAATATGGCCCTTTAAACATTTTCTTAAATAATGAAATATATAAGTGATATTTTAATATTGCAATAGGAAAAAAAACCAGATTCCATGAAGCTACTGAAGAATACCTTCTGTAACTTCTGTTATCCTGTTCAATGCCATTTTATTTCATAGCTTCAGGTATAGAGTGGGTCAATTGGAGAAGCCTATTCACTAAAAGATGGAAGACTCTCTTGGTTAACTAAATGGTGTCTTATCTATAAATGTAATGCAGGAACCAAAGCACAAATTCTTCTTTGAAAGTAAATGAAGTCTGCAGGGAATAATGTACTTAAATTGATACAATTTAGAAAGTAGTTTAAATCATAGTGCATGCGGTTTACATGGCTAAGAAGGAGTGTTGATAGGATTCAGGCTGTTTTTGTTCAATTAAACTTAGCTCTTGTAAAGAGGAAAGTATGTCAGTAAAAAGCCCATGGGAAAGCTTATTGGTCACATTGCCCAAAGAAATCAATGATGAACAGTGCACTTGGTTTAAGCAAGTAAGATAAGGATTAAGAGTGAGTCAGAAATCCAAAGTATATTGGTATACAACACTGCAGAATTTAGTTCTTCTAAGTAAATATAGGACAAGATGAAGGATGAATTATGAACACCAGAATAGGATGATGACAAGAATGGATGGAATATTAGACAAAAGACAGGAGTTCTACATTTTGGTACAAAAGGAAAAAAAAATGGTCACCATAAAACGAGAGGGGGTTGAATGGAGAAAAGAGGGAGGGAAGGGGGCTTATGGGACTTTCGGGGAGGGAGGAAACGGGAAAGGGGAAATGATTTGGAATGTAAATTAAAAAAAATAAAATAAAATAAAATAAAAAAAAGAAGTGAATGAACAAATGACCTTTAAATTCCATTTTTGTTTTCTGCATAGAATTATAGAAATTTGGAACTGAAACAAACATTTTGGTGTAGAAATTTTAGGATGGTAGCTTTAAATAATGTTTTTAAAGTCATTGCCTTCTGAATATTATTTTCTTCAAGACACAAGGATCAAAAGCTTCTTAAAGGCAAACATTGTCTACTGATTTGCTTTCCTATAATTTGATTAAAAAGAGTCTACACCTGTGTAAGTTATTTTTTTCTTTCTTTACAGGTTTTCCCTATAGTTACTCCTTTTAAAAACAAGGAAGTATATGTTACAAATATTACTACTTATAGGCAACGTGACTTTATGAATTAAGAGGGCTACTCAAATATTTTATACAAATTAGAGGTCATGTAAAATTATACGTTACAATTTGCTTCATCAGCCACCTTTCTCTAAAAGGCAAATGTGTTTGCTGTTAGAATTTTTTTCCACTTGAATTTATTGCTTTTATAAAAGCCTAACTTCACTTTTTTCTTTCTCTGTCTTGAGTGATAGAGGAGTGGCTTACTTAAGTTTCAACTCTGCCCCTGGCACATTGTGAATATATTTCTCCTTCTCTTCCTCTTGTGAGATGTTTGTTTAAGGCTTCATGGGAAATTCAAACGTAGCTCCACACCACACCTGCAACATGTTTGTACTTTATGAACAATTAATCTGAACCAATCACCAAATAATGTTATTTTATCTTACATTTAAAATGTAAGTGTTAGAGATGATGAAAGGAAATACCTAAATACTGCTTTCCTCATTTAACTGACACTGCATTTGCTATATTTTAACAGGCTAATTGTGGCATCATTTGAGGGGACTGAAAATAATTCACATATTCATTCTAGCAAAACAATTATTTATAATTAAGAAATTAGAGGTTTTTTACTATTAATAGGTAACTAATTAAAATGTTTTCAAAAATTAAGAGTTAGCGTTTTTTAGAGACTTTTGAGGTTGATAATTCAGAAGTTAATTTATATTCTATATGTAAACTAGCCTGTTTATGCTAACAGTTAATGTGCCTAGTAATTAATGACATATGGATTAAAAATGAAGAATGTATTAATTTCCCCTTATTTGTCCATATTTTATTTCAGGAAATGATTTTGTTATTAAAATGCAATATAAACAATACGTAGAAAACTATAACAGAAAAACTAGAACTTACTTTCTGATCTCCATATCTAGGAGATGATGCTCTCGGATGTCAGGAAGGATTAACACAATGTTCAAACTTTGATATAAACATTGCTGGGAGCTTAGCCTGGGGCTAGGTCCACTCAGAAGCAATCAAAGGGGAAGAATGTTGCAGGGGTAAGACTTTGTCTTGCAAAAGATTAAGGTTGCTTTATATGATAACATCTGCCTGTCTCTATTCTAACTTACACTGAAGCCAAAGGTGGCAGGTCTCTAAGCAAATTAACACCTGTTTCTTAACAGTGGAGGATTAAGTTAAGGAGTAATTGCGAGAGCTCCTTTCTCTCTTGCCCAGAAGCCAGAGGTGAGGGAGATGTGCAACTTTCAAGAACCAGGAGAATAGAGTGACATTAGCAGAAGGAAATACTTTTACACAAGCAAATATGTATAAACACACATATATTCACAGACACATTCAGGCACACATACTCATATACCTTAATATACTCCTGTTGGATCCAACTACTCATCTCATATTTACATAATTATACATATCCATACTTGCAAATGTGTATGGAGCAAAAGTCCAAGCACCAGCACAGAAAGAACTTGCTCATTCTGGATCAAAAATAAACTCCAACCAAAAATAAGAAAGAAAAATCATCTAAACCCATATCTACAAGAAAAAAAAAAAAGAAGTTTTGTCCTCTTTAGTAAAGATAAACCTGCCTTGCTGTTATGAAAAAAAAAATGCTCAGTCCCATGGTCAGGAGAAGCTTGCCTGCTCTCACTGCTGCCGGTGATTCTCTGTCTCTCTTCATCTCTCTCTTGTGTTGTATTTTGTTATGTTCTTTCTGTCTCTCCACATTTTACCTTAGTTTCTAACTCTCTTTCCACATTCTGCATTCTGCTTTCTCCTTCTCCTCCCTCATGCAACCACTTCTAGTTCTTTGTACCTTTTTTAGGAGAATAGATCACATGTTATCTATTTCAAAAGTTCACCTCATGTTCAAGCATAATTTCAAAACATAAACTGAATAAGTTTACAACAGAGATGTTTACATGTGTTTCCACTAACACTAGTTAGCTAACTAGTCATTCACTTTTTGTCACTAGCTTCATTGAAAGTTAAAAACTATAATTCTGATGTCTAAATTAACAATGACGTTTTGTATAGATAAACTCAGTCAATACTTATCTTCTGTCTTTTTTACAATAAATTGTCGATTCTTCATTTATGGTCTTTAGTTAATTGCTTTACAGCCTTAAGTAATGTGTTCATTAATTGTGAGTCTGTCTGCTTCTATCTGAGTTCAAATGGCCCAGGACAAATGAAGACTGGAAAAGTTCTAATTTTAGTATTCATATCTCAGAGGACCTTACTTGCAGTCCTATTATAAAATGGCTTAACAATTACTAGTATAATTTTAGGAATTCTTATAGAATCATCATTAGAAATTAAGAAATAATCCATATAACTCTATAGCATCACTACAAGACTGTACATCTTTTTTGATCTGCAGAAAATCTGCCCAATAAGGTATAATGCCCAGAGATCATTAGATTAATATTATAAGGAAAGGAAAGTCATATCAGCTGCAAGAATCAGTGTTGGCTTGAGATTTCTGGAAATCTTGCTATTTAGAATTATCCATCACAGATATGCAAAATGATGTTGCCATCAACAACAAAGACACCTGCATGCCTTTAGCCTTTCCTAGACAGCTCCTGACAAAACAGCTAATTATCATTGTATCACATGAACTACACATTCATAAAATTTCTAGATTAACAACAGAAGGTTTTTTACCTTGTGTAGCCATATTAAATCATAAACTCAATCTAAATGTCAAAACACATACCGTCTATTTTAACACTTTTGAACAAAAACATGGGCATATATTATTTTAAAAACACACATTCAAAGAGGAAAGATAAGAAGTTTCAGAAGAAAAATAAAATATATTTTCATGGACTGTAAGGGTTGTTTGGATGTAAATAATCAAGTACAGGTTGCTGGTTATGGAGGGATTTTACATGAGACTCTTTTAAAATGTTCTGAGTGACTGAGAAATAAGAGACACTTATATTGGAGGCATTAGCTGTAGTCTTCCTTTTCTTCAACATTTTGGTTCTAGTCTCCAAGCTGAGAGTTAAGTCTGTAAAGCTCAATTTCTTAAGGCAGAATGGATTTAAAGACAGTCCTAAGACATGGTTTATGATGAACAATTTATTTTTCTGAATGGATATATGAGAGGGTTTGGAGGGCTACTGCTTTGACTATAATATTCTGTAATGGTGAAAACTTTGAAAATTTTCCTTACCAGAATTCCACCAGCTCTTACAACCCTAAATGAATAAGCTCTCCTTCCAACCTTTTATCTGTTCTAGAAGCTTGAGGTATTGGGTAGCTATATCAGACTTGAGTGGTTTGTTCTTTCAATGGGTGAGCACTTTTGGTTTCTTCCCAGTAAATGATGTCACTGCCACAAAGCAAATTTACTCCATTGTTTCAATCTCAATTTTAAAAAACTTGGAAAAAGAATTAAAGAAAATGGAGTTTGTAGATGATAACAAACATGTCTACAGACTGAAAATAATGAAGATGTATCAGTTCTCTGGGTCTTCTAAATCTTTCCCACAGATTATGTGCTTATAAACAGTGATATGTAAATTCAGTGGACCATGATCTATGTTAACCCAATCTGCAGAAGGAAGTATCCTTTTGAATAGATCTTAACTCAAATCACATTTGGTGGCTTACTTTTAAAAGCTTTGTGCCACAATTTTATCAGCATATTTTTGACACAGATAGCCATTGTAGATGGTAGAACTATCCTTCTCTGTTGGTATGCTAAGAGTACCTTCCAGTATCATTAATACTAGTCTGCAGGGATGAAAGATCTTGGTAAGCTAAGAGTAACTTATCATTCTATGTGTTCAATGACTTGTGTGGGTTTTGTCTTTAGCAATAAGGTCTTACTCTTTGTGAAGAGCCACACATAGCTTTTCAAATAGAGTGGGTAGATGGTAGTGCCCATGGTACCCCTTTGACCAAGAATTCAATTAGATATTCCCCATATTGGAACTTTTATATGGTAGTTTCCTGATTTCCCGATAGAACTCTGTTTCTTTTATTATTTGGTGACTAAATTTACATTGTCTTTATTATATGTATACATTTTAGGAAGATTCTACTATATAAGATTCCTTTATGGCCACTCCAATCACCCTTATTTTTTTTAGCTGTCTCCCCTTGTTCATTTTTATAGTTATATAAATATATATATTGACACTGATCTATGAGTATAGCAGAATATCTTTAGGCTGCTTTTTATTCACTAGTCATGTTTGGTTCTATCTTAGGTCTGTGGGCTCTCCAGTCTGGTTCCTGAACATCTAGAAAGTGCAGGCCACAGGCTACCACTGCTGGCATGAGTCTCAAGTTAAACAAAATAGTGATTGGCAACTTTTTGTCCTCTTGGGTTGACATCTCTTGGAGGACTGCTCTTTTTATTTTTTTTTTTAAGAAAAAATGGAGAGCAAGTGGATCTAGGGAAGAAGTGAGGTGGTGTTGGGTGGAGGTAGGAGACACTTATCAGAATGTATGAACTAAAACTCTATTTTTAATAAAAACTTTTAAAATAAGTAGATTGACATAATACCAGCACATGAGAGACAGAGGCAGTTGAATCTCTATGGGTTCATAGTGAGCCTAGTTCACACTATACATCCTAGAAGAGTAACCAGGACTACACAATAGGACCCTGTGGTAGGAACGAGTTGTATAAAAAAAGAATACTTTTTTTTAATTTTATTTCATTTTCTAAGTTTTTTTTTAATTTACATTCAAAATCATTTCCCCTTTCCCGTTTCCTCCTTCCCCGAAAGTCCCATAAGCCCCCTTCCCTCCCTCTTTTCTCCATTCAACCCCCTCTCGTTTCTCTGTCCTGGCGTTCCCCTACATCCAGTCTTTCCAGGACCAGGGGTCTCTCCTTCCATCTTCTTAGAAATTATTGATATGCAAAATGTGTCTAGGGTATTCCGAGATTCTGGGCTAATATCCCCTTATCAGTGACTGCATACCATGTGTATTCTTTTGTGATTAGGGTACCTCACTAAGGATGATATTTTCAAGATCTGATCATTTGCCTAGGAATTTCGTGAATTCATTGTTTTTAATTGCAGAGTAGTATTCCATTGTGTAGATATACCACATCTTCTGAATCCATTCCTCCGTTGAGGGACATCTGGGTTCTTTCCAGCTTCTGGCTATTATAAATAAGGCTGCTATGAACATAGCGGAGCATGTGTCCTTATTGCATGCAGGTAAAGTCTCTGGGTATATGCCCAGGAGTGGTATAGCCGGATCCTCCGGGAGTGTCATGCCCAGTTTTCTGAGGAACCGCCAGACTGCTTTCCAGAGTGGTTGTACCAGCCTGCAATTCCACCAGCAGTGGAGGAGTGTTCCTCTTTCTCCACATCCTCGCCAACAACTGCTGTCTCCTGTGTTTTTGATCTTAGCCATCCTGACTGGTGTGAGATGGAATCTCAGGGTTGTTTTGATTTGCATTTCCCTAATGACTAAGGATGATGAACATCTCTTTAGGTGCTTCTCAGCCATTAGATATTCTTCAGGTGAGAACTCTTTGTTTAGCTCTGTACCCCATGTTTTAATAGGGTTACTTGCCTGTCTGGAGTTTAACTTCTTGAGGTCTTTGTATATATTGGATATTAGCCCTCTGTCGGATGTAGGGTTGGTAAAGATCATTTCCTATATAAACAATCTCAAAGAAAAAAACCACATTGTCATCTCATTAGATGCTGAGAAAGCATTTGACAGAATTCAGCATCCTTTCATGCTAAAGGACTTGGAAAGATCAGGAATTCGAGGCCCATAACTAAACATAGTAAAAGCAAATTAGAGCAAACCGGTAGCCAACATCAATCTAAATGGAGAGAAACTTGAAGCAATCCCACTAAAATCAGGGACTACACAAGGCTGCCCTCTGTCCCCATATCTTTTCAATATAGTACTTGAAGTTCTAGCTGGAGCAATTAGACAACAAAAAGAGGTCAAAGGGATACAAATTGGAAAGGAAGAAGTCAAACTATCACTATTTGCAGACGGTATGATAGGATACTTAAGCGACCCAAAGAGCTCCACCAGAGAACTCCTACAGCTGATAAACAACTTCAGCAAAGTGGCCGGATATAAAATCAACTCAAGCAAGTCAGTAGCCTTCCTATACTCAAAGGATAAGCAGGCTGAGAAAGAATTAAGAGAAATGATACCCTTCACGATAGCCACAAACCATATAAAGTATCTTGGTGTGACTCTAACCAAACAAGTGAAAGATCTGTATGACAAGAACTTCAAGTCTCTGAAGAACGAAATTGAAGAAGACCTCCAAAGATGGAAAAATCTGCCATGCTCATGGATTGGCAGGATTAATATAGTAAAAATGACCATCATGCCAAAAGCAATATACAGATTCAATGCAATCCCCATCAAAATCCCAACTCAATTCTTCATAGAGTTAGAAAGAGCAATTCAAAAATTCATCTGGAATAACAGAAAACCCAGGGTAGCTAAAACTATTCTCAAGAGTAAAAGAACCTCTGGAGGAATCAGTATCCCGGACCTCAAGCTGTACTACAGAGCAATAGTGTTAAAAACCGCATGGTATTGGTACAGTGACAGACATGTAGATCAATGGAACAGAATTGAAGACCCAGAAAAGAATCCACATTCCTATGGTCACTTGATCTTTGACAAAGGAGCTAAAACCATCCAGTGGAAAAAAGATAGCCTTTTCAACAAATGGTGCTGGCTCAACTGGAGGTCAACATGCAGAAGAATGCAAATTGACCCATTCTTATCTCCTTGCACTAAGCTCAATTCCAAGTGGATCAAGGACCCCCACATAAAACCAGACACACTGAAACTAATAGAAAGGAAACTAGGGAAGAACCTTGAACATATGGGTACAGGGGAGAATTTCCTGAATAGAACTCCAATAGCTTATGCTCTAAGATCAAGAATTGACAAATGGGACCTCATTAAATTACAAAGTTTTTGCAAGGCAAAAGACACTGTCAAAAAGACAAAGCGGCAAGAATACTGTATTTTAAAAGTCAAAAAGGTAATACTGTTGTCAAGGTACAATGGTCAACCCTGCAAGCACACATAAAATTAACATTATGCATACTTAGCAGATTATATTTAGGAATACACACATATATGTAATCATATATATATATATATATATATATATATATATATATATATATATATGTATGTGTGCGTGTGTATGTGTGTATGTATGTGTATTATATTCATATATTGTATATATGTTTGCACTAACAATAAAATATGGCCATGAATCTGAAGGAGAGTGTGTAGAGGTATATGAAAGTGTTTGGAAAGAGGAATGGAAGGGAAAAGTATAATTACAATATGATCTCTAAAATAAAATGAGAAAATATTATGAAGTCTCAGATACCTTAAACTGGCATACCATATAAAATTGATCCCAAAAATGAAATTTACCAAAGAAGAATATTTAAGTGAATGTAGCAATAAAGCATTAGCTTTTCTACAGCAGAAAGATCGTTGTACCAAAAATGACCTTATCTACCTAGATATCAGAGAAATAATTTTTTTTTATAAATTATCATTAACTCAATGTTTAGCAACAATTTACCATAATTCTATTTGGAGGTCATTAGTTTCTTGTCTATGGTGTACTTTGGATATAATTCTGTATATGAGACTTCTAGACTTCTATCTCCCCACAAGAAGCCAGAAGTCTCTTATTCTAAGAACTGAACTTCACCAGGTATCATGGCTCAATAATATTTCCCCTAGTTTATTGTTTTATGGATCCACACTGAACTATCTGCTTCAGAATTCTTGATTCATTGACATTAATTTCATTCTTATAATTACTGAGCATGAAAAGAAGCAAAACGTGTCAATTTTTTTATATTTTATTGGTTTTGTTAGTTCCATATCCACATGGTCTTTGTGATAGAAACACCACTACATATTTTTTTTTCTTTTAAAATCTTCAAACTCTTTTCCTTATAATAATTATTTCACTATTTCCTTTTAAATTGTCAGTTTAAATTCTTTGAAGCTGTTCTTTGGAAGCTAAATTCCAACTAAAGCAAGAATTTTTTTGTTTCTTTAAGAAACAATCTATTACTCTTACTTCTTTCTCAGCCTGCTTATCCTTTGAGTATAGGCATGCAGAAGAATGCAAATTGACCCATTCTTATCTCCTTGCACTAAGCTCAATTCTAAGTGGATCAAAGATCTCCACATAAAACCAGACACACTGAAACTAATAGAAGGGAAACTAGGGAAGAACCTTGAACATATGGGCACAGGGGAGAATTTCCTGAACAGAACTCCAATAGCTTATGCTCTAAGATCAAGAATAGACAAATGGGATCTCATTAAATTACAAAGTTTTTGCAAGGCAAAAGACACTGTCAAAAAGACAAAGCGGCAACCAACTAACTGGGAAATGATCTTTACCAACCTTACATCCGACAGAGGGCTAATATCCAATATATACAAAGAACTCAAGAAGTTAAACTCCAGAGAGGCAAGTAACCCTATTAAAAAATGGGGTACAGAGCTAAACAAAGAGTTCTCACCTGAAGAATATCTAATGGCTGAGAAGCACCTAAAGAGATGTTCATCATCCTTAGTCATTAGGGAAATGCAAATCAAAACAACCCTGAGATTCCATCTCACACCAGTCAGGATGGCTAAGATCAAAAACACAGGAGACAGCAGTTGTTGGCGAGGATGTGGAGAAAGAGGAACACTCCTCCACTGCTGGTGGAATTGCAGACTGGTACAACCACTCTGGAAAGCAGTCTGGTGGTTCCTTAGAAAACTGGGCATGACACTCACGGAGGATCCGGCTATACCACTCCTGGGCATATACCCAGAGACTTTACCTGCATGCAATAAGGACACATGCTCCACTATGTTCATAGCAGCCTTATTTATAATAGCCAGAAGCTGGAAAGAACCCAGATGTCCCTCAACGGAGGAATGGATTCAGAAGATGTGGTATATCTAAACAATGGAATACTACTCTGCAATTAAAAACAATGAATTCACGAAATTCCTAGGCACATGGTCAGATCTTGAAAATATCATCCTTAGTGAGGTAACCCAATCACAAAAGAACACACATGGTATGCAGTCACTGATAAGGGGATATTGACCCAGAATCTCGGAATACCCTAGACACAATCCGCATATCAATAGATTTCTAAGAAGATGGAAGGAGAGACCCCTGGTCCTGGAAAGACTGGATGTAGGGGAATGCCAGGACAGAGTAACGAGAGGGGGTTGAATGGAGAAAAGAGGGAGGGAAGGGGGCTTATAGGACTTTCGGGGAGGGAGGAAACGGGAAAGGGGAAGTGATTTGGAATGTAAATTAAAAAAATAAAATAACATAAATAAATAAAAAAAAAGAAACAATCTATTAGACTTCATTGAGGAGCATTTCAAGAAGACTTACTAAATTATACAAATATGTTTCTTATGTTTTTTAGAATATAATAAAATACAGAAGAGTAAAGATGTGTTTGATGTGTCTGGAAACTAATAATGAACTGAAACAAATGGGGAAATTCACCATCCTTGTTGTAGGAAACAATAAAGCTTTTACCATCCAAAGATCTATTGGTATGCTTATGAATAGAGGCTAATTTATTGTAAGTATTTCCAGAACTCACAGTTCAAAAGTCAGGTTGTATATGTATTTCTATGTCATCATACAGAAGATATAGAGGAGAGAGGATGAAAGAAAGCATTTGTTATCTGGGTTGTAACACTGGAGACTGCCATGTTTGACTGCTATTAAACTTTGTCAGTGTCCTTTCCTGTGGTCTTATGAAATGCAGCTTAGGGTTGACTGCCTTATGATGAAAAGTTGACACTGATATCTGTTCTTGGTAGGTCAGCTATAGTTCCATCAGGATTAACTGCCTGGGTTCACATGGTTGAATATTAAGTTTATGTTTAGAGTAGCGTTAGTTTGTTATGTTACATAAGTTCGTGGTAGAAACCAGGTCTAAACTGAATGAAAATTGTTGGAGTCGCATCAGTGGAAAAAAATGTCTGCTCAGAAGTGCTCATTCTATCAACATTTAGAGTAAGTTGGAGTATGAAGTAGAAGTGACTATATTACACTGAATAAGTGTCACTGATTCATACACATCATCCTGTAGAATGAAAGTAAAACCTCAGAGAGCTCATAATATTAAACTGTCCATAATATAAAACATGTACTCTGCTAGGACACAACATACTTTGATTACAGACCTTATGTAAAAACTTTTTCATATAATAAATAAATTACATAAACACTAATTCAAGCATTATAGAAGTAGAAATAGTGGTGAAATAATGATAATTTTTATCATGCTGCAAGATATTCTTTGGAAATGATTAGAAATACCTGATCTTGTGTACAAGATAAAAAATAACTCTTCAACCATTGTGGTAGTTCAATAAATCCACTTTCCATATTTTAATGTCTATCATGCTTCATAATTCAACAAAACAACTACATACTAGAATGCATCATGGAGTTTCAGTGAAATAAATATTTGAAAGGAATTGTGAACATTTGGAAAATGTTACAGATTGTGGAATAACTCAGAATGTTGTTGTTTCAGGAGATTATCAGACCCAATTTACAAACAGGAATAAAAATTATTTTTGTCACTTCTTACTTGCATAGACAGTAATCCTTAAGTTAATACATTAATCATTCTTATTTGAAAGCTATGACATGCCTGATAAGTGATTACACTTTTAGTGCATGCATGGGTGGATTTATTTTTTTAAGTTCTGTAAAAATAAATTTCTGTGTCTCATATAACTTTAAATCTGTAATTTTCTATATTGGTTTTATTCAAATATCCATAAGATTTCATTTGTTTAAGGCTGACAGCTCCATGATCTCTAACTCTCATCTCATTTTCCAGTTGTAGATCTGTATGGTGATTGCCATCTATAGAAAAATAAGCTTTTCTGATGAAGGTTTAACAATGTTCTTGTCTATGATATATCAATATGTCATTAGGAGTTGCTCAAATTTCCATCTAGTAGAATAAGAGGAGTAGTTTTGCACTTGGGTCCCCTGACCTATATAATCTCAAGTTCTTGGCTGTATTTACAGTGTCATATATAGGATACAAGTCATGAAGCTGGGCTTAAATTCAAAGTGTATGGTTATTTTTGTGGACCTACTACACTAATGAGCATATTTTGCAAGTAAGTCCCTATTGTAGCTCACAGGGTTCATAGCTGGGTGATATAGATAATTTCTCCTACACTTTGGCTTGTCTCTAAAGTACCTTCTTCTCCTCCCCTTTGGTGGTCTCTATAGAACCTTCAGCACTATGCATACAAGTTAGTAAATATGAATCTTCCAGTTGAGAACCAGTTTGATTTCCACATGTGGATTTAAGTAGGTATTTGTTTGCTTGCTTGTTTATTTGTTTGTTTAGAAATAAAATGTTACAATATAATTGTGGAGGGTAGTCAATAGCATGGGCAATAGCATGTAATGATTGGGTGGTCTGTGGGTCTCCTTTGGCCAATGTTTAGAAAACATTAATTGGTATTTGCCAGCATATGCTGTCTCGTTGGGGTATTGTCTCTTGCAATATATCATAAATCCTCCATTGAAATTCATTTTATAAATGTATATATTTTAAGAAACTTCTACAGTTATATATATATATATATATATATATATATATATATATATATATATAGTCAAAGGCTTTTAGTGTTAATTAATTATTTCTGTCCAAATCCCTTCGTCAATCTTTCCTTACAATATCCTTTGCTATTTAATTATCCTGTTTTAATTTCCCCTTTATAACTTTACTTTTTCTTTTTTATCTCTACTTTTTACCACAAGGTAAGAACATTCTTCCCCTATACAAATTTTTATTTAATAGTTTACTTTTAAAATCTATAAAGTATTTTGCTATTAAAAATTAAAATATCAAGAACAGAAACAATAATTGTTACAAAAAACCATGGCGACAGCACAAATATTTTGCACACAAGTGTACCTTATCAGCTAAGGATTATAGCAAATTGACCATAGCAGCTCTTATATAGCTAAAACAAGAAGACATGGCAATTATTGTCTAGGTTGGAGACACCAACCTAGACCGTCACCAAGTCATCCTTTCCTCTCCAAAAGCCAAGCCATAAGTATTGGCTCTCACCAAATCCTAAATCTTGGAAATCTAAAGTAAACCAGGAGTCCCTCATACCTTTGAGGAGTATAGAGTGACATAGTGACATTCTATCACAGTGAACCAAAAACTACAAGAGTCCCAAATGTCTTCTGCAACAGCATTGCTGTGAGAAGGCGATGCAGGCTTGGGGATGTGGTAGTTTTGGAGTCATCTCAAATAGCAGGGTGACATCTGGAGATTCATATTGGAAGCTGAGATTATGCTCATATCATTGAGCTATCAGTTTCTCATCTTCAACATGACCTTACAGCACTGGAATCAGAGCTTTGGGCTCTTTGGTAGTCTCTAGTCAAAGACTGGCTAAACAGACCAACAGAAGGCCACTATTGACTCCTAAGAGGCAACCAAGCCCTATATCAGTTATCTAAATTGTTTTCGGAGTCTCTTGTACTAACCTTACCAATCCTTCAACAGAAGTTTCTTGTTTCTAGTCCTGAGGATTTAGTTAGTATATATAAAGTGTGTGTGTGTGTGTGTGTGTGTGTGTGTGTGTGTATAGTATATGTGTATATAATATATTACATAAATTTATTTTATATAAAATAATATATTTGTGTATTCTATATAATATAAATATATTAATATATGTGTATATTACAAATATAGAGTTGGTTGACATAATTATATAGTAATATAATATACATGGCCATATATAATATAATGTGATACATAATTATATACATGATATAATATAAAAATATTATAATATAAAAATTATATATGTATGTGATACATATATATATATATTGTATCTTAGGCAGGAAAAAATTGAAAAGGACAACATCAGAGTAATAGTAAAATGAAATGAGAATTGTCATAATTGAAGGAGCCTCTGCCTGGGTAGGAAAGAGTTTAGTATAGAAGGAGAAGTCAGAACAAATAACATCAAATTTGCTTAACAAATCCTCAAGGATTCATGTTATCTTAACTACTTAAGATATATTTTATAATTATAAAGTATGTAAGCAGATAATTTTAACTTTTTTAGAATTGAAGACACATGTAATAAAAATAAAAAAGGACAAAGGAAAATTAAGCAATAACCCTTGATGCCCCTTGAAAATATCTTGTAGAATGAAAGTACAAAAGCAGTGAACATATGGGAAAAGAAAAAAAAAACAAAAAAAACAAAACTCTTGTAAAGCACAGAAAGTAGGCGTAGAAGATCCATCCCCTGGAGATAATTACTACAGAAAAGCATCAAAGCAAGACATGGTATAAATATTATGCACTGTAATTTAAGAATATCAAGATGATATGATATTCCTCCCAAATGTTGAAAAGGGAAGAACATGCCCATATCCCCTTATATCACTCCACCGAGACTTCAAACAATGTTACATCTTACTATCCACATTGAAGTCCTGGAAGAGTATTTCATCCTAAAAAAAAAAATGTGTATAATTGAATGCTTTAGTTCAGTGGAAAGCATAATAACTACAAGACAATAGTCTCCACCAACAAATTCAATGTCCATGATACTGAAAAACAAACAAATGATTCCATCTTTGCTATTTCAAAATATCAACTCTATTTACTGCTGGAGGTAAGAAAAAGAGTACATCCTTCATTGTATATCAAAAACCCAGATATGCATGAAATGCAATATCAGAGATGTATGCCAGTTCTGTCAAATATTCAGTGATAAATGAGCTTTCAGTTTGGGATAATTCTGTATATGTTACTACAAACAAATGAAGTTAGAATCCATTTCTGCTAAAACTACAACATGAAAAATTGTCATATATTTAATTTCTCCTAACTGATGCAAACATATAACCTGGAAAATTTTGAGGGAGTTCTATAAAAAATGATGTAATCTTAATCCAAATGAAAATCTAATCAGCAATAATGGAACAACGTACTAGGGAGTGAAATCTAACAGCAGATTGTTTTATCCCATGGGACATTACAGCAAACATGTAACATGCAACTTCTCTGAATAAAGTGCAAATTATAAAGTATAAGAAATGTGGTGGAGGAATACATGGAAAAATGTAAAAATATGCCAACAAACATAAAATCAGCATAATGAATGATAAAAATACAATGAAAAGTAAAAAATGTTATTTCTGTAAACACCACTGTATGACAGAACTCTTAGGGAGTTTCTAGTTTACTTCCTGATGGTTATTGATAGCATACATTTAAATATTCTATAAGACATTAAAAATGTAAAGTTTCATTTAGAGAAAGTGTTTTAAATATGTTAATGGGCATTTGGAAATATTTGGTTAAACAAAGATAAGTATAGTAATTTTCCATTCATTGTTAAGATTTCCAGTCTTAACAATGACTTCAGTCTTGATAATTTGTGCAATTAATTCTCATGAAGATTATTTACTTTCTAACATTTAACACTCTGATTCTCCAAGAGCCTACCCTCATTAGTTTTCTGTTAAAACACTTATTATACTCAGAATCATCTCCTTATCCCTGATATGGCTCAGCATTACAATACATGTAGTGAATTAAATATGAATTATTAGACAAATAAGCCCAAATTACTACCTCCCCTTCAGTTCTGGATAGTGTTCTTTATTCAATCCAAAAATAGTTACCAGAAAAGTTTTGGTTCATTTTTTGAAGCAATGTTGGAGTTTCTTTAAAACAAATCAATTTTATTACTACTTCAATCAATGACATCAGGATAGAACGAGCACAATGTTTCTATTTACTCTGAGGTAGGCATAACAATCTCCAGAGGGTCACTGAGACATTATCTCAAATGGCAATCATTTTGTTTCTTACACATTTTCATTCAGAAAGGAAAGGTTTATTTTTTCCTTACTGCTGTTTTTATGATTGAAATTTAGTGCACCCCTGTTAATTTTACCTTTGGCTATATTGTTAAACAACAGGAAAGCAGCCATAAGATAAGGACTTCCCAAGTTCAATAGAACCGTCAACTTGAAACAACGTAGACTCTTCTGAATTGGTGTCAATTTGGTTACTTCCTTAATCATGTTGGCCAATGACTATTTCTGTGAGGGACTCTTTTTATTGTTAATTGATATTGAAGGGCCCAGCACATGCTCTCCAGCATCATTTCATGAGTATTTGGTCTCAGGCTCTTAGAAAAAAAAAAAAACTACCAAAGTATGAAAAGGCAATTATTTAATATAATTACTTCTATAACTTGTATTGCTCAAGAAAAAAGTTCTGCCTACTATGAAGACGCATTACTGTGGCTCAAAAATATACTCACTAATTAACCATATGAGCATCAGGCTGTAGAAGGAGTCTGATTTCTAACTTCTGAGATCTTTGTAAATTAGATCTCAGAGTACAGAACTAACTCAACAGTCAGCAATGAGGTATATTCACTCTATGGATTAACGTCACATCAATATATCCATTAATTGTATTTATTAAAGGATTATTTTTATTACTTTTACTTTATAGACAAGTCCATTCCTTATCTCCTCCTGGTCTGCCCTCCCACAGTTCCACATCCCATTCCTCCTCCCCTCTGTCTCCAAGAGGATCTTCCCACATCTCCTTCCTATCCCTCCCACAAGACCTCCCCACTCCCTGGGACCTCAAGTCTCTAAAGGGTTAGACACTTCCTCTCTCACTGACATCAGACCAAGCAATCCTCTGCTGTATATGTGTCAGGAGACTCAGACCAGCTGGTATATGCTGGTTGGTAGCTTAGTGTATGAGAGATCTCAGGGGTCCTGGTTACTTGAGACTGCTGGTCTTCTTACGGGGTTACCCTCATCCTCATCTTCCAGCCTTTCTCTAATTCAACCACAAGGGTCCCCTACTTCAGTCCATTGGTTGGGTGTAAATATCTGCTTCCAACTCAGTCAACTGCTTTTTAGGCCTCTCTGAGTACAGCCATGCTAGTCTCCTGTCTGTAAGAACACCATAGAACCAGTAATACTGTCAGGTCTTGGAGCCTCCCCTTGAGATGGATCCAAGTGAGGCCGGTTACTGGACCTCCTTTCTCTCATTCTCTTCTCCATTTTTGTCCCTGCAGTTCTTATAGACAAGAACAATTCTGAGTCACAGTTTTTGACTGTCAGTTAGTAACCACTTCCCTCACTTAATGCTCTGTCTTCCTGCTGAAAGTGGGCTCTATAAGTTCCCTCTCCCTACTGTCTGGCATTTCATATAAGGCTCCTCCCTTTGAGTCCTGAGAGTCTCTTACCTCCCAGGTCTCTGGTGCAGTCTAGAGGATCCCCCCACCTCCAATCTTTCAAGTTTGTTTGTTTCCATTCATTCTGCTGGCCCTCAGGGTTTCTCTCCTGTTCCACCCCAATACATGATCATGTTCCTCTTTTCCCCTTCTCCTAACCCTCCCCTCTGCCACCCACCTCCCTCTGCTTTCTGCATTCTTCCTCCCCCCACCCCAAGTGGGATTGATGCATCCTTACTTGGGCTCTTTAAATTTTCAACCTTCTTGAGTTTTGTGGATAGTGTCCTGGGTTTTCTGTACTTTGCGGTCTAATATCCACTTATTAGTGAGTACCATGCAAGTTCTTTTGGGTCTTAGAACCTCACTCAGGATGATATTTTCTAGTTCCATCCATTTACCTGCGAAACTCATGATGTCCTCGATCTTGTTCTTAATGCTGAATAGAATTCCATTGTGTAAATGAACCACATTTTCTATATCCCTTCTTCTGTTGTGGGACATCTGCATTGTTTCAAGCTAAAGTAATATGAAAATATTCAAGAAGTAAGAAATAAACTTACCTTTAGATTAACCAACAATCCTACTTCAAGCTAGCAAAAGTAGAATACCTTCTCCATTGCTTAAAAAAGGCCTGTTAGAACATTCCTTTGAAAGCAGATTCACCTGTCTCCATATTGGTATACATAGGAAACTGAAAAATTAAAACTCTGTCTAAAGAAAGATCAAAGTAATACAAATTCATCAAGTTCTATATGATTATAATTCTTATTAATACTATTTTCTGGTATTGACTGCTACACATATGTACAAGAAAAATGACAGTTTGATAAAACCCATCATTCCATATTTGGTAATATTTTTTTGTTTGTCTTCTATGTAAAAGTTCAAGAGCAATAAATTTTTTCAGTCAAGTACAGCAACTCCTGAGGCATTTTGTTAAAATATTTAAACAATTGTGTGTAAGGTAACATAATTATTGTCATATATACAACTGATGTTTTTAAACGTTTTCATATATAACATTATTTAAGATGCATTTTGTTTATTTCTAGTCATTTAACGTTACATTTTTTAATTTCTCTGATCATCCTAGTAGAACAAAGACAAGATTGCTTTCAACAACCAAAACCATTATGACTTGAATAATACACTGACAACTCTTAACTCTAACAGGAGTATAATCTTGTAAAGCAGCTTTGAAGTCTTGGCTTCTTTTATTATTTATTTATTTATTTTACACATCAGACTTTATTCCCCTGCTGATACTCCCTCTGACTGTTCCACATTCTATACATCCTCCCTGTCACCTCTCTCCATGAGAATGTCCCCCTCCCCAGCTCTACCAGACCACTAAACTCTTTGGGGCCTCCAGTCTCTTGAGATTTAGGTGCATCTTCTCTGACTGAACCCAGACCCGACAGTCCTCGGCCGTATATGTGTTGGGGGCCTCATATCAGCTGGTGAATGCTGCCTGGTTGGTAGTCCCATGTCTGAGAGATCTCAGGAATCCAGGTTAATTGAGACTACTGGTCATCTTTCAGAGTCATCATCTTCCTTAGCTTCTTCCAGCTTTCCCCTAATTCAACCACGGGTGTCATCAGCTTCTGTCAATTGGTGGGGTGCAAATATCTGCATCTGACTCAGCTGCTGATTGGGTCTTTTGAAGGACAGTCATGCTAGGTCCCTTTTTGTGAGCCCTCTATAGCCTCAGTTATGTTGTCTGGCCTTGGGAACTCCTCTTGATCTGGATTCCTCAGGCTCCTCTCCATTTCCATCCCTGCAGTTCTTTCAGACAGGAACAATTAAGGGTCAGAGTTTTGACTGTGGAATGACTCCCTCACTTGATGCCCTGTCTTTCTGCTGGAGGTGGGCTCTATAAGTTCCCTTTTCCTAGTGTCCAGCATTTCATTTAAAGTCCCTCATTTTGAGTCCTGAGAATCCCTCAACTCACAGGTCTCTGTTGCACTCTGTAGGGTTCCCTGAATCTCCTATCTCCCGTGGTTGCCTGTTCCCATTCTTTCTGCTGGTGCTCAGGACTTTAGTCCTTTTCCCTCACCTAATACCATGCTCCCCTCTACCCTACCCCATCCCTTTTCCTTCTCAGGTCCCTCCCTTCGTCCCCTTTTGTGATTGCTTTCTTCTCCCTCCCAAGTGGGACTGAGGTGTCCTCACTTTGGCCCTTCAGCTTGTTGACCTTTTTGAGTTCTGTGGACTGTATCTTGGGTATTCTGTACATTTTTTGGCTAATATCCACTTATTAGTGAGTACATGTCATGCATGTCCTTTTGGGTCTGAGTTACATCACTCAGGATGATATTTTCTAATTCCATCCATTTGCCTGCAAAACTCAGGATGTCCTTTTTCTGAATAGCTGAGTAGTATTCCATTGTGTAAATGAACCACATTTTCTGTATCCACCCTTCTGTCGTGGGACATCTGGGCTGTTCTACGATGTTCATAGCTAATTTGTTTGTGATAGCCAGAAGCTGGAAGTCTTGGCTTCCTAGTGGAAGGAGGAATGATACCAAAATTCGAGAGCAGAACAATTCTACTTTCAGCTAACACCCATCCTGAAACCTAACAGACTCAACCACCATGTAAGGGTTATTAATTGATTTTAAAGAGGACTGTGAGAATGGACTGAACTACAACAGACTACCTAGTTCAAACAAGCACACAATTCTTATTGTTTTACCACTAGAAAGAGAATATTATGGACTATTAAGAAAGTGGAAACAACCCAGATGTCCCTCAACAGAGAAGTGGATACAGAAAATGTGGTACACATCTACACAATGGAGTACTACTTAGCTATTAAAAACAATGAATTCATTAAATTCTTAGGCAAATGGAAGGAACTAGAAAATATCATCCTGAGTAAGGTAAGCCAATCACAAAAGAACACACGTGGTGTGTTCCAATCGCACTCACTGATATGCAGATATTAGCCCAAATGCTCTGAATACCCAAGTTAAAATTCACAGACCACATGAAGCTCAAGAAGAAGGAAGATCAAAGTGTGAGTGCTTCAGTCCATCTTATAATGGGGAACAAAATACTCAAGGGAGCAAATAGGGAGAAAAAACATGTAGAGCAGAGACTAAAGGAAAAGCCATCCAGAGACTGCTCCACCTGGGGATCCATCCCATACACAGTCACCAAACCCAGACACTATTGTGGATACCAAGAAATGCTTACTGTTATAGCTGTCTCCTGAGAGTCTTTGCCAGAGCCTGACAAATACAGATGTGGATGCTCTGCTCACAGCCAACCATTGAACTGAGCACTGGATCCCAATGGAAGAGTTAGAGAAAGGACTGAAGGAGCTGAAGGGGTTTGCAACCCCATAGGAAGAGCAACAACATCAACCAACCAGATCTCCCAGAAAACCTCCCGGGACTAAACCATCAACCAAGGAGTATACATGGCTCCAGCTGCCTATGTAACAGAGGATTGCCTTGTCGAGCATCAATGGGAAGAGAGGTCCTTGGTCCTATGAAGGCTTGATAGATGCCCCAGCATAGGGGAATCAAGTTAGGGGAGGTGCGAGTAGGGTAAGTGGAGGAACACCCTCATAGAAGCAGGGGGAGGGAGGATGGGATAGGGGGTTTGCAGGAGGGGGAAAACCAGGAAGGGAGATGACATATGAAATGTAAATAAAGAAAATATTCAATACAAAAAACAAAACTGAAAATTTCTGATGGACTTTTCTCTACAAATATGTCATCTCTGAATTACAATGTTTATTACAAAAAAGGAAAGCTTACTGACCTTGATTTTGTGATGTTTGCCAAAGATTTTATTTTTTTTTATTTTTTATTAGATATATTCTTTATTTACATTTCAAATGGTTTCCCCTTTCCTAGAACATCCCTCCCCAAAAGTCCCATAAGCCCTCTTCCCTTCCCCTGTTCCTCAGTCAACCACTTCCCACTTCCCTATCCTGGTATTTCCCTATACTGCTTCACTGAGCCTGTCCAGGACCATGGGACTCTTCTTACTTCTTCTTGGGCATCATTTGACATGTGAATTGTTTCTTGGGTATTCCGAGCTTCTAGGCTAATATCTGCTTAATAGTGAGTAAATACCATGTGTGTTCTTTTGTGACTGGGTCACCTCACTAAGGATGACAGTCTCCAGTTCAACCCACTCGCCTAAGAATTTCATGAATTCATTGTTTTTAATAGTTGAGTAGTATTCCATAGTGTAAATATACCACATTTTCTGTATCCAAGTCTCTGAAGAAAGAAATCGAAGAAGACCTCAGAAGATGGAAAAGCTACCATGCTCATGGATTGACAAGATTAATATAGTAAAAATGGCCATCTTGCCAAAAGCAATATACAGATTCAATGCAATCCCCATTAAAATCCCAACTCAATTCTTCATAGAGTTAAAAAGAGCAATTCTCAAATTAATTTGGAAGAACAAAAAACCCAAGAGAGCTAAAACTATTCTCAACAGTAAAAGAACTTCTGGGGGAATCAGTATCCCGGACCTCAAGCTGTACTACAGAGTAATAGTGCTAAAAACTGCATGGTATTGGTACAGTGACAGGCAGGTAGATCAATGTAACAGAATTGAAGACCCAGAAATGAACCCACACACCTATGATCACTTGATCTTTACAAAGGAGCTACAAGAATAAAGTGGAAAAAAGGTAGCCTTTACAACAAATGGAACTGGTTCAACTGGAGGTCATCATGCAGAAGAATGCAAGTTGATCCATTCAAATCTCCTTGTACTAAGCTCAAGTCCAAGTAGATCAAGGAGCTGCATATAAAACCAGACACACTGAAACTAATAGAAAAGAAACTGGTGAAGAGCGTTGAACACATGGGCACAGGGGAACATTTCCTGAACAGAACACCAATAGCTTATGCTCTAAGAACAAGAATTGACAAATGGGACCTCATAAAATTAAAAAGTTTCTGTAAGGTAAAGGACACTGTCAAAAGGACAAAACGGCAACCAACAAATTGAGAAACGATCTTTACCAACCCTATATCCGACAGAGGGCTAATATTCAAGATATACAAAGAACTCAAGAAGGTAGACTCCAGAGAGCCAAATAACCCTTTTAAAAAATGGGGTACAGAGCTAAAAAAGAATTTTCACTTGAAGAATATCAAATGGCTGAGAAGCACCTAAAGAAATGTTCAACATCCTTATTCATCAGGGAAATGCAAATCAAAACAACCCTGAGATTTCACCTCATACCATTCACAATGGCTAAGATCAAAAACTCAGGAGACAGCAGGTGTTGGGGAGGATGTGGAGAAAGAGTAACACTCCGCTACTGCTGGTGGGATTGCAAGCTGACATAATCACTCTGGAAATCAGTCTGGTGGTTCCTCAGAAAACTGGGCATAATACTACAGGAGGACCCTGCTATACCACTCCTGAACTTATAACCAGAGGATTCTCCAGCATATAATAAGGACACATGCTCCACTATGTTCATAGCAGTCCTATTTATAATAGCCAGAAGCTGGAAAGAACCCAGATGCCAAAGATTTTAGATTAAAAAAGAAAAACTGTAAACCTCTTAAGAATCTTATTTCTGAGTTTTATCCTTTAGATTTATAGAAACTACCTAAGTAATAATAAGAACATTATCATGGATTATATTTTCAGCCAAATTATGTAAACACAAACAAATATTGAGACCAAAAATAAAGGTCTGTTTTCAAAATATTGAATTCTCCAAGATTACGTTAAAGGTAGCATTCTCTTTACAGTTTTTTTTTTCTTTTCTTCGAGACAGGGTTTCTCTGTGTAGCCCTGGCTGTCCTGGAACTCACTTTGTAGACCAGGCTGGCCTCGAACTCAGAAATCCTCCTGCCTCTGCCTCCCAAGTGCTGTGATTAAAGGCGTGCGCCACCACCGCCCGGCCTCCTCTTTACAGTTTTTATAATTGTTTAACACTTAAGGATTTAGAATTCAAGAAAAGATAGAATTCATAAATATTTTTATTTTTTTCATAGTTTTTAGGAAAAAATTCTTTTTTCTAATCAAACCATGACGTGTATGGATATAAAACTTTTTTGTAACAATGAGATTAATTAATTGCTTAATAATTTCATAGCCCATGAGAACTTGCATTTGCAACTTTATTTTCCAGATTTGGAACTCAGTGTGGTCCTGATGATCTGCATGTATTTTTAATCTTTTGGCTGCTGGCAAGGAAGGTCTGCTATACAAACATTCTCTGTTGCCCTGGAAACTTCTGAGTCCTTTGGATTAGACTCAATGCATATTTAATTATTTTTAATAGAACTTCTAGAATATGAACTTATTAATTGATCCTATATTATACATATATTGTAGTTATTCTACTTTCGATAAGATAAATGAGATAACATTCAGTTGAACATTTGAAAACATCTCAGTCTAGACTGCAGTGTTGAAATGCACAAGGTAAAATTTAAAAGTCAGTTGAAGAAAATAGATAAATTCATCTTTTCTTTGAGGGTGAAAGGGAAAAGATATTTCTAGCAGCGATACAAAAGGTCTTTTGTTATTTTCTCTTCTAAAAAAAAGTTAGTGTTTTCTCCTTAAAATTACAAAACAAATAATTCATGACTGGCTGCGTTGTTATTTTCATACCAGTGGGATTTTTGTTCCCCTAATGCTGTTCATAAATACTTCAGGTCAACAAAATTATCTTGCTTTCTCTTTCTGAGGTGCTTTTTCATTTTTGGTGAATGTGAAGAGCCTCCAGAAAATAATTCTTTGCTCCTGTGAGCTTTACAATCTTGATTAATAAGAGATCATTTAAATTTTATTTCCAGATAGATACCAAATATACCTCTAAATTTGATAAAGGCAAAGAATTCAGGCCAGGAAGATATTTTATATTTCATTTTTTGTTAAGATTAACTTTTGTTTAAGAGTACATATATACAAACTAATGAGTCACTCACCAAAACTGTTAGGAGATGAAAAGGACTTTTAATGAACCACAACACATTAACCTCTCCCTCCTCAAGGCTAATCCATACTTCTAAGAAACAAGAGTGTTCCTCTGACTGCTGAACCCTTGGAAAGTTACTTTTTAATAACCAAGTAGTTTTATACCACCTCAATTTCATAGAGTATGTACAATGAAAGATAAGAACTGTAGAGCTGACCCTGGGGTGCCGGCACAGTAGAGGCCCTAAGGGTATGAACATAAGATAACTGGTCCTGTACATTGCATGTTGGGCAGTGAGGTGGGAGTGGAAAAGAAGACCACCCCATCCTTGCCCATGTCACCTATGGTAAGCAGAAGAGATGGCCCTGGTCTTGGGAGCAGGAGCTCTCTCTGCAGCTCTCAGGACAGCAGGCCACTCCCTTTCCCTGAATGGCAAATAGAGCTGGCATTGGACATAGAGGTTGCCAGTGAGCTATCCCAAGGACATGAGCAGAGAAGAACTGGAGAGCCAATCTTGACTCTGTGCTTCGAGGTGGCAGAGGTGAAGGAAAGATGCCCACCTCTTCTCCTTTATCCTTTGCCACTTACAGTAGATGGGAGAACAGATCCCAGGGCATGAGTGTAGGAGAACTGGCTTGTCGCTTGCCTGGTGAAGCACTCTGACCTTGCACATGGTCTGGGCACCACAGTAGATCTGGACCTGATGGTGTGGGATCTGATGAGGGCATGGGAACAGAACTGAGTGCCTCTTGCTGGACAGGGTCATTGGATGAGCCATCTATGGTGGGGCTGTAGCGCTCACTATCATGGTATGGGTGTGGGAAAAAGGGCAGGATGACCAGCTTAGATACCTCTCATGCCCAGATCAAGGGCTGTGAATTGGTCCACCCCAAAGTCTAACCTATTGATGATTCATATGCTACAGGAGTAAATGAAGGGGCCATTTCCAAAAATACAAGATCTCAATAATGCACAATATCTGAATATAGTCCAAGGATGATCCTGGACTGATAGTGTAGCAGAAACCAGAGGCCATGTACCAGAACAACAACTCCTTGCAATGAACATTTGCAAATAAAGAAGTATAAACAAAAGGTTATATTATGGGACACACTGTGATACACAACTGCTTATACAATAAAATGTGCTTTTGTCTGGGCTCGGGGAGGTCGCAAAAGTACATAGTAGGTATGAGCAGAGACAAAATATGTGGAATTGGGATGCACTATGTGAAATTCACCAAGAACCAATAAATAGTTTTAAAAACCTATTTTTTTTTTAGCTTTCCTTCTCAGAAAACTGGGATAAAGAAACCATCAGTTCACAAACTTGCCCACCCTCCACTGTAATAGTGAATAAATGTTGATCACACTCCAGGCTGACACTTGAAATGCATCTTGTTAAACAAAATTTAATAGACAGTCTGACCTTCAAAAAGTAGCCCAGATTAAATCAAGCAAACTTGCCCTTTCCAAGGAAAATGGTAGCAACCCATAATTGCTATGTCGTTAAGAAGGGAATGTTGATGAGGAAATGGAAGTTAATTTATTCTTATATTGCTTAAATACCTAATATTTCTCATACCAAATTCACGAGACAGAATATGTGAAATTGACAAAGATCTAGGCTCTGATCCACTCTAAGTATGTTTGCACAGTTCAGCAGTGGTGCTCAAAGAGAATTCTGAGTTGCATAATATTGCCCTTTATCTCCTTTGTACCCATATTCAATTCTCTAACAAAAACTGCCATTATCTTGAATATAAATATAAGTGACAGGCACATAGAAGTGTGGAGATTATAACACCTCTGTCTATGTTATGATATCTTCTATTTTTGAATTGTTACTCTTGAAAAATTTAAATATCAACCGTGGATGATTATTGCATATATGGCTTGCATATTCCTTAGGTTACTAATACTGATTTAAGAAAAATCTTCAGATTTATAATGCAGTTTAAAAAGATTTCTGGTAGCTCCAAGTCTAACTATACGTACCCATTTATAGGTGCTTAGTTTATAGGAATGAATATCATAGAAAAATATGATTAATATGTTTTATTATCATATTCTATATATATGTATAAAAATATAATCATTCCAATTCAAAGCAGTGTTCATGGTGTGAACTTGTATGATTGTATGAGTAATGTCTTGTACTGAAACTAGAAGTATGTCAATATCTAAGATCTGATTTCTGAATACTAATAAGTATCTTTACCAGACATCAAACAAGGAGAAGAAGATAGCACAAAAGTCATAGGCTATACATAATGTAATGGTTTTGACAATACAGGGATGAATGAAGTGAGCAAAAATATATTAATGAAACTATTTATTTCTCTAGTTGTTTTGCATTTAACACACATATATTTAACCTTTAAAACCTGAATCTCTTGATTGAGGAATGCTTGCTGCTCTTCCAAAAGAACGAAGTCATTTCAGAAAGCTCATAACCTTTGTAAATTCAACTGCAAGGAGACTGAAACCCTATTCTGGCCTTCTCTGGGACACACATGCAGTGCCCTCCTCACAAACAGACACAAGAATAATGAAAAAGGCTTTGATCTCAAAGTTTACAATGAAAAACCTAATAACTAAGCAAATAATTTTATTGCAGAGTATTTCTTGTTCCATCAGTCAGACTTTCAGCACTGTAACAAAATACCTCATAAAAATCACTTGAGAGGAGGAAGTGTTTATGTTGGAATATAGCTTCAGAGATATTACTCCAGTGTCTTTGGGTCTGTGCACTATAGACTAGTATTCAGGAGGAACACAATGGCAGAAGAACAGTGGGGCAGAGCCTGTCAACTTTATAGCAAACAGGAAGTGGAAACAGAAAGTAGAGCTGCTGACCTGTCATAATCTCAAAGGCAAGCATTCAGTGTCTTGCCTTGCCTCAAAACATCACCTCCCAAAATTTCAAGACATGGTAAAACTGCAACACAGCTGGCAAATGATCATGCAACATTGACCCTATGGAAGTTGTTTCATAATGATTATAAAAATATTTAACTAAACAATGTTGAGAATAATAAAATAGCTAAAATAGCAAAATATGTTGCTGATACCTCCACTTAGTTAAAATGCATCAGTCAACCAAGAATTGTGAATTGAAGCAAAATATAATTGAAATATCATATCAAGATATTTTTCTACTTTTAATTTCTATACATAATTAATATCCATATAAATAGTAAGTATGGGCCATCTCCAGCAAAAATATTATTTTCTTCTGCCAAAATATTTTCTTAGAGTTTCATTCAACTTCTAATATATAATGATAAGCACTAATTTTGCATTCTATATACCCCAAACACCTGGATCATATTACTGGAAGGTACACCAGAATGGTAAAATCAGGAATTGTAGAGATAACCTTGAACTGGATGATTCTGGATCAAGTTTGAACCTTGAAACTTCCCAATCTCACCATTTTAATTCTATCAAAGTACAAATAAATCTAAGTTTCCATGGATGTTAAGTGGAATATTAAATGCTTTGTCATTCTATTATTGTAAATAGGCATATATATTTGAATACATATATTTGACTATATATATGAATATATATATATATATTTGAAAATAAATACAGGTGTGCATGAACCAAATGTGTGTGAATTTCAAGGGAGCATTTGATAGTCTTAAAATACTGATGACCATCATTGGGTGTGGGATTTAGTTGAGATCAGCAGTTAGTGGCTTTTGCACCTAGAACATCTTGGCTTTTGAAGGATTTAACATTATTTTGGAGATGTTACTCTTTATTTTTCTTAAAATTACTAAATCAGTGTTTTCTTCTTTTCAGGATAGATGAAGATTATTGACTTTGACACAAGTTTCTCTCTAAAATCTGTAAGTTTTTATGATGGTCACATTTAGAATATCTTTGAGAGTCTTCTCTGAAAGAAACCTGTGACATTTCTTCATAGCCTGTCAGAAAATAAAAAAGCAGTACATGATGAGTTAATTAATGTTTCTTGATGAGAACAAATTTGAAGGAGACATGAATATTTTGGCCTGTTGGTGTTTGGCACTTATAGGAACGTGGCATGGTTATGTTTTGAGTAGAAAGCATCATTAGCACCGAGTTGTCTAGCAGTGAAGAAAAACAGCCACAAGATATTTGTGTACCTTAACAATTCAGAATGATGACAACTGAATTAAAAAATAGCAATTAAGCAAGTTTTATATTTTAAACAATCTAGGTATAAACTTTGTTGTGACAGAGAAGTTATAATTTTGTAAGATCTTTACAAAGCTGTCAAACAGTAAATTTTGCTGAAAAGATAAGACTAAGATTTTTATATCAGTTTTTTCCATTGTGATTGGTACCAGCTAAAATACTTGTAAATATGCCAAAACTGAGGCAGATGGAAAGTCTAGAGGGAAAGGGGATTTGGATATGAAAGACTCATGAAGAATACTAAAATACAACTCGAGCCACAAAATGAAAAGAATGCTCTGCCAATTTCCAAGTAAACAGTCTTCAAGAATCTGCTTTGGTTTTTGATAATATTTCAAGTAACTAGATAGTTCAGGTGCTGACGGTTCAAGAAGTTTTCTTCTGGGAGAAGAATGCACCACAAATTAAATAGATAAATAGTTTTAGTCAAGATGGAGATTTGGTGGACAGAAAGAGCCGTGGTCATTCAGAACGATTTTTACATGATGATGTTGGCCCTAGCTTTTAACTTGAAAATGTTTTAATTTCATATTATTTCTAGTTGCCATTTCCTGATTTGTTTGAAAATATTGTTCACTTGAAAACAAGATCATGAATGTGTACTTGTTTGATAATAATACCGCACCTATTTTAGATCAGTAGTTGTTTTCCATATACTTATTACATGGTTTCTACAACTGTTGTTACTTAATGTGTTCCTAAGGAAGCATTGTTCTATAACAGATACATTTGTTACTTGTGAACAATAACCATTGTGAATTATTTTTTACCTAAGGAAATGAAAAGTATACATTGATTTTTCTTCCAGCTCAGCTGCACAAATGCTATATTGACTCACCAAAAATGGAACTTTAAAAAGATAGTATCCATATAATCTGGTAATTGAGTATTTTAGTAATTCCCTTATAAATATACATTGGAGGTTTTAGAGAAGTAGCTCAGTGTTAAGAACACTTGCTCTTCTAGCAGAGGACCCAAGTTTATTTCTTAGCACCCATATGTTGTAATACACAATTTCTTATGACAGCAGGTCCAGGGTAACCTACACCCTCTTCCCATGTCCTAAGTCACCAGAATATACTTGATAGACACATACATGTGTTGTGCCAGGAAGTGTTTGTGAATCATCAAGGAGCAGTTACAAATGTAATAGCATTAGGGTCTCTTTATTACAAGCTCGGGCTTGGACTACCCTCAAACCCAACCCCGAAAGGGCAGGACGGGAAGGGAAGGTAGAGCAGTTTCATACCCTCAGCATGACAAGGTTTTATAGAGAATGGAAGTAAGTTCCAGCCTGGCTAGTATCTAACTGAATGTCTATTGTAAGTTGACAGGTAGGTGCTCTGAAGCAAGACCATGAACAATAACAAAGTATATGAAAGTACATCTGAAACAATCAGACTAATCTTTGATTAACCATTTCTAAGAAGTTGCTAAGGAGTTAGTCTAAGGTATGGGCCAAAGACAAGCCATGGGTCCTTCCTGGTATTTTGGTATAGCTTGGCTTCTTCTGTAGGTCAAATGGTCAAATTTTCAGTCTTTTTTTTCCTTTAATATAGTAGCCAGTCCCAAGATGGAGTAGCCTTGGCCTCTCACATGCACATGTAAGTAAAATTGTAATAAAGAAATATAAAAATGCATCAGAGCTACTGGTTTGTCCTAAAATTTCTAAAAATATTCTTAAGGCCCACCCCAAAAGAATTAATTATAGTTAATGAATACAGGAAAAGCACCAGGAAACTGTGCCTAAAATATTCTTCCTATGACTATAAAATATTTACATTTGTATATATTTGAAGATAAAATATTTCTATTTCTAACTATTCTAATTATTTTGCTGCTATAAAAATAAAAAAAGCATGTGACTCCCAAAGTCCCGTAGGCAAAGGAGAGAGCTGAGCTCTGCTGCAGAACTGAAACATCCATCTGGAAAAGTGACAGAAACAGTCACAGTGGCTTGGTTTATTCTCTGTTGTTGATAGGGTTTGGATGATGCCTGAATTCGAAAGAACAAATAATGTACAAAAAAAAACAAAAAAGAGGAAATGTCAGTATTCTGTCCAACAGCTATAAGGGCAATCCTTGTGCTCACTTTGGACAACCATAAACTAAAATTCTAACATCCAGAATGATGACAGTTTCTGGTGAAGCCACTGCGAGATTGTTAATTTCCAAATTTTTTTTTTAAAAAAAATGTTCTCATGTTCCTCACAAGATAGAATATTTGTTGACTCTCAGAGACAAGACAGGATAATAATAATACACCTTGAAATCATTTAAAAGGTAAGTTGAATTTCCTCCCTCAACCTTATCTATGGAAAGAGATGGGTAGAATTGAGGGTTGTTTGAGGGGTGGGATGGAAACTTCCAAAATTTATAAAAAGGATATCTTAACCAGTTCTCCTAATAACGAGGCATATGAAGTCCCATTTGTGCATCTCTCATCAACAAAAAAGGCTTCCAGTAGTGGGACTGGACTGCAATCAATGTAGTAGTTGGCCATGGAGGTCCCATGGAAATTCCCCAAACAATCTAAGCTGCTTTGTTAAGACAAAGAGTTTCTCTCTTCAAACTGGAACAGAATGATCTGGCTTCAATAAAGGTAGGGCCCTAATACACATGTTTAATCCCTAACAATGAAAGTGAGTTTAGTTTGTAGAAGTAAGCATCCTACGTATAGATATAGTTAGAACAAAGAAAGAAACTCTTCTGGGCTCAGTACAAATGAGATATTCTCACAGCTTGGGTTCAGCTTTCTTCTCATCCCATCATCTGAGGAATTAAAATCGGCAGTTTTACTCAGTGGTTTCTATCTAGTCTTATTGCATTTTCTTCTACTTTTTATTAATATCAAAAGAGGAAAAGAAAAAAAAAGACAACTTGTTATTATACTGTATACTCAGCCTGCTCAGACTGCTGCAAGAGTAAACAACCAACCTTACCATACTTCCACCATAAATGTTTCAAATGTCATAGCTGTCAGTTGATAATGTCTCCTTGCAGTTGTGTATGTTATTTTGAGTCAGTTGGAGTCAGTAAAGTTTCTTCCCTTGTAAAACCCTGCAAAAGATCTCTGTGAAGAATCTTTCATCCCTTTTTCTCTGCCACACTATATTTGATGTTCAATAAATGCAGAGCAAAGCCCTTTTTTAGGGGCAAACACAACAACAAGCCAGCCTCAGACAGCACTCAAGCAGGTACTCAAATGTAAAGCACCCAGATCACTGGCAAGTCAGTAACCACCAACTACCAATAGATGGATGATGTAGGGAAAACTTTAGAAGTCAAATATGCATTCAATATTTATTTATTTTTTCCGGAAATTTTATTTATTTACATTTCAAATATTATCCCCTGTCCGGCTTTTCCTTCTGGAAACCCCCTATCCCATACCCCTCCCCCTACTTCTATGAAGGTGCTCCCCTAACCACCCACCACTCACTCCTTCTCACCCTAGCATTGTCCTACACTAGGCCATCAAGTTTTCACAGGACCAAGGGCCTCTCCTCCCATTGATGCCCAACAAGGCCATCCTTTGCAACATATGAGGCTAGAGCCATGAGCCCCTCCATGTGTATACCCTTTGGTTGGTGAATAAGTTCCTGAGAGCTCTGGAGGGTCTGGTTGGTTGATATTGTTGTTCTTCCTATGGGGTTGAAAAATCCCTTCAGCTCCTTCAGTCCTTTCTCTAACTCCTCCATTGGGGACCCGGTGCTCAGTCCAATGATTGGCTGTGAGCATCTGCCTCTGTATTTGTCAGGCTCTGGTAGAGCCTCTCAGGAGACAATTTTATCGGGCTCCTGTCAGCAAGCAATTCATGGCATCCTCAATAGTGTCTGGGTTTGTTAACTGTATATGGGATGGATCCCAAGTCTCTGAAAAGTCTTTCCTTCGGTCTCTTCTCCACACTTTGTTTCCGTATTTCCTCCAGTGAGTATTTTGTTCCCCCTTCTTAGATCAAATAATAGGGGAGAACAGTTAGAAACCTCATCAATCAATAATTTGTGTATACAACTCTTTTAAAGTCTAATTTCTGAAGCATCCACAGTTTGGTCTTCCTTCTTCTTGAGCTTCATGTGGTCTGTGCATTGTATCTTGGGTATTCCAATCTTTTGGACTCTTGGTTGTATTATTCTTTTCATTCCCTAATGTAATATTGATGCATTTTGGTGCCTCTGACGTTATGATTAGTTCATAATGGGAACAGCCCCATAACCCAAAGCAGAACTTTCACCCTTTCTAGCATGAGGAAGCAATTGAACGATGTAAACCCGAATGATGACAGTAGCAGAGCAGGACTCCGCCTGTTCCTTAATCTTCAACTCTCTTATCTTGAGAACTCTACAAATTATCGCTACAAAACATCACCTAGTTTATGCTATTTTGCTGAATCAGTCTAAATGTATAAAAATGCATCCTAAGTGAAGCTTCAGTCACTACAGCCACCTCCCCCAAAGTTTCTTGTTCCTAGGAGATAGATATCTCCATACATCTTTCCCATCTAAATTCCTGAAACAGACTCCCACCCTTTAGTTTAATCTTTATGAATGCTCAGAGCAGCTGCCAGTCATGAAGCACCGTGTTATTCTCTGCTAGTTTACTTTAGTTACCACTGGACTTATAGGAGTAGTCTTTTCCTTCAGATATTATTAATTTATTTTGAATATTTTATTTCATATTAGAGGGGCCACATCTGTAAGTACGAGTTTATTTTTAATTGAAAAAATGTATGTGTTAGATACCATATCTCATTTAACTGCAATTACAAGTTTTAATTGCTCCTTAAGCGTACATCATGGGAGATGAGACTCTTCAGTATCTTCTTTCTCATTCTCCTGACAATGGACTGAGGCTGGGTCTGAAATTGTCTTTATGAATTTGACAAAGGGCATACTGGCTACTACAGAACAAGGTAAAGTTCCTTTTTATAAAGAATATAATGACAAACAAATTCAAAAATAGTAAGGAGAAATGACAGATTTGGTTTCCTTGTAATTATCCCCTTGATAACCTATGAAAACTGAAGCAAACAAAAGAAATATGGAGAAAACAGAAGGCATTTGAAAATGCGCAGCCTAAAGGCTTATGTTTATTACACCTAGAGTAGCGTTTACTCAAAGCACATTTCACATCTTTTAAAACAAACAACCAAGAACACCAAAAAAATGTTGACTTATTGAAGACAAAATATTAGATCAAGGACTATAATGTTTAAGAAAGACAGCCCTCTCCCATCATTCAGATCTACTACTTTCACTAAGATCTGCCTTCATTTTTTGTGAAAACACAGAGTTTGAGCTGTTTACAAATTGCTGGCCGTCCTTTTCAGAAAGCTGCATGAATGACTGCACAGTCTGTGTTTACATAGGGAAAAGATGGCAAAAATTTAAATAAGATTATGATGGTTTTGATCAGCGTAAACAGTTCAAAACTGAACTGTTTGGATAACCATGCCCTTACTCTTCCACTCTCATTAATGTATGTGTTTGTTTAACTAATGATTTGTGTTTATTTTTAATGTTGTTTGAGGTTGAAAGCCTCAAACAACATTTTAACAAACAACAGTTTTAAATAAACAACAGTTTTAAATAAGGTAACTCTGAAAATTACTTTCAAATTTATTTATGAAGAAAGTGTGTGATAACAGGTTATTTGTATATATCAAATTAGATTAAGATATGTAAAAAAATTAAAAAAATAAAATAAAATAAATAATTAAAAAAAAGATATGTAGATAAGATATATATGTTACTGAGGAGAAAGCTGATCCTTGTAAAGTCAGATCAAATCAGGAGTATTTTCTTCAAGTATAAATGTCTAAGTCCTTCTGTTTCTGAAATTTTAAGGTAAATCTATTGTCCTTATTTAAGAGGATGATTGATAAATAGTAATGATGTGTAAGATCTTTTATTTTGTAAATAGTAGGATTTGCTAGCTTTTGTGATATTAGGAGAAAAGTGAAATTTTAAGCCAACTTTATTCTTTCAAAGGCTCAAGGGCATTTAGGTCCAAATACTGCAATAAAAGACATTGTTTATATTGAACTGCACCAAATGCTGACTAAAGCCATGGAGAATATAATAAACAATAGTATCAGCATAAAAATCAATGAAATATTGCTTGTACTTTTCTATCCAGCAGTGTACTGGGATTTCTCTACCTGTAAGTCTTCCTCGAATCAGCAATCTAAACCCTCTCAGGCTTTAGTATTTATTCATTCTTAGTCAGATGTTGATGATCAACCTACTTAAGAGACATATTTGTGTGGTGCCTACTAAACCTCAGGATGGCAATACACAGTAAGTATACATTAATGTACAATGAGTATCTTGAATTTTAAAAGAATAATGTCAGAGGTTTAACATGGATTGGTGACATAATAAGAGCACAAACAAAAAGTTCCACATATTTCACAATTGGCTCAGGGTCTTAAGTTCCTTTAATGAAGAATTAAAGTATAATAAAATAGCAAAACTGGTGATTTTATTTAATCTAGTATTTCCTTACCCATTTGTTTTACTAGTTTTTATTTTAATACTAAGGAAAATAAGCACCAATAAAAACACAAAGGGTTGACCATTTTATTATAAGGTTTGACCTTTAACAAAATTTGTCACACATGGGTGATTTAGGAACATTGGCATACTGAAATGAGTGGGAATTCACTTATCAAGAATAAATGTTTGAAGGGTATTTGATTCTTATAAGGTGAACCAATAGTCACACATTGTTTTAAGCATGGAACTTGTGCCAGGTATAATATGGCAAAGGAAAAAGAGTAGTTGGTTTTATTTATTTATTTATTTATTTTTGCTATCTAAACATTTTCTAGACCATTTGTGTAGTTTTACTTTAGACTGTTTACTTAATTTTCTCTCAACAGAGAAAGCATTCATGATTAAATTTTAATAATTAATGGTATTTAATGACCCAATGTTCAAGTGAAATATTAAAATAATCTCATAACACGTCTTTAAAGAACAAAGGCAAAAATCATGCTTCTAAAGTACAAGTTTTCTTTAGTTCCAAGCATTCAATACTCATTGAATTTGACTTGCTAAGGTTTGGCCTTGGTATAGATTATCCATATGGTAATCTGCTAAGATTTCAATTCTCTTATCTTTTCCTCTCCTTTTTGTTAAGGGTACAGGTAGACATGCTGACCGAGAAATTGTAAATTTATGTAGCTACAGATGAACAATAAAAGGGAAAGATTTTGATACCATCTAACAACCCTGGGTTACTGTGGGCTTAAGGGGAATTACTGAAGAGAGATGAGGGATATCATATGTAAGGAAAAAGAAGCAAATAGTTTATTAAAGAGAATAAGGGAGGTGCAATCTGTTATTGTGAAACAAGCACTGGGGGACACTATATCCTGCCCACTCCCCTGTAAGATGATTTCACTAATGAATTTAAGTTCCAAGCATGGTACAACATCTATAACCAAAATTCCAGTGTTCTCACGTCTCTTTTATTATTAATATTTGCTCTATAATTATTATAGTAACAATAATGTCTTAGGGTTTCCATTGCTATGAAGAGACACCATGACCACGGTAACTCTTATAAAGGAAAATATTTAATTGGGACTGCCTTACTGGTTCAGAAGTTCAGCCCATTATTATCAATATGGGAAGCATGGTAACATCCAGGCAGGCATGGTACTCGAGGACTCTAGAGTTCTACATATTGATCAGAAGGCAGCTAGAAGAATCTGTCTTCAGGCAGCTAGAAGAAGGATCTCAAAGCTCACACCCAAAGTGATACACTTCCTTCAACAAGGACACACCTACTCCAATAAAGCCATACATCCTAATAGTGCCACTTCCTGGATCAAGCATATTCAAATGACCATGTTCCACTCCCTGGCCCCATAGCCTATTTAAACACATGAGTCTATGAGGGTCATACCTAGAATGCAAAATACATTTATTCAAACTTCGAAAGTACCGTAGTCTATAACAGTCTCAAAAATGTTAAAAGTTCAAAGTGTCTTATGAGATTCACCCAACCAGTTCACTGCAATCCCTGGTCCCCACACCCTCATCCAAGCATATTCAAACCACCACATGTAAATGCTGATACAGACACACAAAAAACTATATTAGTTTTATCTTTCTTTGTTTTACCAAAGGAAATTAATTAGACTTTAAGTTTTCAGGGCAAAAATTATGTATTAAAATCTTTGAAGGCCAAAAATTTTAGTATACAATTTTAAATGTTGGTATTGTTATAGGATTTACCAAAAGATTTTTATTGAGGCCCTGACTTACCAACTGACTAATTCAGTTACAATCTGGAGCCAAACTCAGCAACTGAAGTCAATTCACTCCAACATCTTTTTCTCCTACAAGATTCTGATGCCTGTGAACAAGTTGGTCCAGTACAAGCAGAACTGCGTTATCACATGATTCTGGCAACAGCTGGATATGATAGGCAAGTATCAATGATGTGTCAGAAACCCAAAACCTTAAACCAAGTAAACAGTCAGACTTACCCCCTGAACAAGTTGCCCAGAACCAGGATCATCTTGACTCTGAGCAAAGACAGGATATTAAAAATGAAGAATATTTCATTTTCTGGATTAGACCTCCTTGAAAGACCTCTGTGGTCCATGTTGCCCCTGCAGACTGCCTTGTTATCAGTGATCCTGTGCCCTAGGTCTGGGATCCTACAGCAGACAGCAGCCATGTTGATGTCCCGGGCCCAAGTTACCACCAAAGACTGTACAACTATTGATGGTTCCTGCTGCTACCTAAAGTCATGGTGATAGCCAATTGCATGATGCTGTTGAAGGTTATGTGGTTGGTCCGACTAGAGAGAGGTAGTATAATGTTCATAAGTAGGGAGAAGATGTGGGGATTACATAGAAGTTAGAAAATTGGGCCAGGGGAGATAATATACAAATTTATCTTAATTCCTTCTCCTATTTTTTGACAAAAGATCAAACTACAGAATTTTTCTAATCCTTACTTTATACTATTTATGATACTTTTATGTTTCAAATGCAATACAATACAAGGGTATGTTAATGTTTCCAACCATAAAATAATCCAGAATGTATTGCATTTCCTGATATTCTTCAATGGGTCTACCATCCATTAGCTTCAAATTGAAAAAAAAAAAAGAAAAACAAAATAAAACTATATGCAGCAACAAAGAGCTCAATAGGATGCATGAACTTATTTCATGCATTTCATTTTTTTCTTTAAAATTGAGGATCAGATGAGGAAGTTGGGTCTCGATCTCCTGGATCTTTAATTACAGATAGTTGTGATTTATAATATCAGTGCTGGAAACCAAGCCTGGGTCTTCTTCAAGTGCAGAGAGTGATCTTAACTGTAAAAACATCTCTTAGGAAACAGGGGTAACATTTAAATCCTACAGCCTTTTGAAAAATTCTAACAGTTTAAAATCCAAGGTCTCTTTTAGAATTCAGGATCTTTATTGTATGCTCCTATTAAATCTTAAGTAACTTACAGGCTTTCTTATTCCAAGAAGGAAGAACTTACATTGTAAAAATCGAATCGAAGAATAAATTAAACAGTGCAAATAGATCTGATGTCCGGGATTTAAGACTGTCAAGATTTCAAATAGCTATGGTAGCACCTCTTTGCATTCTACAAATGCTGTGGACTTTTGCTATCATCCCATTTTATAGTTATTTCCAAACTCTGGGGTTTCCAGTGAAACTGAGGTTGTACTGTCACCAACAGCTGCTCCTGCCTTTATCATGGAGTCTGGTCCTAACTTGTGATATCTAGCCTTGGGTTCTCTCCATGATCACTTTAATTATCCGTGACCTCCATGACACCTTTATATACTTGCAATTTTAGCTTCTAACTTGAATGCAGTGTTCTCCTTCAGAACATAGCTTCTGGATCATGACCCAGAGGAAATAACTTCTCATTAAAGTTTACTGTAATATTTTTGGTTTCTTATTAATCAAGCCTATCTAATTTAAAACTAACCAACATTAATTTTCCCAATAATCCTTATGAAACTTGAATAAATTCCTATGGAAACCTTACAGATATCACGACTATGTAAGAGATTTTGCCAAATATAGAACATTAAAAAAGCAAATTTGTTACAGTAAAGAATCACTGTATAAATAAATAGCTAGTGTTTGCTCACCAATTAGATTTTTAGGAATACAAGAAAATCATTGTAGGGAACAAACCCTAGAAATAATGTGACTGTGGCTTTACTAGTTATATTTGCTTTAAATGTACAAAAATGGCTGTCACCTCACAATATAGAGCTTTAACTGATTAATAATATCATCCAATTGGCCTGTGAAAAATGTTCATGATTCAAGCTGTTTCCCATTTAAATATATAATCTATAGCTTCTCAGTATTCAGAATAACTTTGTATTAAAAACTTCTTAATTCTTTAATTTGTACTACACTTTATATGAACTTATTAAGAAGTTCAAATAATATTAAACAAGATAGAGTTATATGATTAGAAACTGTTTTGGCCATTGTAATGTCTAGCATCAGTGTGAAAGTTGCTTTTTTTTCTAAAACAAGAATTAATTTTTAAGTTCATTGGAATATTCATTTTAACTGGAAATGTTTTAACATTGTAGGTAAAATCAGATATCTAAATGAGACATATATGGAAGAAATATCCAATCAAACTAGGATTTAAAAAAGGGACAAATTTAATTGATCCAAAACTTTATGCCTGATAGCAGAGAAATCAACAATACCACTTTCTATATAGTTTCAGTGGCTTTAGTTACTCACCATACCTTTAACAACTAGAGACAGTACTACAATATGTAAAATGGTTTAAATGTGGGCAAATATGCAATAATATTTTCTTAAATGACTGTATGAATTAAATTACTTCAGGTAAATGCATTAAATGAATTGAATGTCTTAGATGGTTTTGAATGAATACTATCTAGAATCTGCTTTGTTGGTTGTTAAGAAAAGATTTTACAATACAAAGGATGAGAAATTTTGGATATTTTGCATACTTTAGTGAATTTTTTACAATGTTTGTTATGTTTCTCAGAATATGAATTTTCAGTTTTAAAATATAAGCTACAGTTCCTGTCTTTATGTAAGCTAACACAGTGAGACCATATAGAAGAAAAACTTTACAGGTCACTAGAAAATTTCTAAAGACCTTCCTTTCCATTATAATGAGAAATAAGATTTAAACATTGATTTGACCTAGAGGTATTCATCAGAAGAAAATATTTCCAGAAGAAAAGTGTGACAATGTCATACAGATTTCTAGAGATTACAAAAGAGAAATACCTGGCTTTCCTAAAATACTAAAAAAAATACATTAAGAAATTAATATTAAGAGAAAGAAGAGGAGGGAAAAGGGAAAGAGGAGGGGAAGGGGAAGGGGAACAAGAAGGGGAAGAAGAAGGGAAGAAGAAGAAGAAGAAGAAGAAGAAGAAGAAGAAGAAGAAGAAGAAGAAGAAGAAGAAGAAGAAGAAGAAGAAGAAAAAGGAGGAGGAGGAGGAGAAGGAAAGAAAAGGAAGAGGAAGAAAAAGAAGAAGAAGAAGAAGAAGAAGAAGAAGAAGAAGAAGAAGAAGAAGAAGAAGAAGAAGAAGAAGAAGAAGAAGAAGAAGAAGAAGAAGAAGAAGAAGAAGAAGAAGAAGAAGAAGAAGAAGAAGAAGAAGAAGAAGAAGATGATGATGATTTATTGGGGGTTTATGTTTCTTTGTTCCTCTAGTCAGGAACACATGGCTAGAAACTAACAAGCCTCCTCAAAGGATAAATAGGATGAAAACCAGCAACCACAGAGTACATGTGGAGGGACCCATGGCTCCAGCCCAATATGTAGCAAAGTATGGTTTCAATGGAGAGGCCCTTGGTCCTGTGAATGCTCAATGATCCTGTTTTGGGAAAGGTCAAGGCAGGAAGGTGGGAGTGGGTGGGTGCATGGGAGAACACATTCATAGAATAATGGTGAGGGGGGTGGGATGGAGGATTCAACGAGGAGACCGGGAAAGGGGATAACATTTGAAATGTAAATAAAGAAAATATCTAGTAAAAAATGTTTAAAATATTTGGGGTCACTTATGTATGCTATCATATCATCTGCAAATAGTGATACATTTATTTCTTCGCCAATTTGTATCCCCTTGATCTCTTTTTGTTGTCTTATTGTTCTTGCAAGAACTTTGAGTGATATATTGAAAAGATATGGGGAGAGTGGGCATCCTTGTCTTGTCCCCGATTTTAGTTGCTTCAAGTATATCTCCATTTAATTTGATATTGGCTGTTGGTTTGCAGTAAATTGCTTTTATTATGTTTAGGTATGGGGCCTTGAATTCCTGATTTCTTCAATACTTTTAATATGAAGCAGGGTTGTATTTTGTCAAATGTTTTTCTGCATCTAAGGGGTGTTCATGTGTGTTTTTTTCTTTGAGTTTGTTTATATAGTGGATTACGTTAATGAATTTTTGTATATTAAACCAACTTAGCATCCCTGGGATGAAGCCCACTTGATCTTTATCATGGTGAATGAAGTTTTGATGTGTTCTTGGATTCAGTTTTCAAGAATTCTATAGAGTATTTTTGCATTGATATTCATAAGCGAGATTAGACAGAATTTCTCTTTTTGGGTTGGGTCCTTGTGTGGTTTAGGTATCAGAGTAATTGTGACTTCATAGAATAATTTATGTAGTGGTCCTTCTCTTACTATTTTATGGAATTGTTTGAGTAAAATTGGTATCAGGTCTTCTTTGAAGGTCTGGTAGAATTCTGCACTAAATCCATTTGACCCTGGGCTCTTTTTGGTTTGGAAGTTTTTAATGACATTTCCTTTTGCAATACAGGCCTGTTTAGATAGTTTACCTACTCTTGATTTAACTTTGGTATGTAGTATATGTTTAGAAAACCATTCATTTCCTCTAGATTTTTCCAGTTTTGTTGAGCATAGGCTTTTATAGTAGGATCTGATGATTTTTTGAATTTACTCTGTTTCTGTTGTTATGTCTACCTTTTCAGTTCTGACTTTGTCAATTTGGATACTGCCTCTCGGTCCTTTATTTAGTTTGGCTAGGGTTTACCTATCTTGTTGATTTTCTCAAAGAACAGGATTCTGGTTTTTATGCTTCTTGAGGGCCAGCAGAAAGAATGGAAACAAGCAGCTTCAGGAGATAGGAGGTTGGGAAGAACCCTCCAGAGTGCACCAGAGACCTGGGAGGTGAGAGACTCTCAGGACTCCAAGGGACGGACCTTAGATGAAATTCTCGACATTAGGGAGAGGGAACTTATAGAGCTCACCTCCAGCAGGAAGACAGGACATCAAATGAGGGAGAGGGGTGCCATCCCACAGTCACAACTCTGACCCATAATTGTTCCTGTCAGAAAAAATTACAGGGAGGAAAATGAAGAGGACGCTGAGGAGAAGAAGGTCCAGCGATAGACTTGTAGTGGAATCCATCTCAAGGGGACGTCCCAAGGCCTGACACTATTACTGAGGCTATGAAGCACTCACAAAAAACAGACCTAGCATGACCACACTCCAGAAGACACAACAAGCAGCTAGCTGAAAGAGTCAGATACAGATATTTGCACCCAACCAATGGACAGAAGCAGCTGACCCCTGTTGTTGAATTAGGGAAGGGTGAAAGAAGCTGAGCAGAAAGACTATCCTGTAGGAGGACCAGCAGTCTCAATTAATCTGGATCCTCCGAGATCGCTCAAATACTAGACCACAAACCAGGCAGCAGCTGATATGAGGCCCCAAACACATATAGAGCAGAGGATTGCTGGGTCTGTGTTCATTCAAAGATGATGCACATAACTGTCGAAAGACTGGAGGCCCCAGTGAGTTTAGAGGTCAGGTGAGGTGGGGGGATAACCACATGGAGACAGGGTGGGGAGGAGGTATGTGATATGGAACAGTTGGAGGGTGGGCAGGGGGGTGGAATAAAATATGGAATGTAGAATTATAAAAGAAATGTTTAAAAAATTTGGATCTTACTTAAGAGAATATGAATAAAGACTACAGAGATTCTATTACTTGCAGTTTCTACAAGTTCATACATCTGACTGATTTGGATTCACTTGGTCACCAGCCATCAATTCAAAATGTTCAGCCTGCTGCCCACCTTGTTCTTTTTCAGCCTCAGCAGGTATTTTTCTTTTCCTATTATTTAAGAGGAAGTTTGTGTGAATCAAGATCAAAAACAGTCCTTAAAGATATACATTGAGATAATTACAGTAGGCTATACAATTTTCTTTTTTTTAAATGTCTCCTAATATGCTTTCATTTTTATTGGATATTTTCTTTATTTACATTTCAAATGTTCTCACCTTTCCACCCCTCCCTGAAATCCCCTATCCCATTCCCCTTCCCCTGCTTCTGTGAAGGTGCTCCCCAACCCATCCACCCACTCCTGCCTCCCTGCCTGCAAATCCCCCTACATTGAGCCTCTACAGGACCCAGGGCCTCTTCTCCCATTGATGCCCAACAAGGCCATCCTCTGCTACATATGCAACTGGGCCCATGGGTCCCTCCATGCATACTCTTTGGTTGGTGGTTTAGTCATTAGGAGCTCTGGATGGTCTGGTTGGTTGATAATTGTTCTTCCTATGAGGTTACAAATCCCTTCAGCTCATTCAATCCATTCTCTAACTCTTCCATTAGGGACCCCATGCTCAGTCCAATGGTCAAAATGTGGGTGCTTCGGTCCTTCCTAGAAAGGGGAAAAAATACTCATGGGAGCAAATAAGGAGACAAAGTGTGGAGCAGAGACTGAAGAAAAGGCCATCCAGAGACTGCCCCACCTGGGGATCCATCTCATATAAAGTCACCAAACTCAGACACTCTTGTGGATTACAAGAAGTGCATGCTGACAGGAGCCTGATATAGCTGTCTTCTGAGATGCTCTGCCTGAAGCTGACAAATACAGAGGTGGATACTCGTAGCTATACAATTTTCAAAGCACAGAGGGATAAGAGTCGAAATTTCCATTTCTTCTGAGGCTCAGATTTCTCCCCAGATTGCTAAACTTCTAACAGTGGTAGAAAGGGACTTTTGGAAGTCACCGATTCAGTGAGTTATACAGCACAAGGTCAATGGAACCATGAAGTTCCCCTGAGATCAAGTCCTAATAGCAGCTAGGATTCTATTATTTGCTGGAGGAGGGGACCAACTGGAATGAAATAACTGGATTATTTGGCGTTAGTTTCATAAACCTAAGACATAGCCAAGCTCTGTGAAAACTGAAATCAACCATGCATAAGGGATAGTTAGATGTTAAAAACTATAAGGTATGGGAAGGAAATGCCATTTTATGTCAAATTAGTTAACAATTTATTCCTCTACCTACTACACATGTGTAGTTTATTTGAATTTGAATTCCTACATAATTCCCTTAAGTTTTCATGCTTCTCCTGCTAAGTCAATGAGAGGATCAAGAGGGTCTTAAGGTACTGAGCTTCTTCCTTTTTTCATCTGCTTTCTGTCACTTTAGGGAATTCTTTTTCGAACCCAATCATTACCATTCACAGATACTTAGATCAAAGACTTTCGTGAAGTGTAGTTCATTCTTTATTTATATTTAGCAACTTCAATACTCCTTTGACTATTTTATTCCAATCATGTCTTCTTCATTTTTTAATGAATGAATTAATTTATGACATGAAACCTTTTATCCTTTTATAAAAACTCTTGCTTTGTTTGTATTTCTTTTTCAAGACAAGCAATACATTATTTGTGAGCTGTTACCTGCATATGTAACATAGTAACATATTAACGTTACTGCTCAGCTTCTCTTCCATCTGCCTATTCTTCTTGCACTCATAAGGCACATCCTTGTCACACATAATCCACCTTTTGTTTTGCTTTTAATTTATTTATTGTATAAATTATTTGTACAATACATATTTGGTGTTATTTCCCTTAACTGACATCCAAAATGCTCCTCTTCTGGTCTAACTCACTTTATACTTTCTCTCCCTTAAAGAAGAAAAGGTGCCAATCTACATTGAAAATGAAGTGAATTTTGTGTTGGCTTATTCGTCTTGAGAATGGACCTGACCTGAGATATGGTTGATACACCAAATGTTGTGTCATTGAAAAATAAAAGCTTATTTTTCTTGTACAGGCAGCTACTAATTACAAATAGTTTATTGGTTAGGGGTTGGATTCTGTCCCTGCTCCCCATTCTCAATGCTTAAGTTGGTTCTTGTTTGAACTTGTACTACTAGAGAAGAAAATTAGTTATTAATATTATTTAGCAATGAGCCTCTGAACTAAAATATCAAATTGACTGCCAGATATACCCAGTGGGATAATAGTGGAGCAAATATGTAACTGCCCGCAGATACAAACGAATGGGTTACCTTGGAAGCTGGGGGTAGTATGGGATATATGAAGAGCAAGATAACACTTGCTATTCAAAGTCTCAAATTTAATTGAGAACTCCAAATATATAGGCAGGGGAAAACCCTTCCCCCAAAGGCTGGAAGCTTCTCCACAGGTGGCTAGAGTTTTTCAGGAAACTGCAGGTCCTTGAAAAACCAAGGGCTTCACCTTGGTCTGAGCGCTTCACCCCAGGTGGAGGGGATATGGCTAACACAGGAGTTCCCACTCAAAGGCTGAGAGAGGAACTTCACATTGGTCGATGTCCAAATTCCTGCCAGGTGCCATGGCACCCCAATAAGGTTCTCTACACAAATATTTTAGGTATAATGAACCATGTTTTGATTTGATTTAAAGTCTCTTCTATGACATGGAACTCATTGTTGCAACAGTTTATGTTGCCAAGAATCTAAGACATAATAGATCATGGAAGTTAGGGCAAAACTTACATTAGTACTTGACTAAAGGAACAGCGTAGACATTAAAAAGACCCCTAATGATACATTACTACATACATCTATCAGTGCATTTCTGACATATTAGAGAAGCTTGTTATCTCAGGTGGTGATAGTTAATACAGAACCCCAACAACTGGAAAACATTCACAGAGAGGAAAACTTTGGAGGATACAGTCTAAAGTAGGATCTCTGTATCACAGGCCTCCCCTCAAGGCTCCAGGATCTTTTGTGGAAGAGGAGGAGGTAAGATTGGAAGAGCCAGAAATGGTGGACAGTTTCAAGGAAAAATAAATTTTTAGGCAGAAGTTAATGCACATATGATTTCACAGTGACAGTATACCCAAGGCCTGCATAAGTTTATCCAAGCAAAATTCCATTGTTATATCAATATAAGCCTTTGAAGATAGTATATTAATGTAAGTATATAGTTGAACACATATGTTATAAAAATTGTCATCTTCTTTCAAGTTGATGAACAGTACATGTGTAAGTAATCATGGATTTATGCACTTTTCATTTATCTGTTTTGATACTAGATTTATAATGACATTCAGGAGATGTATCAATTTCTACTATTGTATATTCTATTCCTGAGATTCTCTCTTCCATATTCTTTGCCTGAGATCTTCTCTTCTATCTCTTTTACTCTGTTGGTGATGCTTGTGTCTACATTTCCTATTCTCTTCCTAAGTTTTTCATGCCTAGGATTCCATTAGGGCTTGCTATGTTTGTTTGTTGTTTGTATTTCCATTTTCAGGTCTTTTGTTTTGTTTTGGTTTGGTTTGTTTTTAGAGACAGGGTTTCTCTGTATAGTCCTGGCTGTCCTAGAATTCACTCTGTAGACCAGGCTAGCTTCAAACTCAGAAATCCACCTGCCTCTGCCTCCCAAGTGCTGGGATTAAAGGCAACAACACTACCCAGTCATTTTCAGGTCTTGAACAGTTTTTTTTTCTTCACCTTTGATGAATTTTCTTGATTCTTTGATGGACTTATTCATTTCCTCCTCATACAGTTGGAATTAAAATCATTTTCTTGTGCTTCAGCAGTGTCCAGGGCTTGCTGTAGTAGGATAGCTGGACACAAATGGTCCCATGTTGCCTTTACGTACCTGGGTCTTAAGATTACAATAGATTTACATACTAATTTCTGGGTTTATCATTGCTGGGTGGATGGGTTTTGTTGTTGTTGCTGCTGCTGCTGTTGCTGCTGCTCTTGTTTGTTTGATTGGTTTGAGTTTTTGATGGTTTTGTTTGTTTATTTGTTTGTTTGTTTCATTTCCTTTGTTTTGTTCTCAATCCCTGAGTAATTAAAAAAATCTTTCTAGGACTTAAATTATTTTAAGGAAGAAATTTAGGTTTTCATGAATGACATCAGTAAAGCAAGTTAGACTATAATAGTCTAGTTTTTGGCAATCAGTAGTTCATTATATTAAAAATATTTAGCTGAATATTTATAATCAGAAAAAATGAATTTCTTCCTAATGATGAATAGAATGAGATTGTTATGTACTGCTTTTGGCTTACAGCTCTGCTAAAGATATATCCAATGATTGGACATAGCCAAAAAAAATGGGAGGAAGGATTTTACCATTTATAAAATTTTTAAAGCATTTTTTGGTTGTAAAGGACATATATTTTTATAGCCAAGCCAGATGATAGTTTTCTGAGAATCAGGCATGAAGTTGAAAGCATTGTAAAAAGTGGTCCATGAAAAATGAAGCCAGTGACCTAGGAAAGATTGTGTCTGTGTGTCAAGACCTGAACTGATCTTTGTTTCAGAGGTTTCATTGCTGTGAGGTCTATAGTTCAACCTAAGTGGTTTCTTTTGGGTAAAGAGAGCCAAGACAGGTGGCACTCACTTCTGATAACCAAGTCCTTCCCATTGGAAGAATCATGGCAGAGAATTCATCTCTAGACTCAGTATATCAAGGGGGGCTGTTCAAAAATAGGAATTGCTATATTCAGGAGCATTGATTTTTTTCCTTCATTTTTAGAAATAATGGATATCTTGTATTGACTTGTACTGATTTCTCATAAATCCTTTCAGCTCTTCTAAAGTTAACCATGTACCATGAGCTCATCTGACCTGAAGTAGTGCCATATAACAGGCTTTGCTAGAACAGAGTAAAAAAGTAATGACCAGCAATAACAAAACAATGGTCCTCACCATTTTATAATCATTTTATCTCCTTCCACTCAACATCACACACTTTATTTCTCTCTGTCATCACAAAACAGATATTTATGTATTATATGTATATATAGTGATTTTTTATTAATCAATTCACATTCCTTGACAGTCAGCCATTTTTTTATACTGTTGGAATTCTCTGTTAGTTATAAGTACCCTACTCCAAAATAGCTCATGTGTTTTTTATAGCTGATGTGCACATTATAATGGAATATAGACGAAGTAATCAGAAAAGTAATCAGAAAAGCCTTTTAGAGCACAGTGTTGGCATGCCTTCACCATGACACGTGTCCTGCATATGTAAATATGGTCTTAATTGTAACTGCATAGTCTCAGTTTTCTATTTTACATCATGAAAGAAATACACAACTCAGAAATTAATTCAGAGTAAATAGTTTTTCCTCATTTGACTTTTTGTTAAATTTCAATAATAATATATAACTTTGTATATTCATTTTACATGTTACTTAATTTTACATGATACAACTATATAAAGTATATTATATAAATAATTATATGTACGTATACATATAAAACATTGTATAGTAATATCTGCAGTGAGTTTTTACTTATACTTTTTAAAGCTCAATATAAGAACCTGAGAGAGGGAGAAGGAATTTGTGCTGGAATATTATCTCATGCAACTTATCAAAGGTGTATATAGCCTTATTTGACACAATATAATAAGTCCAGTGCAGGCCTCAGACACCAGTCAGTTCTTGTTAGCTGATTTAGTCTCTCATTGTACCATCATCAACCATGACTGAGCTTATGTTCATTTTCGTCTCATTTTATTTTTGGTTTTAGCAGCAAACTTGATAAAGGTTTATAAAGAATAAATATATAATGATCTCCACTATCTGAATGCTGTAAACCCCAGCACATCACTCCCATTGAAGACCTTAATGCTGATTGGTCTATGGAACAAAAGCAGGTTGCTGAGAGAAGGCTTTGAAGCATCAGATTTTTTTCAATAACCACTTATTTATAAAGGGACATTGCATCTTCATAAGCAGAGAAGACCAACTCTTATAAATTTCATGACTTTTTGGTAATGATAACAATCAAACTACAACATGAGTTTTACAAAGGAAATTCAAATTGTATCAAAGATTGACTAAGACAATGACGCACTGTCTTGACTCTATTTGATTACACTTGCCTTCTGGCTAAAAATGAATATCACAAGCATAGATTAGAAAATTATAAGTGAGTCATGCTGACACAAACCTCATAGCTTTTAATAAGAAAACAAAATAATTTCAAAGGAGACTTCTGAGAACAAGATATACTTAAGAAAAATAAATGGTTCATTGACAAAACAAACAAAACCAAAAAGCAAGCAAGCAAACAAAAAGAACAAACAAAAACAAAAAAACAAACAAAACCCCACTACAGGTAGATGGTGAAATACTCTGAGGATTCAAAGGTGAGTGAGGAGTTACCATGGCCACTGTCGTGGTCATGCAGGCTCTGCACACTATGAATAGATTACAAAGCCATTGTTGTTCATCCAGTGTCTGCAAATTATGAGTGAAGCACATGACTAACTTTACTAATGCAGGTTCTGCAAATTATGGGTGGGTCACATCAAGGTACCTCTGATCAGGCACTCTGATGAATTTTCCACATCATGAAAAATTAGTTAAATTTTCCAATGATTTATTGCAGCACATAAATTGAAAATATAACAGAAAGGTAGAACAATCAAATTTGATCCCAATGGACTAAATAAAATGCTTGAAACCTGGTTCTACCCTGGTCTACCTCTTGCATTCAACATTATTTGCATCCTTCTAGAAAAAAGAGAGATAAGTTATATTTTCAGATGTCACTTCTCCTAATACTTAGCTTTTCAAATTCAGAATAAATCATTGAACAGTCTCCATGCTTCCTTAACCTTAACCTTGTGGGAATTTCCAGTCTTTATAGTCGCATTACCGCTTTCCAATATACCTCTCTTCTTTGGTACATAATCTCTGTATATCATATTCTTTTACTATTTTGAAAACTCTAGTGATATATAATTTGTAAAATTTATTCAACTTCAATACCACCATTTCTGCTCTTAAGTTAAAGCAAATGTGCTTAGCTTAAAGAAAAAGTAATTCCTCCATATGTATTGGTTTGTATAATCTTTTCCATCATGTTGCAAAGTGCAAACAGTTCCACGGAAGTTACAATTTAATATGACTGGCTTCTATGTTAACCTCTTAATGGGCTTCATTAAGTAAAATATACTGCTCTGAATCTTAAGTTTTCTAAAAATATGACATCTCCTGAATGTCCAAGAATTATAAATAAGTATATGAAGTATACAAAAATATGAAAAGATGGGGATATAGTCTATTGAGCTTTTTTGAGTCAGTTAATTGTTTATTTTTTCATATAATAGTTTTTAACTTAGTCTATCCATATCCATGTCTTACTCTTTGAACAAAAGTATTCTAAGTTAATTATATGTTTTTATCCTAAATTGACAGAATAATCAGAACTATTAATTTACTATGATTGAGTTGAACAGTTATTCTAGCTTTCATAAATAAACAACTGTTTGGAATCTTTGCTGACTGGCATATATCTCAGTTTCTGTTGATGAAGTGAGTTTTAGTCAAAATATATTGTTTCACTTACACAAAATTTTGTTTTGTACCAATATGAAATTGTTATCTGTTCTTATTTGACTTAGCATGAAACAATATCTGTTTACAGTAAGTTCTGAATATTCTTAAGTTAAAAATTCTACAAATGGAATAATCTTGGGCTCACTTTAGCATATAAAACCTAAAATATGCTCTATTTTATTTGAAGATAAGGGACAAGACTAATCTTTATGAGTCATAGTCACTTGATCTTTCTTCTTTGCAAAACTGGACAAATTCTTTTAAATTGAAAGTAGTCATGAAGTGGAAGAGTCATATAAATGATCTAGGCAACCAACTTACTGCCTTTAGACAGAGGTCTTGTTATTTACATCATTTGATAGGTTATGCTATTTGGGAGCAATTTTTATAAGCCTCAGTAGATAATCAGGCATTCCCTTTGAGACAAACAAGAAAAAACAATCCCCCACAGAGAGGAAATGTTGTCTAAATCAGCTCAAGATAATATATGCAGGGAATAAGATATCCTTCAATTAGCTCTGTCACACTGCCCCAAGGCCAATAATAATAGATGTGATATTAAATAGCTTTCTTTTCTTACATAATAAATGTTTTTATTTGCTATTTATTTTTTTTTACATTTCAAATGTTATTCCCCTTCCCAGTTTCCCCTAATGCAATCCCCATCAAATTTCCAACTCAGTTCTCCAAAGAGATAAAAAGAACAATTCTCAAATTCATCTTGGATAATAAAAAGCCCAAAATAGCAAAAATTATTCTGAATAATAAGAGAATTTCTGGGGAAATAACCATTCCTGACCTCAAACTGTACAACAGAGCAATAGTGATAAAAAGAAAATACAAAACAGCATGGTATAGGTACAGAGCCAGTCAGGTCAATCAGAGGAATAGAATGAAGATCCAGAATTATACCCATGTACCTATGGTCATTGATAAGTGGATATATGGCAAAAAGCTTGGAATACCCATGATACAACTCATAGTCCATATGAAGCTCAAGAAGAAGAAAGACCAAAGTGTGGCTACTTCAGTCCTACTTAGAAGGAGGAACAAAATAATCACACAGTGACTGGATGTAGGGGAACGCCAGGACAGAGTAATGAGAGGGGGTTGAACGGAGAAAAGAGGGAGGGAAGGGGGCTTATGGGACTTTCGGGGAGGGAGGAAACGGGAAAGGGGAAGTGATTTGGAATGTAAATTAAAAAAATAAAATAAAATAAAATAAAAAAAAATAATCACACAGGAGGTAGAGGGAGTGATGGAACTTGGAGAGAATGGGAAAGGAGGGAACTTTAGACTTTTAAACATTGATGAGACTGTGTAGACTATGGGGTTTTTTGAATACAGATAAATATATTTTGCATTATTCTATCCCCCCATAGACTCATATGTTTGAACAAGTCTATAGGAACCAGGGAGTGGAATGTGATGGTTTGACTATGATTGGCCTACAGGGAGTGGCACTGCTAGGAACTGTGGCCTGGTTGAAGGAAGTGTGTCTCTGTGGAGGTGAACTTTGGAGTTTACCTCCTTTGTTCAGCCTTTACACATTGTGGAAGGGTCCTCTTCTTAGCTGCTGGAGAAAGTCAGTCTTCTACCATTTGCCTTTGCAAGATGAAGAACTCTTAGCTATTCCAGTGCCCTGGCTGCCTGGAAACTGAAATACTGCCTGCCATAATGATAATGGACTGAACTTCAGAACCTGTAAGGCAGCCCCAATTAGATATATCTATATTCATATTCCACTTACATTACTAAAAATACAAATTCTCCACTGGCACAGACAGTCTTAGTATGTAGATATATTCAAATATTTTTGTTGCTGTTTTTAATTTTTATTAGATATATTATTGGCATTTCAAATGTTGTCCCCTTTCCTGGTTTCCACCCCGAAAATCCCCTAAACCAACCCCCTCCCTCTGCTCACCAATCCACCCAATCCCGCTTCCCTGTCCTGGCATTCCCCTATACTGGGGCATCGAGTCTTCACAGGACCAAGGGTCTCTCCTTGCTTTAATGTCCAACAAGGCCATTCTCTGCTGCCTATGCATCTGGAGCCAAGGATCCCTCCATGTGTACTCTTTGGTTGATGGTTTAGTCCATGGGAGCTCTGGGGGTACTGGGTGGCTAATATTGTTGTTCCTCCTATGGCACTGCAAAACCCTTCAGCTTCTTGGGTCCTTTCTCTAGCCCCTCCACTGGTGAACCTGTGCTCAGTTCAATGGCTGAATGAGAGTGCGCCCCTCTGTATTTGTCAAGCACTGGAGGTGACACCCAGGTGGCAGCTATATCAGGGACCAGTCAGCAAGCACTTGCTGGCATCCACAATAGTGTCTGGGTTTTGTAACTATATATGGGATGGGTCCCTAGGTGGGGCAGTCTCTGGATGGTCTTTCCCTCAGTTTCTGCTCCACACTTTTTCTCTGCATATCCTCCTCTGGATATTTTGTTACTACTTTTTTTTTCTAAGTTTTTTTTATTTACATTCCAAATCATTTCCCTTTTCCCGTTTCCTCCCTCCCCGAAAGTACCATAAGCCTCCTTCCCTCCCTCTTTCCCCATTCAACCCTTGTCTGTCCTGGCATTCCCCTACATCCAGTCTTTCCAGGACCAGGGGTCTCTCCTTCCATCTTCTTGGATATCTATTGATATGCGAATTGTGTCTAGGGTATTCCGAGATTCTGGGTTAATATCCCCTTATCAGTGACTGCATACCATGTGTATTCTTTTGTGATTAGGGTACCTCACTAAGGATGATATTTTCAAGTTTTGACAATTTGCCTAGGAATTTCATGAATTCATTGTTTTTAATTGCAGAGTAGTATTCCATTGTGTAAATATACCACATCTTCTGAATCCATTCCTACAACGAGGGACATCTGGGTTCTTTCCAGCTTCTGGCTATTATAAATAAGGCTGCTATGAACATAGTGGAGCATGTGTCCTTACTGCATGCAGGGAAAGCCTCTGGGTATATGCCCAGGAGTGGTATAGCCGGATCCTCCAGGAGTGTCATGCCCAGTTTTCTGAGGAACCGCCAGACTGCTTTCCAGAGTGGTTGTACCAGCTTGCAATCCCACCAGCAGTGGAGGAGTGTTCCTCTTTCTCCACATCCTCGCCAACAACTGCTGTCTCCTGTGTTTTTGATCTTAGCCATTCTGACTGGTGTAAAAAGAACCAGGGTATCCATAATTTGTTCTTCTTCTTGAGCTTCATTTGATCTGTGAATTTTATCTTCGGTATTCCAAGCTTCTGGGCTAATAAGCACTTATCAATGAGTGCATACCATGTGTGTGCTTTTGTGATAGGGTTACCACACTCAAAATGATATTTTTCTAGTTCCAAAGATTTGCCTAAGAATTTCATGAATTCATTGTTTTTAATAGCTGAGTACTATTCCATTGTGTAAATGTACCACATTTTCTGTATCGATTTCTCTTTTGAGGGACATCTTGGTTCTTTCCAGCTTCTAGCTATTATAAATAAGGCTGCTATGAACATAGTGGAGCATGTGACCTTATAACATGCTAGAGAATTCCCTGAATATATGCCCAGGAGTGATATAGCAGGGTTCTCTGGTAGTACTGTGCCCAATTTTCTGAGGAACCACCAAACTGATTTCCAGAGGGGTTGGACCAATTTGTAATCTTACAAGCAGTGGACGAGTGTTCCTCTTTCTCCACATCCATGCCAACACTGGCTGTCTCCTGAGATTTTGACCTTAGCCATTCTGACTGGTGTGAAGTGAAATCTCAGAGTTGTGTTGATTTGCATTTCCCTGAGGACTATCAATGTCGAACATTTCTTTAGGTGCTTCTCAGTCATTCGATATTCTTCAGGTGAAAATTCTTTGTTTAGCTCTGTACCCCATTTTTAATAGGGTTATTTGACTCTCTGGAGTCTAACTTCTTGAGTTCTTTGTATATATTGGATATTAGCCCTCTGTTGGATGTAGGGTTGGTAAAGATTTTTTCCCAATTTGTTGGTTGCCATTTTGTCTGACTGAAAGTGTCCTTTGTCTTACAGAAACTTCGTAATGTTATGAGGTCCCATTTGTCAATTCTTGTTCTTAGAACATAAGCTACTGGTGTTCTGTACACGAAGCTTCCCCCTGTTCCCATGTGCTCAAATGTTTTAATTGAAGAAACTCCTATATATTTAGAGTTATTTTCTTCACATTAAAATATTTTTTTCATTAAAATGTATTTATAGACCAAACCATGCCTAATTCAAATCTGGAACAAATGCCTAGGAGCAGGTTTTTTAATTGATAATTTTTTTCTGGAAGCAGGAATGTTTTATAGGAAGAAGTAAATTAGAAATGAGGGGGTTCTAATAAAAGGCACCACTATTATGTTTGAAACTGGTGTTCAGTCCATCAAGATCTTCTGAAAAGATTTGTAATCCATGTCCTCAGAATGTCCACTGGGCATAGAAGAGAAGAACACTGGTTTAGCAACAATCACCCCTTTAATAATGTTGACTCAATTAGGTTTAATTTCTGCAGAATTTCAATTTTCAAAAATTCAGTGAATGTACATACTGATATTTAGAAGACCAAAGAATAAGTTAGAAATGATTCAAGATCAACTAGTTTCCACTCACTCCTCTCTTATTTATTATCTCCCTATTTCCTATCATCCATTCCCTCATCTCTTTCTGTCCACTTTCTACAACTTTAAAAGATAGGAATGTCTATGTGTGAACATAGTTCAAATGTGATACAAGAAATGTACAAAGTTAATTTTTAAGCTCATGATTTTACAGTTGAATAACTTACACTCCATTATATACCAGCTACTTTGTCACCATATCATCTTTCATACTGTAGTGATGGGGATTCATCCAATAACATAAATTTTAATAACTAAAATAACAGTTTCTGAAATGAGTTAGACTTCCTTGCTATAGAAGTTCATCTGAAACAAGAGCTAACACTTGTCATTTTATCTCTCCACCTTCCATTGCAACTTTCTTTTACATAGGATTGGAAGCAAATATGTCATCATAGGAATACTAGGAACATATTTATTTCTGTTATTGACTTATCATTCATCAAAGTTTCTATTTTCTTTTTAGTTTCTCCTTATGTGAAACAGTTACACTATCTTCTTACAGTACATGTGGTAACTTTTCTGTTTACTTCCTTCTGGCCAACTGCCATAAAATAAGCAAAAATAACAAATAATTAGTCAAAGTTTCAAGATCAATGAAATCATACATTATGTCAAAAATTAATTAATTTGGAAAAGCCTGAAGTCATAGGGATACATTTAACACATGGTGGATTTGAAAATCTAATAAGGAGAAAAACGATGCTTGCAAACCTTGTATAGTTTCTGACATTAGCAGCTGAGTTAGCTTTTTCTTCAAATTTTAAAGAAGAGTGTCCAATGCCATACAGTACTCAGAAGGCTCACCACTTACAGCTATTTCTACAAAATTCCACTCTTATATTCTAAAGGTCAGCAGCTTCTGCATACTGAGGTGAGTGGAAAGACTCTTGCTATAAAAAAGCCCTAGGGATCAAAATTTTATGCAGGAGAGCTTGCCAATAGATCAAGTACTGCATAAATCTTTAGCAGATGTTGCTAGTATAGAAACAGCAAGAATGGAAACGAATTTCATATCCAGAGTAGGAATCAATCTTAATGTCACCGGCATCAGATTCCCACCATGTGTAAGAAGTACAATGCAATGAGCTCAAGCTGTTGGTTGATTTCATACAGGAGTGATAGTTCTCTAATGTATTCCTTGTTATTGTTTGCTGCTGAGAAAGGTTTTTGGAATCTGTAAGGCTATGCTAACTGTGATGATACATATCCCATGTATTTGGCTCTTTGGTAGTTTCTCTTCATGCTACTGCACCTGCTCTGTTTCACTGGCCAATTTTCAAAATGGATGATTCTGCTCATTTTTTTGGTCATATATGTTCACTGGTGGATATCCTTGGAATACATAAATATCTACAGAGTTTATATTCATCATATTACTTGTGGGTGCATTGCCCCCTCTCTTTGTCCACTCCCTGTTTGATCTTCCTTTTTCAATCCCCACCCTCAGAATTCCATCCATAACAATCTAATCTATTTTTTTGTACTAGAGAGAATTAGTCATTTCCCACTAGTCCAGTATTCTGTACCTAACCTTTGTGCTTCTATGATTGTAGCCTGCTTATCAATGACTTAAGAGTTAACATAAACATAATAGTCAACACATATTTGTCTTTTAGGTCTAGTTTATCTCTCTCGGCATTCTTTTTTTTCTAACTCCATCCATTTACCTGTAAGTTTCCTGATTTCAGTATTTAAAACATGAATAATATTCCATTGTGTAACTGTACATTTTATTGATCAATTCATTTGTTGATGGATATATGGCTGTTTCCAATTTCTGATTCCTGTGGATAAAATAAAGTTATGAATATTATTGATCAAGAGTCCCTGTAAATAGGACCTAGAGTCCTTTGCATATATGCCCAAGAATGGTTGAGTTAAATCTTGAAACAAAACTATCCATAGTTTCCATGGAAAGTACTACACAAACTTGCATGGTAGCTATACAATTCTGTGCTCCTAGAAGCTTTGGATGAGTGTTCTTTTGCTCCACAAACTTGACAGCAGAAATGGTCATAGGTTTTATTTATCTTGGCAGTTCTGACTAGTGTAAGAGGAAATCTCAAACAAGTTTCAATTTGCATTTCCCTACTGATTAGGGATCTTAAAAATTTCTTGAAGTGTTTCTCAGCTATTTATGTTTTCTTGCTCAAACAGTCTCTATTTAAATATTTAGTGCATTTTTAATTGGACTATTTTTATGTACAATTTTTTTATTTATACACATAGAGATACACACATGCAAACATGTATGTAGAGGTTTAAAGAGAAATGTCTGTGATTTTAGACCCATGTGTTTGAATGCTTGGCCATAGGAAGTGGCACTGTTAGAAGGTGTAGTCTTATTGGAGATGCTGTGGCCTTACTGAAGGAAGTGTGTCACTGTGTGGTCAGGCTTTAAAGTCTCAGATGCTCAACTCATTTCTTTCCCTGCTGTCATTTCTAGCACATATATGTTTGCTTGCTGCCATGTTTTGCACACTGATTATAGTGGCCTAAACCTCAAAACTGTAAACCAGCTAATTGAATAGGATTGAATATTTTCCTTTATATGATTGCCATGGTCCTGGTGTCTCTTCACAGGAATAAGACCTTAACGAATACAACTCCCTATTATAAAAGTAGTTCATCAGAAGCTTTTACCATTCTGTAGCATGTCTCTGTTCAAATGATAATGCCTTCTATCATACAGGAGCTCTTCACTTTCATGTGGTCCCGTTTATTAATTATTGATCTTAGTGCCTGCACTAACAGTGTTCTATTAAGGCAGTTTTCTCCTGGACCAATTAATTCAAAGCTATTCTCCATGTTCTCTTCTGTCAGGTTTAATGTATCTGCTTTTATTTAGGTTTCCTCAATCCATTTTTAGTTGAGTTTTGTACAGCATGATAATATGAAGCTTTTTAGATTCTTTGACATGCAGTCATCAAGTTTAACAATCATATGAAGCTGAGAATTTCCTTTTAAAAGCCAGAAGCTGGAAAGAACCCAGATGTCCCTCAACGGAGGAATGGATTCAGAAGATGTGGTATATTTACACAATGGAATACTACTCTGCAATTAAAAACAATGAATTCACGAAATTCCTAGGCAAATGGTCAGAACTTGAAAATATCATCCTTAGTGAGGTAACCCAGTCACAAAAGAACACACATGATATGCAGTCACTGATAAGGGAATATTAACCCAGAATCTCGGAATACCCTAGACACAATTCGCATATCAATAGATTTCTAAGAAGATGAAAGGAGAGACCCCGGTCCTGGAAAGACTGGATGTAGAGGAATGCCAGGACAGAGTAACGAGAGGGGGTTGAATGGAGAAAAGAGGGAGGGAAGGGGGCTTATGGGACTTTCGGGGAGGGAGGAAACGGGAAAGAGGAAATGATTTGGAATGTAAATAAAAAAAACTTAGAAAATAAAATTTAAAAAAAATAAAATCTCTGAAGAAATATGTTGAAATTTTGATTCAATATGTAAATTGCTTTCAGTACTATAACCATTTTTCCTTTAGTAATTCTATCAGTCCACAAACATGGGAGATCTTTACATCTTCTGATATCTTCAAATTCTTTCTTCAAAGACTTTAAGTTTTTATCATGTAAGTGTTTTTCTTCTTTCATTAGAGTTATTCCTAAATGTCACTTTGGTGATGAATCTACAAAGCCTAAGACCAAAGATTTAGGATCATCATCTGAAATCAGGAGAGAACAGAATTGTAGGGATATACAAATATAAATATTCTCATTCATTGTACTTTGGTACTTACAATATAATTGTAAGATATGTTGAGGTCTGACCACCACCCCCAGAATAGATGTAGCCATTTTGTTCTATGGCTGCCAACTATTTCTATTGTTGCTGTAATATGTCTGCCAGTAATTGACACAGACAAATAATGGCTCAGAGCAGGGTCATGCTGACCACTTCCCCTGTTAAGTACTGTATGTTCTGGATGAAGTTTGTGAATCTTAAGGAATTCCACAGTGTGTGTGTGTGTGTGTGTGTGTGTGTGTGTGTGTGTGTTTCCTTTATAAGCCTTCCCTGAGAACATACTGGTACCACAATTAGGCACCCGAGTTCATTTTGTGGTCCTGAACATTCAGTCTTGGGATGTGCATTCAATAAACTACTCTTGTTTAACTGAGATCAGTATTCATATGGTTTGTGTGACTATTCCTGAATCCCAATATGGTAAACTGAGCTCAAGATTAAGCTGTGTGTTCACATTGCTTGAGTATGACTCTCATCTCATTCTTTCATCTGAGGAAATAAAGGTGACATTTATAGCAAGAACTTTGAAGATTTTGTTAGCTACAAAACTTGCTATTGTGAGCAGTTAATACAGTAAGATGAATAACTAAACTATTTTTCTTAATGATTGAAAAATTTTAAATGCCTATAGGTCTGTAGTACAACTGACAGGATATCCATATTGTACTACTAACAGGCACATGGTATTAGTTTGAAAATTATACTGCCTTTACCACACTTCTAAAACTTTCACAATTAAAATAGAAAAATCTAAGAAACAACTTGAATAATTTATTATGCTTTTTTTCCCCTGTGTACTTCCTATTTGTCTAGTTTTTCTCATTCAATCATGCTTTCATTATAAAATAAAAGTTAAAATTGACTAAGAGGATTTTAACAGTTTTTAAGAGTAACTTCATTTTAAGCAGGTGATAGCTGATCCCTGCTTCTGCTCTCTATTATTAATGCATTAATTTCAAGGATAACCATGCATTCCTTTTCTACTCTTTTGAAATGGAAATATTTTTAAGGTCTCTTGACAGGATTGTCTTTTTAAGGAGCCAGGGGCTATCTCTTTGAAATCTAATCTTCAAGAAAGAGAACTACACCCAAGGGCTGGAGAGAAGACGTTCTGTCAAAAACATTTGATATATTTGCAGAAGACCTGGGGCTCTTTCACATCTAGCAGTATACAGCTGCCTGTAACTCCAGTTCCAGGAGACCAGTGCTTTCTCTGAGCATTTTAGGCACCTGTATACATGTGGTCATCATACATACACTCAAACGCAAACAAAAACATGGTAGAAATAAGAGATAAATCATTTTTAAAAAAGAGATTTACCCACCCCCCTCCACAGGAAGACCAACATAGTCCACAAACCTGGACCTCTGTGAGCTCTCAAAATCTGAGTCATCAATCAACAAACATACACAGGCTGAAATGAGTTCCTCCAGCTCTTATGTATCAGACATGCAGCTCAGTCTTTGTGGCTGCCCTGTCTGGTCTCAGTGGGAGCACATGTGCCAAACTGGCAGAGAATTGTTATGCCATAGTCAGTAGGAGGGACCAGGAGATTCCCACCATCTCAGGGGAGAAAGGGAGGGGGTTCTGGGGAGGGACTTTGTGAGAAAAGGACAGAATGTAACCAATTAATCAATCAATCAATTATTTAAAATTAAAGCAAAAGATTTACGCCATCTACCTGTTCTCATATAAATCTATGATCATAACTTCCATGGGGACTTATCAATGCTAACAAGTTATTTATTGTCATTTCAAGGGACTTTTTTCTTAAATATATTGCTACCCAATCTCTACTCATATAAACTTTCTTTCCCATGTTTTCATTACAGCTCACCTGTTCTTTGCCTACGACCCTTTAATTGAACAATTTATACTTGTCGCTAAGAGAAACACAATATAAATAATCAGTGTAATTGCAACAGAAAATATTGCAAAATATTGTGAGGTGAAGTTTTCAAATGTAGCCATACCTTGTTATATCACAGTTGCTGCCCCTGTAGAGAGGATACGTCATGCTTTCTGTCTTATCTAGTACCTATTATAAACTGATGAACAGGTAACATGTCGCAGCTAAAGAGTAGGTTCAAATGATAAGATTAGCTTCTAAAATCTTCAGCTTTATATTGTATAGATAAATGACATATGTAGATACAGATATATATATATATATATATATATATATATATATATATGTAGATAGATAGATACATACATACATACATACATACATATGTATATACATAGGTAGATAGATACATAAGTAGATGATAAGTGCAGTTATACTGCTACAGGTCAAAATTCTCCATACAGATCCATACACTATCTCACATATTCTAGTATTAGAAATGGAAAATTTCTTCTTGGGTTATTTGTCAAGTGAGTTCACAAAAGTACCAAAACAATATAACATGTTGTAGTTTCCCATGAATGTGTCTCAGAACACAAAGTTAAGCCCCTATTTCTAAAGACACAGTGCAGCATAGACCCAGGACTTTAAAGAAGTTAGAAAAAGAAGCCTTCTCTCTGAGGATTAGATTTCATTGTACGGGTATATGCTACATAAGCTTCCAAAGGGTAAAAAAAAAAAATCAATGATGCTATGCAGGCTTGCTACAAGGCAACAATTACCATTATTGCAAACTATCCCTAGCTGCAACAGTGGAACATATCTTGGTGTTAACTGAAAGGTTTGTAATAGAACTTATATTCCTCTTAATAAGTAATGCTTCATTACTGATACTGTAAAGCTAGACAGCTGTGTACGGAAAGTGAAGTTACAGATTCCAGAGCAGACACTAATAAACCCCTTTCCTCAACAAGCATAATCCCTAACTGCATTCTATATCCTTATACTTAAATTGGCAGAAGCATGTAGATAGCACATCTCATCAAAGAAGTATACTTTTGCACCCACAGGCACATCTTACAGAAAACTACAACAGGTGAAAAAGCAAAAACAACCAAGTGAAGGGTGAAATTGCTATGTATGCAATGCAGTTCTTATTCTAGGCATATGGAATATTGCAGAAAAGGGGACAGAGAGGTGGTATGAGTGATACAATGAGTCATATCATGAGACTGTATCTTTTAACTATGGAAGGGAAACTGGACCTGAAATTTCAGCAGCCTAGTTCCCTAATGAAACTTGGAGAATACTAGCTTCACTTAATCCATGAATATGGGTTGAAAATGCGTCATGTATGACAACCATAGATGAAAAACAACAGCAAATTACTGATCGCTGACAGAAGAATTCTTCCCTAGGGATGAGCTTCTTAATATTGTATATATTTAAATATAATAATATATTTATATTCTTTAAATAGAAAATTAATATATATTCAATATATGTATTAAATACAAAGAAGCCAGAAATTAATAAAGGAAATAAGACTTCCTATGGGATTGAAAGCCCCTTCAGCTCCTTCAGTCCTTTCTCTAGCTCCTCCACTGGGGACCCCGTGCTCAGTCCGATGGTTGGCTGCGAGCATCCATCTGTATTTGTCAGGTTCTGGCAGAGTCTCTCAGGAGACAGCTTTATCAGGCTCCCGTCAGCATGCATTTCTTGGCATCTACAATAGTGTCTGCATTAGGTGACTATATATGGGATGGATCCCCAGGTAGGACAGTCTCTGCTCCACACTTTGTCTCCATATGTGCTCCCGTGAGTATTTTGTTACCCCTTCTAAGAAGGACCTACACTTTGGTCCTCCTTCTTGAGCTTCATGTGGTCTGTGAGTTTTATTTTGGGTATTCTGAGCTTTTGGGTTAATATCCTCTTACAAGTGACTGCATACCATGTGCGTTCTTTTATGATTGGATTTCCTCACTCATGATGCTATTTTCTAGTTCAATCCATTTGCCTAAGAATGTTATGAGGTTATTGCTTTTAATAGCTGAGTAGTAGTCCATTGTGTAAATGTACCACATTTTTAGAGTTCCCAGGGACTAACCCACCAACCAAAGAGGAACCCATAACTCTAGTGCATATCTAGACTTGCATCAATGCGAGAAGAGGCCCTTGATCCTGTGAAGACTCTTATACCAGTGTAGGGGAATGCCAGTACAGGGAGGCAGGAGTGGGTATGTCGGTGGGGGAACACCCTCATAGAAGCAGGGGGAAGGGAGATGGGATAGGAGGTTCCTGAAAGGGGGGGGGGGGAACTGGGAAAGGAGATAACATTTGAAATGTAAATAAAGGAAATATCCAATTTAAAATGGAAATAAGACAAATGAGTAGAAGAATGCAGAAGGAGAGGCACAGTGATGTAAACACAGTACACATAAAATTTAAGAACAAACTTAATTAAAATGGTAAATTAAAAGTAAATACATTTAATAATGTTGTATTTCCAAGTCACTTTGGTTGTAAGAGTTTGCTCCGTTTTTTGAATTTGTGAATACAGAACATAAATTATATCTTAGATATATCAGATCATTGGTATAGCCTCTAATGCTGCTTCTCCGGAGCAAAGAGTAATAAAGCAAGAAAGATCATATCTCCTCCTGAGTGCTTCCCTCTTCTCCCTCACTACTTCAATCAGCCAGATGTAATTCCACTGGGATTTTTTTTTTTAATTTTCCTCTACATGATACACCTGAACTTATCTGTCTTGCCCTATCATTTCCATTTTCAGCTACAATGTATTCTATTGTTAAACTCTTTTGTTTCTTTGCTCAAATTTACTGGCAAGATGCTTTTCAAACTTCTACAAGTTCGATTGTACCAGTATGTGTACAGCCCAGTATTGAACTTTGTTTGGAACCTATACTTTCTGAGCAATTAAAATATCCTCTATGTATCATTATGTGTTTTTACTTGTGACTAATAATTTTGAAATAGTTATTCTCTTGCATCCCTCAGTTAGATATTGATGTGAAATATAAATGAACTCTGTATTGTCTCTAACATTTATTCATTATTACATGAGTCAGAAGGAGAAACAGGTATATGTTCTGAAGTCTCCAATCTTCACTATTTATGGAGATAAAAATTTCCTAAGAAGAAAAATGATTTACTTATTCTTATTATATTGTGTTTTGGCATGGAAATAAATGACTTACAAAATGGCTTATAACATCACTTTTATTTTTTTCAGTTTTGCTCTGTTAAATGACCTTTTTGTCCTTGTCTACCATCTACAGATAAATAGTATGTGGAAGTGCAAAAATGGATGCAACCCCCATAAAATATATATATGAAAGAAATTTGCTACTGTTTACTTTGTCCTGGATCTTGCCTATTTATAAGTTGCAATTTTATTTATACTACAGCTCTGTAAATACCAGAAAACTGGTAAGTGACATTTGTCTACAGAAATGTTGCTTTGGGTCTAGGCACGGTTTTGAATGCATTTAAAAATTTATTTTTGGAACTGGGAATTCAGTTCAGTTGGTAGAGTGTATGCTAGACAATCTTTCTAAATGGAAATATGACATTTACCACCAACAATCACCTGAATTGAAAGTGTGACATAAAATGGCCCATGATGTTGTTCTTTTCACTGGGTCTTGGCAAACATTTGATTGGCTTCATTATACTAGCAGTGTTATTTTTTTATTTGTGAGTTTACCAAAAAAAAGTAATGTCACATAAAACATTTATTTTAAATAGGTAATTATAATTTATAAAAAATGAACAGTGAACTATGAGATGAAGTGATATGAAACACACCACAATCCATTTGTTAAAAGTTTTAACTCAATATGATTAATATTTATTTTCTGTATATTTTCTTCTATAATCCTAAACAATTATAAAGGGTAAGGTAACAAAATAACAACAATAAGAGAAGATGCAAAAACAATTAAAAGTACGTCTCCAATGAACTGTGAAATATGACTAGTAAATTTATTTTTTTTTAGCTACAAAGAAATTTTAAAGCTGTTGCAACATAAGATAAAAGGAATAGAATATTTTTATTTCATTTATAATTTTGGAATTAAGCTCAAAAGACTGTATGTGTGTTTTTGGACTGCTTATGTTATAAACTGTCTTTTGATTTATATGTGGAGGAGAATAAAATAATACAAAAGTGATAAAATACATGAAGATGTCAGTAAAACGTTTGATATAATATGATTTACTAGTAAAGTTGTATATTATCTGCTTCCACCACCAAACAAGAATTTTATTACAACAACTACTAGTTATGTTATACTCTACAGCCCTTTCGGAGATAACACTCCAGTCTTAATATCACTACTGGCTTTGATTTGAATATGAAAACCTCTTCCAGGTACAAGTGTTAAGTATTTGATCCTCAGCTGGTAATACTGTGTGGGGAATTTGTCTTCCCATTTTTGGAAAGAACTTTGAGAAAGTTAGTAAGGGCAATGCTAGAAAATCTCTAATGGGGATCAACTTTGTGTTCTCCATCTGTTTCTTGATTGTTAATTCAATGTGAACAGCCATGTTCCTGCTTGATCAGTGGCTGTATCTTCCCCCACCAGGCTGATGGTATCCTTTTGCAGTTGTGAACTAGTATAAATTCATTATTACTCTACTTAATTTGATAAGGAGCGTGTTTTATCACACCAGTAACTTATAAATAAGACACTACCATACTATTACCCAGTTTTATTTTCTGTATACATTTAATAATGTTATGAACTTTTGTTTGACTTGAATAAGCTATGATGCAAAGCTGATTATGTTTTCTTCTTACTATTTTTAATAGATATTTTCTTTATTTACATTTCATGTTATCCCTTTTCCTGGTTTCCCCTCCAAGAACACCCTATCGCATCCCTTCTTTCCCCTGCTCAATAAGCCACGCACTTTCTTTTTTCTGTCCTTGCATTCTAATACACTTGGGCATCAAGCCTTCTCAGGACCAAGGGCTTCTCCACCCTTTGATCTCCAACAAGGCTATTCTGTGTTACATATGCAGCTCTAGCCTTGGTTCCCTCCATGTGCACTCATTGGTTGGTGGTTTAGCTCCTGGGAGCTCTGGGGTAGGGGCTGGTTCATATTGTTGTTCCTCTTCCAATGGGTCTGCAAGCTCCTTCAGCTCCTTTGGTCCTTCCTCTAGCTCTTCCACTGGAGACCTTGTGCTCGGTCTAATGGTTGGCTGAGAACAACCACCTCTGTATTTGTCAGGTATTGGCAGAGCCTCTCAAGAGACAGCTATATCAGGCTCCTGTCAGCAAGCACTTATTGGCATCCACAATAGTATCTGGACTTGGTAAATTGGATGGATCCCCAGGTGGGATTCTCTCTGGATGGTCTTTCCTTCAATCTCTGCTCCACATTTTGTGTCTGTATCTCCTCCCATGGATATTATTTCCCCCTCTAAGAAGGAAAAAGGTATCCATACTTTGGTCTTCCTTCTTCTTGGGCTTCATTTAGTCTGTGAATTATATCTTGTGTATTACAAGTTCCTGGGCTAATAGCCACTTATCAGTGAGTTCATACTGTGTATGTTCTTTTCTGATTGGGTTACCTCACTCAGGATGATATTTTCTATCTCCATCCATTTGCCTAACAATGTTATGAGGTCATTGTTTTTAATATCTGAGTAGTATTCCACTGTGTAAATGTACCACATTTTCTGAATTCAGTCCTCTGTTGAGGGACATCTGGATTCTTTCCAGCTTCTGGATATTATAAATAAGGCTGCTATGAACATAGTGGAACATGTGTTCTTATTACATGTTGGAGACTCTTTTGGGTATATACCCAGGAGTGGTATAGTTGGATCCTCCAGTATTTCTATGTCAAATTTACTGAGGAACCAACAAACATATTTCCAGAGTGGTTGTACCAGCTTGCAATCCCACCAGCAATGGAGGAGTGTTCCTCTTTCTCCACATCCTCACGAGCATCTGCTGTCCCGAGTTGATCTTGGCCATTCTGACTGGTGTGAGGTGGAATCTCAGGGTTGTTTTGGTTTGCATTTCCCAGATGATTAAGGATGTTGAACATTTCTTTAGTTGTTTCTCAGCAACCCAGTATTCCTCAGTTGAGAATTCTTTGTTTAGCTCTGTACCCAATATTTTAATAGGGATGTTTGGGGCTCTGGAGTCTAACTTCTTGAGTTCTTTGTATATATTTAATATTAGCCCTGTCATTTCATTAGATGCTGAAAAAGCATTTGATAACATTCAGCATTCCTTCATGTTAAAAGTCTTAGAAAGTTCAGGAATTGAAGGCCCATACCTAAACATAGCAAAAGCAATATACATCAAACCAGGAACCAACATCAAACTAAATGGATAAAAACTTGAAGCAATCCCACTAAAATCAGGAGCTAGACAATGCTGGCCTATCTCTCCCTATCTATTCAATATAGTACTTAAACGTCTAGCTAGATCAATTAGACAACAAAAGGAGGTCCAAGGGATACAAATTTGAAAGAAGTCAAAGTATCATTATTTGCAGATGACATGATAGTATACTTAAGTGACCCCAAAAAATTCCACCAGAGATCTTCTAAACCTGATAAACAACTTCAGCAACGTGACCAGATATAAAATTAACTCAAGCAAATCAATAGCCTTCCTATAGCCTTTTTCAAAGGAAAAACAGGCTGAGAAAGAAGTTAGGGAAATAGCACCCTTCACAATAGTCACAAACGATATAACGTATCTTAGTGTGACTCTAACCAAACAAGTGAAAGATCTGTATGACAAGAACATCAAGTCTCTGAAGAAAGAAATCAAAGAAGACCTCTGAAGATAGAAAGATCTCCCATGCTTGTGGATTGGCAGGATTAATATAGTAAAAATGGCCATCTTGCCAAAAGCAATATACAGATTTAATGCAATTCCCATCAAAATTCCAACTCAATTCTTAGAGTTAGAAAGAGCAATTCTCAAATTCATCTGGAATAAAAAAAAACCCAAGATAGTGAAAATTATTCTCAAAAATAAAAGAACATCTGGGGGAATCAGCATCATGGGCCTCCAGCAATACGACAGAGCAATAGTGATAAAAACTCTATGGTATTGGTAGAGTGACAGGCAGGTAGATGAATGGAATAGAATTGAAGACCCAGAAATGAACCCACATACTTAATCTTTGACAAAGGTGCTAAAACCTTCCAGTGGAAAAAGGATAGCCTTTTCAACAAATGGTGCTGGTTCTACTGGAGGTTAGCATGCAGAAGATTGCAAATCGATCCATTCTTATCTCCTGTACAAAGCTCAAGTCCAAGTGAATCAAGGACCTACACATAAAGCCAGACACATTGAAACTAATAGAAAAAAAAAGTGGGTAAGAGCCTGAGCACATGGGCACAGGGTAATATTTCCTGAACAGCACACAAATAGCTTATGCTCTAAGATCAAGAATAGACAAATGGGACCTCATAAAATTACAAACTTCTGTAAGGCAAAGGACACTGTCAATAGGACAAAATGTCAACCAAGAGATTGGGAAAAGATATTTACCAACCCTACATCTGCTTATGTTTTCTATTAACTCAGTGGCAACAGTAGGTCAGAATTGTTATCTCCTGCTCAATACAGTTATGGAATGTGGTTCATGGATTAATGGCATTTTTATATGAATCCCTAACTTTCTTTTTCTAGTCATTTCTTTTACTCTTGCAGATAGTCTTTCTTTCCCTTCCTTTTTCTTCCCTTCCTTTCCCTTCCTTTATTTTCCTGTCCGTTCCCTTTCACTTCACTTCCCTTCTCTTCCCTTCCACCCCTTTCCCAGATACTCTTGTGGCATAGGTTAGTTATAGCAAAACATTCTACACTCTGAGCAGGACACCAAATAAACCAATAAATGAAAAGATCTTCCACAAGAGTTTATACAAAGATATCATAAACTGGAGTCCAGTAGTTCCTTGAAGAAGTTTCCAAGAATCATTTACACACATGTTTTTCATGATTTGAGAGCCATCACCACATGGAGAGCATTGCCAAGCTAGCTTAAGAAAGTGGAATGGATTCTTGAAGCCTAAGTCTGTCAGATCTCTTTTGTTGTTGTTGTTCCTTTAGCAGCACACAATTCTCTAGAACTTTCCATTCATAACTTGGAAGCTTACCTGTGTAGAGTCATGTTTTGACTTCACACTTCACTTCTTTAGGACTTACATTAATTTCATTATACCCTTGATCAGAAGCCTTAGCTACAACATTATGTCTTCTTGTACTCCTATTTTTCATTTTGAATTGTATGATTTTTCTTTTTTCTGTCATATATGCTCTTTTTAATTATAGTTCTATGTCACAATGATTAAATATGATCATGTGATATAATCATTATTAGGATATCTTAACACTCCTATGTAAAAGATAGGCCATTAACTTAGATTTCTTCTCAGGAAATTTCTTAGAATACAGACATGAATTCACCACAAATTTTGCCAAAATATCAGTAGAATGGTTCATAATTCAGCTACAATTATTTTTTCCTATGAGATACCTTGAGTTGGGCAACCATGATCCATACACATCTCAACAGCAAAATTTTTCCAGCTCCTGCTAAGACAGCCATTGAGCTCTGTTTCAAGTGTTCAAACACTATCTCAGTTAAATTCAAAGTCTTCTATATTCCCTGCAAAACCAACACGTTCATATTCTTTTCTTTTTCTTTTTCCTTTTATTTCTTGTTTTTTGGAGGGGGGAATTGTCTTGAATTTTTCCTGCTTTAAACTTTTGTGTTTTATTCATTTACCTCCTCAATTCTCCATCCCACAGTTCCTCATCCCACTTCTCTTCCCCCTTGCCACTGAGAAGGGTTTACCTCCTTCCTGGGGCCTCAAATTTCTTGAGGATTAAACACAACTTCTCCTAAGAGAACAGAGGAAGCAGACCTCTGCTATATATGTATCACGGACCTCTGATAGGCCTGCATATGCTTTTTATTGCTTGGTCTCTCAATCTCTGGGAGCTCCCTTGGTTCTGGGTTAGTTGATACTGCTGGTCTTCCCATGGGGTTGAGTTCCCTTTCAGTGTGGAGAGCCAAACAAGGTCATTCAGCCATGGCTGTCTTATGACCATGAGATTGTTGAACAAAGACCTGCCCAGGAACTGCCGGTACAAAAGGATTCCGAGAGTAACTACGGATCACTCCACCCTTAACCACGGAATGTCCCTACGTGCACAGATACCAGATGCCTTCACCAGATGCCCTTTGTGCTTCCTGCTGCCAAGAATACCTTGACCCCTCCCTCCTTTGCATTTTGCAAAGGTCACTTCCCCCTAGCTCCCTCTCCCAACTTCCTCATTCAGGATTTGGCCCATAGCTCACTCCCCCCTAGCTCCCCTTCCCAACTTCCTCATCCCCACTGCTTAAAATGTGCTGCCTGTGTGACAATAAATGGGACCTTGACAATAGAACCTTGCTTGGTCTCCTTTCTTTCTCCCCTCTATGACCCTCAGGTAGCGCCTCTTCAGGACCCTGAATAACTAGACCTGCTGGATGGGTCAAGTGGTGCCTGAACAGGGACCCGAAGCACGGCCAACTACCGGACAACGGAGGAACCCCAGGAAAAGGAATCGAGGACCTTTCACGCAGCATCGCTCGTGCATCGCTGGAAAGGGAGGTGAGTTTGGCCAAATAATTGTCGTCCGATTGTCATGGGGAAACAATTGTCTAAGGAAGCTTGTTTTATAGGAGAAATCAAGCGTTTTCTCAGGGAGAGGGGAATAAGAGTCAAGAAAAAAGATTTAATTAAGTTCTCTTGTTTTGTTGATGAAAAATGTCCTTGGCTGGTTTTAAGTGGCCCTGATATACACCCACTTACGTGGAATAAGGTTGGTAAAGATATTAATAAGCTTTTAAAAGCTGGTGACCCAGTGTCAGCTGCACTTTTTAGTTATTGGGGCATTATAAGAAACATAATACAAGATGCTGAGAAAGGGGGCGAGAATGCCCATCTCTTAACTATAGCAGAAGACAATATTTAACTTGGAAATCTGAATTCATAGATAGAGCCGAGAGTCTGGCTGATAGGAACAGAAAAAACCCTCTAAGCAGGACCGCCTCTTGGACAGCGGACAAGTTGTGTGGGAGGGGCCCATTTGCCTCTGAGGAAAAACAATTAGGGTTGTGCCCTGGCATACTCGCTCAAACAGCGCAGGCTGCCTTATCTGCCTGGAGAGCAGTTCCTGCTACAGGGGCCCTCACCACCCCCTTAACTAAAGTAATCCAGGGGGCCCAGGAACCCTATGCTCAATTTGTGGGGAGGTTACAAGAAGCAGCAGAGAGAATCCTAGGTCAAAGTGAAAGTGAGGGGCTCCTCATTAAGCAGTTTGCTCTTGAAAACGCTAACTCAGCGTGCAGAGCTGTGTTACGAGTCAAGACCAAAGATCTTGATATTACAGGAATAATTAAACTTTGCAATGATGTTGACTCCTTCTCACATCAAGTGTCCAAGTCTATCAGTTTAGCTATCGGGGCTGTGTTCCAAAAAACTGGAGATTCTGGCTGCCCTAGAGGCAAAACATGCTTTAGATGTGGGCAGCCTGGTCATTTTGCTAGAGAATGTCGTGCTCTCAACCCCAGTCAGCCATTTAATCCCGTCATTGGCCAAGGGGCCCCTAAGCCTACTGCGCCAGGAGTTTGTACTCTCTGTAGGAGAGGCCATCATTGGGCCAAGGAATGTCAGTCTAGAACTGATGCTAATGGGCAAGCCCTGCCTGCGGTCCAGGGAAACAGCCAAGGGGCCCCGCACCAGGGCCCCTACCCACAGATGACCACACACTCCCAAGTACAGCACCAAACTCCTGCGGCACCAGCTTATCTAGGGCAACAGCAGGGAGCTCAGGACTGGACCTGTGTGCCTCCTCCCACACAATTTTGAACCCCCAAGATGGTGTTTAGGTTCTCTCCACAGGAATTTTTGGACCCCCACCATCTGACACATTTTTTCTCATTATACGGCATGCCTCAGCTACCATGCAGGGTCTCAGTGTCCACCTGTCACTTGTGGACACAGACTGTACTGGAGAGATAAAAGTTTTAAGGCCCGGTCACCATTCTCCCTGGTCAGAGAGTAGCCCAGGTGCTCCCTCTCCTGCTTGATTCCTCTGGTGCTCACATGGGAGGGCTCAGAGGAGATAGCCAACCTGGTTCCTCTGATGTCTACTGGGTCCAGCAACTCTCTAAGGAGAGCCCCTCCTTGTGTCTTACAATGGACAGGCGAAAGTTTGATGGCATTATAGATACGGTAGCTGACACCACAGTTCTTAGTTTGAGCTCCTGGCCTTCTGCCTGGCCTCTCCAGCCCTAGATGACTCATTTACAAGGCATTGGCCAGTCTAAAAATACCTTACAAAGTTCAAAGTTGTTGACATGGAAAGATTCAGAGGCGAATTCGGGCACTGTGCAGCCTTTTATTGTTGAGGGCCTCCCTGTCAATCTTTGGGGGAGAGACATTCTCTCTCAAATGGGGATGATGATGTGTAGCCCCAATGAGGTGGTTGCTCACCAGCTCGCTCGGGGAGCTAGTGCGGATTGGGGTACCCCTGACACTTTTGTCCCTCAAAAAAGTGCATCCGAGCTTTCGGATTCTAACTGGTCCCCCAGGTGCTCCACTGAAGGCAGGTGAAAACACTTAACGCTCCTTCCCTGGGGGCTTTATGTCTGCCCGGGAGGTCATTGCGACCGCTCCATTGCCTGAGCATGTGAGTACGAATCTGACTTTTACTGTAAAGCCTGGGGCTGCAAGACTACAGGAGACCCTTACTGGAAACCCAGCTCCTCTTGGGACCTTATTACCGTAAAAAGAAAGTATCCTCCAACACACAATCCTAGCACCCCATACCTAAAGTGGGAAGGAAATTCCTTGGCATGCTCAATTAAAAATAAAACATCTAAAGGATGGTGCAGCCCCCTCCAGATTGCCTTTACAGAGGCGGGCAAAAAATTTGATTAGGAAAACTCTAAAGGAGCCCAATGGGGTCTCCGCCTATATAAGGATGATTATGATATGGGGCTAACCTTCAAGATCAAGTTATCAAAAACGATCCCTGCTCCCCAAACAGCTGCTGTTGGCCCAAACCCTGAGCTACAGTTAAGAGCTGGAGGTAGTAGACATCTATCTGGAAACCAGGTCCCTGCAACACCCACTATCCCAGATACCCGAACACCTAATCCTTTGTTTCAGCCTACTCTACCTATGGATCCTCCCTCGTCTACTGAGCTTGTGCTATCATTAGCTAATGCTTCGATACAAGCCATACATGAAGCTAATTTTTCCATTTTAGAGGAATGTTGGGTCTGTTATTCACCCTTCCCCCCCTTGTATGAAGGGATTGCAAGATTTGGAGAATTATTACCCACTAATGATACCTTGCTTCTGCAGCGGAGTCCTCCAGAGAAGCAAGGACTCACCCTTGGCCAAATTTCTGGCCTAGGCATGTGCCTTCTGGGACCTGATATGCTGCCCCCCAAGGCCCTGATTGAGGTTTGCAATCAAACTATTGTAATTAATGCTTCCTTTCAATACGTTGTTGTTTCTAATGATTCCTATCTTGCTTGCTCCTCGGGATTGACCACTTTTATAGTTTCAGCTGCCTTTTTAGAGAATAGAGAATACTGTGTGTTTGTCAAGCTCCTCCCTCGATTGACCATTCATGATTCTGATGAGCTCCTTAATTTTGGGGAAAGGGGAACTCATTTGTCCAGACAAAAGAGAGAACCTATAACAGCAGTCACCCTGACTATACTCCTTGGTTTGGGAGCCACAGGGGCCGGAACAGGAATTGCCTCCTTGGTCACTTCCAGTCAGCAGTATGCGCAGCTCAGCTCGGTGGTTGATAGAGGCCTACAAGAGCTACAGTTAGGACTAAAGAATCTTAAAGATTCTGTTACATCCCTCTCTGAGGTAGTGTTAGAAAACAGAAGAGGTTTAGATTTGCTCTTTTTACAACAAGGTGGGATTATGCTCTGCCCTTAAAGAAGAATGCTGCTTTTATACAGACAAGACAGAATTGGTTGAAGATAGCCTAAAAAAAAGGTCAGGGAAAGTCTAGAAAACCGCAATAAAGAAAGAGAGAAAAAAGAATCATGGTATCAAAACTGGTTCTCTACATCCCCTTGGTTCTCTACTCTGTTACCTAGTCTTTTGGGACCTTTGGTGGGCCTTCTCATGCTCATTTCTTTTGGGCCGTGGCCCTTCCAAAAATTAACTTGATTTGTCAAGTCACAGGTGGATACCGCTTTCACCAACAAGCCGGTTTCAGTGCATTACCTTTGTCTAGAGGTCAGAGATAATGACCCGGGTGCCTAAGAAGAGTCCTTGGGCACCCCCTCTGCTGGCCTCAATTTCTCGATCCTGGCCGCAGACTACCGAAACCCTTGGTATAAAAAGCTATGGAGACGTCCATGACGGGAGTATCATGATGCCACATGCCAGATGCACACCTGAGAGCCCTGCTAACTCAGTCGGTAGAGCATGATCCCAGGGCTGTAGAGTGACTCCATGACGGGAGTAGCATGAGGCCATTGCCCAGGGAGCAAACTCCTATTGGGAGTTCTGGGCATGGAGGCACCTCACGTAGCCTAAGTCAGAGGCTCTACCCCTCTCTTCTAGGTGCTGGCTGTGGGTGCACATCATGTAGCCTAAGACAGACTCTCCATCAATTATACAAAGAAGGGGGAGACGTGGGGAGCCAAACAAGGTCATTCAACCATGGCTGTCTTATGACCATAAGATTGTTGAACAAAGACCTGCCCAGGAACTGCCGGTACAAAAGGATTCCGAGAGTAACTACGGATTGCTCCACCCTTAACTGCGGAATGTCCCTACGTGCACAGATACCAGATGCCTTCACCAGATGCCCTTTGTGCTTCCTGCTGCCAAGAATACCTTGACCCCTCCCTCCTTTGCATTTTGCAAAGGTCACTTCCCCCTAGCTCCCCCTCCCAACTTCCTCATCCCCACTGCTTAAAATGTGCTGCCTGTGTGACAATAAACGGGACCTTGACAATAGAACCTTGCTTGGTCTCCTTTCTTTCTCCCCCCCCATGACTCTCAGGTAGCGCCTCTTTGGGACCCTGAATAGACCTGCTAGACAGGTCATTTCAGCTTCTTCAATCGTTGCCATAATTCAACCATAGGGATCCCCAACTTCAATCCAATGGTTGGGTGTAAGTATCTATATCTGTCTCAGTCAGCTGCCAGTAGGGCCTCTGAGAGGACAACCATGCTAGGCTCCTGTCTGCAAACACATCACAGGATCAGTAATAGTGTCAGGCCTTGGTGCCCCCCTCCCATGAGATGGAGCACATGTTGGGCCAGCTTTTGCACCACCTTTCCTTCAGTCTCTTCTCCAATTTTTGTCCCTCTAGGTCTTTTAAACAGGAACAATTCTGGGTCAGAATTTTTTTTTTTAATTTGTTTTTTTTCAAGACAGGGTTTCTCTGTGTAGCCCTGGCTGTCCTGGAACTCAGTCTGTAGACCAGACTGGTCTCGAACTCAGAAATCCGCCTGCCTCTGCCTCCGCCCAGAAATTATGATTTTGTGTTAATAACCCTGTCCCTCCACTTGACTCCCTGTCTTTCGACTGGAGGTGGACTCTGCAAGTTCCCTTTCTGCCATTTATAACATCAATTAAAATATAAAGATTTTTGTTTTTTTCTTGTTCCTACTGGTCTTGATTTTATTTATGTATGTGCTTTGTGGTCCACTGGGCTTAAAAAGGGACTATCTAACTGTGAAGCTATCAACTGAAATATGACCAGCTCAATGGTGGCTATATCCTGGAGAATAAAGAAACAAAATAAAGCAAAAATCATTTCAGAAAGAAGAACTTTAAAAGAAAGGAGTGGCACAGAGTTGGGAAGGAATAAAAAGTGGTATCAGCATGCATTATATATGTAGATAAAGAGCCCATCAAAGATTAAATTTAAAAAGCATAACATGACAATTTATGAGACACGTGCTTATGAAGCTACATAGCTAATTTATAACTATCTGAGAAAAACAAGAGATAGATAAACTCTCTACTAAAGTGACTTAATTCTGTCTGAGAGAAAGGTATCATGAGAATACCTTGACACTTCTTATCGTAAGGAAAAGATGTTCTTAGAAACTGGAAAAGGACTTGGGAAACGTTAACTACATGGCCTCGGTCTGATTTTACTGTGTCTTCCTGCTCCTCTGCCCTGTGTGTTCTCTGCCTTTGTAAAGGCTTCATCAGGGATGCATCTGAGGTCTAGCTAGCACTCAAAACTATTTTTATAGACTTTCTGCATCTTATGAAGTTTAATATTTACTTTCAATTTTCCCTCATACTTTAGAGATAGTTGTAGTTAAAAGAAAAAAAAAATTTAGAGAAATTTTAATCTAGCAACATATTTGCTCTGGCAAGAAATCACATCCAAAGACCTTCTGGGTATTTAATCCCTCTAGCTGGACTACACAACTTTCTCTGGCTGGAATATAGACATGTCTTTAGTATACACCATTAACCCCAAACAAATATGTCCACTCGGGGGTGCAGACAAAATGACAAACCAAAGAGGGACTAGCGAGAATGTTTCAGAGGTAGTACATGCCCAGCTCTCATGAGTACAGACAAAATAGAGAGGCTCAAGAGAAAGAACAGTTCAGTTAGGGCAGTTCAGTGGAGTTCACATTAGAGTCATTGCAGTAGAGTTCAGTTAGGGTCAGTTTCCTATAGTTTCATGCAATTCAGTTAAGTGCCGTTGAGACTGGTTGAGTTCATGCAGTTTACTTCAGTTCTGGTAAGTTTGTGTTGTTTGTGGAGTGCAGACCTCCAATGGCCGTGAAACCATGGGATAAACAGGAGCCAAAGATTAGAAAAAAAAATTCCAGAACAAACAAACAGAGCCATTCAGTGAGAAGCAGGGAGAAGCCAGTTTGAATAACCCAACTTAGATGTTTGGATCAGAACAACTGAGTTAAACCAGCCAGCCATTGTTCAGAAAGAGCTACAAAGAGTGAGCTTATTCCACAGTAAGCCTCTGAGATGTCAATTTCAACTGAGGAAATAAAATTACTTTTACAGAAAAAAAAATTAAATAAGAAAATTATAAATCCAGATCTGGAGAAATCACCAATTCTCTAACACTTATTTAATTTTATAATTTGTTTTTTGATTTGTGTGTGTTTGTGTGTGAAGGTATGTGAGAATATACACATGATTGCAAAACATCCACAGAGGACAGACATGGATGTTGCATTCTCTAGCTGAAGTTGCAGGTGACTGTGAGACACAGTACACGGGTCCTAGGAATAGAGCTTGAGTCTTCTAGAAGTATGTGCTCTGAAGCACTGAGTGAACTCTTTTTTTCCCCTAATTTTCATAAAGACAGGATAGGAACCGGAGTCTAGCAATCATGCATAATAGAAAAAGTGGTATTGGAAATCATCTATTCTATTTTCTATCAATAAGAATTTATCCTGTTCCAAAGTGGTCTGAAGAATAAAAAAGATTAAAATTCAACATTAATCCTTTCATCACTACTGTATACTGGAATTTTAAGCTATTTTTTATAATAGAATATTTCCTTATGCCTAGGTACATTGTACCTCCCATACTGTAGGTCCCTGAATTCTACTCCATTAATCTCTGCCATTAATGTATTTATACATGGCACATTAAAGGGTTTCTCTTCCATAGATTCATACATATGTAGGAAAGGACAAATAAAATTCTGTTCTTTCTTCCATTGTTTTGGTTAAGCCTGAGAACTGACTTAATATAAGACAAATTAAACAGAGGAAAGCATACAAATACATTTAATATAGGTTATATAAACCTTCAAACATTTTTTTTAAAGAAAGTAATGTCTCAGTGACATAAACAAATATTTTTATCTTGAATTTGACCAAATAGGAAATTGTGAAAATGTAATGAAGCAGAGTAACCTAAGTCTGGTTAGAAAACTGGCTAAGAATTAAAAACAATGAATTCATGAAATTCTTAGGCAAATAGTCAGAACTGGAAAACATCATTCTTAATGAGGTAACCCAGTCACAAAAGAACACACATGGTATGCAGTCACTGATAAGTGGATATTAACCCAGAAGCTCAGAATACCCAAGACACAACTCACATATCAATTGATTTCCAAGAAGGAGGGAGAGAACCCTGGTCCTGGAAAGACTGGATGTAGCAGTGTAGGGGAATACCAGGACAGAGAAGTGGGTGGGGGTTGGCTGGGGAACAGGGGGAGGCAAGAGGGATTATGGGACTTTCGGGGAGGGGGGAACCGGGAAAGGGAACATCATTGGGAAAGTAAATAAAATATAGAAAAAAAAAGAAAACTGGCTAAGATTATAAGTGTAAATAAATTTCTCTCAATCTCAACTCTCATGCTGGAGATAAAAATTGGACTGTGTTACTAGTATTATAGGAAATAGCTGTGCATATGAAAATTTTCTCTTCCTTAAGTAGAATAAAATTAAAACTAAATTTCCTGTAGTGTTCCTATTTTCATATGCATTACTTCAAAATATTGCTTGTGGAACAATTACCAATTTCATATAGAATGTTTTTTCAGCATAAAATATAGTATATGCAGCAGAGGGATATTGAAGTATCCTTGTGCTGTAATTTACCAACTTATTTTTTTTTTTTACCTCAAAACAATCAATGTATCGTGCAGTAGAGTATGGAATTAATTTTTTATTCATGACTGACTATGCAGACACATTTTAGTACAAAATATCTGTTTTATACTTTCTAAATATGAATATCATAATCATACTAAACAGTATGAAAACAAGATTCTAAATTAGAAATATGTGTGACTTTTGAATTCTACACTGAGTAATGAGGAACACAACAATATATAGCAGATAACTTTTTTTTTCTTTACAGTTTACAGAGATATGGCTTATGTTTATTTATTTTTATGTAAAAGAGATAGAATAATATATACTAGTGATCATACAATACTTTCATTTTCCTTTGAAATCAGGCAGAAAGAGCATAAAGACCATCTAAAGATTCATTTTAAAAGGAGTTTCTGAAAGCAATTTATAGAATACAATAACGTTCTTTTTTTTCTATTTTTTATTGGTTATTTTATGTATGCACATTTCAAATGTTATCCTCTTTCCTGGTTTCCCCTCTGGAAACCCTTTACCTCATCCTCCTTCCCTCATCCCACCCACCTACTCCTACTTCACCACCCTGGCATTCCCCTACACTGGGGCAATGATTTTCATTTGCTAGAAGAAGTTGTGTTAAGATCAAAGACACACTCATCTTTCCTTTGGAAGTTTAAATACTGACTCATTAGCTTGCTTGATGTTTTTGGCATAAATATTTAGACTAAAACATGTTAACAAATTTTGTTTTATTTTATTTACATATATAAAGATTCTTTCCATAATATGCATTTTTAGAAACATAATATTTTTCAAATTTGCTATTGCATCAGATATGCTAAAAAATGTGTACAAAAACATTCAAGACACCGTTAGCATTTTTTAAATGTGACTTAAGTATTACTTTGAGGTTAATGACATCATCATTATTTAAATAATGTAAAGTATTTTAATACAAAGTTGACCATAGGAATAGATACCAGTAATTATATGAAAGCCTTGGTACAGTGGATTTAAACTTTAACATAAAAGGAACAGAAATGGGGACTCTTAGGGGAAAATGCAAACTGGCTTTATCTGGCATGGCTTACTTCTTTATATTTGCTTCCCTTTCTCTTAATCCTCGCATTTAAAATCTTTATTGACTTCCTATTGATTCTTTGTGAATTTCACATCACACACCTAAAGCCACTCATCTGCCTGTCTCTTCATACCCACCCTTCCCCTTTGCGACCTCCCCTGACCAAAAGAAATCTCACTATAGAAGCAGTAGTTTATCACAATCTAAATGAGAAACATTGTTAATAAACTCATGAAAAGGAAAAAAATCATTAATTAGGATTTCAAGGGAGAGGGGAATATAGATTTCTTCCTGTTTGGGAAGAGTTAGAGAAAATATTTGCATACTTCAAATATAGCACCATGATGCTTAGTGCTTCAAATTATTTAGCAAAATCCTGGACTCAGCATAGTTTCAGAACATGGGATTGAATCATAAAATTTCACAACCATTTAAATTTAGCTTCATTGCTGATTATGTTATCTTTCTTACAAATTACCATGATTACGTCTGAACATTTGAGATAGGAGAATTTCTTTTCTACTTTTAGGATGGGGATTAGAATAATTTCTGGTTGAAAATTACACATAATGATGTTGATAAGATCTGATTATCTAACCTACTTATTTCTTGCTAGTTAGAGCCTGGACCATCATATGATCTGATGAGACTTTAATTAGAATTATATTTATCTCAGCAACAAATACGCTAGGGCCTCCCAAGTAGGCCGCTCATGAAAATTAGCTATTGTTTGGAAGTAAATATTTAACATTACTAATATTTGAATTTTGGAAAATTCCTTGCTTTCCATGGTCTATGCTAAAATTCACTTAAAATATTGTCAATGAAATCAAAGAAGAACTATACTATACTGTTACCAAAAATCTCTGGGACAAAACTTCTACTTTTAACGCTAACATATTAACATTAACATTGTGATGAAAGTGTAGAGAATGATGTATGATTCACAAACTTTACTGCTCATAGTTAAACCAATTTTGTTTCTATTATAGAAACTAATTTTTCCTATTACATGTGCTCCAGTTAAGTAGATCCTAGCAATAACACTTGATCTTAGCAAAAGCTGAAAAACAATGAACCTGCCAATGTGCTTTCAAATTTATAGCATATTATGATTCTATTTTTAGTTTGTAAAGCGAAGGATGATTTAGGCTTACCACAAGTGTTTTAACTAACGATCAATTAAATAGCAGATGCAGTGAAACAAAATAAAAAATATGAACAACCTTGAAGTGTTATAGAATATAATCAAGAAGTAGCAAGATTGCTCAATCAGGAGAACACTGCTCATGGAAACAGGTGTGAGGGTTGTGGGTTCACAGGTGGTTAGCTAGTACTGTTCTGAATTTTCATGTTTTAGAACACAATCCCTTTTTCTAGGTATGAACTTCATGATACATTACAAAAGAGCACTGAATCCCAGGAACAAATGTGTGGCTTCTCCCAGTTTTCTAGAAATGAATGTATTTATAGGGGTATACATGCATTTCATTACCAAATCTAGACATCTAAAGTCAAGTGAATATTGTACAAATTTCTATCAAAGAAAAGTGCATTTATACCAGCAAACTGTTTAAAATTTTCAGAGACAGAGCTCTCTTTCCTAAACTTCTACTGAAAATACATCTGGACCTTAGAATAAAAGATTTTTTACTTTATCTCTAGACAATACTTCAATGTAGAAACTTTTCACACACACACACAGCATCAAAACTTTTGAACATATTAACATTTTTGCTTATGAACTTTACACTAGGGTTGGGTTCCAGTGATAACATGAGCAATATGTCAGCTACTTTGAGTAGTTGAGTAGTTTATATTACATCACACAAATGAAACAAGAAAACTTGTCCACTCCATTATTTCTAAACAGGTGGGTAATCCTTATGACATATGTAAAATAAATCACCTTGCTTCAGTTTCTTATATCTTGTTTTTGAAATATATAACTGATCTGGGCTAGGTAGCACATATCTTTAATCCAAACATTTAGGAAGCAGAGGTAAATAGAACTCTAAACATTCAAGAATAGCCCAGTCTACCAAGTGAGTTTCAAGCCATCTGGAGCTACACATTGACACCTAGTCAAAAACAAATAAGAACAAAATAAATAAATATAATTGATTTAAGAAAGAATAATATTATACAAAGTTTTATTGTATCACAAATGCATTATAATCTTCAAATTAGAGTAAACAAAATTCTCAAACATTTATAATTTTCTTTCTTCTTCCCTCCCTCCATCCTTCCCTCCCTCCCTCTTTCCTCTCTCTCTCTCTCTCTCTCTCTCTCTCTCTCTCTCTCTCTCTCTCTCTCTCTCTCTCTCTCTCCCTCCCTCTCTCTCCTTCCTTCTTTCATTTTCTCTCTTTCTTTCTGGAACTTCCTATGTAGACCAGGCTGTTCTTGAACTTATAATGATTCCCCAACCTCTGCCTTTCAAGTGCTAGGAATAAAGGCATATTCCTGCTCAATATTCATCAATTCTTAAACATGTAAAAAATACTAGTTTTAATTGTATGTCACAATTCAAATTGTCTAGAGTTTTAGGGAGACCTCTATATCAGTTAATTACTTATATTCTACAGAAAACTGATGAAAAATGTCATAAAATTTAAAACCCTATCAAATTGGTTTCTCTACTCTGTTGACTGAACAATAATTTTGTTTGATGACATATTCTGTGAATGATATTTGTATGAAAATTATGACAGCATTTAAGATCTGCATTTAAGACAGCATTTAAGCTGTGTTTTATATTATTTTCTAAGCAAATGTAATCAAATGTGTTTAAATATTCCATTACCGTTTCTTTATTTTTTGTTACATAGTGTTTGATTTAAAAAAAATTAAATGTTCAGATCAAGAGAGTCAAGCCCTTAGTAGTCCTATTCCTATTCAGCCATGTTCCCTATGAACAATGAGTGCCATGGCAAACTGAGAATGTCACTTATCTTGTCCTATCGAAAATCAGCTATCTAATTGATTATAGCCTAGTGAGATCATCATGGTTCCTAGAGGAGAACCTACTACTGCTACATTTCTAAACCAGCATAATCCCTCACTGTATTCTAGTTGTTTATCGTTATACTCACAAATAATTATAACTCTAAACCTTTATCAACAAAAGAGTATCTTTTCAGCAGATAGAGACAATTACTGAGAGCTACAACTGTTCAAAATAAAGATAACAACTGACTGAGGTGTTAAACATATTTGATAAATTTACAACACATTCCACACATGTTCGTGGAAAAGGAGACAAAAAGAGTCAGAGAACCAGGAAATCTATGTGAGATTGTGTCTTCTATGAATGACAGGGAAGTTTCACTCCCAATACTTCAACACAGTGGCTACCTAAATAAGATTGCTGTGATTGATGAGACCAAAAGACATCACAACATGTAATTTTGAATGTCCATAAGACTCTACCCATAGACCAAGAGATACAGGAAAGTAACAAATGCTAAAAAAAAAGAAGAGTTAGTATCCCTACAGGTTGAGAACCCTCATTTGATATCCAAAAACAAGCAGTCAGTCATGAAATCATACACATGCAACCAACAACACATATAATAGGCTGCATTTATATATTTATGCATCCATATACACACTCCAATAATAAGTAAATGAAAAGAGATCATGAAATTGACTGGTAGTGAAGATATACATGTCAGGGGTTGAACAAAGGGAGATATAGTTAAATTTAAGTGATTAAAAACATCAAAAACACAAAATATAGTGTTCTTAAGATGGAGGTAGAAGGTGGGGAGGACCCTCTAGAAAGTACCAGAGACTTGGGAGGTAAGGCACTTTCAGTACTCAAAGAGAAGGGCCTTAGATTAAATGCCCAACAGTGGGGAGAGGGAACTCATAGAGTTCACCTCCAGTAGAAAGACAGGGCATCAAGTGGAGGGATGGAGTTGCCATCCCATAGTCAAAAACTAATGCAGAATTGTTCTAAAAGAACTGCAGGAACAAAAATGGAAAAGAGACTGAAGGAAAGGCAGTCCAATGATCTGTCCAATTTGGGCTCCATCTCATGGGGTTGGGCACCAAGTCCTGACACTACTATGCTATGATGTGCTTACAGATGGCATCCTTTCATGGCTGTCATCTGAGAGGCCCAACCAGTAGCTGACTAAGACAGATGTAGAAACTTACACACAACCATTGAACTGAATTCGGGGACCCTTGTGGTTGAATTTGTATAAGGATTGAAGATGCTGCAAGGAAGAGCGACTCCATAGGAAGACCAGCAGTCTCAACTAATCTGGACCCCTGACATCTCTCAGACACCGACCCACCAATCAGGCAGCATGTCTGAGCTGGTCCAAGGCCCCTGACACATTTACAGCAGAGGACTGACTACCTGGTCTGGCCTCAGTGGGAGAAGATGCATCTAACCCTCGAGAGACTTGAGGCCCCAGGGAGTGGGCAGGCCTGGTAGGGTTCAGGGAGACATCCTCTTGAAGACAGGTAGAATGAGGAATGAAATGAGGAACTATGGGAGGGAGTGACCAGGAGAGGGGACCAACGGCTGAACTGTAAAAAAATAAAAGTAAGAATAAAAAAAAGCTTAAAATTAAATAGCAGATATTTAGTTTATATTTTCATAGCCTTATAAAAATAAAATAAACATTTGATATATTTAACTACTCACACCTTATTATATTTCTTTTATAGATTCTAATTTTATGGTACTATTTTATAGCTAGATGTCTGACCTGCCTGTAAATATTTGTTATAGATATGCATATTTTATCTAAATATTTGAATAGAGATATTTGGTTGTTTGTTATATTAACAAATCTCAATGCCTTGCATTTAAACGTGAATGTGTAATCTCTCAGGTCTACTCTTAAAATAACTAAAATGCCTTCTATCTGATTTGAATATTTAATTAGTTTGTCCTAGAAATGAAAAATTATTTCGATAATTAATGTATTTTAAGTATTTAGCAGCAAAAGTGTAGAGAAAATATGATAAAGGATAGCTAGATTTTCATTACAAATCAGTTTCTTTTAAAATAGGATTCTGTTCACTATCTTTTAAAATAACATTTAATTGCCTTTTTCTTCTTACTGAATGATAATCTATATTCAGAAATAAGCTGTTTCTGCGATAGAAAAAAAATGTCAAATGAATAGGCTTCTTCCTGGAAGGGCTGGTGTGAGCACATCAGAACTTAAATTTACATAGCCATTAAATGAAAATTTATTTTAACAGTATTTATAATTAGAGTTTCTTCTAAAAATGAAAGTTCAGTAATTTAAGTGAGGAACAAAATACTAGCTATTTTAAACAGAACAGACTTCATGAATATTTAAGATTATACTCTTTCACATAGAAAATTTGGAAAATATCAGGGTGGTAGGATTTTTTTTAATAAACAAGAATCTGAAAAGTGTATCAACTTAAATATATTTTGTGTGTTGCTAGTCTATAAAATTAAGAAATGTTAATTTGAATTGAAATGAAGTGTATTTTATGAAGTATATAATTTGGAATCAAGAGGAATTACTCTTGTTTTCTGTTAACATAAAAAGATTAAGTATATGATTTATTTTATTAAAAAAAGAAGCATTTTGATGGATAGTAGTAAATATATACATTCTGATTCATTTGATTTAGTTTTCTACATGAAGTAATTTGTTCACATAGCCCAGTGTTTTATAATGAGAATGTATGGTTATTCATTAGATTATTATTAATAATGATGATGGTTATTATTATACCAAATCCTGAAACTACACTTGTGTCACCACACAGAAGTAAAAAATGTCAAATTCATAGTGCATAAAAAATAATCACTGAAGGATCATTTGATGAATGCACCAGAAATGCATTTTAATCAAGGCAGGAGCTTAAAAATAGAAAAAACAAAAGAAAATGGTAAGAATATTTACTCACGCATAGTGATTCAAACATAAAATATACAGAAACAATAATGAGAAATGTACTAGCAAATAAGATGTAGTGGATTCATTCTTACTCCCAAAGAATATATACTACTAAACGAGAAAGCAGCAGAGATCATCACCCTTTCCACCTTGGTAGACATCCGCATATGTGCTTGCTGTGCATTGGGAGATGAGTTCTAAGTGAAACATAAAATAGACAAAGGTTTAATGTGACAATACCTTTCACGTATACATAAAAAAATTGCAAGATTCTTTCCAGTGATTGGCATAGGTTCTTGCACAGGGTCCCCTCCTCTCTCCACACACTAGGGCCTCTACAATTCCATGGACATCTCTCCATGCTATAGTATAAGGAGGCCTTTTTTTTTTGCCCATGCAGAGACTAAAATATAATGACAAACTGAAATCTGAGAGTGGGCACAACACCACAGTCACACATGCTCAAGAAGTAGAACAAAGATTACATTTTCAGCTTATTGGAACCTGGGAGAGATCTCCAAGACAATATGTCAGCTCCAGCATGTGTAGCCCTTCCTAGTTAGTACAGAAATAGAGAGGACAAAGGTACATTCTGGGGCAGAAGCCTGGCATGAAAGCACTGCTCTCCCAGACTGTCTTATTTTCATCTTTATCTTCCTAATCCTAAAGAGATGAGAAGAAACAGCTTTGTTTATAAATTTATAGCTGCAAGTACTGTGAAAAATCTAATCATTTCTTCATTAACATGTCAATATTTGAAAAGTTTTATGAAGATTTATTTATTTTTTTAGTATTATGGCAAGTCTGTGTAATTTCCTTAATAGAAATATGTCAGGTTTAACAGTTAAAAACTTTTTTGATATATTTTAGCAAATACCTGTTTCTGAACAAAGTAGAATAAATTTGAACACATGTGCTCTGATTTGTATTCATAAGGAAGTAACGGAAACATTCAAAATAAAAGCCTGGCTGTGCATTACATATAGTGTTTTATTCACTATCATTTCTGCTGAGGTTTTTCTTTTATCCAGAAGTTTATCCTATTCTTTTTTATTGGATATTTTCTTTATTTACATTTCAAATGTTATCCTTTTTCCCAGTTTCCCCCCTTTCCCAGGTTCTATGAGTGTGTATATCCCCCTCTGTATTTGTCATGCTCTCGCAGGGCCTCTCTGGAGAAAGATAAATCAGGCTCCTTTCAGCAAGCAATTCTTGGCATCCGCAATAGTGTTTGCGTTTGGTGACTGCATATGGGATGAATCCCCAGGTGGGCCAGTTTCTGAATGGCCTTTCTTCAGTCTCTGCTCTACACTTTGTCTCCATATTTGCTCTCATGAGTATTTTTTCTCCTTTCTAAGAAGGACTGAAGCACTCACACTTTGGTCTTTCTTCTTCTTGAGCTTCACATGGTCTGTGAATTGTATTTTTGGCATTCCCCAAGCTTTTGGCTAATATCCATTTATTAGTGAGTACATGCCATGTGTGTTCTTTTGTGATTGGGTTACTTCACTCAGGATGATATTTTCTAGTTCCATCCATTTGCCTAAACGTCCTTAGTCATCAGGGAAATGCAAATCAAAACAACCCTGAGATTCCACTTCACACCAATCAGAATTGCTTAAAACCTGACCAAAAACTCAGGTGACAGCAGATGCTGGTGATGATGTGGAGAAAGAGGAACACTCCTCCATTGTTGGTAGGATTGCAAGCTGGTACAACCACTCTGGAAATCAATCTGATGGTTCCTCAGAAAATTGGACATAGTGGACCCAGCTACACTGCTCCTGGGCATATACCCTTAAGATTCTCTAACATCTAACAAAGATACCTGCTCCACTATGTTCATAGCAGCCTTATTTATAACAGCTAGAAGCTGGAAAGAGCCCAGATGTCCTTCAACTGGGGAATGAATTCAGAAAATGTGGTACATTTACAGAATGGAGTACTACTTAGCTATTAAAAATATGAATTCATGAAATATCCTATTGTTTTTGAAATACTGTCCAGAAAATTTATTTCTTTAGATAATAGTAAAATATACTTCAAAGGAATTAGCATATCCTTTAGTAAAGCATAGTAAAGTGTGGTATAGAAAACAATGAAACATACTACATGGATATCACATCACACAGTGTACTAGTATTTATTCCTACCATGTGTTATGGCACTATTAGGAAGTGTGGCCTTGTTGGAGTAGTTGTGTCACTGTGGGTGTGGGTTTTTAATACCTTAGTCCTACCTGCCTGGAAGTGAGAATTCTACTAGACACTTCAGATGAAGATGTAGAACTCCCAGCTCTGCCTACACCATGCCTGCCTGGATGCTTTCATGTTCCTGCCTTGATGATAATGGACTGAACCTCTGGACCTATAAGCCAGACCCAAATAAATATTTCCTTATAATAATTACCATGGTCATATGTCTCTTCACAGCAGTAAAACCATAACTAAGATGGCTTCAAATTAACACTGGGAATCTGCTCTCATCTTCTGGCTCCTCTTAATTCTCTGGCTTATTCTGTCTTCACTCTGTTTAGGTTATTCTCTCCCCAACCTGTTTCTGTAAAACTGTCCTGGTAAAAACTGCCTCTCAACTGCTCTCTCACTCATTTTCGTGCAACTCTCATTCCTATCTGCTCTTCTGAGAATTTTGTGTCCTATCTCTGTCTCATTCTGTCAAATCTTGATTTCATATGTCATTTTCTCTGCCTCTCAATTAGACTTCACTTTTAAACATGGCTACTTCTTTCTACAAAGTAACCTTACCTTCATTGTTTTATTTTGAAATTGATAACATTTTTATTTGTGTCTATACTCTTTTTTTTTATTTACATTCTCAATGATTTCCCCTTTCCTGGATCCTCCCTCCCCGAAAGTCCCATAAGCCCTCTTCCCTCCCCGCTGTTCCCCATTCATCCCCTTCTCACTTCTCTGTCCTGGTATTCCTCTATATCCAGTCTTTCCAGGACCAGGGGTCTCTCCTTCCATCTTCTTGGAAATCAATTGATATGTGAATTGTGTCGGATATTCCGAGCTTCTGGGTTAATATCCCCTTATCAGTGACTGCATACCATGTGTGTTCTTTTGTGATTGGGTTACCTCACTAAGGATGATATTCTCCAGTTCTGACCATTTGCCTAAACTTCATTGTTTAAAGGTGTGTCTGTATTCCATCCGGAGGGATTAAATCTGTTCCAGAAGGATCAAACGGAACTAGAAAGTCTTTTGATGTGATCTCCTGACATTTTGATGGATTAAAATTCCTCTACATACTCAAACACAATTATATATTACACAAACAATAGTTAATATATGTGCTGTTGTGTGTGGATTTATGTACGTGTATGCATGTGTAAGTGTCCTTTTACTATTGCATGTGTGCCTATATGTGTAGGTCAGAGGAAAACCTCTGCTTTCAGTACTTAAGTACTTTCTACCATTTTTCCTAAGACATGATCATTTTTCATCCTGGAACTTCACCAAATAGGCTAGTCTAAGTGCTCAGTGCAGTTTTGGAATCTACATTTTTCTACTTCCTCCTTTTTGAATTATGAGTATGCCAAGACAGCATTATTTTTGGTGGGTTCCACAAAATGGTCTTATGTCAGCATACTTGCAAGAGTCTACTGTTTACTAAACCACTTCTCTATGTTATGATGGCTACTACTGGCTGTCAATTTTACAAGATATAGATTTATTTAGTAGACATATTTTTGTATATTTACTTGAGAAATTCTAGACTTGATTATTTTGGGTAGGAAAACAGATGACAAGCATGATTGGCACCATTCCTTGGGAAAGATTTCAGACTGAAGCAAGAGTAAAATATGAGCTGAGAAATAAAATCCATTACAACCTCAATTTCCTAAATGCAGATGAATGTAGCAATGCATCATAACTTCCTTTCCTAGACAATAGTACCTTAAAAAATATCCTTTATTAGAGCATATCTCATGAAGTTGAAAAGAAAATCTAGATTAGATGTTATCCATGTGAAATTCTGGCAAGGAATGTGACCACAGTTTACATATGGTCCAAGAATTTGAGTATTGAATTCAAGAGTAGTAGAAGAATTTGTTCAGTTGAAATAATTTTAAACCAGAATAGCACTCAGGATGAATAATTGTTAATGCTATTGTTATTGTCTAGTATTATAACAAAAAGCATAAATATATAAAAATTCTTCCTTATTCTCAAAATTGTGTGAGTGCACGTATGCATGTGTGTGTGCATGGATTTTTTGTGTGTGTGTTATATTTGTAGCTGTGCATGTGCATATGCATGCATAGAGGTCAGAGTGACATGTTGAGTGTCTTGCTCTATAACTCTATACTTATTCCCTTAAGATAGAGTCTCTCAGTGAACCGGACATTCAATATATTCAAGATATTCTCGTTGGGCAGCAAGTCATAAGTCATCAACAATCTTCATGTCTCCTATATTCTACTCCCCAGTGCAACAGCCATGCTTTATAATTTTATATGTATGCAGAGAATCAAAGTTCATATCCTTATGCTTGAGCATTAATCACTCTTATCCACTAAGCCATCACTCCCCAGGCCATAAGGAGGAAATTTAAAGGTATAGAAAAGACAGGTGATGAGAAAGAATCTATGACTATTAAAGAGATATTAGCGTTATTAATGAGAAACCTCCTGCTCTTCTCTGCAACATAAAGATTGCTCTGAGAGCAAGATTGAGCCCAGTGAATGATTCATGCTATGAAAATACAAAATAATTTTACCAGAGTTTAAACTGAGAATGCTTCTAAAAGGCATTCTTGCTTTAAACAACCACTCCTAAAATTGTTTCCAAATGGTCCTACTGAAGGATATGTGAATGGACACAACAGTTTTCCCAGGTAAGAATATTAATCAGATCACAAGCTGGAAGCAGACCTTGGCTGTTTCATACCTATTGTAATATTTTATTAGCATGATAGTTGAAGCAGTAGTGGGATGGAGTTTTGTACTACAGTTCTAGAAGGCAGTTGACAAAATGGAACGGATGACAACTTTTTATTCTTTTCAAGGTCATGAAAGGCCATTATATGACTCTGAGAAGGCTAAAGCTACGACTTATTAAAATGACCATAACAGTCATTATGGTCAGTTTCATCATAGTGAAATCTGCTTTCTTAGTACCATTTTCAGTATTAATGTTATTAGCATTACTTGATTAAAAAAAAAAAACCAACCTAACAAAAAGAAACTTAACAGGAGAGAGGTTCATATGGCTTACAATGGCAGGCTGTAACCAGTCATTGCAGGGAATTGAGAAAGGACAGAAGTTTGACATCACATCCACAATCAAGGGCAGATAGAGATAAATTCACCTTGATTACTTGCATAGTTGCTTACTATTTGCTTCCATTTTTCTCCTTTTTAATACAATTCCATATTCTCTGACTAAAATATGATGTCTTCCATAATGGACTGAGACTTCCCATATGAATTAACCATCAAACACACTTCAAAGTGAAACCTTAGTGACACACTTTCTACATCAAGGCCATACTTGTTCCTATAAAGCTACATCTTTTAATAGTGCCATTCATTATGAGCCTATGAGGGCCCGTTTTTTTCAAACCACCAAATCTATGTCACTGTATCTCTGAATATATTACTTGATTTTCTGCATTTGTGCCAATGAAAGTAGGAGAAGGAAGAAGTAGGTTATGAGAAGAAATGGTAACTGCGAAGTGATGGGCTCTGAAAATTGCTGATTACTTATATTTGCCTTAACGTTGTCTGTTGCATGTCTACTAGGACTCGATTGATTGTTAATTCATATGTGAAGTCACAGTCCACTATGGGAGACATCATTGGTTTAATGTGTGTATTATGAGTGAGAAAAGTGTGATTTTTTTCAAACTGTGCCAATGTTCTTTGTTCTTTCAATAAGCTTAGTTCCCTTCCCTTATAATTGCATAAAGGCTTGCTGTCACCTCTACAACTAACTTCCTTCGTATTGTTTTTAGATATTTTGTAGGCTGATGTAACATAATGATACCAACTTCAATAATTTTATATAATAGAGTTGACAAATTTTTGATCAATACCTTGATAACAGGCCCCAATAGAACAGTCCTTTAACTATACAAGAATATATTTTGAATAAGCAACGGTTATAAGAATATATGAGAACATATAATCTTCATCTTGCTTGGGCTTGATTAGTTTCAGAATGATCTTTTTTTAAAGTAAAGCAAAGTGTAAAGAATAAATTAAAGACCCAGATTTTTTGAAATTCTTTACCAGCAAAAAGGTTTTTATTCTTCTAGAAGACATATTGTTTTCACAGGTGTCTAAGATTTTAAAATATCCACGAAAATTAACGTTATTGAATGTTTGATTAATGTCAATTTTAATGTCAGTATCTTGACTTGAGGTAAAATATGAACCTCATTTAAAATGTCCCATTTGTTTTTTTCTGTATATATTTACAGATAATCTACACACATTTTACATTATAGGAAAACAGATTTTTTCTTTTTATTCCTATTGTGTATTTTACCCAAGAAATCTAATCTAGAAGATTAGAAATGGACCTGAAATCAAAAGCAAAAGCTAACCTCTCATAAAGTTAAAGTTTAAAGTTATTTAGCAAGTTTCCAGTGCAGTTGTAACCTAGCTCCAACTCAGTAATCCATGATATTCTATTTTCCAGTGAGTTCATCTCAATTCTAAATGTGTTGCTGAACTGATAGTGAAAACTACATGGAGACCACTTGCTAGCCTCTAACTAGCTCTGACAGAATGCCTTATATTCCAGTTTTTCACAGCCAATAAGCCAAAGTTAAGTAATGAGGTTTCCATTCATCTTTCTGGAAAATTGGGAAATACCCTCCAGTCCTAGGAAGAAGAACGAGGCTCAGCCTAGTGGGAAATGCAAGTCTTTTCATACTTAATGCTGCATGTGTGATCATATCAACTCTCAACATGTCCATATGCTGAAATTTTCAACCTAAATTTAAAATAATAAAGCTGACAAAAAGTTTTCATAAATATTAGACAGAAATTTCTACATTACATATATATGAGAACTCATGAAATCTAAACTTGTTTAAAAGGACTCACAATCTTCTACTGATTGGATATTTTTCTTATGGTGAAATGCTTAAGTTTTGATTTTAATTGAGAGCATGATTTCATATCTTTGACCCTGTGAAAGACATACCATTCAAGGAAAATAAAAGTATTTCTGGGAAATAAGATTCTTTTAAAATATTGATACAAAGCATTTATAACTACCTGATAAAGATTGTTTTTGGAAAGCTATTTTACAGAATCAAAACTCTCTAGCAAAGGCATGGCATGCCAAAAATATTAAATCGATCTTAGGGACATTAACAAAAGAAAACACTGTACAAATTTTACATATTTTACTTGACATTAGGTCGTTCATAAAATGATGAATATTCAAAGAATTGGTGGACACTGCCTGTATTGCATTAGGCTGAACACAAACTTGCAATTGTTCAAAAGTAACAATATGTAAGGCATGCAAAGAAGAAAAGAAACGAAGTGAAAGATTTATTATAAAATATACCTTTCTCAAATCTGCATCTCCATCAAATAGCTTTTCTTCTATCACAAAGCAAGCATCTTTCCTGCGGAATTTCCATTTGCTACATTAAAAAAAAAAGAGGTCTAGAGTTACCTTTATTAGATCAAAGTGTTCTTTTGTCAGAGGCAGATTTATGACGACACATTCTGACATTCTTCATATGAGCATTGAGACACAAAAAAAATTCAAAAATAGAAAATCCTACTTACTATATTTCAGAATAAACATCATATTTCAAATTTAACTTGACATTGAAAAATCCTATAAGCCTGAGACAGTTTCAGATAGAATTGTGAAGTCATATTATTGAGGAGAAATAAATTGAATTAGAGTTGTATAATAAATTCTAAAGTAAATATTAGAATAAAAATCTCTGCAGGACAAGTTACAGCTGTTCCAGGAATATTCACAATATGCAATCCATTTTATGATGTGTGTGTGTCTTCATTGTACATTATTTTAAACATTTTAATCTTTCTTGAATATTTTGAACCAAAGTCATTATCTTTTAACTAAAATTTGTTTCAAAATAGTACACTATGTGATGGAGTTGTAGTATTAATGTCAATCATTAAATTTACAGTTCATAAGTTTGTTTTGAATTTAGAAATAGATAGGGTATAAATATAACTTTTCTTGTATGATTTTAATTGCTTTGTTCTACAGAAAATGATAAATATAATGTCTTATTCAGAATAATAGGAGTAGGGAGATCATTAATATTAGTTCACAGACAATAATTCCATGCTGCTTGAATCCAGAGTCATATTATGATTACAAATGTTTGGGTATGTCTTTTTGTGGCCCTTTCAAAGTAGAATTGTTTACCTTGCTTATAGCATTTGCATAGGTACGTGAGGTTTCAGACATAATTTGGGCATCTTTGGCTACTCACAAATTGTTTACACTGTTCTTAAATCATTTTAATCTCTCTTTTATATCACTCATACATGCAGCATTGACATTTAGTCAAGTTCAATAAGCAAAGTACATTGTAAGATGAGGATTTTTAACTATTTTACTCTATTATTTAGAGGTCCAGATTTCTCATTAAGCCCTTGTGTCTCTAAAACATAAATGTGAACTTGGTAGATCAGTTTCAGCATGCCTCTAGATACTTGTCACAGGAATTGTTGAAGTGTTTTTGCTGGAGCAAAACTTTTTCTTCCTTCTAATAAGAATAGTCTCTCCCAAAGTCATAGGGCTTATGCTTATGGCTTGCAACATAAAATTGGAAATATGTAACATAAAATAACTATTAAAATTAATATTAAGATAAAATGATTTTGAATTCTCATCAAATGTATAAACATTATCATCTTAGATCTCTAAATATCTCATTTATTTGTAAGTAAATATGTGGTTTCTTGACATTTTATGTCACTTTAGGACTGTGCTTGTACTTAAAAGATCAATAAGCATAAGAAAAATGTTTACTAAGGTTACTGACAATTATTGCAATTTAAAAAAGCTTATCAGTACACCTGTCACTTTAATTACATTAAATGTTTTTGTTTAACTGGTAATTGTTGTGAAAAAATGAGAAGGAAGAAATATAAAAAAATACCTTCATTTCTACATGTAAATATTTTAGGAGAAAAATATCGTATTGGAAGTGACATTCATTGTTAGAAATCTGAGATAAAATCACCAGCGGTGTAATAGATTGAACATTATGTTCCACATAAAAGACGTCAATGATGTTGAATGGACAATTTTTAGCTCAGTTCTAAGTGTCAAATATGTGTTATCTGAGATTCCAGAAAAAGAGTTTTCTCTTTAACATTTAGTCAAAACAGTTTTGAGCTTTCTCTATGCTTCTAGAAGCTGTCAAGGTACTTCATTTAAATGATGAATAAAGTTATAAAAGGAAAACATACACTCTCCACAGTCAGCTAATGTCAAATTTAAAGCAGTGTATTAACCCAAGTGCCCAGAGCACATAGGAAGGAACATAACCCTGTCAAATTTTAGTATCATTTTAATGCCCATTTCAGACATGGAAATACAGGTAACTCAGTCATGAAAGAATGCAATATTTAATACAAGTAATATAGAGGATGTATAAAAGTAATAGAAGCTGGTGAGTTTATGTCTGCTGATATCCAACTTTTTGGAATATTTTAACTTAAATATAGCAGTATACCTTTGGCTGCAGATATTAGATTGAATCTAATTGCTTAGACTTCTCAAGTCTCAATAAATGACAAATTTTTTCTGATATGTCAAAGAAATAATATTTTGAATACAGTTAGCCATTTTGTGCTGTCCACCTATCTATAGCATAGTACCCATCCATTATTTCCCTTGACTTCCATCACTTTTTAACCAAGTATATTAGTAAAACGATCCACAGGCTTCAGGCCTTATATTCATTTGTATCACAGCCATGAAAAATTAAATATAATCAAGGACTTTCTTTGCCTTACACCCTGCTTATATGTCTTATGTGCTATGATATGTAAGCCTTGGGACTGAAATCTATATTTTAACGTACATCACAGTATCCATAATATGAGATTCCCCTTTAAATTGTTGGTAACTATTTTCTTATCATAAAATCAAAAAAAAAAAAAAAGAATCATCCTTCAATTGATCTGTAATATACCTTTCTGATTACTTCTCTCTGTTTTCCTGAATGCCTTTATGGTCTTTTATATTTCCTATTTTCCTATATCTCCTTTCACCTTCAGTAGATATTCAGTTCAGTTTTTATTTTAAGCAATATTGTGTGTTCTTTTCAGCTACACTATGAAAATGCTTCAGTGAGCCCAATGTAAGTACTAATTATTATTGCACCTACCCATAGACTCACGGTTACACTTCAGACCTTCTGCTTTTTTTGATAGGTCAAAAATTATAGTGACTATCTCAGCTTATATAGTTCATTCTTTTTAACATCGGCTTTTATTTTCAGTGAATGTAACTCAATCGACCACCACTGTGTGTATGTGCATTTTCATGTGATTCATACCTATATTGTGTATTCCTATAAACCTAAAAAAGATGTGGCTAAGTGTGCATGTGAGCTTTCTCAAAGGAGAAAAACCAACTGTAAATATGTTTATTTATTTTGATTGACTCTATGTTTTACCACATGAACATTACACATACACACACACACACACACACACACACACACACACACACACACACACACATTTTTCCAGAAAGTAATTTAAAATAAAGACAACTAGAGAAGCTTCTATAGAGAAGAAAATTACCTCCCAGCATATTTACACTAATTTCCATGAGAAACATTCTTCATCAGAGATGACAATTGAAGCAAATTAGCCTATAGTTTTTTCCTCATTTTTTTCCTTTTATTATTATTTATTTATTTATTTATTTATTTATTTTTTGGTTTTTCGAGACAAGGTTTCTCTGTGTAGCCCTGGCTGTCCTGGAACTCACTTTGTAGACCAGGCTGGCCTCGAACTCAGAAATCCTCCTGCCTCTGCCTCCCAAGTGCTGGGATTAAAGGTGTGTGCGCCACCTCCGCCTGGCTCCTTTTTTTATTATTATTAATCATTCCATTCGTTTACATCTCAAATGATATCCTACTTCCTGGTTAATCTCTCCACCATCCAATCCCCCATCCCATGTTATCTCACTTCCTGGTTACCTCTCTGCCAAATCCCCATCCCCCATCTTCCCTCCCCTTGTCCCTTTTGCCTGTATGAGAGTGCTCCCCCACCCACCCACACTCTCTTGCCTCACAGCTCAAGCATTCCCCTACTCTGGGGCATCAAACCTCCTTGGGACCAAGGGCCTCCCTTCCCGTTGATGTTGGGCAAGGCCATCTTCTGCTACATATGTATCTGGAGCCATGGATCCCTTTAGGTACACTTCTTGGTTGGTGGTCTAGTCTCTGGGAGAACTGGGTGGTTGGGCCAGGCAATGTTTTCCTTCCAATGGGCTTACAACCCCCCTCTGCTCCTCCAGTCCTTCTGGTAGCTCCCCTACCAGGTTCCCTGAGTTCAGCCTGATGGTTGGCTCCAAGCACGCGCTGACATCTGCATTGGTCAATTGCTGCTGGACCTCCCCAGGAACGGCCTCATTTGCTTCCTGTCCACAAGAACCTCTTGACCACAACAACAGTGTTGGGTTTGCTGTCTGCAGACTTGATGTATCCCCAGATGGTCCCATTCCCTGGTTGGCCCTTTCTTCAGTCTATGCTCTAGTTTTTGTCCCTGTTCTTCTTTTGGACAAGAACATTTCTGGGTTAAAAAATGATAAGATGGATGGGTGGCCAATTTCCTCAACCAGGGGCTGTGCCTATCTACCTGAGGTGGTCACCACAGGTTCTATTTCCCGCTTCTTTGCAAATTACGGCTAGAGTCAATACCGTTGGATCCTGGTACCTCATAAAGTGGAAAGCTTCTGTAAAGCAAGGGACACTATCAATAGGACAAAACAGCAACCAACCCAGAGATTAGGAAAATATATTTGCCAACCCTACATCTAATAAAGAGCTAATATCCAAAATATACAAAGAACTCAAGAAAGCAGACTTCAGAAAATCAAATAACCCTATTAGAAAGTGGAGTACAGAGATAAATAGAAAATTCTCAACTGAGGAATACTGAAAGGCTGAAAAGCACCTAAAGAAATGTTCAGCATCCTTAGTCATCAGAGAAATGCAAATCAAAAGAACCCCGAGATTCCACCTCATACCAGTCAGAATGACTAAGATCAAAAACACAGGTGACATCAGATGTTGGCCAGGATGTGGAGAAAGAGGAATATTCCTCCATTGTTGGTATGATTTCAAGCTGGTACAAATACTCTGGAAATCAGTCTGGTGATTCCTCAGACAATTGGAAATAGTTCAACCAGAAGACCAAGCTATACTGCTCCTGGGCATATACCCAAAAGATTCTCCAACAAATAATAAGGACACATGCTCCACTACGTTCATATCTGTAATATCTAGAAGCTGGAAATAACCCAGACGTCCCTCAGCAGAAGAATGTAAAGAGAAAATTTGGAACATTTACACGATGGAGTACTACGCAACGATTAAAAACAATGACTTCATGAAATCTGCAGGGAAGTGGAGGTAACTAGAAAATATCATCCTGAATGAAGTAACCCAGATACAAAAGAACACACAGAATATATACTCACTAATAAGTGGATACTAACCCAAAAGCTCACAATGCCTATGATACAACATACAGACCATATGGAGTATAGAAGGAAGGAAGACCAGAGGGTGGATGCTCCAGTCCTGTATTGAGTGGGTAACAGAGTGATTTTTGGAGATAGGAGGAGAGGGGGACAAGGGCTAGAGAGAGGAGGAGGAGGAAATAAGAGTGGCAGTATCAGAATCTGGAAGAGATGTGAGAGAGATACAGAGGGTCAGGAAATTGAATAAAATTGGTAGTGGGGGAGCGGGGAGGGGGTGAGCGGGATGAGGAATTGGGGATAGCCACTAGAGGGTCCCAGATAGATATCTTATAATTTATTAAGCATTTGCTGTACTACCATTAATGCTTCTTAATAACTCTAAATTCATACTAATAGTCAAATTAAATAATGACAATATAATTTTCCCTTTTCAATATATATACTTTCCTTCTAAATGACTATTATAATAGTATTTAATACTTTGCCTTAATAGCCTGCATGCTGGGTCAAGTTTCTGGTAGTTATGACTTAAGGAAAAGCTCTTCATCTGAGAAATAAAAAATCTCCAATATTTATGTTAAAAATAAAAATAAAGAACTATTGAGAACAACAGAAATAAAATGGGAATCCACTAGTCTTATATTGTATTATAGACCTAAAATTACTGACAGCAACTGCAGAGTCTCCCAACTGCATTTATTCCTTACTCTTTTCCAGAACTCCCAAGTTATTTAACTGTTTCAAAACATCTATCATATGCCAAGATGAAATTTTTATAGAATACTGGCCTAAAACATTTTTTCATATATCTTTAAAAATTAAATAAATGAGACTAAAACATGAAAAGGACACAAAAATTATTTGGTAAATGGTTTCAGAAAACTATACACATCTCTCTATATAAGTACACACTGAAATGAATCAGTTTATATACAAATCAGTGTAGCATATGTACATACTACAAATAGAGAGAAAAGGAGGACATGAAATAAAATAAGATTAAAATTTATGAGATGAAACTTGGTTTAATAAAATAGGTTTGATTTCAGTTTTATGGCTTCTTTATCTTTAAGTGGGACATCAATGGGAGGAGAGGACCTTGGTCGCATGAAGGTTCATAGAAGCAGGGAGAGGGGGAATGGGACCCGGGGCTTCAGAGGGGGAACCAGGAAAGGAGATCACATTTGAAATGTAAATAAGAAAATATGTAATAAAAATTAAATAAAAAAAGAAAAAAGAAGTCTTTCAAAGTTAATGTTAAAAAGTATAAACTAAGAGAGAGAGAGAGAATTTCTTCCATTAGATAATAGAACTGTGATTATGTAAAATGATATCATTAAAAATATTTAGGAAAGCATGTTATGACAGTTTCTATAACTTCTTTGTTACTTTCATTTAAGTACAATGCTACACCTATTTTAAAAATATAACTGAAATACATACCATTCCCATTGGATGAACTAGATTTCAAGTATTAATATGGATTCATGCCATAAAATTCTATTCATGACACTAATTCTTAGTTGTTACATGAACAAAAACAGTGAGTCCTGATGCTGTATTCTAATAACATAACTGAAAATTGTCAGAGTTATCGTGGGTTGGATGAGAAGAGTCCAGGAAAAGTCTCCATCATATATTATGCCTGGAGAACACCTCATTTCATTTGAGATGTCCTACTTCCTGGGCACTGTAACACACATTATTTAATCTCATCACACAAGAAGTAGAGTTTCAATATGTTTCAAGGCAGCCAAGGATCCATAATAAGATGTTTTATTTGAAAATTAAAATAACAAACAAACAAACAAAAACAAACAGTTAGGACCTAAGTAAAATATTAAGGCCTACATTAAATGTTAAGTCCTAGGTAACAGTCTTTTTTTTTTTTGTAGATACTCATTTTTATTTTATTTTTTTTTTGTTTTTCTAAGTTTTTTTTATTTACATTCAAAATCATTTCCCCTTTCCCATTTCCTCCCTCCCCGAAAGTCCCATAAGCCCCCTTCCCTCCCTCTTTTCCCCATTCAACCCCTTCTTGCTTCTCTGTCCTGGCATTCCCCTACATCCAGTCTTTCCAGGACCAGGGGGTCTCTCCTTCCATCTTCTTGGAAATGTATTGATATGCAAGTTGTGTCTAGGGTATTCCGAGATTCTGGGTTAATATCCCCTTATCAGTGACTGCATACCACGTGTGTTCTTTTGTGATTGGGTTACCTCACTAAGGATGATATTTTCAAGTTCTGACCATTTGCCTAGGAATTTCGTGAGTTCATTGTTTTTAATTGCAGAGTAGTATTCCATTGTGTAAATATACCACATCTTCTGAATCCATTCCTCCATTGAGGGACATCTGGGTTCTTTCCAGGTTCTGGCTATTATAAATAAGGCTGCTATGAACATAGTGGAGCATGTCCTTATTGCATGAAGGTAAAGCCTCTGGGTATATGCCCAGGAGTGGTATAGCCGGATCCTCCGGGAGTGTCATGCCCAGTTTTCCGAGGAACCGCCAGACTGCTTTCCAGAGTGGTTGTACCAGCTTGCAATTCCACCAGCAGTGGAGGAGTGTTCCTCTTTCTCCACATCCTCGCCAACAACTGCTGTCTCCTGTGGTTTTGATCTTAGCCATTCTGACTGGTGTGAGATGGAATCTCAGGGTTGTTTTGATTTGCATTTCCCTAATGACTAAGGATGATGAACATCTCTTTAGGTGCTTCTCAGCCATTAGATATTCTTCAGGTGAGAACTCTTTGTTTAGCTCTGTACCCCATTTTTTAATAGGGTTACTTGCCTCTCTGGAGTTTAACTTCTTGACTTCATTGTATATATTGGATATTAGCCCTCTGTCGGGTGTAAGGTTGGTAAAGATCATTTCCCAGTTAGTTGGTTGCTGCTTTGTCTTTTTGACAGTGTCTTTTGCCCTGCAAAATCTTTGTAATTTAATGAGGTCCCATTTGTCAATTCTTGATCTTAGAGCACAAGCTATTGGAGTTCTATTCAGGAAATTCTCCCCTGTGCCCATATGTTCAAGGTTCTTCCCTAGTTTCCTTTCTATTGGTTTCAGTGTGTCTGGTTTTATGTGGAGGTCCTTGATCCACTTGGAATTGAGCTTAGTGCAAGGAGATAAGAATGGGTCAATTTGCATTCTTCTGCATGTTGACCTCCAGTTGAGCCAGCACCATTTGTTGAAAAGGCTATCTTTTTTCCACTGGATGGTTTTAGCTCCTTTGTCAAAGATCAAGTGACCATAGGAGTGTGGATTATTTTTGGGTCTTCAATTCTGTTCCATTGATCTACATGCCTGTCACTGTACCAATACCATGCAGTTTTTAACACTATTGCTCTGTAGTACAGCTTGAGGTCCGGGGTACTGATTCCCCCAGAGGTTCTTTTACTCTTGATAATAGTATTAGCTATCCTGGGTTTTCTGTTATTCCAGATGAATTTTTGAATTGCTCTTTCTAACTCTATGAAGAATTGAGTTGGGATTTTGATGGGGATTGCATTGAATCTGTATATTGCTTTTGGCAAGATGGTCATTTTTACTATATTAATCCTGCCAATCCATGAGCATGGCAGATTTTTCCATCTTCTGAGGTCTTCTTCAATTTCAATATGATAGTATACTTAAGCGACCCAAAGAACTCCACCAGAGAACTCCTACAGTTGATAAACAACTTCAGCAAAGTGGCCAGATATAAATCAACTCAAGCAAGTCAGTAGCCTTCCTATACTCAAAGGATAAGCAGGCTGAGAAAGAAGTAAGAGAAATGATACCCTTCACGATAGCCACAAACCATATAAAGTGTCTTGGTGTGACTCTAACCAAACAAGTGAAAGATCTGTAGGTAACAGTCTTACATTAAAAGGAAACTTTCTCTTATAATATTCCTGGTATTACTCAGAAAATTTTTAATGCCAAGAATGATTACATATTCTGTTATGCTCTATGCCCTTGGAAGTCAATCATGATAGAAGTCAGTTAGAATGATTTTATATACTTACACACAATATGCTTGGTTCCTAAGCAACCACACAACAGCATTTCCTCCAATTATGGGTAATATTTTATGGTATTTGCTTTTATAAGCTGCCCTAGGAATGGACCCTAATATGAGAGAGACTTCTACACCAATATAAAAAACTTTGGAATAAGACATCCATTTTGATTTATGGTCAAGTAAAGTTTAAGTTCTCAAGACCTCCCTAGGAACTGACATCCTACTTGGCAGAAAGAGACTTGTACCTGTGTAACTGGCATCCTGGTTGGCAAGTTAATATGTAAATGTTAGATGAGTTCTATTCTGGTAGACAAGTTAGAGCATGAATATTACACAAGGCAAGTCCCCTGCCACAGTTGAATACTCCAACCAATGGGTTCAGGATAAGTGTATAACAAAGAATTGTTCTTAAGGAAATCCTTTATCCCAGAATCCTGATTAGTGAAATAACTTTGGCACAGATGTTTGTGAATTTTGGGCCTAAAAAAATAAAGCCCTGTAAGATCTTAACTCTGTGTCCTAATTCAGTTATGAAATCTGGACCTTGCCCTGGTCAACCAGTCCTGAGTTGTATGCTCAATAAACTATCGCTCTCTGAATAAGATTGGTGTTCATATGGTTTGTGAGGTGTTTTCTGAACTTCAGCACAAACAAACACAAAATTTGCCACTCCTGGGCATATACCCAGAGGATTCTTCAGATGTAGTCAGGACACATGTTCCACTATGTTCATAGCAGCCCATATTCATACAGGCACTGTGAATATTTTAACCTTATTTATGGAATTTATGAACAATTTTATGTTCTTATGAAGATCAAGGATTATACTTCAACTCATTTAAAATAACTTTCAACTGACTTTCTTTTCATAAGAATAACTTCATCCTGGTCATAAAATTTTATTGTCAATCATGTCTAGTTTTTATATTTGCCCTTTAAAAATAGTTTCATAAACCACGAATAACCTTTATTTTAATATACCAATGTGCTCCTTAAGTGTGCATCCTGTTTATCTTAAGTCTGGAAAAGATCGGTTATGGTTATTCAAATGTCTTATTTTATGTCACATAGTTACTAAAATTTTCAAAATCATGAAGAAAGTAAAATTTATTTTAATTATTGAATCAATAATATATGAAGATTTCGATGTAGAAGTTGTCAAGATCTACAGCCTGATTAAGTCTGTACCTTAACAGCTCTGAAAAATTACTTAACAAAAACATGAACAAGATCAATTCACTAAACTTAAGCTCCCTGTTCTTTGCATGAAGATTACTGTCACGTGACCCAGGGGAAATTGAAGGATTGATTTTCTGTGAACAAACTACATCTAAAAATCTGTATTATGATAGGACACCACAATAATATATAATAATGTATATTTAAATTGAGCAAATAAATATAGTATTTCAAGTGGAGGACCTGCAGTCTCAATTAATCTGGACCTAAGAAATCTCTCAAACACTGGACCACCAAACAGGCAGCATACACCGGCTTACATGAGGCCCCCAACACCAACACACATTCAGTAGAGGACTGCTGGGTCTCTGTTCATTCAGAGAATATGTACCTAACTCTCAAGAAACTGGAATCCCCAGAGATTGTAAAGGTCGTGTGGGGTGGGGGTGGTGGGCATCCACATGGAGACAGGGGAGAGGGAAGGAAGTATGGGATGTGGAACAGTTGGAGAGTGGACTGGGGCAGGATAAAATATAGAGTATAAAATCAATAAATTTTAACAAAAGTTCCTTCCTAAACTCTAATATTTCAATTACTAGATTATTTCTTCTATCAACCAGCTCGTGTTTATTTTCATTTGTTTTTATGGTGACATTTTTTTATTGGATATTTTATTTACTTACATTTCAAATGTTATCCCCTTTCCTGGTTTCCTCTCTACAAATCCCCTATCTCATGCCCACAGCCCCTACTTCTAGGAGGGTGCTCACCCACCCACCCACCCACTCTGCCTCTGCCCTGGCATTCCCCTACACTTGGACATCAATCCTTCACAGGACCAATGGCCAATCCTCCAGTTGATGCCAAACAAGGCCATCCTCTGCTACATATTCAGCTGGAACCATGGGTCCCTATATGTGCACTCTTTAGTTGGTGGTTTAGTCCCTGAGAACTCTGTGTGTCTAGTTGGTTGATATTGTAGATATATGGATTCCTACAAAGTTGTTATGAGAGTTTTGTCTCTTTTTAAAACTTATATGAAATTATTTTAAAATATAGGTTTTAATATGCTGTCCCTTGGTTGACTTATTTCTCCAGCTTAGACTTCAAGTATTATATTAAGTAGGTATGGAAAGAATGAATAACCCTACATAGTTTCTGATTTTAGCTAAAATGCTTGAGTTTATCTTCATTTGAATGTGACATAGGTTTTAATTTTTCTGTAAACTGTTTTTGTTATGATGTAGTAAGTTACTTGTATCCCTAATTTCTCCAGGACTTGTATCATGGTTGGGTGTTAGAATTATCAAGGGTCTTTTCAGCTTCTGATGAGATCATGCAATTTTTGTTAGTCTGTTTGTCTGGTGGGTTACATTTATCTATTGACATATGTAGAACTCTTCTTGCATATCATGGATATAGGATTGGCTATATAGTCTTAAGGAAGGTTGATCTTCATCAGGTTGTCCTGTGGATACCTCTATTAAAGGATTAGTTTGATTTAGCACCATTCTCTATGCAGTTACTGTATTAGGAAGGTAAACAAGCAGACTCGTGTCTATTTAGTTATCTCTGTTCTTCTGAACAATGATTCCAATGTAATTAGATTTTTTAATCCTTTGTCATACAAAATAATGTCTCTACTATAATAAACTGTCATCTAGAATCAGAGACTGAAGAAACACTTTTCTTCCCTAAGTTCCTTTTTGTTTGTATATTTTCTCTCTCAATCTCTGTCTCTCTTTTCTCTTTCCTTCTGTCTCTCTGCCTCTCCTTTCTCATGTGTATGTAAGTGTCTCTGTGTGTGTGTGTGAGTGAGTGAGTGCTAGATGATTAAAGAGAGATAATAAATATGTGGTTAGTTTACTAACACATGGGTGGGTTGATAGATATATAGAGAGATATAGAGATATCCTCCTGTTTAGAAAATTGGGAATTTTTATTTTTTCTCAAATAAACTTATGTTTTCACAATGAAATATTTATTAAGTTTTAATTAATATTACTTTTATTCTTGAGAATTTTATACATATATAAAATGAAGCACAATAAAATACACCTCCCATATTCCCCTTCAAAATCAACTCAGTGTGCATCCCTCCCAATTTTATACTATCTATCTATCATCTATCTATCTATCTATCTATCTATCTATCTATCTATCTATCTATCTATCTATCTATCTATCTATGATTCTATCTGTAACCCATTAAGTTCACTTGGTATTAGCCATATGTCTATAGGAAAAGAATGATCTAATAGAACATGGAATTCTATCATTGGACCAAATTTCAAAAATAATGTTATTTATTTCCCAGTAATAATCCACTGCTAATACCTCCACAGAAGGGGATGAAGCAAGAAAAGCAAATTCCATATCTATAATAGAAATTTGAGTGGATTAATCTTATGCAGGTCTTGAACAACTAACACCAGTTAGTTTAAATTAGTGACTGTGAAGGAGCCTATCACTAAATACACCGCATGCTTTCATTGTAGAACATACACAAACCAGTTCTAATGGACAAATAAATTTTCTACCTGTGGGCTTACTTTTTATAGTGCCAGAAATTTTGTATAATCTGCTGGATTAGAAAAAAAAGATACCAATGTTCTTATGTACAGCTGAATCTTCCTTGATACAGTGCCTACCTACAAGACACTCAGAGATAATAGCAGCAAGACTGATATGAGATAAAGAAAGCCATGTTGATGAGATTTAAGGCTTGCTCCAGAGGAGGTAATTTTATATTAATATCTTTGTGTAAAAGTCTTGGCTGATGATTTGTTAGACCCTAGAGTAGAACCTGATATTGTTATTTTGCTAAAAGATGCTGCTGCCATATTCATTGTGTGTATTTATGTGTATATCCATAGGGCTGCACTGCTCTCATTCATTTTTTCTTTTTTTTCAATTTTTAATGCTTATTTATTTATATTTCAAATGTGTTTGCCCTCCCTGTTTCCCCTCCACAACCCCCCCATCCCATCCCCCCTTTGAGAGTGCTCCCTCACTCACCCACCCACTCCCACCTCACTGCCCTAGCATTCCCCTACACTGGGGTACCAAATCTCTATAGGACTAAAAGTATCCCCTCCCATTGATGCCAGATAAGGCAATCCTCTGCTATACATATATAGATGGAGCCAAGGGTCCCTCCATGTGTACTCTTTGGTTGATGCTTTAGTCCCAGGGAGCTCTGAGAGGTTCCAGTTAGTTGATAATGTTGTTCTACCTATGGAATTTCAATCCTTTCCCTCTCCTTCAGTCCTTTCCCTAACTCTTCTCTTGGGGTCGCTCTGCTCAGTCCAAAGATTGGCTGTCAGTGTCCACATCTGTATTAGTCAGGGGCTGGCAGTGTCTCTCAGGAAACAGCTATACCAGGCTCCTGTCAGCAAGTGCTTCTTGGCATCAGCTCTACTGTCTGAGTTTGGTGTCTACAAATGAGATGGATCCCTAGGTGGGCCAGTCTCTAGATGGCCTTTCCATCAGTCTCTGCCCCACTCTCTATCCTAGCATTTCCTTTAGACAAGAACAATTATGGGTTAAAATTTTTGAGATAACTGTGTGGCCCCATCTCTCAACTGGGGGCTGTGCCTATCCACTGGATATGGTCTCTACAGGTACTATCTCCCCTTTGTTGGGTATTTCAGCTAATGTCATTCCTGTTGGGTCAGGGGAACCTCTTGCTTCCCTGGCATCTGAGACTTTCTAGTGGCTACTCCCAGTTCCCCATCCCCCACCTCTGCACGTCTTGGTTCCTGTATACTAAGCTGTCAGTAGGAGAATCATAAAAGGTCAACATAGTAGAAATTGAAGCTCAGGACTTATCCCTAAATTCAGTATAGTTCACAAAATGCCTACCCTAGTGCAAGATTCATGTGATCCTGTGTAAGACGAAGTAGACACAATGTAAGAAACATATGATGGGCAGAGACAGGGGATGGGAAGGAGGTATGGGATGTGGAACAGTTACAGGGTGGATGGAGGTTGGGGGGAATAAAATATGGAGTGTAAAGTATTAATTAATTAATTAATTAATTATAAAAAAGAAACATGATGGGAAGGGTGTAGAGAAATGTTTCATGTAGTTTTAAACTATGTAAAATATTCATCTGATTTACATTTACCTTATATTCTAACCAATCTCCAAGTAAACTTCTAAAGCTAAAAGTAAAAAATTTTTTCTCATGTTTGTTTTTTGATAGCTTTTCATTAGCAAAATAAGTACGATCAATGAAACATTTAACAATGCTAACCTTTAAAATGATCTCTTAATCTACTTGGATTATTAATGATACGAATGGACACACAATTCAACAGATGAACAGGCTGGTACTGTCACTAGCCCAGCAGTTGAGAATATTTAGGTTTAAAGAAGATAAATTATTTACAACTGCCATGACCCGAGATCTTGAGCATGCTAACTTTGGAATTTTTACCTTAATATTTTACTCCAGAATATGTAACTAACGAGTTTTGTATAATTGTATTTATCTCAAATATTTTATTGAAAATTTTTGTGACATTCATAATCCATAACTAATTAATATAACTAGGAAATAATTATCATTTGCTGGTTTTCAAGGACAGTTATGAGAAAGAATGAATTGTGTATATAACTTCTTATTTCTGTTCCATATCACATTCAAATTTAAAAATATATAGACCAACCACTTCTTATGTCTCTTAACTGGTTAAATGAACATGAGTATTTACCCTACATAGTTTGAAGTTAATCTCCACTTCCTTCAGCCTAATCAATGTCAAAAAATAAAGAACAGAGGTTTCTAGTGTATTCTATCAGATGCTTCTCAGATCTTAACTAAACACAACTCCTATCTCTTCAATACACTGGCAGTTATTCAATGTGCCCTTCTTCACTCCCATCACATATGTCCTAAAATTTAACTATTTGAATTCTGAAAGCTAAATTTGACTCTAAACTATCCAAACAAAAGAGCAATTTTACATCCTAAGATGTGCTCTAAATTGAAAAATTAAAATCATACATACCAGGACACAGAAGCGAGAGGGGGTTGAATGAGGAGCAGGGGGAGGGAAGAGGGCTTATGGGACTTTTGGGGAGGGAGGAAACGGGAAAGGAAAAATCATTTGGAATGTAAATTTTAAAAAAAGGAAGTAAACCACTGGCTTTGAGGTTTAAAAAAAATAAAATAAAATCATACATTTCATGTTTATACAATAGGAAAACTATTATACACTTTCTTCACTAAATCAAAATTGACAATTGGATGGCACAACACTTACCCATCATGTATAAGTTCCTGAGCTATATTGTAAAGATGCAGAAAAATGTATTTAATAATCAACATATTGTAACAAATAATTTCAATTAATGAATATCAAACTCACCTTAGTGAGCTTGTATATAGTAAGGTAAAATAAGATGAATCAATTATATTCTACATACTATTAAATATTATAGAAATTTACTATCAAATAAATTAATAAAAGGGATTACATATCTAAAATATTACTGGGTTTTTTATAATATAATTATATCATTTTTCCTTCACTTTTCTCTTTTCAAACGATTCTACATACCCCTAGTTGATCTTTTTTAAATTCATGGCCTCTTTTTATATGAATGCAATATATATGTATACATATCACAAAAGTCACCTATTCAGCTTGTATAATATTAATTTTATGTATGTTTTCAGGGCCCAACAGAAATGGCTAAGCAGTCATGAGCTCTTCCTTTAGGAAGACTATTTCTCTCATTCTCAGCATTTCTTACTTGTTTGTAGTTTTTTGTTTAAGGTTGATCTTGTATACTACTAACAGATATATTTAAAACATGTCAAATGTGTCATTTAAACAAGTAGTCAAATTACAATTTTAAGTAATTACTTTAGAATAAGTTGCTTCTATACATTGTATTCTAAAAGGATAGGTAAAATGTAAATAATACCATTTTTTTTGAGAACCCATATGCTTATTACAAAGCATTCATATTATAGAAAATCTTTCTCTCTTTCCTTTTAAAAATGTGATGTTGACTTAACAAAAGCTAGGTGACTTGGTTCATTCTCTTCTACTCAGGGGATGCAACTGTCAATTGACACTCATTATTCTTGCCCTCAGCCCCTCTCTCCTGTTTCTTCCCAGACTTGATCCTAAACTATCTCCCCACCCAGTGGCAACCTGCTGTAGCCAGGCAGGACCACCCCCCTCCCCACCCCTTCTGGTGTACAGAACCCAAGTAGATGAACAAGATCCACAATCAGGCTATAGCTTTAGGGATAGCCCCTTCTCTAGTTGTTGGGGTACCCACATGAAGACAGAGCTGCTTATATGTTACATATATGTTGGGGGAGGGTAGGTTCAGTCCATGTATGCTCTTTGGTTGGTGGTTCAATCTCGGAGAACCCTCAAGGGCCCAGGTTAATTGACTTTATTGGTCTTCCTGTGAAGTTCCTATCCCATCTGGGGCCCTCAATCTTCTTCCTATTCTTCCATTAGAGTCCCCAAGCTCCATCTACTCTTTGGCTGACTGAAGCAGACACAGATGCTCACATCCAAACATTGGCTGGATGTTGGGGACTGACAGGCCAACTGCCGGCTACATAGACAGGCTGCTCCTCCCCTTGAGTGAAAATCCTGACCTTCCTGATGGAACATCAAGACCAAGATAAAAATCTGTGACCTTCACGGAAACAACCGCAGAATGTCCCAGGCACCCGACCCAGGCTTGGCCCATAGCTCACTTCCCCCAGCTCCCCCTCCCAGCTTCCTCATCCCTATTGCTTAAAAACTGCTGCTTGTGTGATGATAAACGAGACCTTGACAACGGAACCTTGCTTGGTCTCCTTCTTTTCTTCCCCCCTTTGACCCTCAGGTAGCGCCTCTTCGGGACCCTGAATAACTAGACCTGCTGGACGGGTCAGCTGGACCTCAAGGAATCTTATGGAAGAGTAGGGGGAAGGATTGAGGGCCCCAATAGGGAACTTCACAGGAAAACCCACAAAGTCTACAAACCTGGACCCTTGAGGTTCTCAGAGTTTGAACCACCAAAGAACATACACGGGCTGGACCTAGGCCCTCCAATACATATGTAGCAGATATGCAGCTTATTCTTCATATGGGTTCTAAACAACCAGATCAGGTAATACCACAAAAGCTGTTGCCTGTATGGGGGGATATGTTCTTCTAGCTGGGATGCCTTGTCTGGCCTCAGTAGTAGGGGAAGTGTCTAGCCCAACAGAGACTTGAAGGGCCAGGTTGTGATGGTGGGAATACCAAGGGGGTCCCCACCCATTCAGAGAAGAATGAGAAGAAGGGTGGAGGAAGGATTGTGGGAGGGGGTGACCAGGAGGAGGAGGGCAGTGAGTGGGATGTAAAGTGAAGAAATAAAAAATTTAATTTAATTTAATTTAAAAAACAGCTGTACTTACATTATAATGTTTTCAAGGCTCTGACTTGTGTACATGACAATAAGATATAGATATGAACAATTGAGATACACATTTCAAAGTAAAAATGTATAGCATCCCTCAAAATATTTCATATCGAGTCCTTGAAACACATATTTTTTTTGTTGTTATAGACAGCATATGAATAGCCTATGCTTCATTTTTATTCTTGGAATAGTCCTTTTATACATGTACTAATGAAGGCAATAAAATAATAAATATTGCTATTTTATCTTTTACTCTTCAACTGAAGTTAATGGAGCATGAATTTATATTCTTGAGAGATAAATATATTTTTCAGAGAAGACAAACTAAATAATTCCTATATTACCATCAGTAAGATTTTATGAATGTGTCTGTTTTCAAACATAAGTAATAATAAATAAGGTGGTACTTATTATATACATGGACAAAATACTTTGAAATAAAAGCTTATTGTTATAAATACCTATTTAAATATAGCCTCCTAAGAAAAATATACTTTGAACTGACAATGTATAGTAAAACTTTAAGATAATTTACCCAAAGAATTAATAATTTGTTGGGGCATGATCATGGTCACTATTACATGTTACCATTGTCAACATTTCTCATCAAGCATGATAGAATGTGATCCATGAACAAAGCTTTATGTGAAGATTTTAGAGTTTGTGAGTTTGTGAGAAAAGGCAAGATACTTGTTATCTCTGCTCTCCTTAACATAGATTGTTCTTGGAATGTGCTTCTGGGCCCCTCCCAGGTAGAACAGATAGGAAGCACTACTTTCAGATTATTCATTGCAACAGGAAAGTATTTGTTTATATGCCTCTATGAAATAATGTTAGTGCCACACAAGGCTTGTCTTTGTAAGGTATAATTTATTCATGTGATTCTTGTTAACCCTGAGAGTATAAATTGTCTCATGTTGTCAATAAAGTTAAGTATTGCATGAAACTTCAGTCTACCTGAATTTTAGGCCCCACTCTACCCTGATCACACTGCCAATAGATTAGAAAATAAGAAAATAAAGAAAATAGAGTAGAAACAAAGAAAAACAAAGAAATTTCAATGACATCATTATAAATGTTGAGCCAGTTCTTTTATTAAGTAAACTTTAATAAAGATCAAAATTCAGAAGGGTAAATGTATCACTATCAATTTTAGGGTTAAGAAATATTTGAATTTGAAGATTGAAAATTCTATGGATATTAAAGGTTTATTTTAAGTCCACAAGCCAAATTATTCCTAGTGCAAGTGTAGTCTGAGTATATTTTCATTGTCCATGAAAATGAAACTTAAACTTTAGTAACATTTTATACTTTCCTACATTAGTCTTCAATTTTCTGATAAATTTCCTGCATAATGAACCCCAGTAAATACTTATGAAGAAATTTATTGGTCTAGTAATATTATATCAACCCAGTGATACTATAGGAAATTTATTTAAACATCATTTATAATTATTAAAAATTTCATTTCTAAAAAATTAATAATTTTATTCTCTGAGATTCTTTTACTTAAAAGAACCTTTCATAGCTAAATATGATAATATCATAATATGAATTTGCACTATTTACTACATGTTTTTACTTACCAATGATGCAATATCTTTTTCAATTTCTATTTTATTCTTAGCTGTGATGAACTGTCTGTACAGCCTTCAATGTTTAGAGTATTCAATTTGCCAAATTTCTATATTGAAATCTTATTGCCCATGGCAAAAGCTATAGGAATTTGAGGTGTTAGGTAGATGATGAGTTCATGAAAACAAATTTCTCATGATTACTCTTCATAATTTTCTGAATTAGACTGTTTAGAGAAAACTAATCTCTTCTCAACTATGAAAGCTGAAGAAGGTAATGTCTAAATTTTCAATACTATTAAAGCCTGATTTATGATCTTGCAGTTTTGGAAAATGTAAGGAAATATCCAATATTTTTAAACCAGTTGTATTTGGTTAGATACACCTGAGCATATCAAGGCAAGTTAAATATAACCTTGTCTATGACTGAATTATATTTGATTATTTCTTTATTATCTCACAAAACTACTATCAATTTCTCTCCTTATATTCTTTGGTATTGTTTCTCTACTTTAGCCTTTCAATTAGAGTAACCATCATCACCCTACTAACATGATCAATGTATGGGGGAAAAAAAATCACTTTCTCCTGGTTTGTCCTGAAGTAGAAAGCCTAAGTCCCAAGGAGATGTGCTATCAATTCCTTTATACTGAGATGATAAAACTAAAATGTAAAAGTCTTTTTGATTAATTGTATACAATATGGTACTTGAATAAATCATACATCATCATTTTATACATATTTATCAAAGTTGATTCCTTTAGCTAGACTTGGATGTTGGTATTAAACTAATGCTTAATCAACACGGAAAGCTATCCAATATGAGTAATATAACTGTCTTGTTTTAAAGGGCTTTCTAGATTAATGATGTAAGTCTTTTAACTTGTACTGAATTTGTAAATTGATGCACAGCTGCACCTTTTTCTACTTACAATTCAGATAAAGTATATTTTTCTATAAATACTAGACATTGACTAAATTGTTGACAGCTTTATTATTGGCCTAACATCTTAGTCTCCTCAAAAAAATATCTGTGTACATTGAGATCATTCTTTATGCAACAAAGTCAATATCCTTCCACACTGTAGATACATTTGTTAAATGAACTGGAGGAAGAATGAATTTTTCCCTTGTGGCTCACTTCCAGAAGTGTCCTTTCCATAGCCCCACAAGGGACATTATTCTTTATACTGAACACTATGTGACCAATTAGTGAATGTTGTGATTTTGTTGTTATTTATACTGTGTTTATTCCCTTGAAAACTTCACAGCAGAGTTCAATTTTCTTTTATTCCTAGAATTATATTATAAAAATTCAATCATAATATTACCGTCTGGATTTTTAAATGGCAATGTTACAGCTACAAATTACTTCATTTAATAGATGTTCTTTAAATTCAACTGTATGTGGTATATTTTGATACTCTCTCTACAAGTTTGTTTCTGATTATTTAGGATATACACATACATGCATTTAGTAGTATCAGTCTGAAAAGTATATTAATCAGTGAACAAGTGCAAAACTTGATCAAATATTAAATAACCTCGTACACTGTGTTCTGTATTTTTTAGATGACAATTCCTTGAAGACTTATATTGAGTCACTGATTACACATCTAAATAAAATAACAGGGTAGGAAAATTCTAGTGACAGTTATGAGATAACGTAGAAGTTGGGAGAAATTTCTTCCATTTAACATAATAGGGCAGAGAATCTTCACTGCAAATATGATGTTTAAATAACTAGTAAAACCAAAAAAAGTAGATTAGCAAAGTGGATATACAGAGTAAAAAAATTACCATGAGACATCTGTGAAGGAAGATGCTAGGAAAGGAATGTGGAGGTTTGAGAAGTAGAAATATTTTGTGAGTGTTGCCTAGAAGTTTCCTCTTAGATTGAAACATTCAATCCTGGAGAGAAGCTCCAGAAAACAGGAAGTAACAAATGAAAATACCAGCAGGAAGTCTTTAAAATTGACCAGATTACTAAACTCTCTTCCTTCTCAAGTGTGTATAAGAAATAAAGACTAATGAGGCTCAGTCTCAAAAGATTCCAGTTGCAGCAAAGACTTTGAGATAAACCTAGTTCTTGGAAGAAGCAGAGAAGAGCTGAACTGTGTACAAGAAACAAGGGCCAAGTTGCTTGCACGAGGCTCATACCAGCTGAGGTACTTTGAAAGGAGGTTCACCAGTCTGTTGAGCTGCCTGTAGTCTGGTTAGTGTGGTCCAGGTTCTCCACCAACTCTGGGCTGAACTTCCATTATGCAGACGCCTTTCAGTCATTTCTTCTCCTGGGAGTAGGCCCTCACCAATATTCCTCTACATAAACACAATAAAACTCATTGTTTTGCCACATTTACTGTGCTGTTATCTGTACTGTAGTCTGTTAAAGGGATCCCTATTTAGAGTGAAAAGATATTTGTTTGTTCCATCATTCCATAATTCTATTATTCCAGGAATAACCTGTCACATAGCAAGGAGACAGCCCAGTTAGTAAACAATGAACATACTCTCTGAACGTTTATGTTTGTGGAAAAATGATATTATTCCATTATAAAATGTTGAGTCAAAAAAAATCCTGTGATTGAAGTATATGTTTAAAAGCTATTATGTTTTGTGTACTGAAAATAAATAATCACAGGGAGAGATGAAAAATGAAAAATTTTTAGGCAACCATTACAATAACATGATTGATGGTAGTGTTTTATCCAGGGGGCTTGGTTTTAATACTAAAATGCTGTTCTAGTTCTAAGCTTGTAAAAGAAAGAACTCTCATTTCCTAGAAGAATTCGTTTCAAAGTTTATAACTATTACAATTAAATTAGGAACTTAGAACCCTCACATTTTGAGCCCTTTGGGAACAGGACACTTCTCTGGAAGATTGCAATGTTGTTAAAATAGCGAGTGTGATGATGAAATGAAAATTGTAATGGAACAGCATTCAAAGAACTTCTCAAAAGAGAGTAACAAGACAATTAGTTAAATAGACTTATAGATAATTACAACATAAAAACTCATGTACCTGGAATGTGAATAAACATGTCTATAAGCTTTGGCACAGATATTTACAATAATCAGAATTAGAAAATTGTACTGTGTCTCTAAACTCAAGATGTGTATCAGTCTCATGTTTATAGACTACAAAGCCTCTTTAGATATTCTTTATTTTATCCTCTCTTCGTTACTTTCTATCTCAATATAATTTTTATATGTTCACTTTTTCCTGGTGAAGAAGTGACTGAACAATGGCTATAACAGCAGGAATGGTATGTAGGGACAGAGTGATCAGGATCTGAGGATTGCCATATCTAAATAGAAAAATTTAAGACCAGCCTGACATGAGCTTAATATCAGTTTGGCATGGGCTACATAGTACCATGTCTCAAAAATAAGATTAAAAATAAACAAGAATATAAAATAATAAACAAAAATGAGTAGTAGAGAAAAAATTGTCAGCAGATTAAAACAAGGCAAGAATGTAGAGATCAAATATGAAAACCAAACTGAAAACTAAAATTGAAGAATACTCAAGAGTTGAACAAAATAAATGTTGCTTACATATTCACCAAGTACAGATAGTTATGTATCAAATGACCATTTGTCCTCATTATATGAAGGAGAAACCTAATAATTAATAGTCAGTAAGTAGCAGACAAAGCGAGATGAATTTGTAGCATCTGATGAAGAAATAAATTAGTTTATAAGAAGTAGGTCAGCTGAGATCACGATTTCATCTTTTTTTTTTCCTGGCTTTTTCTTAGATGGCCAAGATGTGTAAGGACTGGAAACTTCAAACCCTCTGGTCCTGGTTCTTGTTTTATTTAGTAATTTAGATGGACATAGTAGAGTAGCAAGTAAAATATCCATTCAGTAGAAAATAAGTTGAGAAAGTGAAGTTGAAATACTGGAGATTTTGTAGGTGGCTTTTCAGGTGAAGACTGTACTGGTAGTAGTTGATATTTCTATTAGTGATGAGAGCAGAGTGGGCCATTCTAATTTTTTAGGTAATTGAACTGTATTGCAACTAACAGAACCTTACCTTGGGTGCATTAAGAAAAAAAATTATTACAATATTAAAAACAAGAAAACATCTTCAACAAATGGGACTGGTCTAACTAGCTATATGTATGTAGAAGAATGAAATTAGAACCATATACACACCCTGCACAAAACTTTAGTCCAAGTAGACCACAGACTTCAACATAAAGCCACACACACTAAATTGGAAAGAAAAGAAAGTGGAAAAATGCCTTGAACATATTGGCACAGGAGACAACTTCCTAAAGAGAACACTAATAGCTCAAGCACTAGAATCAACAATTAATAGATAGAGCCTCATGAAATTGAAAAGATTTTGCAAAGCTAAAGACACCATCAATAACACAAAATGGCAACCCACAGAATGAGAAAAGATCTTCACCAACCCTACATCTAACAGAGAATTAATATCCAAAATATATAAAGAACTCAAGAAACTAGACACCAACAAACCAAAATTCTCAATTTAAAAAATAGGGTACAGAGCTAAATAGAGAATTCTCAACAGAGGAATCTATAATGGCTGATAAGCATTTAAAGAAACATTCAGTATTCTTTGTCATCAGGGAAATGTAAATCTAAACTACTCAGAGATTATATCTTACATGCATCAGAATGGCTAAGATCAAAAATTCAAGAGATAGCACATGCTGGTGAGGTTGTAGAGCAATGGTAACACTCATGCAGTGCTAGTGGGAGTGCCAACTAGTACAAATGCTTTGACAATCAGTTTGGTGGTTTGTCAGAAATTTGGAAAGGATTCTATTTCAAGACCCAGCTATACCACTCCTGGGTACATACACAAAAGATGCCCTACTGAACCATGAGGTCAATTGTTCAACTATGTCCATAGCAGTTTTATTCATAAAGGCTAGGAAGTAGAAACAACTTGGATGACCCTCAACTGAAGAATGAATAAAGAAAATGTGGTACATTTACACAATAGAGTACTACTCAGCTATTAGATACAAGGACATCAAGAAATTTTCAGGCAAATAGATAGAATTGGAAAATATCATCTTGAGTGAGGTAACCCAGACACAAAAGGACATAATAGTGTGTACTCACTTATAAACTGCCATTACCTATAAAGTACAGAAAAAAAAACATGCTTTAATCTAAAGACCCAAAGAAACTAAATAATAAGGAAGGCCCAAGGGACTATGAATGCTTCTAACTTAGAAGGATTAATAAGATACACAAAGGAGATGGAGAAACAGAGGGACTCGTGTGGGACATGAGGGCAGGAGGGCAACCGCGATGGTGATCATGTGTACAGAGAAGTAAAGCAGGAGAGGACTGGAAGAGAAAACAGAAAACAGCGGGCTTATATATGAGACTAGCAGGTGTTCTGGAACTGTGGAAGCTCCCAGTAGTCTTCAGGGTTACCCTAGCTGAGATTCCTAGCAGTTCAAAATATGGAGACTGAGGCTGCCACCCCCTATACAGACAAGTGTACCAGAGAATGACAGGGGACATCAATCCAATCACAAAAACTTCAACCCAAAATTTGTCCTCTCTACAAGATTTTCAAGGGTAAAAATGGAGCAGAAACTAAAGGAATGTCAACTAGTGACTGGCCCAACTTGAGTCATGTCTTCTGGGAGAGAGCCAAGTCTGACACTATTAATGATATTCTGCTATGCTTGCAGACAGGAGCCTAGCATAACTGTCCCCTCAGAGTCTCTGTCCAGCATTAGATACAAACAGATTCAGAGACCCACAGCTAAACAGTGTATGGAGGTCTGGGAGTCTTGTGAAAGAGACGAGGAGAGTTTTGAATGATCCTGAGGGGCCAAGGATATCACAAGAAGACTTATAGAGTCAAATAACTTGGATCCATGGGGGCTCAAAACACTGAATTCACCAACCAAATACAAGGGCTGAACCTAGGCCTCCTATGCACTTGTAGCAGATATGCAGCTTGGTAGTGATGTGGGTCACCTAATTATTGGAGCAGGGACTATAGCTGATTCTGTTGCCTGCCACTGGATCCCCTTGCCTTCTTGGGTCTCAGTGAGAGAGGATGTGCCTAGTCCCCAAAGGAGGGCTCCTTTCTACGAAAACAGGACGAAGTAATGCAGAGAGAGGTTTGTGAGGGTTGGCACTGGGAGAAGAGAAAGGAAGTGGGTATCTGCAATAGGGATATAAAATGAATAAATAAATAGTAAATAAATAGAGTCACAAACATATTCATTAAGAAAGGCTTGATATCAATTACATTTAGAAAGAAATAATAAAGAAATGATGAAAAATGTTTCTAAAGTGCCTGAATAACCATAAAATAAGAAAATAAACTGTGAGAAGTCTGATGTGATTCGGATAGGTCTTCCTTTATATGTTATTTGCTCTTTTTCTATTACTGCTTTTAATATTCTTTCTTTGTTTTGTACATTTGGTGTTTTGATTATTATGTGATGTGAGGTATTTCTGTTCTGGTCCAGTCTGTTTGGAATTCTATAGGCTTCTTGTTTGCAATCCCCACCAAAATCCCAACTCAATTCTTCATAGAGTTAGAAAGAGCAATTCAAAATTTCATCTGGAATAACAGAAAACCCAGGATAACTAAAACTATTCTCAAGAGTAAAAGAACTTCTGGGGGAATCAGTATCCCGGACCTCAAACTGTACTACAGAGCAATAGTGTTAAAAACCGCATGGTATTGGTATAGTGACAGGCATGTAGATCAATAGAGCAGAATTGAAGACCCAGAAATGGATCCACACTCCTATGGTCACTTGATCTTTGACAAAGGAGCTAAAACCATCCAGTGGAAAAAAGATAGCCTTTTCAACAACTGGTGCTGGTTCAACTGGAGGTCAACATGCAGAAGAATACAAATTGATCCATTCTTTTTTTTTTTTTTAATTTACATTCCAAATCACTTCCCCTTTCCCGTTTCCTCCCTCCCCGAAAGTCCCATAAGCCACCTTCCCTCCCTCTTTTCTCCATTCAACCCCCTCTCGTTACACAGTCCTGGCGTTCCCCTACATCCAGTCTTTCCAGGACCAGGGGTCTCTCCTTCCATCTTTGTAGAAATCTATTGATATGCGGATTGTGTCTAGGGTATTCCGAGATTCTGGGTCAATATCCCCTTATCAGTGACTGCATACCATGTGTGTTCTTTTGTGATGGGGTTACCTCACTAAGGATATTTTCAAGTTCTGACCATTTGCCTAGGAATTTCGTGAATTCATTGTTTTTAATTGCAGAGTAGTATTCAAAGATCTCCACATAAAACCAGACACACTGAAACTAACAGAAGGGAAACTAGGGAAGAACCTTGAACATATGGGCACAGGGGAGAATTTCCTGAACAGAACTCCTATAGCTTATGCTCTAAGATCAAGAATAGACAAATGGGACCTCATTAAATTACAAAGTTTTTGCAAGGCAAAAGACACTGCCAAAAAGACAAAGCGGCAACCAACTAACTGGGAAATGATCTTTACCAACCTTACATCCGACAGAGGGCTAATATCCAAGATATACAAAGAACTCAAGAAGTTAAACTCCAGAGAGGCAAGTAACCCTATTAAAAAATGGGGTACAGAGCTACACAATGAGTTCTCACCTGAAGAATATCTAATGGCTGAGAAGCACCTAAAGAGATGTTCATCATCCTTAGTCATTAGGGAAATGCAAATCAAAACAACCCTGAGATTCCATCTCACACCAGTCAGGATGGTTAAGATCAAAAACACAGGAGACAGCAGTTGTTGGCGAGGATGTGGAGAAAGAGGAACACTCCTCCACTGCTGGTGGAATTGCAGGCTGGTACAACCACTCTGGAAAGCAGTCTGGCGGTTCCTCAGAAAACTGGGCATGACACTCCCGGAGGATCCGGCTATACCACTCCTGGGCATATACCCAGAGACTTTACCTGCATGCAATAAGGACACATGCTCCACTATGTTCATAGCAGCCTTATTTATAATAGCCAGAAGCTGGAAAGAACCCAGATGTCCCTCAACGGAGGAATGGATTCAGAAGATGTGGTATATCTACACAATGAAATTGATCCATTCTTATTTCCTTGCACTAAGCTCAATTTCAAGTGGATCAAGGACCTCCACATAAAACCAGACACACTGAAACTAATAGAAAGGAAACTAGGGAAGAATCTTGAACATATGGGCATAGGGGAAAATTTCCTGAACAGAACACCAATAGCTTATGCTCTAATATCAAGAATTGACAAATGGGACCTCATAAAATTACAAAGTTTCTGTAAGGCAAAGGACACTATCAAAAAGACAAAGCGGCAACCAACTAACTGGGAAAAGATCTTTACCAACCCTACATCCGACAGAGGGCCAATTTCCAATATATACAAAGAACTCAAGAAGTTAGACTCCAAAGAGTCAAATAACCCTATTAAAAAATGGGGTACAGAGCTAAACAAAGAGTTCTCACCTGAAGAATATCTAATGGCTGAGAAGCAACTAAAGAAGTGTTCAATATTCTTAGTCATTAGGGAAATGCAAATCAAAACAACCCTGAGATTCCATCTCACACCAGTCAGAATGACTAAGTTCAAAAACACAGGAGACAGGAGTTGTTGGTGAGGATGTGGAGAAAGAGGAACCTTCCTCCACTGCTGGTGGGATTGCAAGCTGGTACAACCACTCTGGAAAGCAGTCTGGCGGTTCCTCAGACAACTGGGCATGACACTCCTGGATGATTCTGCTATACCACTCCTGGGCATATACCCAGAGGCTTCCCCTGCATGCAATAAGGACACATGCTCCACTATGTTCATAGCAGCCTTATTTATAATAGCCAGAAGCTGGAAAGAACCCAGATGTCCCTCAACAGAGGAATGGATTCAGAAGATGTGGTATATTTATACAATGGAATACTACTCTGCAATTAAAAACAATGAATTCACGAAATTCTTAGGCAAATGGTAAGAACTGGAAAATATCATCCTTAGTGTGGTAACCCAATCACAAAAAAACACACATGGTATGCAGTCACTGATAAGGGGATATTAACCCAGAATCTCAGAATACCCAAGACGCAATTCACATATCAATAGATTTCCAAGAAGATGGAAGGAGAGACCCCTGGTCCTGGAAAGACTGGATGTAGGGGAATACCAGGACAGAGAAGCGAGAGGGGGTTGAATGGGGAACAGAAGGAGGGAAGGGGGCTTATGGGACTTTCGGGAGGGACGAACCGGGAAAGGGGAAATCATTTGGAATGTAAATTAAAAAAATATAGAAAATAATAATAAAAAAAGTAAATAAATTGTGAAGTTTATCAGTACCGCAGAATTAAAATAAAGATGTGCATAAGCTTTGCCTATAAGTCTTCCAGAAGCTTGTCATTTGTAAAGTAATAAAAATCTCCAATGATCATGTTTTATACATTAGGATATCTTTATTTTTTAACTATTTTGGAAACATAAATTCAGTATATGGCAACTTCATTACATTGTCAATACTGAAGTTTCATCAGTAAATATCTTAGATCTCCAAGTTTCTCCAATATTAAATTCACTTCTATTCTAAGAAAATTTTGTTTGAATCCATCAACGAGTAGTATAAGAAACAGAGAGAAGCTTGCTAGCCAGGAAGTCAGCAAATATGAAATTTAGCCAACTCACCCAGTATGCTATCTCCCCTTCATTGTGCATGCAAAGAGACAAACTTTTCATTTACCAATCAAAAGGAAATAATCTCAGTATTCTAATGGTCTTATGAAACTTTAAAATTATAGCCAATTTTTAAAAATTTCATTTTGTACAATGTCCTAAAATTCCTCACCAGTTATCTTATGGTATGCCCTTTTTTAAAATGAAGGGGAAAGACAGAAACAAAAACAGACACACACACACACACACACACACACACAAGGGAGGGGGGAGAGAGAGAGAATGAGAAAGAGAGAGAGAGAGAGAGAGAGAGAGAGAGAGAGAGAGAGAGAGAGAGAGAGAAAGAGAGAGAGAATGAGAGAATGAGAGAATGTGAGAGAGCGCCAGGGAAATTATAGAGGAGAGAACAAGAAGATTATTGGAACTAGGGTATGGAAGGAGTACTGGAGTACTGTGGTGTCATGGTCTATGCAATAATAAATTCATACGTTTATTTGTACAAGGGATGAACACAAAAGACAGGAGGAAAAGGGGTACAAAAGAAAGTTACAACTAGTAAGAGAAGCATGTGAAGGAAGAGTCCATATAATTACCATAACATCATGCGTGCACAAAATTTAAAAAAAGAAAATTGAATATAAAAAAGTAAAACTCTTAAAATGTTTAAAACATAACAAAAATTAAATATGATTATATTGAGCTCATAGATTTACTGAGTATTTGTTTTTCTTTTATCAACACTGAACATTAATGAGAAAAAAAGTAAGTTTTATTACTTACTTTTTCTTTTCTCATTAATGTTCAAGTGTTGAACATTTAGTAAGTAACACAAAGAAGTAAGTTTATTAATATACAGAGAAGTGATTATACCATTAGTATATTTAAGGAAATAATTGTTTAAGTAAATCATTACAAGGTAAGACAAACTTGCATTTTTTATTTTATATTATTTGGTATTTTCCCCTCTCTGCATTTTCCAAATGCTTTTTTGCTAAAATGTATGTACACTATGATAGCCTTTTAACAAATATTTATATTTATATTTGTATTCACATGTTATTTATGTGAGACCCTAGGGATGTAGTGGGGAAAATGACAGAATAACAAATCCTTAGATAGTCATTAATGCTTTAATACTGTTATTAATAATAATGCTTTGGGGAGTCAGGCATGATTGATTTGAATCATAGTTTAATGATATGTCTGTAGGTCCTAGAGTTTCATCTAATAACATACAACTTCCATATTTTAATCTGAAGACAATAACTATCCACAAGTTAAAGCTAAAAGCAAATGAACAATTACAGGGACCTCCATGAACTCAGTTCAATGCTGAAGAACAAGTCAAAGCCTTTGTTAATTGCTTTTAGCATGACACTCGTGGAATTTTTCTGCATTTGACTTAATGTTATCTACCAATTTTACAAAATTACCATTTGTATTTTGTGTGATTAATCCTGGGGATTATTGCTTTTTTTAACTTTTGTCAAAATCAATATCAAAATAATACTATATAAATTTCTATGAAGATTAGTAGTAAACAGAAGGCAATTTAGTTCATCCTCACATAGTGAGAGTTTCATTTGATTTTCATAGAAAAATCAATTTTCATTTTTATAGCATGGTGTTCACAGCAAGTATTTGATCAACTCTTAGAAATCTTCACATGCCTGGCCAGCATCTCTATATTGTTATCCTCTCCTTATTCTGCATGGTTGAGCTTGGCAGAGCCAGGGAATGATCCCTTACATGAACGTTGTTCTATATGACAATAATGCAATCATTCTCCCTCACGATAATAATCCATTGAATAAACACGTTTTTGTCTTTTCTATACAACTGACTTTGACACATGAGCTGATTTTATGACTTATTTTTCAACTCCTTCTACATCTCCAAGATCAGCATTGGTTTTGATTATGAAAAGAATCCATATTCCACTGAATACACTGTAAGAATAAAATTTTATTTATTGGTACATAATTGCAATTTAAGAGTTTAGCACCCTTCTTCCTTTCTCCAAAGCCAATAACTGTCCATGGGTATTATACTGTCTGTTTACCATTTAGCCTATTTTATTTCCCAAAATGATAACATTTTCTATAGTTTTCCATAAAATTTTTTTTCCTTTACATATACTACCTTTATCTCCTTTGTCGTAATTTGTTTCTTCTGGTTTCCCATTCTCCGTGACTGTTTTGAATGAGGATTTTGATTTCTCTATATTTTAGCTATTTTTGTGTCTCTAACAGTTATTTTTATATTCTTAATGAATGCAAGAACTTCCCATCATTCTTGATTCATAAGATATTCTATCAAATATTTCAAAGGGTAACATGAACCTATGTCCCTCAACGGAGGAATGGATTCAGAAGATATGGTATATGTACACAATGGAATACTACTCTGCAATTAAAAACAATGAATTCACAAAATTCCTAGGCAAATGGACAGAACTTGAAAATATCATCCTTAGTGAGGTAACCCAATCACAAAAGAACACACATAGTATGCAGTCACTGAGAAGGGGATATTAACCCAGAATCTCGGAATACCCTAGACACAATACGCATATCAATAGACTTCCAAAAAGATGGAAGGAGAGACCCCTGGTCCTGGAAAGACTGGATGTAGGGGAATGCCAAGACAGAGAAGCGAGAGGGGGTTGAATGGGGAAAAGAGGGAGGGAAGGGGGCTTATGGGACTTTCGGGGAGGGAGGAAACGGGAAAGGGGAAATGATTTTGAATGTAAATAAAAAAAACTTAGAAAACAAAAAAAAAGTAAAATAAAAACAAAACAATATAATGAATATACAGGTCACTTCTGTCCATGGCAACTGACAGTTTAAAATATAAGTTCAAAGCTACAATTATTTTAAATTTCAGTGATAGCTACTAAATTTTTCATACTTACTGGCCACTTATTAAAATACAGTAATTTTTTTATACTTTTAATTATTTGCTCTAAAGTGTCCTTTGATAATCATTTGTTCTATGTCTTTACAGATTATAGAGTTACCATTTGATCTTTGAGAGTTTGGCATGTGTTTTTATAACATACATCTTTCTCTTCCTACTGTTTCCAGATATCCTTTGCCCAACTCACTCGACTCTCCTCTTAGTACACAATTAAGATCAATTTCTGAGTCCGAAATATTTTGGCTGTGTGGGATTACTCTGGAGCATGATCAGTTAACACATTTTTGTGATCACTCTCTCTTCCTTTAGGTTATCAGAATAAAAACTGACCATGGCATTCTGCTATGGAATAGAAATAAAATGCAAGACGTGAATTAAATATAAGTGTCTCCCTGAATTCATGTCTGAAACAATAATGCAGTTGTGGTGCTGTCAGAAGTTGAATGCCTTGGGAAGTAAATAGGGTTTGAGAACAAGATTCTCACTAGATATAGCATATTGTAGTCAATGGACCATGTGCCCCATAAAGTAGAGACAGAAATTCTCAAAGAAAATTGATGCCAGCCTTGGCTACTTTACTAAGTTAAACTATCTATCAAAATAGAAAGAGAGGGAAAAGGAATTTATGACCACAAAAGAAGCACTAATAAATATGCTGCTTATATCTGAAAAGATAAGTAAGTTCAGATCTATTGATGTAGGGGAAAATCAAAGAAGCAAATGTCATATATGTGAAAATTGCACCAAAATTGAGAGTTCTAAACTTATTAAAAGATTAAGTGTACAGGGAGGGATCCATGGCTCCAGATACATAGGTAGCAGAGGATGGCCTTGTCTAACATCTTTATTATTATTATTATTATTATTATTATTATTATTATTATTATTATTATTATTTTCTAAGATTTTTTATTTATATTCCAAATGATTTCCCCTTTCCCATTTCCTCCCTCCCCGAAAGCCCCATAAGCCCCCTTCCCTCCCTCTGTTCCCCATTCAACTCCCTCTTGCTTCTCTGTCCTGGTATTCCCCTACATCCAGTCTTTCCAGGACCAGGGGTTTCTCCTTCCATCTTCTTGGAAATCTATTGATATGCGAATTGTGTCTTGGGTATTCCGAGATTCTGGGTTAATATCCCCTTATCAGTGACTGCATACCATGTGTGTTCTTTTGTGATTGAGTTACCTCACTAAGGATGATATTTTCCAGTTCTGAACATTTGCCTAGGAATTTCGTGAATTCATTGTTTTTAATTACAGAGTAGTATTCCATTGTGTAAATATACCACATCTTCTAAATCCATTCCTCCATTGAGGGACATCTGGGTTCTTTCCAGCTTCTGGCTATTATAAATAAGGCTGCTATGAACATAGTGGAGCATGTGTCCTTATTGCATGCAGGGGAAGCCTCTGGGTATATGCCCAGGAGTGGTATAACAAGATCCTCTGGAAGTGTCATGCCCAGTTTTCTGAGGAACCGCCAAACTGCTTTCCAGAGTAGTTGTACCAGCTTGCAATCCCACCAGCAGTGGAGGAGTGTTCCTCTTTCTCATAATCCTCTCCAACAACTGCTGTCTCCTGTTTTTGATCTTAGCCATCCTGACTGGTGTGAGATGGAATCTCAGGGTTGTTTTCATTTGCATTTCCCTAATGACTAAGGATGATGAACATCTCTTTAGGTGCTTCTCAGCCATTAGATATTCTTCAGGTGAGAACTCTTTGTTTAGCTCTGTACCCCATTTTTTAATAGGGTTATTTGGATCTCTGGAGTCTAACTTAGAAGAATGCAAATTGATACATTCTTATCTCCTTGCACTAAGCTCAATTCCAAGTGGATCAAGGACCTCCACATAAAACCAGACACACTGAAACTAATAGAAAGGAAACTAGGGAAGAACCTTGAACATATGGGCACAGGGGAGAATTTCCTGAACAGAACTCCAATAGCTTATGCTCTAAGATCAAGAATAGACAAGTGGGACATCATAAAATTACAAATTTTCTGTAAGGCAAAGGACACTGTCAATAGGACAAAGCTGCAACCAACAAACTGGGAAATGATCTTTACCAACCCCACATCCGACAGAGGGCTAATATCCAATATATACAAAGTACTCAAAAGTTAGACTCCAGAGAGCCAAATAACCCTTTTCTAACATCTTTGGGAACCCTTGGTCCTGTGGAGGTTTGATGCCCAGAGCAGGGGATGCTGGAGAGGTGGAGCAGGAGAAGGTGGGGGAAGTATCCTCATAGAGGCAAAGTGGAGGGAGGAGAGGGAAGTTGTGGGATGGAGGGCTTGTGGAGATTTGCCCTGGAAGTAGAATATCATTTGAGATGTAAACGAATGGAATGATTAATAAAATAAATTAACACCCAAAAAAATCACAAAATATTTGTTCTTAAACAAGACATTATTAAATGATGACTGAAGAAAATGGAAGCAAATGAAAATGTGGCATAGAAAAACATACAAGGGGCAATTTCAGTCATGGTAAGACTGGGGAGTGGGTGCTGGGATCTTGCAGTGCATATGCCTGGCCTGTCTCTTCCTTGCTTGTCTGAGCCTCAGCACAGTCCAAGATGGCTGGCAGTAAGGCTGGGAAGGACTCCAGAAAGTCCAAGACAAAGGCGGTTACCCACTGGCAGCAAGCCAGCTTGGAGTTTCCTGTGGGCCATATTCACTGACGCCTGAATTCTGATACAATCATCCATAGACATGTGGGCACAATACTGCTGTACAAAGCATAGCCATCCTGGAGTACCTCACCACAGAGCTTCTTGAGAAGGCAGGACATGCATCAAAAGTCTTAAAGGTAAAGTATATTACCCTTCATCACTTGCAATTTGCTATACATAAAGAGGAAGAACTCGCTCTCTGATCAAGACTGATCAAGGCTACAATTGCTGCTGGTGGTGTCATCCCACACATCCACAAATCGCCAGTTGGGAAGAAGGGACAACAGAAGACTGTCTAAGGCTGCCTGGATTCCTTTTTATCTCAGGACTCTAAATACTCTTAACAACTGTCCAGGGTTTGTGATTCCAGTGGATGAGGTCTTTGTAAAAAACACAATTTTGCCTTTTTGTAATTGAGAAACATAGAGGATTAATTAACCTTCCAACTAAACAAATCTCTGCATTCAAGTCTTAACTATATTTAAGTGTTACTGTGGCTTCAAATAAGCTATTGATTCTCAAGTAGTGTGTTTTGATGGAATTGACTGGTTTTTTTTTTATTAGATATACTCTTTGTTTACATTTCAAATGTTGTCCCCTTTCCTGGTTTCCCCCCACCCCTAACCCATCCCCTGTCTTGGCATTCCGCTATACTGGGGAATCTAGCCTTCTCTGGATCAAGGGCCTCTCCTCCCTTTGATGTCCAACAAGGCCATTCTCTGCTGCATATGCATCTGGAGCCATGGGTCCCTCCATGTGTACTCTTTGGTTGGTGGTTTAGTCCCTGGGAGCTCTGGAGGTACTGGGTGGCTCATATTGTTGTTCCTCCTATGGCGCTGCAAGCACCTTCAGATCCTTGGGTCTTTCTCTAGCTCCTCTATTGGGGACACTGTGCTCAGTTCAGTTGTTGGCTGAGAGTGTTGCCTCTGTATTTGTCATGCATTGGCAGAGCCTTCCAGGTGACAGCTATAACAGTCTCCTGTCAGTAAGCACTTGTTGGCATTCACAATAGTGTCTGGGTTTTGTAACTCTATGTGGGATGGATCTCTGGATGCAGTCTCTGGATGGTCTTTCCCTCAGTCTCTGTTCCACACTTAGTCTCTGTATCTCCTCCTGTGGGTATTTTATTACCCCTTTCTAAGAAGGACCAGAGTATTCATACTTTGTTCTTCCTTCTTGAACTTCTTTTGGTCTGTGAATTGTATCTTGGGTATTCCAAGCTTCTGGGCTAATATCCACCTATCAGTGAGTACACAGCATGTGTGTTCTTTTGTGATTGGTTTACCTCACTCAGGGTGATATTTTCTAGTTCCATTAAAAAAAAATTGGTTTTACTATGTTTAGATATGGGCCTTGAATTCCTGATCTTTCCAAGACCTTTAGCATGAAAGGATGCTGAATTTTGTCAAATGCTTTCTCAGCATCTAATGAGATGACCATGTGGTTTTTTTCTTTGAGATTGTTTATGTAGTGGATTACATTGATGGATTTCCTTATATTGAACCATCCCTGCATCCCTGGGATGAAGCCTACTTGATCGTGGTGAATGATCGTTTTGATGTGTTCTTGGATTCGGTTGGCAAGAATTTTATTGAGTATTTTTGCATCGATATTCATAAGAGAGATTGGCCTGAGATTCTCTTTCTTTGTCGGATCTTTGTGTGCTTTTGGTATTAGTGTAATTGTGGCTTCATAGAACGAGTTGGGTAGTGTTCCTTCTGTTTCTATTTTGTGGAACAAATGGTCAGAACTTGAAAATATCATCCTTAGTGAGGTAACCCAATCACAAAAGATCACACATGGTATGAAGTCACTGATAAGGGGATATTGACCCAGAATCTCAGAATACCCTAGACACAATCAGCATATCAATAGATTTCTAAAAAGATGGAAGGAGAGACCCCTCGTCCTGGAAAGACTGGATGTAGGGGAACGCCAGGACAGAGTAATGAGAGGGGGTTGAACGGAGAAAAGAGGGAGGGAAGGGGGCTTATGGGACTTTCGGGGAGGGAGGAAACGGGAAAGGGGAAGTGATTTGGAATGTAAATTAAAAAAATAAAATTAAATTAAATTAAAAAAAAAAAAAAAAAAAAAATTGGATTTTAATTGTGCTGCAGAAGTTATAGTAGCAAACAATTGGTCTTGTACAGACATTATTTCCACTCTGGTGGATAAACTCAATAAAAGTCATATTGCAAACCAAAAATAAAACAAAAACAAAAAACAAAAATAAGATACAATGAAAGCAATCGTAGGAAGGATATTTATAGTACTATAGTACTCAATGCCTGTAGAAAAAAAAGAGCCCAAATAAATTGATCAGTGATACCTTTCCAAGACCAGGAAACAAAAACGAAGTTAAAATTCAACAAAAATAAGCCAGTGAGATTAATTTGTTCATATAGGATTTAAAAATATATGGCAATATTGGGGTTGAAACCAGCGCCCTCAATGCACTGACCTATGTATCCCGGGCTCCTCCACAAACACTCTTGTTGAAAATAACTGGGCTCATCCTCCTCTTTGTGCAAGTGCAGGAAAAGCTTTTATTTGTTTACCTACTCTATCAGATATTAGACATGTATATATTTCATGGTCCAGTTAATTTAATTAGGTTTTCAGATGGTTAGTTTACTTATTATTGCTTTGTATGTGGAGCTTTGGTGACTATATTTGGACTCCTGGCACAGGAGGACATTACCTACTTGAATAAACTTAAGAACATGTGATTTAATCGCTGCAATTTTACGGACTGTTACTTCTCTTGTGACTCTAGATTTCTGTTTTTATTTTCACAGTTGTTCCTTCTCTGTTTCACACACATGCTGAAGTCATTCAGTGTCTATAGTGTCTTGGTTGGATGTGACTCAAATTAAGAAAAGGACTATTCACGGCCTTACAGAGACCCCCAAATTGCGGGATAGCCAAGATTCCAGCCTATGTGGCATGCAAACAGAATCCTCTCAGGAAAAAAAATTTGAAAAATGAACTGCTATGTAAAAGGATTAATCGGAGATAATATTTATAGCTGAATGATAGAGTATCTCCATGTGGACAAACACTTGAGGAGCAAACACCCTCATGGTGCCCTAACTAACACAACATAAACAAAGTCTGCAAAGAGAATTCCTCTTTTATCTTCTTTTATGAAAACAAATCAGGATTCAGTTATAATTTAACTTGAGATAAAACGTTATGTAAGACAAGGACACTGTCATTTGGACAAAACAGCAGACTACGTATTGGGAAATGAGCTTCATCAACCTTTCATCTGATGAAAGAGGGATAATGTCTAAATTTATAAATAACTCAAGAAGGTAGTCTCCTCTCTGTGGTTTTTCTAGTGGTGACTGGATTTCCAGAGTCAGGAAATGCCACCTTTCAGCCTCCTGCATTTTAGTCTACATTTCCCCACCCCTTGAGAAGTATCTCAGCACTTCCCTAAAGTCCAATACACAGCAGCAGCAGTGGCACAGGGTAAACAGAGTCAAGAGATCCACATTCTGCCTGCCCAGGCAGCATGACCCACACTCCAGTGGAGGAGGGAAACGTGGACCCACAAGACATCAACAACCCAGATGACCCAATTAAAAAGTGAATTCAGAGCTAAACACAGAATTATCCAGAGAGGAATCTCGGGTGTCTAAGAAACACTTAAAGAAAAGTTCAATGTTCTTATTCATCTGGGAAATACAAATAAAAACAATGCTAGATTTCCTCTTACATGCATAAGAAAGGATAAGATCAAAAATTCAAGTGATAGCACATGCTGGTGAGGATATGGAGCAAGGAAAATACTCCTCCAATGCTAATTGGAGTGCAAATTTGTACAACCACTTTGGAAATCAATTTAGCAATTTCTCAGAAAACTGGAACTAGTTCTACTCAAGACCCAGCTATACTATTCCTGGGCATATATCCAAAAGATGCCCTACTATACCATAGGGACCTTTGGTCAAATATGTTTATAGCAGCTTTATTCCTAATAGTCAGAAACTGGAAACAATCTAGATGGTCTGTTTCTACACTTGATCTTAGACAAAAGGCCGAGAAGCGATGGTCTGTTTCTTATAATACTATCTGTGTTCTCTCCTTCTCCTTCCCTCTCCCTTTCCCCTCTCTCTGTGTTATAGTTGTGCATGCTCATGTGTGCATGTGCGCATGTTCCACAGTGTGTGTGAAAACCGGTAGACAATTATATGAATGTACATTTCAATTATGATTTATAGTAGTGATCTTTTTGTTGTTCCTATCACTGTGAATCACACCACAGGCTCTCTGGTTTTCCAGATTCCAATGATTCTCTAGCCCTGACTCCTCTCTTGCCTTAGCAGTGCTGATATTACAGACGTACAATGACACCTGGCTATACAGAGTTACAGTGATCAAGATGCATTACAGTATTTGTATCTATGGTGTTATCTCCTAGGTTTCTAATCCTCACTTTTAAACTCATAAAGTATGAGAAGTTCATTCCCAATGTTAAAAGGAAACCAAATGACGGAATCTCCTGGAATTTAGGACTGAAGTGGTGAAGAGGGAAGGAATGCTCTCATAGTCCCAAATGCAGCTTCCAAATCAGTCACAAGGTAGGTATTCAGTCACAGTGTTTATTCAGAGAAAATGAAGTATGTCATTTTGACATGAAGGGTTACACATTCATTGACTGGAGTAGGCAAGACTCTTTATACCAGCTAGAGATGAGAAGAGGAAGCACTAATCAGGAGGACAGTGTCCATCTATGTAATAAATGGATGGAACATATTGTGTTTATATTTAAGGTTTAAATTGCATAGAAAGGACACTGCTTCCACTTGAAGAAGGAATTACTTCAGAATTCCATTGTGCACAGGCAGTAAAATCTGAGGGAATTTTGCATAGAATGTCTTTCAGACAATTTCTGGGCACTTGCTATCATCTAAAGAACCAACAGTTTGCAATGTACTAATTTTGCTCTTTTATTCTCCCCCCCCCCCGCCCAGTGTATTTTCTGTAATGTTTCTGTCTTTAACCTAACATCTATTTTAATAACTAGGGTATTTCTGTTTATAAGCTTGGTGAATGTAAATTGAGCTCCCTTTTCCAGTACATTAAGGTGATTTAAAATAGTGTTAGTATAGTGTGCTAATGTTAAGAAAGAGAGATTAAACGTGTAAGGAAAACTTGTCTTATTTACTATTTTGTTGTTATGATAAGACGCCATAACCAAGGCAAATTTTGAAAGAAAGGGTTTGTTGGGGCCTTACAGTTTCAGAGAAAATTCCATTAACATCATAGTGGGGAACATGGCACTATGCTGGCAGGCATAGGGCTAGAGCAAGTAGCTGAGTATTCAAATCTTAGTCAACAAGGATGAGGTTAATGAGGAGAGAAAGACAGAGAGAGAGAGAGAGACAGAGAGACAGAGAGAGAGAGAGAGAGAGAGAGAGAGAGACAGAGAGACAGAGAGAGAGACAGAGAGAGAGACAGAGAGAGAGACAGAGAGAGAGAGACAGAGAGAGAGACAGAGAGAGAGAAGAGAGAGATACAGAGACAGACAGATGAAGAGAGAGAGAGAGAAATGGGTATTATAGTTACCAACGTTCTCCAACAAGGCAACACTCCCTAATCTTTCCCATGAGTTGCACCAACAGACAGAGACAGAAACAGAGACAGACAGACAGACAAAGAGAGGGAGGGGGAGAAAGAGAGAGAGAGAGAGAGAGAGAGAAATTACAGTTAACAACTTTCTCCAACAAGGCAACACTCCCTAATCCTTCCCATGAGTTGCACTAACTGGGGGCTAATATTCAAACATAGGACCTTACGGGAGTCATTCTCATTCAAACTAAAATCCTGCTCAGACTGTATATCATTACTTATTTGTATGCTTTCAGTGTGTGTGTGTGTGTGTGTGTGTGTGTGTGTGTATCCATGAAATGGAAAAAAAGCAAGAAAGGATGTAAGAGAAAGTTGAGGAAAAAGGGAAACTGATAGGATTTCATTATAATTTCAAAATTAAATAAATGTTTTTTAAAGAGACATCTCTCATTCTTGGCACATTTATCATTTGTATAAAGGAAGACAACTAATTTGTTTGAATTAATTTTGTATCCAGGCACTTTACTCAATGTGTTTATCAGATGTAGGAGTTCTCTGGTGGAATTTTTGGGATCACTTATGTGCACTATCATATCATCTGCAAATAGCGATATTAAGATTTTTCCTTTCTAATTTGCATCCTTTTGTTGCCCTTTAGCTGTACTATTGCTCTGGCTAGAACTTCTAGTATTACAATGAATAGATGGGGAGAGAATGGACATCCTTGTCTTGTCCCTGATTTAGTGGAAATGCTTTAAGCTTTTCTATATTTAGTTTGATGTTGGATTTGCTGTATATTTCTTTGTGTTTAGGTATATGTCCTATATTCTGGTTTCTTTAATACCTTTAACATGAAAGGGTGTTGGATTTTTTTTAAAGACTTTTCAAGAGTCTATTGAGATAGTCATGTGATTTTTTTTTATTTGTTGCACATTTTATTTTAATATATTTTTATACTTATGAAGCCATTATCACTAGCAAGGCAGTGACCATATGCACCACCCTGAAGTCTTCCTCATGTTCTTTTTTTTTATTTTCTATATTCCTTATTTACATTCCAAATGATTTTCCCTTTCCCGATTCAGTTTGTTGATATGGTAAATTATATTGACAGAATTTCAAATATTGAACCATCCCTGCATTCCTGGGATGAAGCCTACTTGGTCTAGATATATGTCTTTGCTGTGTTCCAGGATTCAGTTTGCAAGTGTTTTTATTGAGTATTTTTACATCAATGTTTATAAGAGAAATAGGCCTGAAGTTTTCTTTCTTTGTTGAGTCTTGAGTATTGTAGGTATCAGAGTGACTGTGGCCTCATAGAATGAGTTTGGCAGTGTTCCTTTTGTTTCTATTTTATGCAATAGCTTGAGAAGCATTGGAATTAGCTCTGCTTTCAAAGTCTGGTAGAATTCATCACAAAAACCATCTGACCCTGTGTGTGTGTGTGTGTGTGTGTGTGTGTGTGTGTGTGTGTGTGTGTGTGTTTGGTTGAGAGATTTTTAATGATGGCTTCTATTTCTTTAGGGGTTATGATGCTGTTTAAATAGTTTACCTGATCTTGATATAACTTTGGCAAGTAGTATCTATCTAGAAAATAGTGCATTACATGAAGATTTTTTAATTTTGTGGAGTACAGGTTTTTGAAGTAAGACTTAATGATTCTTTGAATTTCTTCAGGATTTGTTGTCATGTCTTTTTTTCATTACTTATTTTCTTTTTTTGGATACTATCTGTCTCTTGATTAGTTTGGCTTCTGGTTTGGGTATCTTGTTGATTTTATCCAAGAACTAATTCTTGGTTTCATCGACTCTTTTTAGTTTTCTAGTGTTTTCTTTGTTTCTAACTGATTTCAGCCCTGATTTTGATTCTTTCCTGACTTCTACTCCCCCTTGGTATAAAATTTTCTCTTTTTTTTTCAGAATCAATTCTTTTACTTTATTGTAGTATGAGCATGCAATAAGGTTTATAGGTCTGCCTTCCTTGCAGTGGGACTGGAACCCAGGCATTCACTATACATGTTATGCAACTGCTGGACCCCTGAGCCCAACACATTTTTTTATAGATCTCCATAGATGTCCATAAGAAGGCCAACAGAGTCAACTAACCTGGACCCATGTGATTCTCAGAGACTGACACACCAACCAAAAAGCATATATGTTCTGGACCTAGGTTTCCCTACTCATATGTAGCAGATAATGAAGTTTGGTCTTCATGCGGGTCCTGAAAAACTGGAATGTGGGCTATCCCAAAACCTGTTGCCTGTATGTGGGATATATTCTTTTTGCTGGGCTGTCTTGTCCAGCCTCAGTGGAAGAGGAAACACCTAGCCTCACCAGGACCTGACATGCCAGGGTGGGGGGACGCCCAGCAAGGGCCCATCCACTCAGAGAAGAAAAAATGGTGACATGGGGAAGGATTGTGCGAGGAAGGTGACCGTGAGGTTGTGCAGTTAAAAATGTTGATCACAAAAAAAGGGAATTTTTAAAGTTCAACTTGGCTGTCACCTACCTACTAAGTACTATAAAGCTCTGAGGAAGTCTTGCCCTGAATAAGGTCATTTGTGAAAACCACTAGCTGTGTTTCTCAATACTCACTTCCCTCTACCTCAGTTACAGACAGAAAGAAAGATATTCTGACTGTGCAGGGAGAACTCAGCAGCAAGGAATACAGCTCCTGGGAGTGTTTCATGTTCATGAAAGTCTTCCATCAGCATCCCCAAATCTTACCACAATCTTCCCTGGGGAGCTCTGAAAACTTGGAAGTGTTCGTGTCTTTTGCTTCTCCTATGCGGATCTCTCAGCTGTGGTTCTCTTTGCCAATCTCTCATGACACCAAGCATTTGTTGGCTATAGCACATATTTATGGCCTATAGCATCTATTTTCTAAAGGTCCCAAGAACAAAAATTTAGAGTGGTTTTGTTGTAGTCCTTCATCTATTTTACTATAGGTTTCTTTGTGATAATAAAAGCAATATTAGAAGTAAATTGGAAGGAATATTTTTCCAAACCAGAATATCCTATGACTTCACATTCTTTCCCTTTTTTATTCTCTTTCTATAATTAGAAAATAGTGTTTTCTGGATTAATATCCCCTTATCAGTGACTGCATACCATGTGTGTTCTTTTGTGATTGGGTTACCGGAATACTCTAGACACAATTTGCATATCAGTAGATTTCCAAGAAGATGGAAGGAGAGACCCCTGGTCCTAGAAAGACTGAATGTAGGGGAATGCCAAGACAGAGAAGTGAGAGGAGGTTGAATGGGGAAAAGAGGGAGGGAAGGTGGCTTATGGGACTTTCTGGGAGGGAGGAAACGGGAAAGGGAAAAGGATTTTGAATGTAAATAAAAAAAAATACTTAGAAAATAAAATAAAATTAAAAAAAAGAAAATAGTGTTTTCTAACTTCGTTATATTTCAAAAGTAACTAGTGGAAATGACTAGTACTAGTAGTTTGCAATTAAAAGAATGTATATTCATTTAAAAATTATACTTAATTGAACTTTTAGAACCAATGAATTATCATATCACATGAAGAAAATGATCTTTTCCTGTGCTTGCCTGACAATCCACACTCAAATGTCCTTTTTATACCCAATGGCAGTTGCATATCCTTCTAAATAAATAATAAAAGTCCTAAATATTTTATAAAACTTGCTTCTCATACATTTTTGTTATTATACATATATTCTTATAATTTGTTCTCAATTTTATTGAAATTTTTGCCAAAGTTTATATTTGGAATCCAGTTTTCTCATTTGATATACAGTATCTTTTTGAAATTAGCAAAGTGGTATTCACTTCTGAGACTCCTTCTAATTGCTCTTAAAGTAAACACTTATTGTTATGTACTATTTCTAAGTACTATTGATCCTTTTATTTTTGGACGTGTGATAAGTTTAATTTCAATAGGTTCACTATAAAATGTTTGACAAGAAAACAAAGTTACAAATAATTGTTTAATATTTCAGTGTCTGAAAAGGCAATATATTTTCTATAATTAAAAACTCCAGATACATCTGCATTCATAATAGTTAATGCCCACTTTTGTATATATAGATGTCTATTTAAATTTTCTTAAATGCTACACATTCTCTAACACTAGCCTAATATAAATATATCAGATAGAATAAATTAATTTTATTTGTAAATTTTAAAAAATAATGACACACAAATAATTAGCTGCTCCTTCAAATTGAAGCACTATAAATCCATACATATCAATTTACTGGTATAGGAAGGAAGATGGAGCAATATATATTCTGGACAGATAGTTGTCTTAGGGTTTCTGTTGCTGTGACAAAGCACCATGAATAGAAAGCAATTTGGAGAGAAAAAAGGTATATTTGGTGTATATTTCCTTATTGCTGTTCATTACCGAAAAGTCAGGACAGGAGCTCAAACAGGGCAGGCTACTAGAGGCAGGAAGTGATGCAGAAGCCATGGAGGAATGCTGCTGCCTACTGGCTTACTTCACATGACTTACTCAGCTTGGTTTTTTTTTTTTCAGTTGGTGTGCTTTGTTTAATATGGAACACAGGACGATGTGCATGCCTATGTGTTACTGTCAGTGCTAATCAACAGAAGAGAATTGCATTTAGTGTCCCTGTGTACACTTAGCTTTAAATATCTTAGGTGGTAAAGATACGTTATTAAGAAAAAAAGAGAGGAAAGCAGGAACATGCAGCAGTTTCCTCTGTCTCCTTCCATGCTTCCAGCCACCACCACATGGAACAGTGCCATCGGCTTTCAGGGCCAGCACGTCCTCCTCAGTTAATTTCCGGAGACACCCACAGACACACTCGGAAGTGTGATTCAGCCACCACCCGCCTGTAAACCCAGCCGAACTGACAATGAAGACAGACCATCATCTTTTTATGGATGTCAAGAAATAATATATACATGTATTTGGCATTTGCTTTCTATGGTATTTAGCAAAACTGGACTTTATAATCTAAAGCTAATGCGTTATATTTGTGAATATAAATGAAAATAGTAAAAAGTAAAAAATAGACAACACCAATATTATATTTCTATGTTGTCAACTCTTTTGGGTATTTTTGGTTTTTTTATAAAGGAAATACTTCATACAAAATATGATAATATAAAGTATAGATTTTAGAGTTTGGAATTGAACTTATTTTAGATATTTTTAGATGTATGAATGTACATCTAGTCAGAGTCCAATAAGGAGATATGGTCATTTATTTTATTAGGAAGGCATTCAGCAGTAAGGATTAGATTGGTAACATAAAACACATGTTTATTTCCTGTCACTTTCAGCACTGGCAAACCATCTCATTTGCTAGATCCTCCATTTTCTTCTCCTTAAAACAGAGAAGATCTCACCTACTTGACAGGTTTGTAGACTGACGATAAGGAGAAGTTTATGAGTTATGAAGTTATCTCAAAGATCAATTTTTAAAAAATGAGAACAGCTAAAATACTGACCTTGACTCCTAGATCCAATTCCAAATGACTTTAATTCCCCATCCCAATAAACTATAAAGCTGCTTATATTATCACAATTGGGATCTTATCTTTTGTTTAGTAATTTGTTTACTAGCAGCCTACCATTTATTTTTTTTCCAACAAGAACATGTCTTATGGCCAGATATTTGACTTTGCTATTTTCTATAACTTAAGGCTATCTATAATTTCAATTTTGTAAGAATTTCTTTCAGAAAAATTTAAAGACACTACGCTAAGAACAATGGTTTCTTGTGAAGTCACTATTTTTGCAGTCTTCTAACCTGAATAAACATTCAATCATTTGTTTCTATCATGTGCTGTCATATTTCCTCTTCATGTGCCTCTTTACTATAATTATTTGGTTGCATACAACTACTAAAATATTTGTACTCTTCTTACATTGCATTTCTCTGTGTGTGTGTGTGTGTGTGTGTGTGTGTGTATGCACACATGTCTGCAAACACACCAATATGCCTGAATTTCACTTTACTCTGGAGGTAGTGTCTTCCTTGTTTTAAATTTTTTTTAACTTACAGAGGAAAAGAACCATATTGATAAGTGTCCTAAAGAAAGAAGAAAAATTTGAAATTTGTTAATATTTTTCTAGACTGTGTTCTGTGTTTTTAATAAACCCTGAATTCAGAACCTTGTGGCAACAGGTTGTCTAACCCACAGAGAGGTGGCATTTATATTACATTATCTTTGAGATGCAAGAATTTTTTTCCCTGTGGCAATGTTAATAAAGAGAGAATAACTAGTTACTTAAGTGACTGAACTAATTATAAACACCAGAAAACATCAAAACCAAATCAACATAGGCTCAAATGTAAGAGAGGAGTTGTGGGGTAATGAAATAAAACTCCTTCTGTAGGATTGAACAAGAGACTTGTTTAAACCCTTTAAAAATGTTGTAGGGCAAATGGGTGATGGGAAATGAGCAGAGAAGTGATATTGATTAATATTCTCAGTGTCTTTAGACCTTTAATAAATTTGACTCAATTCCTGGTAATTTTAGCAGGTGCTCAGGGAACAAAATCTTAATTTATTTGCAACTATTAAATAAGATGATATAGTATTTCCGTATTCAAGAATGTCCCTGACTCTGGTGGCAAATATTGACTGTTTTAATTATCAATTGGTCTGTCAGCTTTATCTGAGTAATAAACGAATGACAAATATTTTATATGTGTTATGTAAATCTTCAACATTTCTTAAGTGTCATACAGTAGAAATTTGGCTATCATCTGCTGGGTATTCTGGAATTGCACAGATAACATCTGCTATGGCTTCATCAATGGATTAATACATTGATGAAGTCAAACTTTGATAGCATTATTGGGCAATGGTGGAAAATTATGAGTCAGTGTGTGATAGAAAGCAGATTATATCAATGTGGGTCATATTATTATTATTATTATTATTATTATTATTATTATTATTATTCTCTCTCTTTCTCTCTCTCTCTCTCTCTCTCTCTCTCTCTCTCTCTCTCACACACACACACACACACACACACACACACACACAAACACACACATGACTGGTTCAGAAGCTCAGAATGAAACAATGTAATTAACTTTCAAAACACTGAGTAAAATGATGCTTTATTCCTGTAATTTGTTTATTTTCAAGTATTTCCCATAACTTCAAAAAATCTGAATAAATTATGATATAAGAATAAGTTAACTTTAACATTACCCTTAAATACTCAGGATGATTTTAATTAAAATTCTTTATTTATAAAGGATCTCTGTGAGTTCACACTATAGGAAGAACATTCACAAGTCTTTAACTTAGAAAATGAAAAGATTACAGTCAAGTTGTTGACCCTTGAAAAATAATATAATCAAGAAGACTGTTACTTTGATTTTCTACATTTTAAAAGTATGATGCAAATTGTAATGGTGTTAATTTCCTTAGTGGAGATATCTCACAGGTCCCCATATGTACATATGAGGAGGAGAGTGGAGTCACAGAGCTGAAATAGAACATTAAGAAAATATGTTCATATGTTGCATACAACACTTTTTTATAGTTCCAACTAACAACACTTATAAATGTTAATTATTGGAGAATGTTGCTTTAAGATGTGTAATGCATACTAGATATAATTCTTAAATTAATTAAAATTGTTTTCTAAGACTATTGTACTAAATCCAATGTAAATTGTGATCATTCATAAGGTTATGTACTTTTTAAAAACAAACTTTAATATTCTAAGTAGCTACTATACTGTATATAATAAAATAATAATCAATAATAACAGATAATTAGGTTCTGGTATTTGTTCTTAAAGCACAATTGAATAGAATTTTTATTCAAGTCTATTAAAATGCATATCATTTTGTCAGGGGAGGAGTGTTTTCAATGAAGAAAATTAAAATATTTAATTCAAGATAAATTCTGTACATTTGTTTAAAATATAAATTATTATAAGTTATGAGTGTGCATCTATAATCCTGAAACAATATTTTTCATGAAAACATAATTCTGCTTATATTTTTAATGTTCAGTCTGTATGGTGTTCCTGCTTATTTTTACTTATTTACATGTAAGATGATTTTCCATTATTTTTCAAAAAATGTTTAGCAAAGAAACAAAATACAATCTCACATAATTAGTTGCACAATAAGGGATGTTACTATAAATTGTCTTGATTGAGTGTTTAGCTGAAACTTCTGGTTTCTAGATATTTTCATCTTCAGTAATTATTTTTCAGTTCATGCTCTCAGTTGTGGGCTGCTTTAAAAAATAAAATAAAATAAAACACTGTAAACAATGTATTATCAGTGGGATATTGCTAATCCAAGCTGTAGTTGTATCAGGGTAGAATGTAAATAAGCCCACACAGGTACATTAAAGGCAGCAGGGTATTTTCTGTAACCTGTTCTGGTTTGTTCTACTGAGCAGCAGGCAGATGCTTCAGGCTAGTTTCTGGGAACAAGTCCCTGTAAAAAGCATACTCCTTTGGTGTGTACTGATTCTAATAATTATCTCCCTGAGTATTGCTTAAGAAAAGCAGGAACATCTGCTACGTTGGTCATTAAGACACAGACTTGAGGAAACAGTTGTTATCATCAAAATCCACACTAATTACTATCTTCAGAATGCCAGTGAATTAGTTACTCTTATAGCTCAGTGATTCAACAACTGTAGAACTTCTCCTGATTTCTTACATTGTGATGACACTTCGAAGAGAGTAAAAAAATCATCAGGGTAAATTTGCTATAATTCATTCAAGCTGTACAACTTTAAATTTTTGTCTACAGATATTCTGATGGTTGTTAGAAGCGTGCTTTCCTTTCTTCCCCATTTTCATCACCTGGCTTCCTTTAATTACTTGAATGAGATATTCAAAGTCCTTCAAGAATACATCTTCAATGATAACTTTTTTCTAAAGGTATTTTAAAATCCTTGGATAAGTAGATCAATGAAGAGAACACTGACTGACTGTGACTGTGCTTCAAGTTGCCAAGGGGTGATCTTGTGGTGGCTATTCTTGATTATATCAGGAAGTAACTAAAACACAAGTGTCTGGGGACATCTGTCAAGGTTTTGTTGTTGTTGCTATTGTTATTGTTGTTGTTGAATCATTTGAAGTTGGAAGACTTCTAATCAGATATTTGAGGTGGGAAGGTTTACCTTAAATTTGGGCCATGCTGATTCTATAGGCTGTCTGCCTATACAGAAGACATGGAAAGGAGTTCTTTCTTTTTGCTTGCTTTCTCTTGCTTTCACTACCAAGTCCATTAAAGTCTACTGCTTTGGGATTCTAGATTGTTTGAAGACCATTACCTTCACGTGAGACATTTAGTCTTGTGGACCAAACAACTAATAGATTTTTTGATTTTCAGTTGGTAGACAGTCATTGTTGCATGAGCTGCTCTGTAGTCTGACAATCACTCTAATAAAAACTTCTTTCTATTTATATATAGCTTTATTCTATAAGTTCCATTCCTCTAGTGTTTCTGTAATAATTTGTGATGTTCACTTTTTGTGAACCCAGACTATTAAATGACAATATGTAAATGTGTAACTGTGGGAAAAGTCTTAAAATATATAGAAAGGAGACCAACAAGACAATATCAGCTGCTGGGGAAAGGAGGAAAATTGATAAAAGAACACATGAAGCATGAAAGAGGAAATGATCCTATAGGTTAGTTAAGAGACTCTAAGTGGGGTACAAGAATAAAAGATGAATGAGGAAGATAAGTGATAGAAGAACTATAAAATCATATTTTGAAAATATCATAATGGTATCTAAGACATTATGTGTCTATTTAAATGTTTAGCTAAATAAATTTGCAGTAAATGGTCTATTTAAAAGACCACATCGGAAATAAGGAATCCTGCAGATTATCTTTGAGTCCAGACCAGGAAAACTTAAGTGATCATGCAGAAAACAGAACGTTTCTAGCATGTCATATGTTTCCTGTTGCACAGATAAAGAATCCTGACCAAAGCAACTTAAGGGAAAAAGCAGTTATTGTGGATCAAAACTAGTATCTATCCTAGTGGGATATTCTCAGCAGCTACAACTCAAAGGAGTTGTTCTTTGTGCAACCATAATGACTTCTAGCTCTCATAGTGTTCCTTAACAAGGAACAACTAACAATGAATGCATGCATTCTAATTCCCAGCTTGTTTCGATTTTCAGAACCCTGAGCCACTTTACAATTGAGATAGGTTTTCAGTCTATCAGTTAACTGAAGAAAGTCATCCAAAGGGATTTCCAGAGGCCCTTAACCCAAGAAATCCCTGTTTCTGTCAAGTTGACAAATAACACAAGCCATTTCAACCTGTGATTGTTAAAAGTATCAAATCATATAAGAACTAACAAATTATTACAGAAACACTAGGGTGCCTTAGAATTCTTTTTCTAAATACAAAAACGTAGAGAACTTAGTTTCTAAAACACTAACCTTTGTGGTAAAATTAAGAACATTCAAAACTGGGCATGGAGTTAGGCTGAGTCAACCACCAGTCCAACTCTGCACAGTTCTGCAGGCAGACCATGCCTAAAATGACTCTTGTTTAACTACATAATTTGCAGTAAATGGTCTATATATCATGTTGGAGGAGGGGCATTGAACTCCTGAAACCACTGTTGAAATGACTCCAGACACCCAGCAACCTTGAGTGCCCCTAAGTTGAGCAAGAAAGTGGTGGAGAAATGGAAGAGAAAGAGAAGCAGAAGGACATATGCACAAGGAAGAAAGGCAGAACTGGAGATCGAAGGGTAGAAAAGAGCCTGGTGTGAGTAGTTAGGGATGCCTCCTAAGGCCATGTTGAGGTCCTGACCTGTGCTGCCACCCAGAGACATGTCTGGCTTCCTTGACCTCGCAACAGCTTGGGTATGTTACTACCAAAGGGCAAAGGGATATCTCGGGTCTGGGCTGCTTCCTGGCACCATGTTGAAATTGGAGGGCTGTGTAGAATGGAGCCCCATCTATCATCTGGGCTTCTTGGAAGAGCAGGTTCCAAGTTCCTGAGAGCTGGAGGGCTACTCCGGTCCCTTGCCTGCTGCAGCACTTGGGAGAATGGCCCTGCACCTCACCTGGGCATCACAATAGAGCTGGCCCTGATGGTGTGTGTGTGTGTGTGTGTGTGTGTGTGTGTGTGTGTGTGTGTGAGAGAGAGAGAGAGAGAGAGAGAGAATATGCTTGGCCTATGGGAAGTGGCACTATTAGGAGGTGTGACCTCGTTGGAGTGGTGTGGCCTTGGAAGAAAAATTCCACTGTGGGAGTTGGCTTTGGAGGACTTTTCCTATTCTCAGGTTCCATCCAGTGAGGAAAAGCCAGTCTCCTTCTGGCTGGCTTTGGATCAAGATGAAGAATTCTCTACTTCTCTAGAAATGTGTATGCCAGTGTGTTGCCATGATTCCTGAAATGATGATAACAGACTGAATCTCTGAATGTGCAAACAGCCCAAATTAAATGTCATTTATAGGAATTGCCTTGGTCATGGTTTCTATTCACAGCAATGGATAGCCTAAGATAATGTGTGTGAGCCATCCCAGGTACATGAGAGTAGAGATCTGGCTCTACCCCTTGCTGGCTCCAGCATTGGATGAGCTAGCTGAAGCAGTACTGGAGAACTTACCTTGGTGGTGTAGGTGTGGGAAAAGTTGCAGACAGAACAGTGCAGATACCTTCCAGACCCAGGGCTTTGGGTTAGCCCACCCACATCTATCACACCCATGATTTGCTGGGGCATGTGTAGAACCCAGTCTTACAGATCCAAAGCTACAAGATCTCCAAAACACAGGGCAACAGCAGGATATTCAAGAGGAGTCCCAGTAACGAAACAGGATTGATAGTGTAGCAGAAGCCAGAGGCCTCAAACCAGACTAATGTCTCATTGCAATGACCATTTGCCAGCAAAGAAGTGTGAACAAGCAGGTATATACTGTGGGACACACTGTGACACACTACAGCTTTGTTAGGGGAGGTTGCAAGGGCATAGGGTGGATATGAGGGTGAGAGTAGTGGGATTGGGGTGCATGATGGGAAATTCACCAAAAAAATAAAAACAAGGAAAAGCTTTTTAAAGCTCAGAAATAATACTCTTATATGTAATAAAATCCACAAAATAATCTTGCAGTTAATTCATATTGTGTATAGGTGAATTAATCAAAATTCACATATATAGTCTTTATCTTGGGGCTCTTAGAGAAATAGATTTAATGTGAATTAAAGATTTATAATTTCATTTTGATAGACTGGCCTTTATTAAGCCTTTTGAATGTGTGTGTGTGTGTGTGTGTGTGTGTGTGTGTGTGTGTGTGTGTGTGTGTAAATGTGTGATTTCATTTTAATATTTAAAGTATGTATCTTTAGAAGCCAGGCACTTCAATTCAAGTCTAAACTCTTAGAAAATTAGGAAGCCTAGGAATCTGAGAGAAGACTGACTGACATGCCTTGAGCCTAACCTGGAGAACATGTAGCAAATTCTAGGTCATCCTGTTTCAAAAGCAATCAAACAAACCAATAAATTCATATGAAAGGATTTTTACATTTTTTAATATTAATATTATATAACTGCACACCTCTCCATAAAATATTATTCTTATCGGGTATAAATATGGGAAGTCACAAAACTATTTCTTATTAGTGCAAAGTACTGCATGTATTGGTGATCTCACAATGAAATTAACATCAAGGCTTTACTGTTAAAGCCATTTGAAAGTATAATATTTTATTACGGCTAGTCTTTCAAACTCAAAACTCTGAATTCACACATATCTTAACATTTCCACTTGAAAAGCCACCATGCTAGATGCATTGCTTTCAGATATTAGCATGTCCTTCTATCCTCTTCCATGCCCTACCTCTTATTAAATGCCAATTCGAACCATGAAGCTACTCAAAGTCGAGAACCTTAACCCATTTTTATTATCACACTTTATCATCGATCCTTTTACAAATTTTATTTTGCTTATCTTCAAGAATATCCTAAATTTGGTCATTCCTTTTGTTTAATAATCACAGCCTAAGAAAACCCATTTTGCATATCACTGAAATATGCTCTAAATTGCTTCTTTGGGTTCTGGATTTGCAATAACTTAAGTGATTACCCAGCAACCAGCCTGAATAATCCTTTCTAAATAGTAGCCACACAAGGTTTTTCTCTGCTCAAAACTCTGATATTTCCCCTAGTCTCTTGAATAAATGGCAGCTATATTCTATATAAAGTCCTAGGAATTCTGTGGGTTCTAGTATACTTGTACCTCTGCAGGTTTTTATCTACTGAAACAAGCCTTGTCTTAGACTTTAATTATCTGGAGCTGAGAAAACCAATCATCAAGTCTAATCATTTTAATATTGAAATCATACAAACTGATCTGAAATACAGAGGATTATACTTAAGAAGATTGGCAATATTTCTACCTTAAGAGCCAGCTATACCATTCCTATGTATACACTCAAAAGATGCTTCATTGTCCTACAAGAACATTTGTTCAAATATGTTTATATCAGTTTTATCCCTAATAGCCAGAAACTGGAAACAGCCTAAATGCTCCTCAACTAAAGAAATGGATAAAGAGAACATGGTTCATTTTTATGATGTAATACTACTCTGTTGGCTATTAAAAACAAGAACATCATCAATTCTGTATGCAAATGGATGGAACCAGTAAATATCATCCTGAGTGATGTAAGGACATGAATGGTATGCACTCATTTGTAATTGGATATTAGCCATAAAATACAGGATAAACATGTTATAGTCGACAGATACAAAGAAGCCAAATAACAAGGAAAAGCCAAGGGAGAACGACTGAATTTGTCTCAGAATGGGAAACAAAATAGATATCAGAGGTTGGTGGAAGGAGGGAACAGGGTAGAAGAGGAGATATTTAGGGAGAGAAGAGGAGACAGAAGGGAGATAGGTGGAGAAGGGGACAATCTCTAGGATGTACCAGAGACCTTGGAAGTGGGAGGCCCCATAAGGTCTATGGAAAGGACTCTACCTGAGACTCCTAGCAGATCTTCCAGTAGAGGAAATAAAGACATCAATCCTCTCCCCCAAAACCTTTGACCCAAATTGTGTCCTGCAGGGACAAAGATATAATGACCAATCAGTGACTGCCCAAAATTGAGACCCCTATCCCATGGGCAAGAACAAATCCCTGACACTATTAATGATACTCCATTATGTTTGCAGACAGGAACCTAGCATAATTGTTCTCTGAGAGGCTCCACCTGGCAGCCAATGGAAAGAGAAAGAAAGAACTAGAATCAAACATTAGCTAGAGCTCAGTGAGTTTTATGGAAGAGTCAGGAGAAGGATTAAGAGACCCAGCGAGGACAGGAACTCCACAGGAAGACAGTCAACTAACCTGGTCCCTTGAGGGCTCCTAGAAGTTGAACCACCAACTAAATAGTGAGCATGAGGCCCCTGCGTATATGAACCAGATGAGCAGCTTGAACTTCATGTGGGTTCCCCAACAACTGGAGCAAGGGCTGTCACTGAGCTTGGTGCCTTCCTGTCTGGGGAACTTGTGTCCCTAAATGGACAGCCTTGCCTCACTCATCTCAGTGGGAGAGGATGTACCTTGTCTTGCAGAGATTTGATGTTCAGGAGAGAAAGGAGAGTGTGTTAGTGGAGATTGACACCCCCTTTCTCAAAAAAGAAGGGGAAGGTGGAATGGGGGCAGAACTTGTGTGAGAGGGTCCTGGGAAGAGAGGAAGGGTTGATATTGGATTTTAAAATAGATAGATAGATAGATAGATAGATAGATAGATAGATAGATAGATAGATAGATAGATAGATAGATAGATAAGCACTAAACCAGCCTTTAGTGATACATATCCTTCAAGAAGGCCCTAACTCCTAATCCTCCCCAAAGAGTACAACCAAATGGAAACTAAGTATATGAGTTTTGCAGGAGGGAATTTTAATTCAAACCACTACAGGGAATATTTGGAAGGAACTAGGGGAGGTTTATGGATGTGATCAAAATAAATCATATCAAATTCTCAAAAAATTAATAAAATTAAATAAAATATTACTGAAAATGTATCTATTTTTAAACTGCCCATGAAAGAATCCCTTTTAATAATTAGATGAGAAATATCTAGTGGTGTACATCTGTAATCCCAGTTATTCAGAAGGCTGAAGTTGAAGAATCACAAACATATTACCCAGTGATTAAAAAGTGAGATTAAGGCAAGACTGGATAAATTTTTGAAATTTTTACTTAATTGTAAATTTAAACATATCATTTTAAATCTATCTATCTATCTATCTATCTATCTATCTATCTATCTATCTATCTATCTATTTATTTTAAAATCCAATATCAACCCTTCCTCTCTTCCCAGGACCCTCTCACACAAGTTCTGTTCCCATTCCACCTTCCCCTTCTTTTTTGAGAAAGGGGGTGTCAATCACCACTAACACACTCCCCTTTCTCTCCTGAACATATTATTTAGCACTAAAACATTTTCCTATCATGTGTAAGATCCTAAATTCAATCCCCAATATTACAAAGAAAACAAAAGCAGAAATGACAGTAACCTAATGTTAAATTATTTTACTGATCTTAAAGACACACAAGATCAGTCTGTACACTGATCCTGCCAGGGGAGAACTGCTATGCAGGGAATGATTTGACTCCCATCTCTGGAGGTGAGGCTGTCAACATCTTCTCTCTGGCGGCTGAGCAGGCAGGTACAGCCAGGAGCACAGAGAACAGAGGAGTGGCAGAGCAGCTAGAACAGTCAGTTCAGGCTCCACCTGCACCCAGGAGCTGGACAGCATCGCAACACTCTGTGCCAGGGAAGAGTCAGTCACACAGGGGTGATGAGACAGGCTTACAGGCCCAAAGGAGGGACAAGCACCAGCCAGAGACAGCAGGCCCACCTAACACCAGAGATAACCAGATGGCAAAAGGCAAATGTAGGAATGTTACCAAGAGAAATCAAGGCAATATGGCACCAACTGAACCCACTTCTCCCACAACAGCAAGTCTTGGATACCCCAACACACCAGAAAACAAAGATTTGGATGTAAAAGCACAGCTCGTGATGCTGATAGAGGGCTTCAAGAAGGACAAAAATAACTCCCTTAAAGAAATACAGGAGAACACAAGTAAACAGGTAGAAGTCCTTGAAGAACTACAGGAAAGCACAAAAAAAAAAACAGGTGAAGGAATTAAACAAAACCTTCCAGGATCTAAAAATGGAGGTGGAAACAATAAAGAAATCAAAAAGGGAAACAACTCTGGACATAGAAAACCTAGAAAAGAAGTCAAGAGTCATGGATACAAGTATCGAAAACAGAATACAAGAAATAGAAGAGAGAATCTCAGATGTAGAAGATACCATATTATAGTATTGAAACAACAGTCAAAGAAAATGAAAAATGCATAAAGCACCTAGCACAAAGCATCCAGAAAATCCAGGACATAATAAGAAGACCAAACCTAAGGATTATAGGTATAGAAGAGAGTGAAGATTTCCAACTTAAGGGGCCAGTAAATGTCTTCAAAAAAATTATAGAAGAAACCTTCCCTAACCTAAAGAAAGAGATGCCCGTGAACATACAAGAAGCCTACAGAACTCCAAATAGTTTGGACCAGAAAAGAAATTCCTCCCATCACATAATAATTAAAACACCAAATGCACTAAACAAAGAAAGAATATTAAAAAGCAGTAAGGGAAAAAGTTCAAGTTACATATAAAGGCACACCTATCAGAATTACACCAGACTTCTTGCCAGAGACTGTGAAAGTCAGAATATCATGGGCAGATGTCATACAGACGCAAATGCAAATCCAGGCTACTATACCCAGTAATATTCTCAAAAACCATAGCTGGAGAAACCAAGGTATTCCATGACAAAAACAAATTTACACAATATATTTCAACAAAACAAGCCCTTCAAAGGATAATGAATGGAAAAAAGGAGGGAAACTACACACCAGAAAAAGCAAGAAATTAATCTTCTCTTAACAAAACAAAAAAAAAAAGATACACACAAACATAATTCCACCTCTAATAACAAAAATAACAGGAAGCAACTATGATTTCTCCTTAATATTTCTTAATATCAATGGACTCAATTCTCCAATAAAAAGACATAGACTAACAGACTGGATACATAAACAAGACCCAACATTTTACTGCGTACAGGAAACTCACTGCAGGACAAAGACAGACACTACCTTAGAGTAAATAGCTGAAAAACAATTTTCCAAGCAAATGGTACCAAGATACAAGCTGGTGTAGCCATTCTAATATCCAACCTAAAGTAATCAAAAAAAAAATAATAATAAGGAAGGACACTTCATATACATCAAAGGAAAAATCTACAAAGATGAACTCTCAATTCTGAAAATATATGATTCAAACACAAGGATACCCATATTCATAAAAAAAACTTTCCTAAAGCTCAAAGCACACATTATACCCCACACAATAATAGTGGGAGACTTCAACACCACACTCTCATCAATGGATAGATCAAGGAAACACAAACTAAACAGATAATAGTGAAACTATCAGAAGTTAAGAACCAAATGGATTTAACAGATATCTATAGAACATTCTATCCTAAAACAAAAGAATGTACCTTCTTCTCAGCACCACACAGTACCTTCTCCAAAACTGAGCATATATTTGGTCACAAAAGAGACCTTAGCAGATATAAGAAGATTGAAATAATTCCATGTGCCCTATCAGATCACCACCGACTAAGGCTTGTCTTTAATAACAACAAAAATAACAGAAAGCCCATATACATATGAAAACTGAACAACATTCTACTCGATGATAGCTTGGTCAAGGAAGAAATAAAGAAAGAAATTAAAGACTCTTTAGAATTTAGTGAAAATGAAGGCAAAACATACCCAAATTTATGGGACACAATGAAAAAAGTGCTAAAAGGAAAACTCAGAGCTCTGAGTGCCTACAAAAAGAAACTGGAAAGAGCATACACTAACAGCTTAACAGCACAGCTGAAGGCTCTAGAACAAAAAGAAACAAGTACACCCAAGAGGAGTAGATGGCAGGAAATAAACGTAGGGCTGAAATCAACCATGTAGAAGCAAAAAGAACTATAGAAAGAATCAACCAAACCAGGAGCTGTTTCTTTGAAAAAACCAACAAGACAGATAAACCCTTAGTCAAATTAACCAGAGGGCACAGAGACAATATTTAAATTAGCAATATCAGAAATGAAAAGGGAGGCATAACAACTGATACTGAGGAAATCCAAAAACATCAGCATATCCTACTTCAAAAACCTATACTCAACAAAAGTGGAAAATCTAGAGGAAATGGACAATATTATAGATAGATACCAGGTACCAAAGTTAAATCAAGATCAGATAAATCATCTAAACAATCCCATAACCCCTAAAGAAATAGAAGCTGTCATTCATAGTCTCCCAAACAGATAAAGCCCAGCACCAGAGGGATTCAATTCAGAGTTCTATCAGACCTTCAAAGAAGACCTAATACCAATCCTCTTCAAACTATTCCACAAAATAGAAACATATAGAACAGAACACTACCCAATTCATTTTATGAAGCCACAAACCACACAGACACAACAAAGAAAGAGAATTTTAGACCAATTTCCCTTATGAGTATTGATGAAAAAATACTTAATAAAATCCTTGCCAAACAAATCCAAGAACACATCAATACAATGATCCACCAGCATCTAGTAGGCTTTATTACAGGGATAAAGGGATGGTTCAATAAATGAAAATCCATCAATGTAATCCACTATATAAACAAACACAAAGAAAAAACCATATGATCATTTCATTAGATGCTGAGAATGCATTTGAAAGAATCCAACACCTCTTCATGATAAAATTCTTGGAAAGATCAGGAATTCAAGGCCCATACCTAAACATAGTAAAAGCAATATACAGCAAACCAGCAGCCAACATCAAACTAAATGGAGAGAAACTTGAAGTAATCCCACTAAAATCAGGGACTAGACAAAACTGTCAACTCTCTCCCTACCTGTTCAATATAGTACTTGAAGTCCTAGCCATAGCAATTAGAAAACAAAAGGAGGTCAAAGGGATTCAAATTGGAAAGGAAGATGTCAAAGTATCAAAATTTACAGATGATATGATAATATACATAAGTGACCACAAAAAATTCCACCAGAGAACTCTTACAGCTGATAAACAACTTCAGCAAAGTAGCTGGATATAAAATTAACTCAAACAAATCAGTAGCCTTCCTCTTCTCAAAGGATAAAGAGGCTGAGAAATAAATTAGGGAAATGACAACTTTCACAATAGCCACAAATAATATAAAATACCTTGGTGTGACTCTAACCAAGCAAGTGAAAGATCTGTATGACAAGAACTTCAAGTCTCTGAAGAAAGAAATTGAAGATCTCAGAAGATGGAAAGATCTCCCATGCTCATGGTTTGGCAGGGCTAATATAGTAAAAATGGCCATCTTGCCTAAAGCAATGTACAGATTCAATGCAATCCCCATCAAAATTCCAACCCAATTTTTCATAGAGTTTGACAGAGCAATTTCAAAATCTATCTGGAATAACAAAAATACAGGATGGCAAAAATAATTCTACAAAACAAAGATCTCCTGGGGGAATCACCATCCCTGGCCTCAAGCTCTACTACAGAGCAATAGTGATAAAAGCTGTACAGTATTGGTATGGAGACAGTCAGGAAGATCAATGGAATAGAACTGAAGACACGAATATGAACCCACACACCTAAGGTCACTTGATATTTGACAAAGGAGCTAAAAACATCCAGTGGAAAAAAGTATTTTTAACAAATGGAGCTGGATCAACTGGAGGTCAGCATGCAGAATAATGCAAATCTACCCATTCTTACCTCCTTGTACAAAGCTCAAGTCCAAGTGAGTCAAGTACCTCCACATAATACTAGATACACTGAAGCTTATAGAGGAGAGAGTGGGGAAGAACATTGAACACATGGGCACAGGGGAAACTTTCCTGAATAGAACAACAATGGCTTATGCTCTAAGAACAAGAATCAACAAATGGGGCCTCATAAAACTGCAAAGCTTCTATAAGTAAAGGACACTGTCAGTAAGAAAAAACAGCAACCAAAAGATTGGGAAAAGGTCTTATTTATAATAACCAGAATCTAGAAAGAACCCAGATGTCCTTCAACAGAGGAATAGATACAGAAATTGTGGTGTATATATACACAATGGAGTACTATTCAGCTATTAAAAACAATGAAATCATGAAATTCGGGGCTGGAGAGATGGCTCAGCGGTTAAGAGGTCTGCTTTTCTGAAGGTCCCGAGTTCAAATCCCAGCAACCACATGGTGGCTCACAACCATCCATAAAGAGATCTGACGCCCTCTTCTGGTGCATCTGAAGATAGCTACAGTGTACTTGGATATAATAAATAAATCTTAATAAAAACCTTTTAAAAAAAATCATGAAATTCTTAGGCAAATGGATGGAACTAGAAAGTACCATCCTGAGTGAGGTAACCCAATCACAAAAGAACACACATGGTATGAACTCACTGATAAGTGAATATTAGTCCAAAAACTCAAGATAAACAAGATACAATTCACAGGTCACAGGAAGCTCAAGAAGGGAGACCAAAGTGGGGGTGCTTTGGTTCCTCTGAGAAAGGGAAGAAAATACTCACAGGAACAACTATGGAGACAAAGTGTGGATCAGAGTCTGAAGGAAAGGCCATCCAGAGACTGTCCTACTTGGGATTCCTCCTATAAACAGTCACCAAAACCCCAAAACTACTATGGATGACAAGAAATGAATACCAAAAGGAGCCTGTTATGGTTGTTTTTTGGAGGGGCCCTGCCAGACCCTTAAAGATAGAGAAGCAGATACTAGCAGCCAAGCATTGAACTGAGTGTGGGGTTCCCAATGGAGGAGTTGGAGGGCAGACTGGAGGAGTCTGCAGCCTCGTGGGAAGAACAATGATGTCGGCCAACCAGACATCCCAGGGTTCCCAGGGACTAAGCCATCACCCAAGGGGTACACATGCTTCCAGTCAAAAGAGTGGCACAGGAATGTCTTGTAGGGCATCAGTGGGAGGAGAGTTCCTTGGTCCTGTGAAGGCTCAATAGATGCCCCATCGTGGGGAAATCTAGGGGTTGAGGATCATGGGAGTAGGTTGGGTGGAGGAGCATATTCTTGGAGGCAGAGGTTCGGGGTTTTGGGGGATAGGGGAAACTGGGAAGGGTTATAACATTTGAAATGTAAATGAAGAATATATTCAATTAAAAAAAGAAGAAGAAGAAGTTAGACTTGAGAGAACCAAATAATCCTATTAAAAAATGCGGTACCAAGCTAAACAATGAATTCTCAACTGAGGAATCCTGAATGGCTGAGAAACACCTAAAGAAAAGTTCAACATCCTTAATCATCAGGGAAATGCAAATCAAAACAACCCTGAAATTACACCTCATACCAGTCAGAATGGCTAAGATCAAAAACTCAGGTGACAGCAGATGCTGACGAGGATGTGGAGAAAGAGGAACACTCCTCATTGCTGGTGGGATTGCAAGCTGCTTCAACCACTCTGGAAATCAGTATGGGGGTTCCTCAGAAAATTAGACATAGTACTACCTGAGAACCCAGCTATACAACTCCTGGGCATAAACCCAGAAGATGCTCCAACATGTAATAAGGACACATGCTCCACTATGTTCATAGCAGTCTTATTTGTAATAGCCTAAAGCTGGAAAGAACCCAGATGTCCCTCAACAGAGGAATGGATACAGAAAATGTGGTACATTTACACAATAGTGCACTACTCAGCTATCAAAAACAATGAATTCAGGAAATTCTTGGGCAAATGGATGGATCTAGAAAATATCCTGAGTGAGATAACCCAATCACAAAAGAACACACATGGACTGCACTCACTGATGAGTGGATATAAGCCCAAAATCTCAAAATACCATATGAAGCTCAAGAAGAAGGAAGACCAAAGTGTGAATACTCTGATCCTAATTGGAAAGTGAATCAAAATACCCATAACTCAGAGCCAACCAATAGAATGAGCATAGGGTCCCCAGTGGAGCAGGTAGAGAAAGGACCCAAGGAGCTAAAGAGGTTTTCCGCCCTGATGGAGGAACTATAGTATGTACCAACCAGTAACCCCAGAGCTCCAGGGACTAAATCACCAACACACTGAGGGACCCATGGTCCAGCTACATATGTAGAAGAAGATGAGCATTTCAGACATTAATGAGAGGAGAGGCCATTGTTCCTGTGAATAGGTCCCCAGAATAGGGGAATGCAAGTCGGAAATTGGGGGGGGGGGATGTAAGTGGGGGGGAGGGGGAAGGGGATAAGGCATTTTCACAGGGGTAACTGGGAAAGAGGATACCATTTGAAATGTAAATAAATCAAATATCTAATTCAAAAAAAAAAGATACACAATAGCAGAGCTGAATTTAAACCTTATAAATGTCATTTAACACACATAGTATTGATCCAGGATTCAGATTGTCCCTAAAATAATTTAAATTTTGTCATCTATGAGGTAAATTTAATCATTTTCATAAAATACGGAATCTTTGTTGTCCTACAGAATTTACTACTTAAATAAATTTACTTAATAATTATTATAAATAATTATTTTAAAGATAATATTTTTATAAAATTACTTTTAAGGTTAACCATACGCTTTCTGTTTCATTGAAAAATTAGGAAATGTGAAACTTCATGGTGGTGGTGGTGCTAATTATGCTGTATTCAAATTGTCCTGGCTGTGGTACATTCCTCCCTATCTGCCCCAGTGTTCTGGGTTCCAGAATGAAAGACCCATACCACACACACACACACACACACACACACACACACACACACACACACACACACACACAGCCTTATATTTTAATATGCCTTAAACAGCTTAATGGTTGGGACACTCACAAACCTCCATATGGTTAGCACCTCCCCTCTAAAATTCCTTAGTTATTACTTACAAAAATCTATATTCCACCATTGTTGTCCTAGACCCAGTCGGGAACCCTGGGCCACTCTTCCAGGGATCATCCAAGTTTGCTATCTCTCTGTCCTGTCTTCTCAGGCAGGGCAGCTACTGCTTTCCAGGCACATTGGCTCATCTCTTCCTGCCCCTTCCTAAGTCCCTTGTCTGGGAATCCTAAAGTCTCATCTTTGTCTCTCTGCCCAGGCATTAGCCTCTAGCAATCTTATTTACCAATCAAAGCCAACTGGGGGCAGAGTCCCTCAACATCTTGCATGCAGACATACAGATTTCCCTGTAATTTTCGGAGCAAATTAACATAAGTAGCATTCGACCAACCTCTCCCTCTATATATGCATGCACTGGGTTAAACGAAAATTAAGAAAAAAATTATGCAAAAAATGTACACACTCAGAGGCATGGATTGAAATCTACTGTTAGGCAAAACACAGATAAACTTAGAATGGATCATAGCTTGGTCATTACAGTTTCCAAGAGTAGGCATCAGTGACATGGCTAATAAGGTTAATCTTAGCATATTTAGATCGTTGCCTTTGTTGGAATAGAAATTCCTTTACCCATGTGGCAATTCCTGCATCCTCAGAAAACATTTATATATTAATAACATTTCTATAGATACTACATTTTAAAGAATGCACTTTCTTGATTACAATGTTATAAAACACTAATAAAGAGAAATCTGTTCTTAAAATGTGCCATATGAAATCTACATAACATAAACCCTAGGTTTTTCACTCATTCAGAGCTACTCTTTTGCAGCGCTTCTCTTCTGGCACTATAGTTTCTCCAGGGACACACAACCAGAACAGGATGTGAAGCAAGATGAAAAATGAACACATTTATCCTAGTGGAAAATCAAGCAAGTACATATGTTATTTTGACTCCAATTTAATCTTGACTCAATAAATACAGAAGAAAATATTTTCCAAGTACAGACCTATAGAAGCCAAGCACACAAATATAAATTGATGTGAAATTTTGTTAAAAGCAATCACGGTTATTCTGTCTGAACGAGTTATTTTACACAAAATACTTTCTGTACAGGCTAGTAAATGTTTAGGTTTACCTTCTAGATAGCCTACATCTTTTCTGTTAAATAAAAGATTGCTTTTGTATTCAAAAAGAATATGTATTTCAATGTTTATAATTTGTTTTGTTGTTTTGTTTCCCAGGTAAATGTTTAATTAGATATCTAGGTTTAGGAAACTGATCCATAGAGGATCTAAGAACTTCATTCAAATAATCCAACAAGAGTTCAAGAGTTCTTATTAATTTCTTTCAGAAAGTAAAATCTGCATTCGTCTCACTGAGCAGGTTACCTTGCCATTCATTGAAATGCAAGATTAGCAGGATATTACTAGGCTTTCATTATAAAGCATAGTCCTCTCAAATTGAATTATGTTTGATGAAGTATTACAAATTATTCCTTCTCTTGGCACTTTAATTTTCTTAACATATCTTCAGTCTAGAGAGCATTAGCATAAGATTTAACTCTGGCATGTCACATATTTAAATTTGCCTGTTAATCACACACACTTAATCAAGTTTTTATTTGAATAGTTAATTGAAAATATTTTACTTAACGGGCTGACAGTTCAGCTACATACTGAGTATGTATGTGCAAAAAGGTGATTATGATCATATCTAGATTAGCTGTTATTTAGCTATCATTGTGATTCTGAGAAAGTGTGATTCTCAAAACTCAGTTCTCCAAAATGATGATTAAAAAATTGAGAATTTACCCCTAGTAATTTGATAAAAAACAAAACAAAAGAAAACAAAGCAAAACAAAACCAAAAAAGCTTTTGTTTTATTCATTTTAATATAGCAAATATATTAGGTCTCTATGTATTAATGAAAAAATCATCAAGTGGTTCACACATTTATATAGACAGGTAAAAGGGAGAGAATAGCCCAGACAATCTTTAAGTGAAACACAGTTGGAAGACTGTCCTTGAGGTTTATTATAACCTATAGTCACCAACACATTATAAAATTTATAACAGAAAAATCAGTGAAAAGCTCCAAGAACAAGCCACAGTTATAAACTCAACTGATTGCTAGAAAATAAGTAAATATATTATAATGGATGAAAGTTAGTGCTTCTCAAGCTATAGAGATAGCTCAGAGGGTAAGAGCACTGGCTGCTCTTCCAGAAGTCTTGAGTTCAATTCCCAGAAATCACATGATGGCTCACAACCATCTGTAAGGGTATCTGATGCCCTCTTCTGGCATGTGGATATAAATTCAGTAGAGCATTCATACATTCAAGTAAAAATAATAATTAGGAAAGAAAGATTATATGTATATATATATGTGTGTGTGTGTATGTAATTGTGTATTATATATGCAGATATAAATTCTTATAAGGCTGATTATTTTAATAACTTTCATTCTAATATTTTATTACTAAGTATCCAATGTCCTGTTTAAGAGAATGAAAATCAAAGACATTTAGTATTAATTTTGTCATTCTGTCATAATTTCTAACTACAGATAAGAAATATTATAATACTATCTGACTAACTCCCCACCAAATAAAACTTAGAAATCAGACTTTTATACATATAAAGTTTGATCAAATATAGAAGCTTCAGATAATTCTATTCTATGCTTGTAGAAAGTTCAATAAAAGTCAGAATCCGTGAATAAGAAAATATAGGGAAAATGTCTGGAGCATTAAAATGATAAATGTATAGATAAAAATTTAATATTTGAATTATAACTCTATAAATGACCACATTTTATTTTATTAATATTTCATAAGTTACATAAGCTTAAAATTCTAAGCATTTATCTCCAGATATGCCTAGGAATTCAAAATTGAAGAGAACATAATTCATTTATTAAGCTACACTTTTTTATAATGAAATATACATATTATGAACAAGATCTAAAATAATCTAAATTTCCATATAATCTGTAGATTAAGAAAACTCAAACAAAACAGGTTATTAGCCATGAGTGACAGAAATAAATATTGAAAAATCCATTAAACGTGCACATCTGTTTCTAGTTAAAGAATTTCTAAAATTCATATCATAATGGCAAAATGATTTAGAGTCAATAAAAAATACAAACATCGACTGGACACAAAATGCTTAACAAATACCAAGTAAATGAAGCATGACAAATACTGACAGAAAATCTATACTTGTCTGATAGAACAAGCCTGATGTTTCTGCTATTCTATAGGATCAAAAGTGAGAGACAGTTGAAAGGCTTTATAAGACCAGTATGAAAAACACAGTAAGATTGCATGTTATATATTTGGATGAGTAGTCTGGGTGACAGGAATTATATACAGTATTGGTTAGAATGGTAATATGTCTTCCAGGATATTTTCTCTGGATACCACATTCTTCAAAATTTGATAAGATAGGCTTCATAATTACAATTTTGTTTTTAATTCCTTTGCTTTCAGTCTCTGAGTTTCTACTAAAATAGGTGAGACCAAAGAAAAACATTCTCTTAGCTTTTTAGGTTATATTCAGTCAGTTATAAAAATGGTCATTCTTGTTTCATCTCTTTGTGTACTACAAGGAAAAATGACTGTCTTTAGATTTTTTTATCACAAACACTATATGATCATTGTAGTGGGTGGTTCTGATGGAGAATCTGTTCCACAATTGGATCTTGATCAATCAATAAATATGCCTGCAGACAATGACTGGATGGAAGAGGCAGTACTTCCAGGTTCCCACAGGCAGGCTAGAAGATGTAGGAGGAGGAAAGGGTTTTCATCATGCTTTTTAGGGAGAGAGAGTCACCAGCCATGTGAAATCTCTGGTAGAATGGCTATTGGCCACTTCCCTGGGTGGGAAGTTAGAAATGCAACTAAGGTGAGGGTAGATGTAGGGGGTTGAGCAAGGAGATGGTAACTGGGCAACTAAGCTAAGAACAGATTTAGAGTGTTGAGCAAGGAATAAATGAAAAGTCATGCTAGCTGTGGAAGACTTAGAAAAGTCCAGCCATTGAATCATGCTAGCATTGGGAAGCTTAGATGAGCCCAGCCACTGAGCCACAAGACAGGTTGAAAATGTGTGTGTGTGTGTGTGTGTGTGTGTGTGTGTGTGTGTGTGCCCACATGTGCGTGCACGTGTGTGTCTTTCATCCTCAGATCCAAGGGAACCAGGGTGGTAGCTGGTAGCACGGTCTTCCCGAAGCTTAAAGCAGGGTAGTAGAGACTACATGCTACAGACCAGATCTACAGTATTAATTCGTTAAACATGAATGTGCACCTGAATTACAACAGTTGGTGAAAGCAGCAATGACTTTATTATTATCAATATTTTAGAACCATTTGGGCATTGCTTCTTTACCATTAACACTCCAGACAGGGTTATATCTTTCTACAGTCTGATAGAAACAATTACTTATGAGTACAGAAAAGCTATGACAAATGCAGATGTATATATGGATTATAATTTTTCTACCCAGGGATGCCAAAATGCCTTTCATATACTACAAGGCAAACTCTAAAAGCTTGACTTTCTATTAAATCATGAAAAACACATTTTAATGTCATCATGTATGATAGTTTTAATTTGTAGACAAAGATACAAGTGTTGTATATATATATATATATATATATATATATATATATATATATATCTTCAATATAAGTTATGCATATTAACTTTAATACAAGTTTTGAAATTATAAGCATTGCTAGTTTATTATTAACACACATACTTAAAACAATTACATATAGTATGAGAATTAATATTACTAAGCCAAGTCCAAATACTTTAAAACAACTGCTTAAATAAAACTTAGAATTAGAAACTTCAATGCAAAACTTTTCAGAAACCTATTTCAGGGTTTAGTAAGTATTGTTATTTTATTATGTTGAAAATATTAATTTTGTTTATCAAGATGTAAATATGCAATATGTAATATACAAATGCATGCATAATTCACTTTAATTTTTTTGATTGATTCAGCTGTTTCTTCTTTTTTTTTATTTTATTTTATTTTATTTTTTTAATTTACATTCCAAATCACTTCCCCTTTCCCGTTTCCTCCCTCCCCGAAAGTCCCATAAGCCCCCTTCCCTCCCTCTTTTCTCCATTCAACCCCCTCTCGTTACTCTGTTCTGGCGTTCCCTACATCCAGTCTTTCCAGGACTAGGGGTCTCTCCTTCCATCTTTTTAGAAATCTATTGATATGCAGATTGTGTCTAGGGTATTCCGAGATTCTGGGTCAATATCCCCTTATCAGTGACTGCATACCATGTGTGTTCTTTTGTGATTGGGTTACCTCACTAAGGATGATATTTTCAAGATCTGACCATTTGCCTAGGAATTTCGTGAATTCATTGTTTTTAATTGCAGAGTAGTATTCCATTGTGTAAATATACCACATCTTCTGAATCCATTCCTCCATTGAGGGACATCTGGGTACTTTCCAGCTTCTGGCTATTATAAATAAGGCTTCTATGAATATAGTGGAGCATGTGTCCTTATTGCATGCGGGTAAAGTCTCTGGGTATATGCCCAGGAGTGGTATAGCCGGATCCTCCGGGAGTGTCATGCCCAGTTTTCTGAGGAACCGCCAGACTGCTTTCCAGAGTGGTTGTACCAGCCTGCAATTCCACGAGCAGTGGAGGAGTGTTCCTCTTTCTCCACATCCTCGCCAACAACTGCTGTCTCCTGTGTTTTTGATCTTAGCCATCCTGACTGGTGTGAGATGGAATCTCAGGGTTGTTTTGATTTGCATTTCCCTAATGACTAAGGATGATGAACATCTCTTTAGGTGCTTCTCAGCCATTAGATATTCTTCAGGTGAGAATTCTTTGTGTAGCTCTGTACCCCATTTTTTAATAGGGTTACTTGCCTCTCTGGAGTTTAACTTCTTGAGTTCTTTGTATATCTTGGATATTAGCCCTCTGTCGGATGTAAGGTTGGTAAAGATCATTTCCCAGTTAGTTGGTTGCCACTTTGTCTTTTTGACAGTGTCTTTTGCCTTGCAAAAACTTTGTAATTTAATGAGGTCCCATTTGTCTATTCTTGATCTTAGAGCATAAGCTATTGGAGTTCTGTTCAGGAAATTCTCCCCTGTGCCCATATGTTCAAGGTTCTTCCCTAGTTTCCCTTCTATTAGTTTCAGTGTGTCTGGTTTTATGTGGAGATCTTTGATCCACTTAGAATTGAGCTTAGTGCAAGGAGATAAGGATGGGTCAATTTGCATTCTTCTGCATGTTGACCTCCAGCTGAGCCAGCACCATTTGTTGAAAAGGCTATCTTTTTTCCACTGGATGGTTTTAGCTCCTTTGTCAAAGATCAAGTGACCATAGGAGTGTGGATTCATTTCTGGGTCTTCAATTCTGTTCCATTGATCTGCATGTCTGTTACTGTACCAATACCATGCACTTTTTAACACTATTGCTCTGTAGTACAGCTTGAGGTCCAGGATACTGATTCCCCCAGAGGTTCTTTTACTCTTGAGAATAGTTTTAGCTATTCTGGGTTTTCTGTTATTCCAGATGAATTTTTGAATTGCTCTTTCTAACTCTATGAAGAATTGAGTTGGGATTTTGATGGGGATTGCATTGAATCTGTGTATTACTTTTGGTAAGATGCTCATTTTTACTATATTAATACTGCCAATCCATGAGCATGGCAGATTTTTCCATCTTCTGAGGTCTTCTTCAATTTCTTTCTTCAGAGACTTGAAGTTCTGGTCATACAGATCTTTCACTTGTTTGGTTAGAGTCACGCCAAGATACTTAATATGGTTTGTGGCTATCGTGAAGGGTATTATTTCTCTTACTTCTTTCTCAGCCTGCTTATCCTTTGAGTATAGGAAGGCTTCTGACTTGCTTGAGTTGATTTTATATCCAGCCACTTTGCTGAAGTCGTTTATCAGCTGTAGGAGTTCTCTGGTGGAGTTCTTTGGGTCGCTTATGTATACTATCATATCGTCTGCAAATAGTGATAGTTTGACTTCTTCCTTTCCAATTTGTATCCCTTTGACCTCTTTTTGTTGTCTAATTGCTCTAGCTAGAACTTCAAGTACTATATTGAAAAGATATGGAGAGAGAGGTCAGCCTTGTCTAGTCCCTGATTTTAGTGGGATTGCTTCAAGTTTCTCTCCATTTAGATTGATGCTGGCTACTTGTTTGCTGTAAATTGCTTTTACTATGTTTAGATATGGGCCTTGAATTCCTGATCTTTCCAAGACCTTTAGCATGAAAGGATGCTGAATTTTGTCAAATGCTTTCTCAGCATCTAATGAGATGACCATGTGGTTTTTTTTCTTTGAGATTGTTTATGTAGTGGATTACATTGATGGATTTCCTTATATTGAACTATCCCTGCGTGGTGAATGATCGTTTTGATGTGTTCTTGGATTCGGTTGGCAAGAATTTTATTGAGTATTTTTGCATCGATATTCATAAGAGAGATTGGCCTGAGATTCTCTTTCTTTGTCGGATCTTTGTGTGCTTTTGGTATTAGTGTAATTGTGGCTTCATAGAACGAGTTGGGTAGTGTTCCTTCTGTTTCTATTTTGTGGAACAGTTTGAAGAGTATTGATGTTAGGTCTTCTTTGAAGGTCTGATAGAATTCTGCACTAAAACCATCTGGACCTGTGCTTTTTTTGGTTGGAAGACTTCCAATGACAACTTCTATTTCTTCAGGGGTTATAGGACGGTTTAGATGGTCTATTTGATCCTGATTTAATTTTGGTACTTGGTATCTGTCAAGGAAATTGTCCATTTCCTCAAGATTTTCTAGTTGTGTTGAATACAGGTTTTTGTAGTAGGATCTGATGATTTTTTGAATTTCCTCAGTTTCTGTTGTTATCTCTCCCTTTTCGTTTCTGATTTTATTAATTTGGATACTATCTCTGTGCTCTCTGGTTACTCTGGCTAAGGGCTTATCTATCTTGTTAATTTTCTCAAAGAACCAACTCCTCGTTTTGTTGATTCTTTGTATGGTTTTATTTGTTTCTACTTGATTGATTTCAGCCCTGAGTTTGATGATTTCCTGCCTTCTACTCCTCTTGGGTGTATTTGCTTCTTTTTGTTCCAGGGCTTTCAGGTGTGCCATTAAGCTGTTAGTGTATGCTGTCTCCCATTTCTTTTTGGCGGCACTCAGGGCTATGAATTTTCCTCTTAGCACTGCTTTCATTGTGTCCCATAAATTAGGGTATGTTGTGCCTTCATTTTCATTAACTTTCAAAAAGTCTTTGATTTCTTTCTTTATTTCCACCTTGACCAAGTTATCATTGAGTAGAGCATTGTTCAGCCTCCATGTGTACGTGGGTTTTCTTTTGTTTTTGTTGCCATTGAAGACCACCCTTATTCCATAGTGATCTGATAGGAGGCTTGGGATTATTTCTATCTTCTTGTATCTGTTGAGGTCTGATTTGTGACCAATTATATGGTCAATTTTGGAGAAGGTACCATGAGGAGCTGAGAAGAAGGTGTATTCTTTAGCTCTAGGATGAAATGTTCTATATATATCAGTTAGTTCCATTTGGTCCAAGGCTTCAATTAGATTCACTGTGTCCCTGTTTAGTTTCTGCTTTCCTGAACGATCCATTTCAGAGAGCGGGGTGTTGAAGTCACCCACTATTATTGTGTGTGGTGCGATGTGTGCTTTGAGTTTTAGTAAAGTTTCTTTTATGAATGAGGGTGCCCTTGCATTTGGAGCATAGATATTCCGAATTGAGAGTTCTTGATGGTGGATTTTTCCCTTGATCAGTATGTAGTGTCCTTCTGTGTCTTTTTTGATGACTTTAGGTTGAAAATCAATTTTATCCGATATTAGGATGGCTACTCCACCTCGTTTCTTGGGGCCATTTGCTTGTAAAATTGTTTTCCAGCCTTTTACTCTGAGGTAGTGTTTGTCTTTGACACGGAGGTGCGTTTCCTGCATGCAGCAAAATGCTGGGTCCTGTTTACGTATCCAGTCTGCTAGTCTATGTCTTTTAATTGGGGAATTGAGACCATTGATATTAAGAGAGATTAAGGCATAGTGATTATTGCCATCTGCCATTCTTGACGCTATCTTTATGTTTGAGTGGTTATCTACTTTTGGGTTTGATTCAAGAAGGTTATTATCTCATTTTTTCCAGGGTGTTGTTTCTCTCCCTGTATTGGAGGTTTCCACCTATTATCCATTGCAGGGCTGGATTTGTGGAAAGATATTGTGAAAATTTGGTTTTATCATGAATATCTTGGTCTCTCCATCTATGGTGATTGAGAGTTTTGCTGGGTATAGTAGTCTAGGCTGGCATTTGTGCTGTCTTAGTGTCTGCATGAGATCTGCCCAGGATCTTCTGGCTTTCATAGTCTCTGGTGAGAAGTCTGATGTGATTCGGATAGGTCTTCCTTTGTATGTTACTTGGCCCTTTTCTCTTACTGCTTTTAGTATTCTTTCTTTGTTTAGAACATTCGGTGTTTTGATTATTATGTGACGGGAGGTATTTCTGTTCCGGTCCAGTCTGTTTGGAGTTCTGTAGGCTTCTTGTATGTTCATCGGCATCTCTCTCTTTAAGTTAGGGAAGTTTTCCTCCATAATTTTGTTGAAGATGTTTACTGGCCCTTTAAGTTGCAAATCTTCACTCTCATCTATACCTATAATCCTTAGGTTTGGTCTTCTCATTGTGTCCTGGATTTCCTGGATGTTTTGGGTCACACGTTTTTTGCATTTTGCATTTTCTTTGACTGTTGAGTCGATGCTTTCTATGGAATCTTCAGCACCTGAGATTCTTTCTTCCATCTCTTGTATTCTATTGTTGATGTTTGCATCTATGACTCTTGATTTCTTCCCAAGGTTTTCTATCTCCAAAGTTGTCTCCCTTTGTGATTTCTTAGTTGTTTCTACTTCCTTTTTTAGTTCCTGGATGGATTTGCTGAGATCCTTCACTTGTTTGTTTGTATTTTCCTGTATTTCTTTAAGGTATTTTTGCATTACCTCTTTCAGGATTTCTTCCTGATGACCCACGTTCTTCTGCATTTCTCTGAGCGATTTTTGTGTTTCCTCCTCATGGGATTCCATCTGTTGATCCATCGTCTCCTGCATTTCTTTAAGCAGTTCTCGTGTTTCCTTTGTAAGGGCATCTAACCGTTGATTCATTTCTTTAAGCAATTTTTGTGTTGCCTCCTTATGGGCATCCATCTGTTGACCCATATTCTTCTGCATTTCTTTATGCAAATTTTGTGATTCCTTTGTGAGTGCATCTACCCGTTGATTCATCTCGTTAAGCGATTTTTGTGTTGTCTCCTTGTGCGCCTCCATCTTTTGATCCATGTTCTCCTGCATTTCTCTAAGCGATTTTTGTTTTTCCTTTGTAAGGGCTTCTAACCGTTGATTCATGGTCTCCTGTAACTCTTTATGAGATTTATTTGTGTCCTTCTTGTGATCCTCTAATAGGATCATGAGAAGTGATTTTAAATCCAGATCTTGTCTTTCGGGTGTGGTGGGGTATCCAGGACTTGCTGCTGTTGGAGAGTTGGGTTCGGATGGTCCCACATTACTTTGATTTTTGTTAGTAACATTCCTACGTTTGCCTTTTGCCATCTGGATACCTCTGGTGTTAGTTGGTTCTGCTGCCACTGGCTGTTTGTTGGACCTCCTGTGAGCCTGCAAAGCTATTTCTGCCCCCCCCTGGATTACCAGGATTCCCCTGGCACCGATTTCTGGGGCCTGCCTGCTCCTGAGTGACTTTGGAGCCCTAATGTGCCTTGCCCCAAGTGATCTTATATTGGGGAGGCCTTGCACATCTAAAGGTTCAGCCTAGTGGATTCCTGGAGCAGAGGTCGCCAAAGGGAGGCTGGTAGGCTCCTGCCCTGTGCAGGGGTGTGTGATCTCTCCGGGGGGGAGGGGGCGTCCCTCTGCCAGGCAGAAGTCCCACAGCAGAGCTGGCGCGCTGGTTACTGCAGATCAGCCCAGCACTTGGGAGCAGGTTACACACAAGCTGCCTGAGACCGAAGCGATATTATGCCTGTCTGTCTCTGAGCCTGGCGGTCCCAACTACCTGGCCACTGGAGCAAAGATGGCGTAGGGCACTCTCTGTGGCACCGCTCACCCTGTAGACGCGATGGCCCGCCGATCTGGCACCCAGACGACCACAGCGCTGACCCATTCTCGGGCACAGATGGAAGCCCCAACAGGCCGTGTCCCAAGTGATGTTATATTGGGGATAGGGAGCTTGGGGTACCTGTCTCTTCAGCGCAGTCTGCGGGAACAGAGGTCGCGGAAGGAAAGCTGGTAGACTCCCGCCCAGTGCGGGGTCCCTCTGCCAGGCAGAAGTCCCACAGCAGAGCTGGCGCGCTGGTCACTGCAGATCAGCCCTGCACCTGGGAGCCGCACACACACAAGCCGCCCGAGACCCAAGCGACATTATGCCTGTCTGTCTCAGAACCTGGCTGTCCCAACCTCCCAGTCACTGGAGCAAAGATGGCGGGCTGTTTCTTCTTTATATACTCTTTATTGAAAATCTTTTTCACAGTATTAGAACTACACCAAAAGAAATTGCCAGGATCTTAACAAATTCTTACAGAAATTTCTGTAGAATTCTAGGCAATTGGTAAAAGAAGACAATATATTACATAGCTCTGATATAAAGCAAACATCATTAGTTATTTTTAACATAGTTAACTTCAACAGATTGACCTAAACTAGTAATTATTTTATGTACCTTTGCCTGGAATCTGGAAATCTGATAAATAATATATTTAGCATCATTCTTGTAAACTACAAACAAGAAGATACAGTAGAGATGTCTCTGTAATATTATCCATTTTTATTTTATAGACCAATATATTCAATTTTTTACCTATATAACTATTCAAATAATGTTACTCCTATATACCTTTAAAAGTCTATTTGGGAATTGTGACTACACTGGAAGAGTAGAAATTAAAATGAAATCCTTTCTTCCAGGCTATAGAGAATAAAGGTAACATTTCAAATGAAAGCTACAAATAGTATCCCTTCTCTTTCTAGCAATATCCTGTTTTCTTAGGCTGGAATGATGCTGAGGAAAAGAAATAAAGTACAATACCAGCAGGCAGCATCCTGCTGCGTTAAGTCAATGAAAGAGCTCCCTGGTGGATCTAAGTTCACTGGAGTTCAAATTAAAATGTATCCAGGTCACAGTCTAAGTTCCAGGGTCACTCAGTCTTGAATCTGTTCTTGTGTAGGTGTGGAATTCCATGCTTGTGTTCCTCCTTACTGTAGCTTAATTCTACAGACCTATTGACCATTAAAATCACTTTCTTCTTGGCTACTTAACAGCCAATATGAGATGTGACTCATCTGTTTGCTAAATTTAAAGTTATTACTTTTCTTCTGCTCCTGACTTTGATATTTATAGAATGCAAGGAGAACATAAAAAGGAATATATAAGAGATCCTGTACGTGAATATTAAATCTTCCAGGTAATATGTTTAAACGTGAGTCAAGGGGCAATGAAAAAATTCAAGGTCTTAGGAGGAGAGACAAGTTCAGAATTAAATATCAAGAATATGGCAGCTTGAAGGGGTTTGCGGCCCCATAAGAGAAACAACAATATCAACCAACCAGTACGCCCCCCCCCGAGCTCCCAGAGACTTAACTACCAATCAAAAAGTACACGTGGAGTAACCCTTGGCTGCAGCCGCATATGTAGCAGAGGATGGCCTTATCTGACATCAATGGGAGAGGAGATCCTTGGTCTTGTGAAGGCCTGATGCCCCAGTGTAGGAGGACGCTAGGGTGGTAAGGCAGAAATGGGTGAATGGGTGGGGGAGCAACCTCATAGATGCAGAGGGATCGGGGATGAGATAGGGAGTTTCCGAAGGGTAAACCAGAAAGAGGGATAACGGGATAACATTTGAAAGGTAAATAAATAAAATAATCAAAAAAAAAAAAAAAGAAGAAGAAGAAGGAGAAGAAGAAGAAGAAGAAGAAGAAGAAGAAGAAGAAGAAGAAGAAGAAGAAGAAGAAGAAGAATATGGCAGCTTGATTTAGCAATTTCATCTGAACTGCAATTCACATTTTTCCACCATTTCTCTAAACAAAATTGTCTTCCTGAAACTTTCATGATTGTTGACAATCTGAGAACTGTCCCTGAGACTTTACGAACCATAAGGATCACGCCGCATCTGATTGTCTTCAGTGGTCACTTTATACTTAATGTGAACTCTTCTCAGGGTTTGAAGGGCGGGAATCCTTTTCCTAGTTTTACACCAGACAACACTGAAACATGCATACTCGCTTAAAATATCACCTTAATTTCAATGCTATGATTCTTGACTTAGACCAAAAATCATTAAATAGCATGTGTCAGTCAAGGCCTGTGAGCATCACTTTCGCTGTTATTCACCCTTTCGTACCTCATAGCAGCCTTCTCGGAAAGGGTTAACTTTGCTTCTTGTATGGACACAGAAAACAGCCATTGAAATTACTCAACAAAGCATGTGTGCTTCGTCTAGCTTCAGATAGCCAGTTTGTCCTTAATACATTAGTAATAGTGTATTATACTGTCATAGTATATTAAAACTTACATTACCCAGAAAAACGTACCCGATGTTTGATTGAAGTTTGCCACCTTAGTACATGCAATTAAGTTTCATTTTCTTTATGGTTTTTCAAAACAGTACTTAAATTACATACTTGTTGTTAAGTCATCTAATATCCAGTGACAGTGATTTACAATTGCATATTATGTGCATTGCTGAAAGAACTCGATGTTATGTAACATTGCATGCTATTTCTGTGTTTCAAAATTTTCCTTAAAATATCTAAAATTTGTCTTTGGTTGAATAAATTTTCATTGTCACTCTTGTTATCATGGAAATGTCAGTTTTATTATCCTATTTGTACTCTGCAATGTGTTGTAATTATTGAAATCCATCAAAATAGTATTATGAAATAGAGTTATTATTCATTTGACAGTCACGTAGCTTGAAAATTGGTTCCCGTGCCTTCAGTATTTTCTGGATGTCCTACATGAGTTGTAATTTCCTTCAACCCACAGATAATGCCCAGTCTGTGACCTGAATTAAGAAGTAGACAAGTAGATGTAACCGCTGCTCACCGTGTTCAGTCTTCTCATCCTAGATCCCCTTGACCAAAGATTCCCAGGCTTTAAAAACAGCAGAATGAAGAAGGGAAAATAAAAACTTCTCTCTACCTGGGTAGTCTTTATCAGGCTAGATCCAGCTGGAAATACACTAAAACTGCATCCCGTTGTTTTGTGTAAATTGGTTAAGAAGATGAAAGGGTTGGTAAAGATCATTTCTTAGTTAGTTGGTTGCTGTTTTGTCCTATTGACATTGTCCCTTGTCTTACAGAAACTTTGTAATTTTATGAGGTCCCATCTGTCAATTCTTGATCTTAGAGTATAAGCTATTGGTGTTCTGTTCAGGAAATTCTCCCCAGTGCCCATATGTTCAAGGTTCTTCCCTAGTTTCCTTTCTATTAGTTTCAGTGTGTCTGGTTTTATATGGAGGCCCTTGATCCACTTGGAATTGAGGTGATAAGGGGATATTAACCCAGAATCTCGGAATACCCTAGACACAATTTGCATATCAATAGATTTCCAAGAAGATGGAAGGAGAGACCCCTGGTCCTAGAAAGACTGGATGTAGGGGAATGCCAGGACAGAGAAGCGAGAGGGGGTTGAATGGGGAAAAGAGGGAGGGAAGGGGGCTTATGGGACTTTCGGGGAGGGAGGAAACGGGAAAGGGGAAATGATTTGGAATGTAAATAAAAAAACTTAGAAAATAAAAAAAAATGGGAAAAAAATTAGAAAAAAAAAGATGAAAGGGAAATATCGGCCTATTTCCAAAAAAAAATAAAAAAATAAAATTAAAATAATTATTTTATTATTTTTTATTTATTTACATTTCAAATGTTAACCTATTAACCCCCTTCCAAATTTCCGCCCACAAACTCCCTATTTCTAAACCTCCCCCTGCTTCTGTGAGGGTGCTCCCCCACCTGCCCATCTACTCCTGCCTGAATGCCCAACTATTCCCCTATCCTGGGTCATCAAGCTTCCACAGGACCAAGGGGTTCCCCTCCCAGTGATGCCAGATAAGGCCATCCTCTGCTACATATCCAGCTGGAGCCATGGGTACCCACTGTGTACTCTTTGGTTGGTGGTTTAGACCCTAGGAGCTGATTCATTGATGGTTTTTCTATGAGGTTACACGGGCCTTCAACTCCTACAGTCCTTGACCTAACTTCTCCGTTGGGGTTGCTGTGCTCAGTCCAATGTTTAGCTGTATACATCTGCAACTGTCTTGGTCCAGCTCTGGCAGAGTCTCTGAGGGGACAAACTTTTCTAACTTTTGCTCAGTAGAGTTTCTTGTAACTGCACTAGCAGTATAGAAATAACTTCCACAGAGAGAAGATAGATGATCTTTACATTTGCATCAAAATGTCCAGAGAATGTGTCATGTGGCAGGAAATGTAAAGAATGATGTTTCTTTTTTTTTACTTTGAAGAATTAAGGATCAATCTGGGACCTTCCAGTTATTAGACAAGTGGTGCCCCAATGAATTATATCCCATTTTGTAATCTTCAATCTTCAGTGTTTAGCATGCTGGGATTTTTTTAAGGTGTTACACTGCTGAGACCCTGAGATCCATTCCAGCAATGTGAAAATAATGCAGATAATTAAAATATATCATTTAGTTCCATCTATTTAATATGACCCTTCAGTTAGCAATGTCGCTTCACATTTGTTTAAAATATCTAATAAATAAAAGAAAATTTAGTTATTCTTAAAAACAGAATAATTCAAATTTGTAATGTTTTGTAAGGTTTTGTTTTATTGTACATTAAAAAATGCTACATTATACAGGCATTATACATGCTTGCTTCATATAATTAATATACATGTAACTCCTTTAAATATGTTGAAAAGGATTCTCATTGGGAATCCAATTTTATTAACATTCAAATTCGTTAAGAACATAAGTTTACATATATTGGATCGATTAAATATCTTGTCATTTATTGAAATTTTTATTTAAAAAATTAAAAATCGAATTAACAGATTTCAAAATCATTTTCCATTAATATTCATGCAAGATTATCACAAACAGTGAAACTGACTTTGTGAGTGTTTGCATGAACATCTCTATGTAAACACAGTTATTTTTTTTATTATTTATTTTATTTTATTTTTTTAATTTACATTCCAAATCACTTCCCCTTTCCCGTTCCCTCCCTCCCCGAAAGTCCCATAAGCCCCCTTCCCTCCCTCTTTTCTCCATTCAACCCCCTCTCGTTACTCTGTCCTGGCATTCCCCTACATCCAGTCTTTCCAGGACCAGGGGTCTCTCCTACCATCTTTTTAGAAATCTATTGATATGCGGATTGTGTCTAGGGTATTCCGAGATTCTGGGTCAATATCCCCTTATCAGTGACTGCATACCATGTGTGTTCTTTTGTGATTGGGTTACCTCACTAAGGATGATATTTTCAAGATCTGACCATTTGCCTAGGAATTTCGTGAATTCATTGTTTTTAATTGCAGAGTAGTATTCCATTGTGTAGATATACCACATCTTCTGAATCCATTCCTCCGTTGAGGGACATCTGGGTTCTTTCCAGCTTCTGGCTATTATAAATAAGGCTGCTATGAACATAGTGGAGCATGTGTCCTTATTGCATGCAGGTAAAGTCTCTGGGTATATGCCCAGGAGTGGTATAGCCGGATCCTCCGGGAGTGTCATGCCCAGTTTTCTGAGGAACCGACAGACTGCTTTCCAGAGTGGTTGTACCAGCTTGCAATTCCACCAGCAGTGGAGGAGTGTTCCTCTTTCTCCACATCCTCGCCAACAACTGCTGTCTCCTGTGTTTTTGATCTTAGCCATCCTGACTGGTGTGAGATGGAATCTCAGGGTTGTTTTGATTTGCATTTCCCTGATGACTAAGGATGATGAACATCTCTTTAGGTGCTTCTCAGCCATTAGATATTCTTCAGGTGAGAACTCTTTGTGTAGCTCTGTACCCCATTTTTAATAGGGTTATTTGCCTCTCTGGAGTTTAACTTCTTGAGTTCTTTGTATATATTGGATATTAGCCCTCTGTCGGATGTAAGGTTGGTAAAGATCATTTCCCAGTTAGTTGGTTGCCGCTTTGTCTTTTTGACAGTGTCTTTTGCCTTGCAAAAACTTTGTAATTTAATGAGGTAAACACAGTTATAATCTAATGAATAATAGATCACATAGTCTGCTTTTAACTTCACTATGTACACATGATGAATCATTGGTTTTAGAAGAACAACAAGCATTATCAATGCTGAGTGACTTGTGACATTTGAATTTTTAATTAATTTTTCATGCTATATTTTGAGCATATTTTCCTTCTCCCAACTCCCAACTCCTACCTGATTCTCCCTCCTTCCTACCCATCCCATTGTGTGTTCTTATTCTCTTTATTTAAAGAGCAAACAAAACAAAACAAAAACGAAAATCAACTAAAAACAAAACAGCCAAAAGTCCAATAAGACCAAAAATATTCCAAACAAGAAAGAAACAAAAGTACACTCAAAGAAAATCTGGATTCATTTTTCATTGGCCAACTACTTCTAGGCATAGAGTGTTCCCTGGAATGTCTCAAATGTGATTCATGGTGTGATGTGATATGTGTTATGACACTTCCCTGGAGAAACTGATTTTCTCTTTGCCATAGGGGATTAGTTGCAATGTCTTATTTAGAAGTGGGTCCCCGTGTTTACTTCTCCCTCTCAGTGTAGGATCTCATTTGACTTGAGGCTGTACGGGTATGGTATGTGATGTCACAGGCATGTGAGTTGATATGAGCATCAGTCCTGTTATTTCTGAAAAACACTGTTTCTTCGGAGTCATTCATTAATTCTGGCTATTACAATCATCCTACTTCCTCCTTCCCATGATGCTTGAGAGAAGGGGATGGATGAACACTCTGATTTAGGACTCAGTGTTCTACAGTTTCTGATTCTATATACATCCTCCAGTTGTCTCTGTGTTATTCCACATCTGCTGTAAGAAGTACCTTTCTAATGGGAGTTGAAATGAAGCATGGATCTATTACTATAATAGAATGTCATTGTGAACCATTTGATTGCTATGTTAATTTAGGTAATATTAGTAGTATTTTCTCCAACTCCATGTTTTTTTGGCCACTTTAGCAGTGTCAGGTATGGATTCCATTTCTTGGAAAGTTCTCAAATCCCTTCAAAAAATGAATAATTTCTCCTATACTATGGCATTAGAATTTTACATAAGATTACTATGACCTTTAGAGCAATTACAGAGAAGTTAATGCTCAAGGGTAAATAGCCCTATTCTTTAAGGGAGAGCGATTAAGCATATGAGAATATTACTAGCATCAAGTATATGTAGACACAGACACTTCTGAACACCTTATAATGCACAGGATATTCAGCCATTACGGTATTTGTCCAATGGAGTAATTTGATTTCTTATCGTTATCAAAGAGAGAAACAGAAAGACGCAGAGAGGAACAGAGAGAGTCAGAGACAGGAAGAGACAGAGTCAGAGACAGAGAGAGATAGTCAGAGATAGAGAGACAGAGAAGGAACAACACAACATCCTACTATACTAAAACCATTCATTCATTTATTTATCTAAAACACCTTATTTATTATGAGGGGATTGCACACAAGATTTAAAATAAAAAATAAAAATAAAACTTACCTATGATTTACATGTGATACTACCAAAACAAAATAAATAAAATAATCTTATAAACCCCTCTCTTAACAAAGGTCTTCAAAACAATGGCAATATGCTTTAGAATTTAAGCAAGAAATCTAAGATAAGAAAAAGATTGGTGTGTTTTAAAGGGCCTTATTGTATAAAATGTAATTTATGGACTAAAGCATTTCAGATTGTGAGAAACCTAGGATGAAGAAGCTCCTCTAGTCAGCTTCCCTCACTCAGCCAAAATAATAACTATGTGTTTGCTGGATCCTCCACAACCACTACTGGATACTGGGAGCCTGCTGTATTCATCAGCCCTAAGTATTACACACTTACTCCCTCATTCTAATCATCAAGACTGAAATTCAGTTAAGTCCGACAAGAGAATGACAAATCATGGTGTCTTGTTCTAACACAAGCGATTTTGTATTCCTGGAATGCCATTAAGTCAGTTAATGCTGCTTAGAAGCGTCACACAGAAACATTCTGGTTCATTGGTTTCTCATTATTATGCTTTCAGAAATAAAAAATATCACTCATACTAGAATACGTGTAGCACACATGTTGAATGTGAATTCTGAAATGGAAAATATGGTTAATGATAGACAGAAAAGGGAGTTAAGTGGAAGTAAAAAGGTGAAAATTGGAAGATGAATTTGTGATGATAATGTATGTAGTGGTTCATAGGAAGTAAGAAAAGGAACTCTGAGCCACTCTCTAAAGATGTTTTAAAATGGAGTACTGGAAAGCATTAATTGGGAACTTTCTATGCCATTTCTTAAATACAGTTTAAGGAAAGAAATTAAACTTTAGCATTTTTCATTTTTTTTCTTAAAATGAAGCCAATACATTCTGCAAATGGGATGCTTTATGTATATATTGTTTTCCACAGAGAGTTAGATGATCTCATTCATCACAAGCAGCAAGAACAGGAACAGATGCTATGCATTTGGACTTTGAAAATAACAAATTGGAAATAAAGTTTAATAATGCTTGTTTTAAAAAAGTGTTTATGCTACTAAATAGTACATTCCACTCTATTGCTCTCCCTTTTCAACATCTTTTGATTCAAATAGTACCTTAATTTTCAATCCATAAAACATTCATAGAAAATCATCCTCAAAAAATGTATGTAATGGTTGTTCAGCATAAAAACTAAAATGAAAACCAACTACATGGACATATCTGAATGAAAACAAATGAATTGTCATTGTTGACAGGAATTATTTCATTTAACAAGTTATAATATAATCACAAACTCATATGTGATTCTCAATTTATTTTTATCAAATTATTTTAATTTGGAATTTTTCACTGAACAATTAATTGGATTAAATCACATGTAGTTGTTTACATATTTTTGAGGATTTCATATAAAATTGTAGTGTTTACATAATTTCTACCATCCAACACTCACCACTCACTCCTCCTATTCCCTTATCCCTGTCTTTTATTACATCTTCTTCTTCTATTACTATTATTGTTATTTATTATTATTATTATTATTGTTGTTGTTGTTGTTGTTATATGTGGGTATGAATACAACCTTCTGGATCAATTTGGTTTTGCTTATAGACATGGATAGGGCTAGCTACTTGAGAGTATAACTCATCAGGGAACACATCTCTGGGATGGGGATGACTGACTGACTTATTCCCTTTTTCTTAGCCACCATAAATCACCTGTAACTATTCATCTAGGAATGGTGCATTCTGAGATTTCTCCATTCACATTTGAATGTTAACAGGTAGTGTCACTGTGCAGGTCCTCTTTAGATGATCATATTATTAATGTCTTAACATTTCATGGCTGCAACTCTTGTCATCTATAGAAGACAAGAGTTCACAAAAGACATCTTGATCTTCTGGAACTTGTAAAGTTCCTGACACTCTTCAGCATATTCCATTAGCTTAATCTTTAGAGATGCATTTTAGATACATCACCTGGAGGTGGGCACTCCACAGTCAGCTGAGTACATATCTCTGTATTTTGACTAGTTGTATATTTCTGTAATGGAGTCAATCTTCTGAAGAAAGAAGCTTTTACAATGATGGGTGAGAGCTGCACAAAGTATCTACAGTGTATCTTCTACTGAGTTCACTGGAATATATACACCTGAATTTAGTAGTGTAGTTTTGAACTCATGTACTAACTTTAAATACTGACTTATGCCCCAAAGAAACAGCTGAGTGCACTGCACACACAGCTCTGAAAGAACCCACTCCCCTTAAAAGATGTGAATAACAGTTTGTCACAAACTCCCTCTCACATCTTGTGAAACACAAACAACCAAGAAATGCAGTCCCTGCCAATCTTGATTACACTTAATGGATCTGTATGAACACTATACTGAACAATCACTGGAAGCAAAAGCAATGTAATATGTTCAAAGAATGCCATAGGACGCATCACTAGCAGAATTATAAGTAGTGATTCCAGATAATGTAAAAGTTAATGACAACAAAATGTACAAATTGTTATACTTGCTACATAAACCTATACCAAGAAACACGGGGATCATGAGCTAACATGATGATCAGGTAACTCCAAGACAACAGCATGCTCCCTAGTAATATATCCCAAGATAAGGAAAGGAAAGTGACAGGCAGCATAGTAATGCCTTCAAGAGCAAGGCTTTAGGTAAGTGGGAGAGGGAGCATCCTCATAGAAGCAGAGGGAAGGGGTATGGGAGAAGGGGGTTACGGAGAGGAAACTGAGAAAGGGGACAACATTTGAAAGGTAAATACATAAAATATCCAATAAAAAGAGAAAAATAAATAAGGTATAGCAGGATACAGTAGAAGAAAATTTTTGATTTAATTATGAAGATAATTCATACTTTGAATGTAAAATTAAAGGAGTAGATAAATGTTGTACAAACCACCAATACAAACCATAGTGCTAAAGACCATATCAAATGAAATGAAACACAGTTGAGAACACCCAAAGTATGATTAACCAGAGAGAAGAAGCCATTCTAAAATTAAAGATAAAACATATGAAATAGGAGAAAAAGAAAGAAAACTCTTGAAAGAAGAATTTTTTTTAAAGACTAAGGAGTAGTATGAAGCAACAATTACTCTGATACCTAAACCACACAAGGACCCAACCAAAAAAAGAGAACTTCAAACCAATATTGCTTATGAATATCGATGCAAAAATACTCAATAAAATTCTGGCAAACCTAATCCAAGAACGCATCATAACCATCATTCACCATGATCAAGTAGGCTTCATCCCAGGGATTCAAGGTTGGTTTGCTATACAAAAATCCATTAATATAATCCACTATATAAACAAACTCAAAGGAAAAAAATCACATAATCATCTCCTTAGATGCAGAGAAAGCATTTGACAAAATACAACACCACTTCATGTTAAAAGTATTAGAGACATCAGGAATTCAAGGTACATGCCTAAACACAATAAAAGCAATTTACTGAAAACTAATAGCCAATATCAAATTAAATGGAGACATACTTGAAGCAATCCCACTAAAATCAGGGTCAAGATAAGGATGCCCACTCTCCCCATATATACTCAATATAGTATGGCAAAGAAGAAATAAAGGTATCAGTATTTGCAGATAATATGATAGTATACATAGGTGACCCCAAAAATTTTACCAGAGAACTTCTCCAGCTGATAAACAACTTCAGCAAGGTGGCCGGATATAAAATTAATGCAAATCAATAAGAAGCCTTCCTTTATTTAAATGATAAACAGGCAGAGAAAGAAATTTGGGAAACAACTCCCTTCACAATAGCCACAAATAATATAAAATATCTTGGGGTAACTCCAACCAAACAAGTGAAAAACCTGTATGACAATAACTTCAAGTCTCTCAACAAAGAAATCAAAAAAGATCTCAGAAAATGGAGAGAACTTCCATGCTCATGGATAGGCAGAATTAAGGTAGTAAAATGGCCCTCCTTCCAAAGGCAATGTACAGATTCAATGCAATCCCCATCAAAATTCCAATACAATTCTTCAAAGACATTGCAAGAGCAATTCTCAAATTCATCTGGAAATTCAAAACACCCAGAATAGTAAAAAAAAAAGTCTTAATAATAGAAGAAGGACTTGGGGAATCACCATCCCTGACCTCTGGCTTTACTACAGAGCAATAGTGATAAAAACTGCAAGGTATTGGTACAGGGAAAGAAATGTTGATCAATGGAATAGAACTGAAGATACAGAAATAAAACCACACACTTATGAATGCTTGATCCTTAACAAAGACACCAAAAATATACAATGGAAAGAAGAAAGCATTTTCAATAGAGGGTGGTGGTTTAACCAGTTGTCTGCATGTAGAAAAAATGAAAAAAGCTCAAATCCAAATGGATCAAGTACTTCAACATAAAACCAGATACACTGAATCAAACAGAAGATAAAGTAGGAAAGAGCTTTGAAGTTATTGGCACAGGGGGAAATTTCCCAAACAGAACTCAAAGGGCTCATGCTCTAAAATCAAGTATTGATAAATGGGACCTCATGAAATGGGAAAGCTAGTGTAAGGCAAAGGACATAGCCAATAATGCAAATCGGAAACCTACAGATTGGGGAGAAAAAAAAAAACAAAAACCTTAACTAACCCCACATCCAATAGAGGGCTAATATCCAAAATATATAAAGAACTCACGAAGCTAGCCACCAAAAAACCAAACAAACCAATCAAAAAATGGGGCATAGAATTAAACCGAGAATTCACACCAGATGAATCTTGAATGGCTGAGAAGCACCTAAAGAAATGTTCAAAGTCCTTAGTGATCAGAGAAATGCAAATCAAAACGACCCTGAGATTCCAATCAGAATGACTAAGATCAAAACCTCAGGTGGACTCACGTTAGCTTGGATGTGGAGAAAGAGGAACACTCCTCCATAGCTGGTGGGATTGCAAACTGGTACAACCACTCTGAAAATCAATCAGGAGGTTCCTCAGAAAATTGGAACCACTATACCACTCTTGGGAATACACCCAAAAGATGCCCCCACCATGCCACAAGGGCAGGCATTCAAATGTGTTCATAGAGGCCTTATTTGTGATGGCCAGAAGCTGGAAATAACCCAGGTGTCCCAAGACAGAAGAATGGATGCAGAAAATGTGGTTCATTTACACAATGGAATACTACTCAGCTATTAAAAATGTGGACATCCTGAGTTTTGAAGACAAATGGATGGAACTAGAAAATATCATTCTGAGTGAGATAACTAAGACCCAAAAGGACATGCATGGTATGTACTCACTAATAAGTGGATATTAGCCCCCCACCAAAAAAATTTACAGAATAATCAAGATACAGTCCACAGAACTCAAAAAGGTCAAGAGGGAAAAGGGCCCAAGTGAGGATGCCTCAGTCCCGCTTGGGAGGGAGAAGAAAGCAATCACAAGTAGGGAGAGAGGGAGGGACGTGGGAGGGATAGTAGACAGGGATCAGGGGTCAGAGAAGAGAACGTGATCTGGTACTGGTTGAGGGAAAAGGACCAAAGCCCTGAGGGCCTGTAGAAAGAATGGAAGCAGGCAACCTTGGGAGGTAGGAGATTGGGGGGGGACCCACCAGAATGCACCAGAGACCTGGGAGGTGAGAGACTCTCAGGACTCAAAGGGAGGGACTTTAGATGAAATGCCAGAGAGTATGGAGAGGGAATGTATAGAGTTCATCTCCAGCAGGAAGACAGGGCATCAAATGAGGGAGGGAGTTGTCATCCCACAGTCAAAACTCTGACCCAGAAATGAAAAGGAGCCTGAAGAAAATAAGGTTAGGGACACGTTTAAAGTAGGATCCAGCTCAAAGGGAGGTCCCAAGGCCTGACACTATTACTGAGGCTATGGAGTGCTCACATAAATGAACTTAGTATGCCCACACTCTGGAAGACCCAACAAGCAGCTGAAAGAGTCAGATGCAGATATTTGCATTCAACCAATGGACAGAAGTTGCTGATCCCTGTGATTGAATTAGAGAAAAGCTAGAAGAAGCAGATGAGGAGGGCAACCCTGTAGAAGGACCAGCAGTCTCAATTAATCTGGACTCCCCCAGATCTCTCAAACAGTGGACCACCAACCAGGCAGCATATGTCAACAGATATGAGGACCCGAAGACATATACAGAAGAGAACTACAGGGTCTGGGTTCAGTCAGAGAAGATGCACCTAATACTCAAGAAACTGGTGCCCCAGGGAGTTTAGAGGTTTGGTGGGGTGGGGGTGCAGAGTAAATACATTCTGTTGGAGACAGGGTGTGGTGAGGAGGTAAGGGATGTGGAACAGTCAGAGAGAGAATGGGGGATGGGGGGTGGGAGGAATAAATCTGGAGTATAAATAAATAAATAAATAAATAAATAAATAAACAAACAAATAAAATAAGGCTATGAAACATTCATATTGTTTTTGTTCCGGAAGAATAAGTGAGAGGGAAATGTAAAAAAAAAACCTATTTTATGAAGCCCATAAAAACCCCAACTCTGAGAGAGTGCAGAGTGCACTCCGCCATCTTTGCTCCAGCATCAGGGAAGTTGGGACTGCCAGGCTCAGAGACAGACAGGCATAATATAGCTTGGCTCTCAGGCAGCTTGTGTGTACCCTGCTCCCAAGAGCTGGGCAGATCTGCAGTAACTGCGTGTGCCAGCTCTGCTGTGGGACTTCTGCCCTGCAGAGGGACGCCCCCTCGCCTCCCCCCCCCCCGGAGAGATCACACACCCCTGCACAGGGCAGGAGCCTAACAGCCTCCCTTTGGCGACCTCTGCTCCAGGAATCCACTACGCTGAGCCTTTGGATGTGCAGGGATTCCCCAATATAACATCACTTGGGGCAAGGCACAGCAGGGCTCCAAAGTCACTCAGGAGCAGGCAGGCCCCAGAAATGGGTGCCAGGGGAATCCCGGTAATCCAGGGAGGTCAGAAATAGCTTTGCAGGCTCACAGGAGGTCCAACCCACAGCCAGTGACAGCAGGACCAACTAACACCAGAGGTAACCAGATGGCAAAAGGCAAACGTAAGAATGTTACTAACAGAAATCAAAGTAATATGGCACCATCCGAACCCAACTCTCCAACAGCAGCAAGTCCTGGATACCCCACCACACCCGAAAGACAAGATCTGGATTTAAAATCACTTCTCATGATGCTATTACAGGATTTCAAGAAGGACACAAATAAATCTAATAAAAAATTACAGGAGAGCATGAATCAACGGTTAGAAGCCCTTACAAAGGAACTACAAAAATCGCTTAGAGGAATGCAGGAGAACATGGATCAACAGATGGAGGCCCACAAGGGGGCAACACAAAAATCGCTTAAAGAAATGAATCCTTAGTGAGGTAACCCAATCACAAAAGAACACACATGGTATGTAGTCACTGATAAGGGGATATTGACCCAGAATCTCGGAATACCCTAGACACAATACGCATATCAATAGATTTCCAAGAAGATGGAAGGAGAGACCTCTGGTCCTGGAAAGACTGGATGTAGGGGAATGCCAAGACAGAGAAGCGAGAGGGGGTTGAATGGGGAAAAGAGGGAGGGAAGGGGGCTTATAGGACTTTCAGGGAGGGAGGAAAATGGAAAGGGGAAATGATTTTGAATGTAATTAAAAAAAAACCTTAGAAAATAAAAACAAACAAACAAAAAAAGAAACCCCAACTCTTAGGATAGATAGACAACTAAGCCAGGACAGTAAATACTTGCTACTCTTATAGCTGTATTTTATTTGACAAATTAAACACCCAAACTAAAGGAAAAGTTCTACAAACAGTAAGCAAACAAAAGCAAGTCATTTATAATGCAATAAATCTTTAGGTACAATAAATCCTTGCAAGTCAGATGAGACTCGTATCTTAGAATTAATAAAAATATTAAAAGAAAAACAAACCCTCAAAAGTGAGATCTAAGCATAAACTGCTAACTAAAAGAATGAATCCAGCACTCTTTCATAAATGAAGATGTGACTTTCATAAATCCAGCCATCTTTCATAAATGAAGAGGATGTAACTCTCAGACACAGACAAAAGAATAGCTTTCATCATTATCTTACTGTTTGTATTGGAAAGAATAGAGGACATAATACACTGGAAAAAATTATCATAACCACCATTATAAAACACGCCACAACACATAAAATAGAAGATTTTCTCCTAGAAAGTCATCCTGGTAAAATGGGTTCAGAGAATAAAGTTGTAACAAAAAGAGTAATAATCATGTCAGAGCTTTCAATGAATTACCAGGCAAAAGAGTAGCTCCAGGAAGCCCACAGCACTGGTAGGAATCATCGTGCAGTACATTGGGCCAAGTACATAAACAGTAGTAAATGAGTACTTTAGTCAATAGGGTCATCCTAGAAGAGTCCTCACTTGTTAATACAATCTATATCTTTTACAATTCTATCCTGAAATTATTGTTTTATTTTATTGAATATTCTTTGATCAAAGCTTATAAATATTATGCTCTATATCCGCTTATCAGTGAGCGTATATCATGTGTGATTATTTGTGAATGGGTCATCTCACTCAGGATGACATTCTCCAGTTCCACCCACTTGCCTAAGAATTTCATGAATTCATTATTTTTAATAGCTGAGTAGTATTCCATAGTGTAAATATACCACATTTTCTGTACCATTTCTCCATTGAGGGACATCTGGGTTCTTTCTAGCTTCTGGCTATTATAAATAAAGCTGCTATGAACATAGTGGAGCATGTGTCCTTATTGCATGTTGGAGAGTCCTCTGGGTATATGCCCAGTAGTGGTATAGCTGGGTCCTCCGGTAGTATCATGCTGAGTTTTTTGAGGAACCGTCAAACTGATTTCCAGAGTGGTTTTACGAGTTTGCAATCCCACCAGCAGTGGAGGAGTGTTCCTCTTTCTCCACATCCTCACCAACACCAGCTGTCTCCTGAGTTTTTGATCTTAGCCATTCTGACTGGTATGAGGTGAAATCTCAGGGTTGTTTTGATTTGCGTTTCCCTGATGATTAAGGATGTTGAACATTTCCTTAAGTGTTTCTCAGCCATTCGATATTCCTCAGCTGAAAATTCTTGGTATAGCTCTGTACTCCATTTTTTAATAGGATTATTTGGCTCTCTGGAATCTACCTTCTTGAGTTCTTTGTATATCTTCGATATTAGCTCTCTCTCGGATGTAGGGGTTGGTAAAGATCTTTTCCCAATTAGTTGGTTGCCGTTCTGTGCTGTTGACAGTGTCCTTTGCCTTACAGAAACTTTGTAATTTTATGAGGTCCCATTGGTCAATTCTTGATCTTAGAGCATAAGCTATTGGTGTTCTGTAAGGGAAATTTTCCCCTGTGCCCATGTGCTCAAGGCACTTCCCCAGTTTTTTTCTATTAGTTTCAGTGTTTCTGGTTTTATGTGGAGGTGCTTAATCCACTTGGAATTTAACTTAGTAGAATGAGATAAGAATGGATTGATTTGTCTTCTGCATGCTGACGTCAAGTTGAACCAGCACCATCTATTGAAAAGGCTATCTTTTTTCCACTGGGTGGTTGTAGCTTGTTTGTCAAAGATCAAGTGACCAGAGGTGTGTGGGTTCATTTCTGGGTCTTCAATTCTGTCCCATTGATCTACATGCCTGTCACTGTACCAATACCATGCAGTTTTTAACACTATTGCTCTATAGTACTGCTTGAGGTCAGGGATACTGATTCCCCCAGAAGTTCTTTTACTGTTGAGAATAGTTTTAGCCATCCTGGTTTTTTTATTATTCCAGATGAATTTAATAATTGCTCTTTCTAACTCTATGAAGAATGGAGTGGGGATTTTGATGGGGATTGCATTGAATCTGTATATTGCTTTTGGCAGGATAGCCATTTTACTATATTACTCCTGCCAATCCAAGAGCATGGAAGATCATTCCATCTTCTGAGGTCTTCTTTGATTTCTTTCTTCAGAGACTTGAAGTTCTTGTCATACAGATCTTTTACTTGTTTGGTTAGAGTCACACCAAGATACTTTATATTGTTTGTGCCTATTGTGAAGTGTATCATTTCCCTAATTTGTTTCTCAGCCTATTTTTCCTTTGAAAAAGACTATAGGAAGGCTATTGATTTGTTTGAGTTAATTTTATATCTGGCCACGTTGCTGAAGTTGTTTATCACCTATAGGAGTTCTATGGTGGATTTTCTTTGGGGGGGGTTGCTTAAGTATATTATCATATCATCTGCAAATAGTGATAATTTGACTTCTTCTTTTCCAATCTGTGTCCCTTTGAACTCCTTTTGTTGTCTAATTGCTCTAGCTAAAACTTCAAGTACTATATTGAATATATATGGAGAGAGAGGGCAGCCTTGTCTAGTCCCTGATTTTAGTGGGATTGCTTCAAGTTTCTCTCCATTTACTTTGATGTTGGCTACTGGTTTGCTGTATATTGCTTTTACTATGTTTAGGTATGGGCCTTGCATTCCTGTTCTTTCCAAGATCTTTAACAGGAAAAGATGCTGAATTTTTTCAAATGCTTTTTCAGCATCTAATGAAATGATCATGTGTTTTTTTTCTTTGAGTTTGTTTATGTAGTGGATTACATTAATAGATTTCCTTATATTGAACCATCCCTGCATTCCTGGGATGAAGCCTACTTGATCATGATGAATGATCGTTTTGATGTGTTTTTGGATTCGGTTGGCAAGAAATTTATTGAGTATTTTTGCATCTATATTCATAAGGGATATTGGTCTGAAGTTCTCTTTCTTTGTTGGATCTTTGTGTAGTTTCGGTATCAGTGAAATTGTGGCTTCCTAGAACGAGTTGGGTAGTGTTCCTTCTGTTTCTATTTTGTGGAATAGTTTGAAGAGTACTGGTGTTAGGTCTTCTTTGAAGGTCTGATAGAATTCTGCACTAAAACTATCTGGTCCTGTGCTTTTTTTGGTTGGAAGATTTTCCATGACCACTTCTATTTCTTTAGAGATTTTGGGAGTGTTTAGATGGTTTATCTGATCCTGATTAAACTTTGGTAGTTGGTATCTGTCTAGGAAATTGTCCATTTCCTCCAGATTTTCCAGTTGTGTTGAGTATAGACTTTTGTAATAGGATCTGATGATTTTTTTGAATTTCCTCAGTTTCCATTGTTATTTCTCCCTTTTCATTTCTGATTTTGTTAATTTGGATACTGTCTCTGTGCCCTCTGGTTAGTCTGGCCAAAGGTTTATCTATCTTCTTAATTTTCTCAAAGAACCAACTCCTGGTTTTGTTGATTCTTTTAATAGTTCTTTTTGTTTCTACTTGGTTAATTTCAGCCCTGAGTTTGATGATTTCCTGCCTTCTTTTCCTCTTGGGTGTATTAGCTTCTTTCTGTTCGAAAGCTTTCAGGTGTGCTGTTAAGCTGCTAGTGTATGCTCTCTCCAGCTTCTTTTTAGAGGCACTAGAGCTATGCCTTTTCCTCTTAGTACTGCTTTCAATGTGTCCCATAAATTTTGGTATGTTGTGCCTACATTTTCATTAAACTCTAAAAAAGTTTTGATTTATTTCTTTATTTCCTCTTTGACCAAGTTATCATTGAGTAGAGCTTTGGTCAGCTTCCATGTGTATGTGGGCTTTCTGTTGTTTTTGTTGCTGTTGAAGACCACCCTTACTCCATAGTGATCTGATAGGAGGCATGGAATTAGTTCAATTTTCTTATATCTGTAGAGGTCTGTTTTGTGACCAATTATATGCTCTATTTTGGAGAAGGTACCATGAGGTGCTGAGAAGAAGGTATATTCTTTTGATTTAGGATGAAATGTTCTATGGATATCTATTAAATCCATTGGTCCAAAACTTCTGTTAGTTTCACTGTGTCTCTGTTTAGATTGTGTTTCCCTGATCTGTCCATTAAGGAGAATGGGGTGTTGAAATCACCCACAATTATTGTGTGGGGTGTGATGTGTGCTTTCAGTTTTAGTAAGGTTTCTTTTATGAATGATGGTACCCTTGTATTTGGAGCATAGATGTTCAGAATTAAGAGTTCTTCCTGGTAGATTTTTCCTTTGATGTGTATAAAGTATCCTTCCATGTCTTTTTTGGTGACTTTTTGTTGAAATTCTATTTTATCAGATATTAGAATGGCTACTCCAGCTTTTTTCCTGGGACCATTTGCTTGGAAAACTGTTTTTGAGCCCTTTACTCTGAGGTAGTGTTTGTCTTTGACACTGAGATGTCTTTCCTATAAGCAGCAAAATGTTGGGTCTGTTTACATAACCAGTCTGTTAGTCAATGTCTTTTTATTGGGGAATTGAGCCCATTGATGTTAAGATATATTAAGAAAATGTAATTGTTGCTTCCTGCTATTTTTGATGTAATTTTTATGTTTGTGTGGCTCTTTTTTTGGTTTTGTTGGAATAGGATTAATTTCTTGCTTTTTCTAGTGTATAGTTTCTCTCCCTTTGTTGGTGTTTTCCATTCATTATTCTTTGAAGGGCTGAATTTTTGGAAAGATACTGTGTAAATTTGTTTTTGTCATGAAATACCTTGGTTTCTACATCTATGGTAATTTAGAGATTTGCTGGATATAGCAGTCTGGGTTGGCATTTGTGTTCTCTTAGGGTCTGTATGACATCTGCCCAGGCTCTTCTGGCTTTCATAGTCTCTGTGAGAAGTCTGATGTAATTCTGATAGGTCTACCTTTATATGTTACTTGACCTTTTCCCCTTACTGCTTTTAATATTCTTTCTTTGTTTAGTAGATTTGGTGTTTTAATTATTATGTGATGGGAGGAATTTCTTTTCTGGTCAAATATATTTGGAGTTCTATAGGCTTCCTGTATGTTCATGGGCATCTCTTTCTTTAGCTTAGGGAAATTTTCTTCTATAATTTTTTTGAAGACATTTACTGGCCCTTTAGTTGGAAATCTTCACTCTCTTCTATACCTATAATCCTTAGGTTTGGTCTTCTCATTTTATCCTGGATTTCCTGGATGTTTTGGGTCAGGAATTTTTTGCATTTTTCATTTTCTTTGACTATTGTATCAATGTGTTCTATGGTATCTTCTGCATCTGAGATTCTCTCTTCTATCTCTTGTATTCTGTTGTTGATGCTTGAATCCATGACTCCTGACTTCTTTCCTAGGTTTTCTCTGTCCCGAGTTGTTTCCCTTTGTGATTTCTTTATTGCTTCTACCTCCATCTTTAGATCGTGGATAGCTTTGTTCAATTCCTTCTCCTGTTTTGTTGTGTTTTACCTTAGTTCTTCAAGGGCTTCTCCCTGTTTATTTGTGCTCTCCTATATTTCTTTAAGGAGTTATTTATGTCGTTCTTGAAGCCCTCCTTCAGTATCATGACCAGTGATTTTAAATCCCCTTGCTTTTCTGGTGTGTTGGGGTATCCAGGACTTGCTGTTGTTGGAGAACTTGGTTCCGATGGAGCGATGTTGCCTTGGTTTATGTTGGTGGTGTTCTTGCGTTTGCCTTTTGCAATCTGGTTATCTCTGGTGTTAGCTGGTGTTGCTCTGACTGTGGTTTCTCTGTGCTTCTGGGAGACCTGTTCTCTCTGTGTACACTGATAATGTAAGTACTTCTGCAAGACCCGCTCTCTTATAGTTGTATTTAGGTATGTACCTCTGTGACTCAGGTTAACTCTGGGTGCAGGTGATAAACAGAAGACTCCTGTCCCAGTCTGTTCCTAGACTCTTGTGTCCTCAGGGTTTCAGGCTGTTCTGCTTAGCAGTTGGGGTAGTCCTATTGGATCACTGGGCCTCTTTGCATTCCTGAGTGGTTAGTTACCTCCGTGTATCCCTTGGATATGGTACACAGTGGCAGGAGAAGGCCCCTCTGCTCTGCAATGCAGGTCTCTCCTGTGCTGGCTGACTCCTCCGAGCAGCTGGATAGTCAATTGGCTTCCGGCGCCACTTGGAGATGCTGTGCTATGGCAGAGAATGGTCCCAAACCTGGGAACAGAGCTGGAAATCTCCTGCCAGACTATTCAGGATGGGGTCCTCTGCTCTGCAATGCAGGTCTTACCTGTGCGTCCTGACTCCTCCACACACCTGGGTACATGGCTGCCTTCCTGCGCCACTTTGAGATGGTGCGCTGGAGTCCCTGTCTGATCTATCACCAGAGCAAAGATGGCAGAGGCTGTGGCGCTCCCTCCAGGTGCTGATCACTCTGCAGGGCAAATGTCCCACAGCAGGGCTGGTGCACAGATGACCACAGAGCTGCCCAACTCTTGGGTGCAGGAAGTACTCTAGCTGGCTGTGTCCCAAGCGATGTTATACTTGGGATATCTCTGAACCTGGAGTCCCTGTCTGCTCTGTAGCCAGAGTAAAGATGGCGGAGCTAACATCATATTTTCACTGATTCTTTGGGAATTTCATATAATGCACCCTATGCACACTCATTTCTCAGTCTTTCAATGTCACTTCCCCAGCCTTGTCATTTCTCTCATGTAACATAACAACAACAATAACAACAATAATAATAATAATAATTTGATTTGACTAAAATGTTCAAATTCTGTTATCTATATACTCACTGAAGTATGGTCTAAGTCTCAGTGACTTGGCTCTTAAATAGAACTGAATCATTCCCCTCCTGCCTGCTAGACAGAAGCCATCAACTATGGAAAGCTAACTTCAGTATCCTAGCCACACATTTTAGTGATGCTCTTAAATGGCTTCCTGTTTAGGCTGCCATTTTTTAGGGAGTGTGTGGGTGGGGATAAAGATTGGCATAGAAGCCTTCTATGTCCCTCTCTCTCAAATATGCATCTGCAGTCATCAACATCACTGCAAAAGCAGCTTTCATGATGTATACAATCAGTAGGAGCACAGATCATGGGCCTCTACATGCTTTCTGGTGACATCACAACCACAAACATAAGCATGACCTCTGATGGCAGCATAGGTCACTCAGATCATCATGGCCCTCAGTGACAACACAGCTCATGGATTTCAACATAGCTTCATTAGACAGCCAAGACCAGGACATTCTCATAGGCTAAGGTTTTACAAGGGCCATGGACATTCACACAGACCCTGACTGCAGTAGGACTGTAGACATGGTCCTTGGCAGGCAGCAGCAGGGACACAGACATTACCATGGCTTTAAGTGGCAGAACAGGCCATTCAGATCAGTATGGGTTCAGGATTTAGCATGGCGCATGGGCACATGGCCTTTGGTGGTAACAGACATCAAAATGTACCCTAGTTGCAGTAGGATATCTGCCTGAGACATGAACAAGTTGCCAGGTTTTTTTGCTTGGTGCCACTGAATCATCAGTCGTGGTTACAGAGAACAAGAGGATTTACAACTACACTGGCACTTGATTTATGTCGAGAAATTTTTATCTTTATTTAAACCATGTGTCTATAGAAAAGAAAAAGTATACTTTAAAACTTCAAAAGCAGTGCACTCTCAAAGACAAAGAATGTATTAAATATCCCTTATCAAGACAGATGTTAGCTCTGTGCATGAAGCTGTGTGTTAAGGAAAAAAGTAGAATGATTTGACTCTAGGCAGTCCTTACTGACTAGCTATTTGATTGAAATATATAATATATAAAGTAATGTTGTAACAGCACAATATACTAAAAGTATTTCCTTCTGAGTATTGTATAATTCACTTGAAATTAAAAGCAGAACTATAATATTGATGGACTATATTAAAGTCCAATTTATGACTAAACTATCCTATAACAAAACACAGGGGATCATATATCATGCATAGTTTTTGATTCTCCATTTATTCAATTATAAAATGTATATAAATATTATGTACGAGAGGAGTTATAAAGAATGCTCAGTGTTTAAGAGCACTTGCTGCTCTTGCCGGGATTCCACATTTAGTTCCCAAAACCTACTTCATGGTTCACAAACATCTATAAATCCAGTTCCAGCAGATCCAATGACTACTGCTTGCCTCTGATAGCACCAGACTTGCATGTGGTGCATATAAATAATTGCAAGCAAACAGTCTAGTACATTAAAGAACCATAAATAAATCTTAAAAAGAAGATGAAGCCCTTGATTCTATTGAGATAATAAAGATTAAAATATATATATAAAAAAAACCTTAAGGTATATGACAGGGAAAGAGAGTTCCTGGGGGGTGTTGGGACATTGGGTGAGGGAGCACCCTCTCAGAGGCAAAGGGAAGGGGAGATAGGGTTAAGAAATCTGGGAGGGGGTTTCACCATCCTTTGGAATGTAAATCAATGAAATAATTTTCAAAAGATAAAAGAAAATTTAAGATATTTTATAAAATTTAAATCATCGTATTAATGCAAAGTACTTTGCTATTGTTACAGTATTTAAAATTGGGTAAAATATTAATGAGTTCTCTACATCAAGATGGATTCCAGTGCTACTGACAGGTAACGCTCAAAAAAATTTAAGCATTCTGGAGAGGAGTATTTTAATTAGATGATAAGTTTTTCTTTCTTCGGGTAACTATTGCTGTTATGAAATATTACTACCCTAAAAAACTTAGGAATTAAGGGTTTACTTGGCTTACACTTCTACATCACTGTTTATCATTGAAGAGAGTGGGGACAGAAACTCAAACAGGGCACGACATACTAAAGATGCTGGACAAAATATAAGGATATTTTGGAAACATGGTTTAAAACAAGGAAAAACCCACACTACAAGCTAAAGAACATAAAATAGAGGCCAGTAGGCTTTGATTGAGTCAGGCAGGCATTCTGTGAAGAAATGAACTAGTTGCCTTTTAATAGTGTCAAGAGTAAAGAAGCCAATAGGCTTCAAAGTGTGAGTCTGAAGCAATACATATCACAACTCCAGGATCCCAACAAAGAACTTAGCAGTCAATGGTAAACATTATAAAATATACTCTTTATGAAATGTGTTGAGTCCAGCATGGCCTTGGTGGGGGGTGGAAAGACATGGCTCCTGCTCCTGAGACAGGGCTAACAGGACATGGGCTCCACAAGTGTTGATGGATGCTGTGGGCACATGGTTTGTTTGTATAAAAATATACACATTTTACATTCATCCTTCAAGGAATGTCCTGTTAACCTTAATGCTTCCATGATAATTAGAGACAGCAGGGGTCCAGGTGGTGAAGGTGTGGTTAATGTCTCAGCAAATGGTAAATGCTGGGAACTTTAGGGCATTCCTTAAGGTAGTGGGAAAGAACTGTAAAAACATGGGTTTAAAAATATATAGTTTCTCAAAATGTAAGAATGCAATGTGAATTAAATGAGGTGCTTCACAAATCTAAAAGAGCAAAAGCAGCTACACTGTGGTCCAATCTGTCAGAAAGATGCTAAGGAAGGAGATAAAGAGACTTAGGGACTGGTGATCACAGGAGATCGCACCCAGCTAAAGTTTTTATGTTTATGCTTACAAAGGCAGACAAAATTCAGAGTTCAAGGTCAGCCTGGTAGAGAGCTAATTTAGATCCAGGAATGGTCAATTCATGACAGGTTCCTACCCAACTGGTTTATCATCTGTGCTTAACAGAAGCTGGCAGATATCTGGATTGTTTTGCATTGTTAAAAGAAAATATGTGTTTGTTGTCTCCTAAGAATTAAGGGATTGGGGTCACAGGATGCTGATTCACAGGATAATCTAAAGGGAACCTGGAGTAAATGACTGGATTGGTGCAAAATAAACGATTGGGTTTTTAATCTGCAAGAGATGAGCTATCCAAAGAAATTTTTTTAGACTAGCAAGAAAGAAATATTTGGAGAACTATCTCAAGCAGGAAAATTGAAATAGAACTCTCTTTAGATCTCCAGAGAAAGAAGAACAGAGAGGGAGCAACCAGCAAACCTGTCTCGAGGAGAACGTAGACTGCCAGCTTGTAGCCACGATTTGACTTTGAGTCATTCGTTTGCACAATTTCCAGACACCCCTTCTCTCAGAACTCCTGACCAGCTGAAGCTGGTCCTTGGAAGAAGTACATGAAGAAATGCTATTTTTACTGTAGCCCAAGAGGGCTTTTTTTTTTCACAACAATAAGAAATCATAGCCATGTTCTTATTCATATTTTAGTTTTAAATTTTTTGGTGAAAAATTCTGGACAATCTAATATCTTTAAAGTGTTTTCAGGTCTGAGACATTGGGAAATAGCAATATAAATATTCTACAAAGATAGTTCTTACCAGGCCAAGCCCTACAAATTACTACTGAGTAAGAACATACAGAGGCTAGGGCAATAAGTTCATTGCTTATATGTTCCCAACTTAAGTATTAGGACCTGAGTGTGATTCCCAATACCCATGTAGAAAAATTGTCTGTAGGTATGTGTGTTTTTAGTTCTTGAGTTGAGAAGATAAAGGCAGGGAGATTCCAGGGTCTTGGTAGGCAGCAATTTAACCAAATTGGTTACCTCCAGGTCCATATTGATAAGCTGTTTGAAAAAATTGATATAGAAGAAGTCTATTTCATAAAGTTTCTGAAATTAGCCTCTACCCTCAATATGCACATGTATACACATACCATGCACATACAACAACACATATATTCATACATGTAAATGAGCATGTGCACTCACATAGACAGTCAGACAGACAGATAGATAATGAGAACATCTACTTCTCTATATATAGACTTTAGTCCCAAAGCCAGAGACAAAAACTATCAGAGATAATAGAAGTAAAATCAGCATACAAGGAGTACACATATGAAATGTATAATTGTATCAATGCATAAATGTATACAATTTTGAAAGTGAAGATAAGAATATAAGAAGAGGAAATAATTCATTATATGGAGCACATGGCATTTTCAAAATTAACTAATAAGAGTCTTTTGCATAATATGTTCAATAAATTTTAAAGTTTAAAACTGTGTTCCTGAAAACTAGGTGTAGCTAATAATCAGTGAATTGGAAGACTGGGCCCAGAACCTTACTTACATCCTATGTACAGAAACTAAAGGATGAAAATTCTGAATTTAGAGTAAAGGCAGTTGGCATACAGGACTGAATGAGACATTCTGATGCACAGAAATTGGTATTCTGAAAAGAGACAATGAAGGTAAAGGAAGAAATATTTGACCAAGAGACAGAAAATATTTCCATATTGATAAAATAAATAAAAATAGCAATTAAAAATTAACATAGTTAATATAAATCTCATCATTAACATAAACATCTTTACTTAACAAAATGTAGTCAAACTTTATCAACTATAATGGATTCATAATGTAACAGCGCCTTGGGAAGAAAGTGGGAAGAAGCAGATGTAACCAGGTTCCAGGATCAAGGTCACGGAGGGTTACAGAAAATGAAAATCCTATTTCTGATCACTTCCTATCTCTTTCTCCATTCTCAGAACTCCAGAATATAAGCAATGTGGTTCTGTCATGTTTTTTCACATTAATACTGGCAATTGCATGGCCCAGAAACAGTGAGTAAAACACCACACAGAGAAACTTCTGAAACTGTTAATAAAAAATAAAACAAAGTTCTGCTTCTCTCAACTACTTCTTACACCATCAAAATACAAGTCACATAAGATCAAATATGGGAAAAGAAAAAAAAACTAAAATGAAAACAAAAGCAAACTCAATATGCAGAAAGTAAGGTTGGCTACTCTCGAAAAAGACAAAAACTAAATACATATACAGAGTAATATCTGAGTCCTCAAAGAGATTAAGGAACAAATGGAGATGTTCATGACATTGGATGAAGGACTTAAAGTTTGAAAGCGCTTCAAAGACTGCCAAGACTGTATACATTCAAGTAGTATGGTGTATATTTATCTAATCTTGACTTAATTGAGTGTGTGAGAGAGAAGGAATATTCACCTGTGTGTTTTATTTCTGAATGTATCTTTGGGGGTACATATGTACATGTTTATGGAGAAACCACTCATCTATCACTGAATATAGAGTGTGAATGCTCAGAAGCCACAACAGCTCTCTTGTCTTCACTCCCAGTGCAGTACTGGGACTATTGGTGTTAGTAATCTGTCTGAACTCCACCCCCACAGTCACCTGGCAACAGCCAGGTATGCCCCCACCACAAGTAGGTCTGGCCCACTATAAAAGGGAATGCTTGGCCCCCTCTTCCCTCTATTAAACTCTTACTCTCTTACCTCTTGCCCCCTTGCTCCCCCTCCCTCCCCATTCCCTTCCCCCTCTCTCCACATGGTCATGGTCAGCCTCTCCTTCTCTACTCTCTCCTTCTCTCTGCCTTTCTCTGCCTCTACTACCCTCTTAACTCCCCTCCCCATGCCCTGATTAAACTCTATTGTATTCTATAACCTTGTGTGGCTGGCCCCTCGGAGGGAAGGGATGCCTCAGCATGGACCCACTGAGGCAACCCCCCTTCCCCCATACCTCCCTCACACTTCTTTCTCATTTTATGATCACAGCAGCTGGCACGCATGGTCATGCCTGGGTTTTCACATGGGTTCTGGAACCTTAAATCAGTTCTTCATGCTTATGTTTCAAACTATTTGACCACTGAATTATACCTCCCTAGCAACTAAAACTTTCTCTGGAGATATTACTTTAACATTTCTAATGCATTAATTATTTAATGAAATATTAAAAAATAATGTTCTAATCCTAGTAATGATATCACATGAGATAATCATCTAGGGAAGATACTGAAAAATGAAGTCACAAAGGAAATGCTGAAATACTTGCCTTAATTACTTGTGAAATTATAATTATCTTTTTTCTTTTCCTTTTTTTAATTTGATATTTTCTTTATTTACATTTCCAATGCTATCCCCTCCTCCCCCAACCCCTTATTCCAACCTTTCTTCCTCTTTTTCTATGAGGGTGTTCTCCCACCCACCAGCTCCCAGCCCTTGAATTCCCCTAAACTGTGGCATCAAGCCTACACAGGTACAAGGGCCTGTCCTCCCATTGATGCCCAATAAGGCCATCCTCTGCTACATATGTGGATGGAGCCATGGGTCCCTCCATGTGTGCACTCTTTGGATGGGGGTTTAGTCCCTGGGAGCTCTGGGGGATCTGGTTGGTTGATATTGCTGTTCTTCCTATAGGGTTGCATACCCCTTCAGCTCCTTTAGTCCTTTCTGTAACTCCTTTATTGGAGACCTCATGTTCAGTCCAATGGTTATCTTTCAAAAATCTAAAAGATTATTCAGAGCTGAAAACCATTACAGTATTCAATCACAGAAAATCACAGTTTTGAAATTTAATTTAATCAAAATACTCAAATATTATCAAAATAATCAAATATTATTATGTTGTTTCCATTTCTGAAGACCCAAAACACCACCAAGGAGCTGATTCCAATACAATTGCACTAGTGTCTTTATTCAAGCTCAAGTTTCGTCACACCTTTGTCATTAACTCAACAGGATGAGAAGATGAAGCCCAGAGCCCATTTTCAAGCAAGCACTTATAAAAGCAAGCAAACAAGCAAGGGGAGTTCCAACTTGGCACATCTGATTGGGGGTCTTTTATGGAATTTAAAATGACTGGCTGATGCTGGGAGCCAAACCCTAAACTTTTCTACATCAAAATTTTAGGTACAACTGCAACTTCTGTTTTCCTCCTGATGGATGGTTATTAGGGAGTGAACTGGAAACTAATGCTAGGTTCAGGTTTGGTGGTTCACTCAAGTTCAATCTTAAATCAGATTCTCCAGTGTGGAGCCAGAACCAAAGATGGATTTGATCTGGTCTCTCAATTATAGATATTTATCTATAAGTACTTAATATAGTCAATTTTTTTGAGTTGCTATAATTTTTATTTATTATGACTCCATGTCTTTGAACTTATATTTTGAAATACAAACATGCTAAAGTTCTACTTATATTTTCTTTTATATTTTTATTTTTTATTTTATTTTTTTATTATTTTCTAAGTTTTTTATTAACATTCTAAATCATTTCCCCTTTCCCATTTCCTCCCTCCCCGAAAGTCCCATAAGCCCCCTTCCCTCCCTCTTTTCCCCATTCAACCCCCTCTCGCTTCTCTGTCCTGGCATTCCCCTACATCCAGTCTTTCCAGGACCAGGGGTCTCTCCTTCCATCTTCTTAGAAATCTATTGATATGCGAATTGTGTCTAGGGTATTCCGAGATTCTGGGTTAATATCTCCTTATCAGTGACTGCATACCATGTGTGTTTTTTTGTGATTGGGTTACCTCACTAAGGATGATATTTTCAAGATCTGACCATTTGCCTAAGAATTTCATGAATTCATTGTTTTTAATTGCAGAGTAGTATTCCATGGTGTAAATATACCACATATTCTGAATCCATTCCTCCGTTGAGGGACATCTGGGTTCTTTCCAGCTTCTGGATACTATAAACAAGGCTGCTATGAACATAGTGGAGCATGTGTCCTTATTGCATGCAGGTAAAGCCTCTGGATATACGCCCAGGAGTGCTATAGCAGGATCCTCCGGGAGTGTCATGCCCAGTTTTCTGAGGAACCGCCAGACTGCTTTCCAGAGTGGTTGTACCAGCTTGCAATCCCACCAGTAGTGGAGGAGTGTTCCTCTTTCTCCACATCCTCGCCAACAACTGCTGTCTCCTGTGTTTTTGATCTTAGCCATTCTGACTGGTGTGAGGTGGAATCTCAGGGTTGTTTTGATTTGCATTTCCCTAATGACGAAGGATGTTGAACATTTCTTTAGGTGCTTCTCAGCCATTAGATATTCTTCAGGTGAGAACTCTTTGTTAAGCTCTGTGCCCCATTTTTAATAGGGTTATTTGGCTCTCTGGAGTCTAACTTCTTGAGTTCTTTGTATTCATTGGATGTTAACCCTCTTTTGGATGTAGGGTTGATAAAGATGTTTTCCCAGTTTGTTGGTTGCCGCTTTGTCCTTTTGACAGTGTCCTTTGACTTACAGAAACTTTGTAATTTTATGAGGTCCCATTTGTCAATTCTTTATCTTAGAGAATAAGCTATTGGTGTTCTGTTCAGGAAAATTTCCCCTGTGTCCATATGTTCAAGGTTCTTCCCTAGTTTCCTTTCTATTAGTTTCAGTGTGTCTGGTTTTATGTGGAGGTCCTTGATCCACTTGGAATTGAGCTTAGTGCAAGGAGATAAGAATGGGTCAATTTGCATTCTTCTGCATGTTGACCTCCAGTTGAACCAGCACCATCTATTGAAAAGGCTAAAAGATTTTTAGAAATTTTCTGCAGTTAATCTGAGGGGAAGCAGATTAACTTCTCTCAGTGAAAGCTGAGAGAAGCCAGACTGAAACGCTCAGAGTGAAGAGTTTGACCCAAAGAGCTGAGCTGAACCAACAAGCCAGAATTCAGAAAAAATAGAAAGAGAGAGCCTATTCGGCAGTAATGCTCAGAGGCTGAGACAGTCTAGGCTTCAGTCAGGTGTAGGTGGGAAGCTAAAGCCTTCAAGGTCCTTTCTTGTAGAAGTTTAGATTGCAGGGTGGTTAGAAGCTTCCAGGCCTAGACCTAGGAATAGTTAGAGAGAAATGTTCTGGGTTGATCTCATCTCCTCCCTTAGTCTGAGCAGATTTATATTTATAATATTTAAATGACTCAAAATGGACCCTCTATTTGCCAGAAAATATCTTAGAATGTTAGACTTTAATAAATATAATTTCATTTTACACACTGAATGCTAATAACTACTTTAACAAGTATTCAAAAGAGCCAATAACTTTATGTAAATTAAAAATGAGAAAACTTAATTGCATTTCCATAGTCCCAGTACAATTCTATGCAAATTAGTAGTCAATAAATTGTATTATAAAATATCAATCTACTGTATTAACATCATGGATGATTCTATGTAATTAGTGATTTTCCTTAGCTGAAATATTCCACAATAACTTGCATATGTTTATTGGATAGTATAGAATTTTAAATGTATCATAATTAAGGTATTATGTTATTGTTTTCTAGATATTAAAATTCCAGTGGTACATATAATATATTTTTAAAATTACATTTGTTTGAATTAATGATGATTTAATGTTTTTTAGAGAAAAACAAATCTGTGAAATTTGAAACTGACTGTTGACACTGTATTGTATTCATTCACTATATTTGTAACGAGAGCAACTTATTTCATAATATTTTATTTCCTTTCCTATTTATTTTTAAAGATTAAGGACATGGTAGTTATTGTCTTGTTCATATTTCTATTTTGTATAGAATGTTGACAATATTCTACAATTAGATACTTTCTTAAAACTGAAAAATGCAAGAGTTTAATAATAATAAATTAACTGGGATAATAAATGCATTCCAAAAACAATAATATAAAAACCCATTCTGTGAATTCTATGAAATGGGTAATCACTAGATGGACAATTTTGAAAACACACACATAAAGAGAAATATATCATTTTAGTAGGCATTCATTGTTAAGTAAGTAGAATCAACACATAATAACTTTTTAGGAATAAAAAAAAAAACTATCCATAAAATAGACTGACAAAGAATACCTTAAAATACTGACCTGCAAAGACAGTTAATCCTTAAGGAGCAATTTCAGATCTTGCAGATTACCTGCATTTGATTCTCCACATTCACACAATGCTTTACAATTCCAAAACTCATGCAGGTTAAAAACATAAAATAAACAAATCTAATTTACAATACAGATGAAAGCATTATACCAAATGAAGACTATGTATCACCAATTACATGATCATATGACATTATCTGTCACAGACCTAGATAAAATAGAGCTAAACAAAATAATCAACAAATTAAACATAATGAAATACAATAATAATTAAAACCATGCTTATGTGGGCAGTGTTTTAATGTGCAGGCTTGATGCTAAATTATGGATCTATAAAAGTTATTTGTTAACAAAATAAAGACAGTAACTTCTTAACTCATATTAACCAATTCAAAGATAGAAAGATACAGAAGAAAATTCTTCATATCATCATAAAGAGAAAAGGATGCCAAAATTCCAAATTGGTCAGGTACAATTAAAAGTAAGATCAAGGAATCTATAGTTAAAGTAATAAGCTAGGCATCTTCTTTCAAAGACTGGAATCTATGAAGTGGAATTCTCTGGCCAATAAAGTCTATAACAAACTGAGAAGTTTAATTTCATGTAATAAGTGAAAAATGAAGGAAGAAAACATGACTACTTTCTGGTCACATAATTATGTGGAAATGAACAAAAAAATGTAACTATGAACAAAATGTTTCAGGAATTATTTATCTAGTAAAGTGATGTCCCAAGATTTGAAATGTTATAAGTAGAGGTGTATTCCCTTCCACAATCTTTGGGGACACCTTACCCAGGAACCTGCAAATATGATCACTTCTAATTTTTTAATGTTTCCAATTTTTTTATTAGATATATTCTTTATTTGCATTTCTAATGATTTCCCCTTTACTGGATTCCCCCCATCTCCAAAAGTCCCATAAGCCCTCTTCCCTCCCCCTGTTCCCCAATCAACCCATTCCTGCTTCCCTGTCCTGGTATTCCCCTACACTGCTGCATTGAGCCTTTCCAGGAACAGGGGCCTCTCCTTCCTTCTTCTTGGGCTTCATTTGATGTGTGAATTATTTCTTAGGTATTCCAAGCTTCTGGGCTAATATCCGCTTATCAGCAAGTGCATACCATGTGTGTTCTTTTGTGAATGGGTCACCTCACTCAGGATGACATTCTCCAGTTCCACCCACTTGCCTAAGAATTGCATGAATTTATTGTTTTTAATAGCTGAGTAGTGTTCCATAGTGTAAATATACCACATTTTCTGTATCCATTCCTTTGTTGAGGGGTATCTGGGTTCTTTCTAGCCTCTGGCTATAACTAAACATAGTAAAAGCAATATACAGCAAACCAGTAGCCAACATCAAACTAAATGGAAAGAAACTTGAAGCAATCCCACTAAAATCAGGGACTAGACAAGGCTGCCCTCTCTCTCCATATCTTTTCAATATAGTACTTGAAGTTCTAGCTAGAGCAATTAGACAAAAAAAGGAGGTCAAAAGAATTCTAATTGGAAAGAAGAAGACAAATTATCACTACTTGCAGATAATATGTTAGTATACTTAAGCGACCCAAAAAACTCAACCAGAGAACTCCTAAAGCTAATAAACAACTTCAGCAAAGTGGCCAGATATAAAATTAACTCAAGCAAATCAGTAGCCTTCCTATACTCAAAGGATAAGCAGACTGAGAAAGAAATTAGGGAAATGACACCCTTCACAATAGCCACAAACAATATAAAGTATCTTGGTGTGACTCTAACCAAACAAGTGAAAGATGTGTGTGACAAGAACTTCAAGTCTCTGAAGAAAAAAATCGAATAACTCAGAAGATGGAAAGATCTTCCATGCTCATGGATTGGCAGGATTAATATAGTAAAAATGGCCATCTTGCCAAAAGCAATATACAGATTCAATGCAATCCCATCAAAATTCCAACTCCATTCTTCATAGAGTTAGAAAGAGCAATTCTCAAATTCATCTGGAATAACAAAAAACCCAGAATAGCTAAAACTATTCTCAACAGTAAAAGAACTTCTGGAGGAATCAGTATCCCCGACCTCAAGCAGTACTACAGAGCGATAATGATCACTTCTTAAAAATAAAGTTTTCTTATAGGTGAGCAAATGAAAGGGAAGGCACTAATCTAGTATGAGTCTGGGAGAAATTTGGACAGAGAAAACTGAGAGAACATCATATGTTGGAGACAGAAACGAGAATGAGGAACCTGAGGTCACGGAAATGAAAAGCTGACACTGGAGTTCTAGTGGGAAGGAAGATTATATTCTGGATTTTCTGTTTTCTGGGTTTTCTGTCTCCAAATTGATAAGGTATTTATTTATTTATTTATTTATTTATTTATTTATTTATTTATTTATTATACAACACATGTATCACTATATTATCCTTGTGTCTCTAGGAAATAACATAATCATTCTCTCTTCTTGTATTATTGAAATTTTCAATTTTAAATAAAAAATCAGGTTTGTATAGTACCATGAAAATTAAACTATAAATTGAGATTATACATAATATTTTACATTCAAATGTATAAAACCGATAAATAATATTATGAAATAAATAAAATAGAGTGCTGAGTTACTTCTAAGTAAGCGTAAGGAAGCTTGACCATGTGAGAGACCAAATCGACAAGGGAGTTCTCTCTATTGTCAAGTTTCATCTCTCATTGAAGAGGCTTCTGTCTTCAGCAAATGGAACCATGATTAGTCAAAACGCTGAGAACTACAGACCTTGCGCCTTCAGCCAAAACTGATACATCTTCAACACAGTCCCTACTTAGGGCTCAGGGAACTGCATGGAAAGGGGATGGAAAAGTGTAAAGCCTGTATGAGATTACACTGTTTATATATGGCAGAGACCTGATCCCATGAAATCTCAATGATACAGTTGACTAAAGAAAACCTGAGCAGTAACAACAGTAATTGCTACGCCGAAGTAGACAGAGAAGTCTAATTTGAGCCTACTATTCCACGAAAGGCTACAGACAATTAACGGTTGCATAGAAACGAAAAACCCAAAAAAACAAAACAAAACAAAAACAAAACAAAACCAAAAAAATGATTATTCAGGTGTGACTCCTTGAAAGGTAAACGGGCCCCAGGTGGACAGTCCTAAACCTATATACATATGAGTGACAACAGATGGGCCAGCAGCTTGTATTTATAAATTTATATGAACGTTTATATGTGTATGCTATTGTATATGTATATGTGTATAACATTACTAATTAAAGAATTAAAGGCCATGTATTAGAGAGCAAGTTAGGGCCCAGAAAAGGAGGAGTTATAAAAAAAAGAAAAAGGAAGAAATCATATGGTGGAAATAGAGTGCTTTTATATGAAACTCTCAAAACACCTTAAAAAATGATCAAGAAGATATTTTGCCATCTTGAAATCTGATCATAGTTTAGTCAAGTACTTTAACACTGTACTAGCAAAAGTTTGACTGCTGATTTTAAAATTTAAAGATCAGTGTTTTAATTTTTTAAAAGGTTTATGTACAATTGCAATAAAATTTGAATGCAAAGAAGTTTATGTGAAATAAGATAATATATTAATAAAATATAGGATATTCATTCAAGAAAGTCTATTCAGTAATGCAAGGTAATTACAATTAATATGTAAGATTGTTAAAAAAATCATATGATGAAAAACATGAAGGCAATCTCAAAAGGCAATAACATGATTATAGCAATATTTTCAAAAACCCAAATCCTGTCTCTGAGGAAGTGCTATTTTGGGGGCATTACAAATAATTTAGATTATTTTAAGGTTTGACTCTCCTATATAAGATTTTTTTTTCAGTATAGAAATGGAAAAACTTAAAATAGAGTAAACCTTAATGTATTAAAATTAAAACATTCTTCAAAAAGCTGAGGAAATCACAAAATTGAATGAAAAATGTTATTCAATACTTTCCTAGATTAGATATGCTAATATACATAGTGAACTCATTAAAACAGTTTGGAGAAAAAGATGTTGCCCTTCAAGTAACTTTACAAATCCATGAACTCTATCATACTAGAGGGTGATAAATTATATATATATATATATATATATATATATATATATATATATATATATGTGTGTGTGTGTGTGTGTGTGTGTGTGTGTGTGTGTGTGTGTGTGTGAAATATGCTAGAATCAATCATGTCTTATTTGACTAGAACTAGATATATTTGTGTGAATTTGAGTTTCCTTAATATAAGTACAAATGGTTATGTAGATAAACAACACATAGGTATATTAAATTGATCACCATTCATATGTTATTTTTTTATGTACTGAACTCAGTATTAGAAGTGGAATACTGGAGCAGATAAAAACAAACCACCACCAAAAGAAAACTCAGTATCTCCTTCCATGCTTTCTATATAATTGTCTAAGGAAAAGAGTCAAGATTCTTTTAAAAATGTTAATTCTAATATTTACTCAAGAAAAATAGAACGTGACCCTGGAATAATAATAGCTAAAATGAAACATAAGTTTTGGTATTACATTTTACTAATATGAGCATGTCTCTGGACTGGAACACCAGCATGACAACAAGCAGAAAACAAAACAATCTAAATATTCTGGAATAAGCCACATTGGCATAGGAAGCAATATAACCTCTCAGTGCAAAGCCTGAAAAATATTCATAGTAAGAAATAAAATAATAGTGAAAGTTATTCCAAAAACAATACATAGATCCAAAACTGCATGTTGCACCAATTAATAGTTTGTTTAAATTCAGGGCATTAAAATCCTACATGAAAAAAATGAAAACCTTTCTGAATACATTATTTGGATATTTTGCTCTCAGAGAGATAAAGAATATATCCCATCCACTATGGAATGGTTTTCTGTGTTCTGCAGCTCCTATACTGACAACATGCCTCTTACTCTAGCAGAAACACACAAATTCACACTTCTACCTCATTGATATCTTTCTTACTGTCTGGTATAACTTTTCCAATCCAGTACACATATAAAAGTATCAGATTTTTTGACCCATATCACCATAGAATAAAACTATCAATTAAGCATAATTGTATACAATTTATTGCCCTTTAGTATGACAGAGTCCATGTATTTGTAGTTACTTGAAGGATAATATCTTTTTCTCCAAACTGCCTCATGCAAGCTGTCAAAATAATCACTAACAATAATGGTATGTGAAGATGGACTTTATGTATCATTGCTGGATATGATTTTAGAGACACTAGTGGTCTATCTGGTCTTTATCCAGATAATCAAGCCTTTATCTTATTGTGAAGAAAGGCAGTTAAGAAGTAATAGCTGGATGTTTTAGCATGCACTAAAAGAACACTCTTTCACTCTGTTACAGTCAACAAAGGCAACCACAGTCTACGTAAATAAGGCAGACAAAAGGAATCATACAGTTAAATATAATCTTAGACAGGAACACAGGTGAAAATCAACTTGGTGTTCCATTCAAAAATAACTATTAGTCACATTGTTGCAATAAAACTAACAATTATAGCAGACAATAAGAAAGATATCAATGAGATAGAAATGTGAATTTTCTCTACTAGTTTTCAATGACCTACTAAACTAAAACTATAAATTACATTAAAGATATTTTTGGAGATTAAGCTACACTCTGTAGGTATTTTAAGAGTGTATCTATTTTCTAATTTTGTTCAAATATCTGTATATGTGTGTGAATCTGGGAGTATTTAAAGGTCTTTGAATTTTGTAATATTTTATGAATGATCAAACTTATTTATAACCATAAATAGTAAGGCATACTATCTTCATTATTATTTCTTTATGGAAAACTCATAGCTAAAAAAAGAATATTAACAACGAAATAATGACTTAACAATGATGCAGGGTCTGGTTCAGATTGCACTGTTTTGCCTCCTGAGACCATCTAAGGTGACGCCTCTGGAGTGCATTGAGACAAAACACCTTAGTTATTTTTCTTCTTGTCATATTAAAATACCCCAACAGAACTGAATACCATTAAAATACCCTGTAATATTAAAATACCCTTGAATACCATGAAACTTTAAGAAGAAAGTATCTATTTGTTGTTCACATTCAAGAATTCCGTCAACCATGATGGAGAAATCAAAGGTCTGTGACCCAAGGCTACTGGTACATTGCATCTTTACTCAAAAAGCAGTGCTGGGCAGTGGTGGTGCATGCCTTTAATCCAAGCATGTGGGAGGCAAAGGCAGGTGGATTTCTGAGTTCGAGGCCAGCCTGGTCTACAAAGTGAGTTCCAGGACAACCAGGGCTACACAGAGAAACCATGTCTCAAAAAACTTTTAAAAAAAAAAGTACAGCTGCTCAGCTAGATTTCTATCTTTTTATTTTGTATTTCTTTTGTTTATACTTAGCTAAAATATAACTACAACACTTCCACTCCCTCCACCCAGTTCTATGTGATCTTTCTCCTTCTATTCAAGTACATTGTTATTTCATTACTTATTATTGTTACATGTTTGTGTGTACTTGTACAGGGGTGTGGGTGGGTATTTGAATATAGCAATGCAACTTGCTGAATCTCTTTCCTGTTGCTAGTATGTGAATGTCTTCAGAGCCAAGAATTTTGTACTGAATAAACACTTAGTTTTTATTCAGTTCAGAGCCCCAATCCAGAGAACAGTACAGCCAGTTAACAGTGGGTTCTCAATCTCCACTCTCATAAATAAAATGATGGTTAACATGCATAGTTTTATTTTTGATGATTTTAGTCCTATCTAACTGACAATTACTATTAGCCATTACTATATCAAAATTTTCATTTGCTTAATTTTGGGTAATTCAGTTGAATACTTTTACTGCAACAAGAGACATTCCTACCACTTATATATCCTCAACCTAGAACCCAAAACATAATCCAAAATAATTATTGCTATGTTTCAACAATGGAATCAAAGAGACAAAATACATGTTGTATTATACACATGCAGTTGAACTTTTTTACTTTCTTTATGTTATCTGAAACCCAATGACTATAATTGTTTATTATCTGTACTTGAATAAGAATTAAAGCTGTATTTGTATCAAGACAATTTGGTTTGAACTTAAAGGAAATATTTCATTATACATTTCATGGACTCTTCCCATTTCATCTTCAATATCATCTGAGTTACACAACTGCTACTCATATAAACTGGGGAAGTGGGCAAGGGTCAAAAAGAAATTGTCTAATCTCCGCTTAATTTGGAGATATTTTATTATATATTGAGATCAGAGAGGCACACAGGAATCCATTTTGTATGCTTCTTGTTAAATTATTAAAGCTTCAAAATACTCAGAGGCTTCAGACAATTCTTTTCAACTAATGCTTTCTTTTTGATCTGGGTAAATATGCACTGCTAACTACATTAGTCAAGGTTGGTATTTTTAAATCCCGTCAAAACTTTAGTATGTATAGAATTATCTGCAGGGTACAGAAATATACAAAGAAATATTTTTTCTGGCCTACTACTATGGCTACTTATTTCACAAAATACAGAATCTCTTCCAGGCACTTCTCAGTTCTTAAGACAGTTAAAATAAGATTAAGTAGTAAGTTTCTAACACAAATAAAATATATGGCATCCATTTATCTCAATAGATTTGTTTAATTAGAAAAAATTAAACTTGAGTGTTAATTTAATTTAATGAATATACATAGAAAACTAGAAATAATCTTCAAGGCTTCAATTGCTTTGTCTGCTTATAAAACTATTTGATTACTTATAAAAAAAGCATAGATTCTCAGTAAGGAGAAAGGAAAACCAGTATCATTTAATAAAAATATTGAACTGAATGATCATATGAGAATGGTTTGCAAGAAGATTCCAAGGATTTTATGAATGTAAATATAGAAAATATCTCTCCGTTTTATCCATGTAGATTATCTTCTGAATTAAGTAATTTCTATGAAACTTGAATTTTCATATTAGTATATGTTACTTTTTATTACTTAATTCTTTATTGCTATCTCACTATCATCACTTGTTAGATCTTTATTGAATACATATATGCATACTATCTATATAATGTTATGTGTGCTTATATGTAAGATATATACATTTAATATATATTTATATGTTGTAATTTCTATGTTCATGTTCATATCTGTAGTATACTTGAGCTCCCTTAATCTTATCCACCACTTTCTAGCAACATCACAAAAGTGGCAGGTACAAAAGTCATGTTTCCATCAAGGAAGACTAAGCAAATTAAAGGAATTTTTTGAACAAGACCTATAAGTCATACTCATTTGCTAAATAATACAGTTATATTGACAAGTTTTCTACTTTTAGATGTCTGTTAACCTCTATAATAAATGATATATTTATGTATTTTCATAATGTAATACATGAGAACTCTGGATATTCAAACTGGGCTTAAAATAATAACTATAATATTTATAATTTTCAAAAGACCTAAAGTACTATTCACTCATTGAAATGCTTATTTAATAATCATAAAAATAGTTGGAAAACTCTAACTGAACAAAGTCTATGGATAATTGATTCTTAGGTGCAATCAACTCTAAAGCCAGGAACATCTGATTGAGAAACCAATGATGCTTAGCAGTACTCAGTGTGTCAGGAATATGTCTTACATGTTGTAATGATCAGTATTTAGTAAGCATTGAAGCTACAGCAAGACAGATAATTATTTTAAATGAAATGATTGGAGGAAGTTAGGACAGAGAGTAGAGAATAACAAATTTTCCATAGCTACATTGTAGTTTGAGGTTGAAAGGTATTTTGGTCAACAGTAATATTATTAATTACAAACCAAGAAACAATATAAAAACACAAGAATAATAGTCCACATTGTAATATCATCATACATTGCCTGTATGATATAATATTTTTGCTGAATTTGAATGTTGAAATTTCTTATGGTGTTTATAAAAGTCACTTAAAAGAGTGTTTTATATTAGAACTGTGCATAACAAATATGCAATTGTTATGTGTTAAGTAGCTGTGGTGTGATACCATGATGACCTTAATTTTACATTGTTTCTTGAGTCAGGAATATTAGAAACTTAATTAGTAACAAAACAGCTGGACTGAAATTCAAATGTATCCTCATCTTGTTTTCTACCATAATTTATTGTATAGCAAAGTCTGAGTACCTAAAGATTTAAAAGGTTATAGCCGGTTTATATTTTTCACAGGTAATACTCAAAGGCACTCTCAATTTTGTAGACAGGGTCATATAAAATTAAAAATTAATTTCTTAGTGGCTTACTTAATGTTGCAAAGGCATTAAGGGTCTTTGGTCTTACCTATAAAACAGCTATCAATATTCTAAAAAGGAATGAAAACTCAAAATTTGCTGCCATTGCCCAGGTACATGATCACAGACTAATTAATTGTCATCAATCAATCACTTATCTCACTGCTTGTCAAACATAGATAGCCTTACCCACAACCCCTGGCTTAATTTGCTCTTCTTCTTTAATTACAAATGATACAAAAGGCTGTTTCCTTGACAATATCATATTTGAAACCTGTAATGATTATTCTACAAAATAATATCAGAAAATAATTTATTTTTCTGTAAATAGCCAGACTTATACATTATATTATTCTTCTCAGTTTTACATGAACACATGCTAAAAATTGGAAGGTCTATACAACATATCAATTTTGTTACAACTCGGGATTCTACAAAGCCAAGATCAATATGTCTGCAAGTTTGGTCTATAGGGAGGCTCTCATCTTTAGCTTGCAAAGAACTGCCTTTCCATTGTGTCCAATTATGTTTGAAAGAATTCTCTGCTGGTTCTAAGGCCATTACTTCTACACTAACAATATCCCATTCCAAATCGCATTCAGTCCTAATCACCTCTCTATGGACTTTCTATCCACATACAGTGAAATCAGATTTGTAGTACTAAGTACATACCTCAAGATAGGTGATCCATTCTACCTATGAAAATTTACCCTCTTTGCACAAAATAATCTCAGCCAATCATTAAAAGTGTCTGAAACTTTATTTCAATATAAATATTATAAAGGTGGCAGCAAACCAGGTTTTATATGGGGATTTTAGTTACATATTGGCTAGTCTTTTTTAGTTGTTTGAGAGAGACCATTTTATTTCCCCAAGACCTAAGTAACATATGGGAAATGTTTTATAATGTAGAGTTGAATCATATTTTTAAAATGCTCTTAAGGTCCTTATACTGTAGATTCAAGAGATATTTTTAAGCAGATAAAGCTCTGAAAAGAGCTACTCAGAATACACTAAAATGTGGATTTCTTCATATATATGCCAACCCTTTTACAGTTCACATTTATCTCCAGTTCCTAAGTATCCGCAGGGTATTTTGAGAGTTTATTATACACACATAAAACTGGAGGAGAGGAGTTAGTCATTGTTAAAACTTTGCAAGTCTGAAAAATAGATCATCTTACTATCACATCAAGACATAGAAATCCTAAAGAAAACTACCACCAATCAAAATTCAGAGTTGTATAGCCTAGTCTCAAAGGTTACACCTAGGAAACAAACCCTGCCCCTAAGACACAGAGAGCATTATGGAAGAAAAATGAACAAACTGCAAGAGCATCAGGAAGGTATATGGGGAACTGTACTTCCTATCATCATCAAAAATTATAACCATAAAGTATCATCAATATGATTGTCCAACTATATATGTACATATATATATATATATATATATATATATATATATATATATATATATATATATGGTGTTTGTACATATATACATATATGGATATATATTTAATAATGCAATCAAATATATGAAAAAGGGGTCCTAAAGGAGAAGGGGCAATAGGTTTATGGGAGGATCTAGATAGGGAAGAAGAAATGTTGCGATTATAATCTCACAAGCAAAAATAAATCTCAAATAAACCTACCTGAGCTGACTCAGAGGCAACTTTCTAAAACCTTTGAAAACATTACATGTCTAGTAGCTCTTAAGACTTGATAAACTGGTACCACTTAAAGTGAAAGTTTGACTCAAGTCAATTTAAATATTGAAAATTTACCCAGTATGATTTTATTGAGAATATATACTCTTCTTATACAATATTTTCTGATTATAGTTGCCTATCTCTCTAGTTCTTGCAGCTCCTTTCCATCTCTCCTCCACTTCATATCCACCCTTTTTCCCTCACTAGAAACAATCGTCCATCTAAGAGATAACAACCAAACATGATAAAGTAAAATATAATAAAATGAAATAGAATGATTCTTTCAATGTAAGTCCCAGCAACCCTATAGGAGGAAAAGAATCTCAATGGCAGGCACAAGAGTCAGAGACCCACTCATTTTCACAGACCAGAGTTCTATGAAAATACTAAGCCAATAGCTCTAATATATGCACAGAGGACCTGAGGCATAGCCATATGAGCCCTGTTTGCTCTTTCCGTCTCTGTGAGCTCATACATGCCTTGCTTAGAGGATTCAGAGGGCCTTGTTCTCCTGGAATCCTCCTTCCTTTCTGACTCTTACACTTTTTTTAACCTCCTCTTTTCAGGGTTTCCTGAGTTCTGGTGAGGGGGATTTGATGCAGACTTTCCATTTATACACTTCATGTAATATCTGGCCATGAATCTCTGCATCTGTTCCCATATGCATCTGGAGAAGGTCTATGATGATGACTGGATAAGGCATCAATCTATGAGTACTACAGAATATCATTAAAAGTCATCTTATTGATACTTTTTTAGACCAGTGGTATTTGGCATTACCCTAGGTCTCTGAGCTATTTAATCTCTGGTTTTTTGGTTATTCAACCAGTGTTGGGCATAGGTTAATCCTCAGGGAATGGGCCTTAACTCAAATCAAACATCATTTGGCTAACTTCACAAGTTTTGTCTCAGTATTTCCGTAGCATATTTTGCAAGCAGGATGTTTTGTGGCTGGATAGTGTCCATGTTTCTCTTTCAATAGCTAGCTAATGGAGTACCTTCATGCACCAAAGAGCCTAGAAGGGTGAAGACGCTATGTGAGTAGGCAGATACTTGACTTCCCCATTTTCAATGAGTTGTGTAGGTAGTTATTGTCTTTGGAATTGGGCCCTGTTGCTGGCTTGCAGAGGAAGTTTGTACTCTTAGCAACACTCTGGGTTGTGTGAAATTTTTCATGGAACTCACTTGTCCAAACCCTAATTTGAATTCAACCCAATCCCAAAACTGGAAGCCTTACCTGGCAATAAGAGATAGTCAAAGGAGATTCCATAAATTCATTAGTAGGAAACCTCATTAAGATCACCTTCATAAATTCCTGGAAGTTTCTACTGTACTATCTTCCCAAGTCACCTACTGAAATCTGCACAATTCCATCTGTCTCTTTCTACACATGATCCTTCCATCAAACCCCACCAGCTGTCAGTATGATTATAAAGTGTTCTCTATTTCGTGCCTCCCACAAAGACATCTTCTCTTTACCTACCCTCTGTGGGTCTACAGATTGCATTGGCTATCATTGACTTAATGGCTAGTGTCCACTTATGATAAGGGAATACCTGTCGTATTTTTATTTATATATGGGTCACCTCAATCAATTAGGATAATTTTTCCTATTTCCATTTATATGCCTATAATTTTCAGAGTTTACAATGTTTATTAAAACATACTATGATTTATAATATGAGACAGAGTTTTGACTCTTTCCATGTAAGCATGTATATAATCAACTTTATTTCCCAGATGCAAAGAAGGAATGATATTATGTATTTCACTGATAATACCTTAATCTGTGTATGATTATTGTGATTCAAGGCCTTCTAAATATATGTGGTCAATTTTAGAGAAATTTCCATGAGATGCAGAGTAGAAGATATATTCTTTTGTGTTTGGGCAAAATGTTCTGTAAATATTTGTTAGGTCCATTTGGTTTATAAAATCTGTCAGTTCTTTGTTTAGTTTTTATCTGGATGATCTGTCTCTTGGTCAAAGTTGTGTATGAATTCTTCCACTACCAGAGTGTGTGGCCCAATATGTGATATAAGTTGTAGTAATTATTCTTTGAGAAACTGGTGTACTTATATTTAGAACATGAATAGTAAGAATTGAAATGTCATTATGGTTGATGTTTTTTGTTTGTTTTTTTGAGACAGGGTTTCTTTGTATAATCCTGGCTGTCCTGGAACTCACTCTGTAGACCAGGCTGTCCTTGAACTCAGAAATCTGCCTGCCTCTGCCTCCCAAGTGCTGGGATTAAAGGTGTGCACCACAATTGCCCAGCTTTTGGTTGACTTTTTTATTTGATGAATAAATAGTGTCCTTTACTCTATCTTTCAGTTAGTTTTAGTTTGAAGTGAATTTTTTTAGATAATAAAATACATATACTAGCTTTCTAGGTTCATTTGCTTGGAATACCTTTTTCTTCTCCTTTACACTGAGGTTGTACCTATTCTGGATGTTGAGGTGTGTTTCTTGGATGCAGCAGAACTGACTGGTTTTTTGCTGTTGTTGTGTTTTTTTTGTTTTGTTTTGTTTTTGTTTTTTTTGTCTGCTCTATTTCCTGTGTCTTTTTATTAAGGAGTTGAGGCTATTGATATTGATGTTTTGTTCTTGTAGATGGTGGTGCTAGTAAATGTGTGAGTGATTCCCTTCATTTGATTTTGATAGTGTCAGATTATTCCCTTTGTTTTCATGTACATTCTTAACCTCTTAGGTTGAGATTTTCTTTACAGTACCTTCTGCATGGCTGACTTTGTAGATAGATATTATTTAAATTTAAATTTAACTGTGAAATGTCTTATTTTTTCCATTCATGTTAACTGAAAATTTTGCTGTATACAGTAGCCTGGGGTGGCATCTGTGGTTCCTTAGAGGAAGAATAGTCCCTTCTGGCTTTTAGAGTCTTCACTGAGAAGTCACGTGTGCCTTTGTGTGTAAATGAGTCTTTTTCTTTTACAGCTATTAATAGTCTTTCATCATTCTCTATGTTTTGTGCTTTGATCATTATGTGGCAAGGTACTTTCTCCTCTAGTCTAATCTATTTGGTGTTCTGTATGCTTCTTTTACCATTATATACATTTCCTTCCTTAGGTTAGAACACTTTCTTCTGTGATTATGTTGAAAACATTTTGTGAGCTTTTGTGCTGGAATTCTTCTCTTTCAGGAGCCATAATGGGACAAACCTGATTAAGATTATTATATAATCTGTGACAGGTGTGCCCTTATGAAGCAAGGCTGTAAGGGATTCATTTTAGTAAAGATTCCTTCTATTAATATGCTTTCCTGTTATTATTAAATAAATATAACAGTCCCTAAATAGTAGCACACAACTTTGGAGTAGATCTCTGCAGATCCATAAAGATGTACTGTCTTGTAGTGATGCTATATAGACAAATAGATGACATAAGTCTTAATGATGATGCTATGAGAATTCCTAAAAATTGTATCTATGATTATTAGACTCTTTTATAGTGGGACTGCTATTAGGTCCTTTTCTGATAGTCAAACCTGCAATGAGAATTCTGCTAGTCTCCCAAATGCCACCAGTTAATTGCTCTTAGATAGTAACCAGACTTTCTTCTACTCAGAGCACATTTCAAGAGGTTGTAAAACAATTCAAAGTTCATAAAAAGGGAACTAACGATTTATTATTGGTACTAGGAAAGAAGATAAAATATTCACTGGATGATCTCTACAAAACTTCAATAGTAACTTAGCTATAGTTTTTAAACTTTCAGTGAACCTGTGGAACTGAGATAGGTTTAGCCAGATATTCCTTTTATTATTATTATTATTATTGTTAATATTATTATTATTTATTTTTATTAGATAAATTATTTATTTGCATTTCAAATGTTGTCCCCTTCCCTGTTTACACCGCTCCCCCCCAAGAAAATTCCTTAAGCCATCTCCTCTTCCCACATTCCCCAGTTAACCCTCTCCCACTTCCCTGTCCTGGTATTCCTCTACACTGCACTATAAAAACTTTCCAGGACCAAGGGCCTCTCCCCTCTTTGGTGTCTAACAAGGCCATCCTCTGCTGTTTATGTGTCTAGAACCATGGGTAACTCCATGTGGACACTTTGGTTGATGGTTTTGTCCCTGGGAGCTCTGGAAGTACTAGGTGACTCATATTGTTGTTCCTCCTATGGCGCTGCAAACCCCTTCAGATCCTTGGGTCCTTTCTCTAGCTCCTCCACTGGGGTCCATATGCTCAGTTCAATGGATGGCTGAAGGTGTCCCGTTCTGTATTTCTCATGCAATAGGAGAACCTCCCAGGTGACAGCTATATCCGGATCTGGTCAGCAAGCACTTATGGGCATCTAAAATAGTGTCTGGGTTTTGTAACTGTAAATGGGATGGATCCCTAGGTGGGATAGTACATGGATGGTCTTTCCCTTAGTCTCTGCTCCACACTTTGTCTCTATATCTCCTTCTGTGGGTATTTTGTTCCCATTCTATGAAGGACCAGAGTATCCATATTTTGTTCTTCTCCTTCTTGGGCATCCTTTGATATATGAATTGTGTCCTGGGTATTCTGAACTTCTGGGCTAATATCCACCTATCAGTGAGTGCATACCATGTGTGTTCTTTTGTGATTGGGTTACCTCACTCCAGATGTTATTTTCCAGTTCTATCCATTTGTCTAAGAATTTCATGAATTAAGTGTTTTTAATACTTGCATAGTATGCCACTGTGTAAATATACCACATTCTCTATATCCATTCCTCCGTGGTGGGACATCTGGGTTCTTTCCAGCTTCTGGCTATTATAAAAAGGACTGCTATGAACATATTGGAGCTTATGTCCTTATTACATGCTAGAGAAACCCCTGGGTATATGCCCAGAAGTGGTATAACAGGGTCCTCTGGTAGTATTATGCACATTTTTCTGAGGAACCACCAAACTGATTTCCAGAGTGGTTGTACCAGTTTGCAATCTCATCAGCAGTGGAGAAGTGTTCCTCTTTCTCCATATCCTAGCCAGCACCTGCTGTCTCCTGAGCTTTTGATCTTAGCCTTTCTGACCAATGTGAAGTTGAAATCGAATGGTTTTGATTTGCATTTCCCTGATAACTAAGGATGTTGTACATTTCTTTAGGTGCTTCTCAGTCATTCGATATTCCTCAGTTGAAAATTCTTTCTTTAGCTCTGTACCCCATTTTTCATTAGGGTTATTTGGTTTTCTGGAGTCTAACTTCTTGAGTTCTTTGTATAAATTAGATATTAGCCCTCTGTCAGATGTAGGGTTGGTAAAGATCTTTTCCCAACTTGTTGGTTACCATTTTGTTCTACTGATAGTGTCCTTTGTCTTACAGAAGCTTTGTAGTTTTATGAGGTCCCATTTGTCAATTCCTGTTCTTAGAGCATAAGCAATTGGTGTTCTACTCAGGAAATTTTCCAATGTACCCATATGTTCAATGCTCTTCCTCAGTTTCTTTACTATTAGATTCAGTGTGTCTGGTTTTATGTGTAGGTCCTTGATCCACTTGGACTTGAGCTTAGTACAAGGAGATAAAAATGGATCAATTTGCATTCTTCTGCATGCTACCCACCAGTAGAACCAGCACCATTTGTTGAAAAGGCTATTTTTTCCCACTGGATGGTTTTAACTCCTTTGTCAAAGATCAAGTGAGCATAGGTTTGTGGGTTCATTTCTGGGTCTTCAATTCTATTCCATTGATCTAAATACCTCTCACTGTACCAATACCATGCAGTTTTTAACACTATTGCTCTGTATTATTGTTTGAGGTTGGGGATACTGATTCCCCCAGAAGTTCGTTTACTGTTGAGAATAGATTTCACTATCCTTGATTTTTTTGTTATTCCAGATGAATTTGAGATTTTTCTCTTTTTAACTCTATGAAGAAGTGAGTTGGAATTTTGATGGGGATTGCCTTGAATCTGTAGATGAATTTTGACAAGATGGCCATTTTTACTATATTAATCCTGCCAGTCCATGAGCATGGAAGATCTTTCAATTTTCTGAGGTCTTCTTCGATCTCTTTCTTCAGAGACTTGAAGTTCTTGACATACATATCTTTCACTTATTAGGTTAGAGTAAAACCAAGATATTTTATTTAGTTTGTTACTATTGTGAAGGCTGTGATTTCCCTAATTTCTTCCTCAGACTGTTTATCCTTTCAGTATAGGAAGGCTACTGATTTGTTTGAGGTAACTTTACATCCTGCCACTTTGCCACAGTTGTTTATCAGCTGTAGGAGTTCTCTGGTTCAGTTTTTTGGGTCACTTACGTATACTATCACGTCATCTGCAAATAGTGATAATTTGATTTCTTCCTTTCCAATTTGTATATTTTTAACCTCCTTTTGTTGTGTAGTTGATCTAGCTAGAACTTCAAGTACTATATTAAGTAGATATGGAGAGAGAGAGCAGCCTTGTCTAATCCCTTATTTTAGTGGGATGGCTTCAAGTTTCTCTCCATTTAGTTTGATGTCTGCTTCTCGTATGCTGTATATTGCTTTTACTGTGTTTAGGTGTGGGCCTTGAATTCCTGATATTTTCAAGTCTTTTAACATAAAAGGATGCTGAATTTTGTCAAATGTTTTTCAGCATCTAATGAAATGACTGTGTGGTTTTTTCATTGAGTTTGTTTAAGTAGTTGATTACATTGATGGATTTCCATATATTAAACCATCCCTGCATCCCTGGGATGAAGTCTACTTCATCGTGGTGAATGATCATTTTGATGTGATCTTGGATTCAGTTGGCAAGAATTTTATTGAGTATTTTTGCATCAATATATATAAGGGAAATTGGTCTGAAGTTCTCTTTCTTTGTTGGATCTTTGTGTGGTTTTGGTATCAGCATAGTTGTGGTTTCATAGAAAGAGTTGTGTAGTATTCCTTCTGTTTCTATTTTGTGGCATAGTTTGAAGAGTATTGGTGTTAGGTCTTCTTTGAAGGTCTGATAGAATTCTGCACTAAAACCATCTGGTTCTGTGCTTTTTTTTTTTTTGGTTGGGAGGCTTTCAATGACCACTTATATTTCTTTGGGGGTTATGGGACTGTTTAGATGGTCTATTTGATCCAGATTTAACTTTGGTATTTGGTATCTGTCTAGAAAATTGGCCACTTCATCCAGATTTTCCAGTTGTGTTGAGTATAGGCTTTTGTAGTAGGATCTGATGATATTTTGAATTTACTCAATTTCTGTTGTTTTATCTCCCTTTTCATTTCTGATATTGTTTATTTGGATACTCTCTCTCTTTCTGTGCTCTCTGGTAAGTCTGGATAAGGGTTTATCTATCTTGTTGATTTTCTCAAAGAACCAGCTCCTGGTTTTGTTGATCCCTTGTATGGTTCTTTTTCTTTCTACTTGGTAGATTTCATCCCTGTGTTCAATGATTTCCTGCCTTCTATTTCTCTTGGGTCTATTAGCTTCTTTCTGTTCTAGAGCTTTCAGTTTAGCTGTTAAGCTGCTAGTGTATGCTCTCTCCAGTTTCTTTTAGGAGGCACTCATTGCTATGAGTTTTCCTCTTAGCACCGCTTTCATTGTGTTCTGTAATTTTGGGTATGTTGTGCTTTTATTTTCATTAAATTCTAAGAAGTCTTTGATTTCTTTTCTTATTTTTTCTTTGATCATGGTGTCATTGAGTAGATTATTGTTCATCTTCCATGTATATGTGGGCTTTCTGTTGTTTTTTGCTGTTATTGAAGACCACCCTTACTCCATAGTGATCTGATAGGAGGCATGGGATGAGTTCAATCTTCTTATATTTGTGGAGGTCTGTTTTGTTAACAATTATATGGTTGATTTTGGAGAATGTATCATGAGGTGCTGAGAAGAAGTTATATTCTTTTGATTTAGGATGAAAAGTTATATATGTTAAATCTACTTACTCTAAAACTTCAATTGGTTTTACTGTGTTTCTATTCAGTTTGTGTTTCCCTGATCAGTCCATTGAGGAGAGTGGCATGTTGAAGTTACCCACAATTATTGTGTAAAATTCAATGTGTGCTTTGAGCTTTAGTTAAGTTTCTTTTACGAATGAGGATGCCCTTGTATTTGGAGTGTAGATGTTCAGAATTGAGAGTTCTTTTGGTAGATTTTTCTTTGATGGGTTTGAAGTGTTCTTCCGTATCTTTTTCGATGACTTTTGATTGAAAATCAATTTTACTTGATATTAGAATTGCTACTCCAGCTTTTTTCCTGGGGATCATTTGCTTGTAAAATTGTTTTCCAGCCTTTTACTCTGAGGCAGTGTTTTTCTTTGACACTGACGTGCGTTTCCTTTATGCAGCAAAATGCTGGGTCCTGTTTAATTATCCAGTCTGTTATTCTATGACTTTTGATTGGGGAATTGAATCTATTGAGGTTAAGAGATATTAAGTAATACTGATTGTTGCTTCCTGTCATTTTTGATGTTATTTTTATGTTTGAGTGCTTACCTTCTTTTGGGTTTGTTGAAAGTAGATTAATATCGTGCTTTTCCTAGGGTGCAGTTGCCCTCCTTATATTGGCATTTGTGTTCACTTAGAGTCTGTATCAGATCTGCCCAGGATCTTCTTGCTTTCATGGTCTCTGGTGAGAATTCTGGTGTAATTCTTATAGGTCTTCCTGTATATGTTACTTGGCCTTTTTCCTTTACTGCTTTTAATAATCTTTGTTTGTACATTTGGTGTTTTGATTATTATGTGATGGGAGGTATTCATGTTCTGGTCCAGTCTATTTGGAGTTCTGTAGGCTTCTTGTATGTTCATGGGCATCTCTCTCTTTAGGTTAGGGAAGTTTTCTTCTATAATTTTGTTGAAGATATTTACCAGCCCTCTAAGTTCTTTTTTTTTCTAAGTTATTTTATTTACATTCCAAATCATTTCCCCTTTCCTGTTTTCTCCCTCCCCAAAAGTCCCAAAAGTCCCCTTCCCTCCCTCTTTTCCCCATTTAATCACCTCTTGCTTCTCTGTCCTGGCATTCCCCTACATCCAGTCTTTCCAAGACCAGGGTCTCTCCTTCCATCTTCTTGGAAATCTATTGATATGTGAATTGTGTCTAGGGTATTCCGAGATTCTGGGTTAATATCCCCTTATCAGTGACTGCATACCATGTGTGTTTTTTTGTGATTGGGTTACCTCACTAAGGATGATATTCTCCAGTTCTGACCATTTGCCTAAGAATTTCGTGAATTCATTGTTTTTAATTGCAGAGCAGTATTGCATTGTGTAAATATACCACATCTTCTGAATCCATTCCTCTGTTGAGAGACATCTGGGTTCTTTCCAGCTTCTGGCTATTATAAATAAGGCTGCTGTGAACGTAGTGGAGCATGTGTCCTTATTGCATGCAGGGGAAGACTCTGGGTATATGCCCAGGAGTGGTATAGCAGGATCCTCTGGGAGTGTCATGTCTAGTTTTTTGAGGAACCACCAGACTGCTTTCCAGAGTGGCTGTATCAGCTTGAAATCCCACCAGCAGTGGAGGAGTGTTCCTTTTTCTCCACATCCTCGCCAACAACTGCTGTCTCCTGTGTTTTTGATCTAAGCCATTCTGACTGGTGTGAGGTGGAATCTCAGGGTTGTTTTGATTTGCATTTCCCTAATGACTAAGCAGCAAGTCCTGGATACCCCATCACTCCCTCTAGGTTCTTAATCTTTGCTCTCTTCTATACCTACAATTCTTAAGTTTTGTCTTCTCATTGTGTCCTGGATTTCCTGGAAGTTTTGGTTTATAAGCTTCTTGCAATTTGCATTTTCTTTGACTGTTGAATCAATGCTTCCTATGATATCTTCAGCCCCTGATTCTTTCTTCTATCTCTTGTATTCTGTTCTTGATATTTGCATCTATTACTCCTGATTTCTTTCCAACGTTTTCTATCTCCAGAATTGTGTCCCTTTGTGATTTCTTAGTTGTTTCTACTTCCAGTTTTAGATCCTGGATGATTTTGTTCAGTTCCTTCACATGTTTGTTTGTGTTTTCCTGTAATTCTTTAAGTGATTTTTATGTTTTCTCTTTATGGGTTTCTACCTTTTGACCCATGTTCTCCTGTATTTCTTTAAGCGATTTTTGTGTTTCCTTTTTAAGGGCTTCTACCTGTTGACTCATGTTCTCCTGTAATTCTTTAAGAGAGTTATATCCTTCTTGAAATCCTCTATCAGCATCATGAAATGTGATTTTTAAATCCAGATCTTGCTTATCTGGTGTTTTGGGGTATCCAATACTTGCTGTTATGGGAGAACTTGCTTCAGATGGTGCCATGTTGCCTTTGTTTCTGTTGGTAATGATCTTGCATTTGCCTTTTGCCATCTGGTTATCTATGGTGTTAGCTGGTGTTGCTGTTTCTGACTGCGGCTTCTCTGTCATGCAAAGTTCTGTATCTGTGCCCACCTAGAGACCTGTTCTGTCTGTGTACACCTGTATGTAGGTACTCATGTGAGACCTGCTCTCTTATCGTTGTATTTGGCTCCTGATCAACTCTGGGTGCAGGTGGAAATCAGAAGATTCCTGTCCCAAGCTGCTCCTAGGCTCTTGTGTCCTCAGGTTTTTCTGGCTGTTTCCTCTGAGCAGCAGGAGTGGTCCTACCTGTGCTGTCTGGCCTCTCTGCATTCCTGAGTGGTTAGCTACCTCCTTGCATCACTTAGATATGGTGCATAGTGGCAGAGGGTGGTCACAAGCCAGAGACAGAAACCAGAGGGATTCAGCCAGAGGGTTCCGGGTGTGATCCTCTAGGTGGCAGGGGTGTTCCTACCTATGAAGGCAGTTCCCTTTGCATTCCTGGTTGTTTAATCTGCTTCCCTGAGCACTTGGGTATGGTATGCTATGCCAGAGAATGGACCCAAGCTGGAGACAGAAACCAGAGGACTTCTGCCAGTTGGTTTGGGTTGTTCTTCCTGTGCCAGATAGTCTCTCCACACTCCTGGGTGGTTAGCCTGCCTCCCTCCAGACATTACTTCTTTTCTTTTTATTAGATATATTCTTTATTTTCATTCCAAATGATTTCCCCTTTCCCAGTTCCTCCCTCCCCGAAAGTCCCATAAGCCCTCTTCCCTCCCCCTGTTCCCCAGTCAACTCCCTCCTGCTTCTCTGTCCTGGTATTCCTCTACACTGCTGCATCAAGTCATTCCAGGACCAGGGGCCTCTTCTTCCTTCTTCTTGGGCATCATTTGATATGTGGATTGTGTCCTGGGTATTCTGAACTTCTGGGCTAATATCAACTTATCAGTGAGTGCATACCATGTGTGTTCTTTTGTGATTAGATTACCTAACTTAGGATGATATTTTCCAGTTCCAACCATTTGCCTAAGAATTTCATGAATTCACTGTTTTTAATTGCTGAGTAGTATTCTCTGTTGTAAACTTCTATCTCAATTTCTGATTTGATTTTTTTGTGTGAACTTGTGATGAACTTTGTAATATGTGACCATGTATTCTGAAAGATGTGTAAATACTGAGGAAAAAGAGGAGAGAGAGAGAGAGAGAGAGAGAGAGAGAGAGAGAGAGAGAGAGAGAGAGGGAGAGAGAGTTTTTGCCTTTCCCCACTTGGAGTAGAAAAATTTTCCCTTTCCCCACTTAGGATCTTTCTGCTTTCCCCTTAGATAACTTTCATAGGAAACTTTTTTACATCTTAGTAATAAACTCTATAACAACTTCTCTAAATGTCCCATTTTTTTCCCCTGACTTCTGACTAGCAGACTGAAAGTTAGAGCACAGCAGTTCCTGCTGAAATAGAACAAAGGCCACATTGCTTAATTCTCCCCTGATAGGCTACGGGTGTCAATCACCTAAGCCAGCAGTCTTTTACCCACAGAAAGAGCAAGAATGATTTTAGGACTTTTTAGATCATTTCAGTACAGTTAGAGAACTAGAAAGCCCTGAGACCCTCAGACTTTAAAGACATCACCAGAGTCCTACTCTTTGCCTATGCCACTACCTTCTCAGGGCCAGGAGGCTTCCAGCACTTCTCTATCATTGAAACCTATTATTCACAGATTTTCTTGATGTTTTGATCAGGACTTCTTTAGATTTATCATTTTCTTAGATTGATGAATCTATATCTTCTATTATAAGTTCAATGCCCAAGATCTTATCTCTTGTCTCATGTATTCTGTTAGTGGAGCTTGTCTTTGTAGTTCATGTTTGAGTTGTTCCTTCCTTCCTTCCATCTTTCCTTCCTTCCTTCCTTCCTTCTTTCCTTCCTTCCTTCGTTCCTTCGTTCCTTTCTTCCTTCCTTTTTTATTCAGTCCCAGAAATTCTTCAGTTTTTGTTTTCTTTATTGCATCCATTTATATTCTTGGGTCGTGGATAGTTTTATTCATTGCCTTAATCTGTTTTTGATTTTTTTTTGATTTCTTTATTCGATTTATTCATTACCTTTGATTAATTGTGTTTTCTTCTACTTCTTTAAGGATTTTATTCATTTCATGTTTATGGACTTCAATAATCTTCATATAGTTGACTGTAAGGCCTTTTTTTAAAAAAATTCTCTGTTTTTTATTTACATTCCCAATGATTTTACCTGTCCCCCCCTCCCCAAAAGTCCCATAAGCCCTCTTCCCTCCTCCTGTTTCCCAGTCAACCCCCTCCTGCTTCTCTGTCCTGGTATTCCCCTACACTGCTACATCCAGTCTTTCCAGGTCCAGGGGTCTCTCCTTCCTTCTTTTGGAAATCAATTGATATGTGAATTGTGTCTTGGGTATTCTGAGCCTTTTTTTTACGTCTCAGTTATGTTGGAATATTCAGGGTCTGATGTTATAGGATATGTGCACTCTACTTGAGACAAACAGTCTTGGTTATACTTGATTAAGTTCTTATGCTGGTGTCTAGACAATAGGTTTGGGATGATATAAGTCTAGGTGCTTATTTCTATCTTTGTTTTGATGGGTGGCTGTTTTATTTCTTGGTTTTTGTTTCTCCTCTGAATTTTCAAATGTATGATATGTAGGAGTTGCCTACTCAGCTGATGTGTTCACTGGGATGCCTGTTGATAATGGAGCCTGGGATAATGGATTCAGCTGGGTGAAGGGAAATAGGGGAAGAAGATATTTGTGATTTATCCGGGATTGGGTAGATAGGAAAGGGAGATTGCAGCAGATTTCCTGATGTAGTACTGAGGATGAGAGTAGGCATATTAGATCCCAAGTGCAGCTGAATAACCTCAAAATTAATGTCATAAAAAGTTATAAGGCTACAAATATTTTTATCTGAAGGCAATTGAATCTGCTATGAGGGTAAAAGTTAATTTAAAAAGTGAAAGGGAACTAGAGATCATGGGAAGATAACTTTGACGAAATTGATAGGAACAAAATTGTCAGTGATTTACCTGAGTCTATTTATGTTATTAAGGATGTTTTTATTATATATTTTGAACATAGTATGATGAAGAAACCTAGATAAAATTTACCTTTATAAGCCCTTCTTTGTTTCTAGATAAAAGGTGATTACACAAATTTTTAACAAATCAATACCAATTGACCGATAAAATATAGCATATTCTAAAGTTTCTGTATTGTTGACTAAATTTCTTTTCTTTTCTTTTCTTTTTTCCTTAGCTACCTAAAGTAGCAAAAGATGACAGTTTTCAAATATCAAATTTGGGTTTTCTGATAGATGATGACTTGGATTAAGTTATTAGAAGTGGAATAAAAAAGCACACTGTCTTACATTGATGGAAAGAAGTTTATGTGAAGAGGTAAAGTCAATATGGGGCTGAAAATGAAAGCATGATTTCTAGTTATGAAATAATAACTTAGTAGATGACCATTTAATGAATTGAAGCATAGAATAGAAAGACATTTCTGTGAGTGTCACAGATTATCAAGAAAATAAATGTGGCTTGGAAAATTCATTGAACAAGCTCATGAAGACATGACTTTTGTTACGAAAGTTAAATTCAGTAAAAATTACCTATTTATATGTGGTTATAGTCACATAAAATGCAGGATAACATTACTCTGAGGGTTGACATTGACAAGCATCAAACTTAAGAACTTAACATAGAAGGATCCATTAACTTGTGCAAAAAAAAAAAAGTGAATAAAGGAAGAGGTATTGAAACAGTCTAAGGCTTTTGTTAGACTGAAAAAATAGTACAGAATAATAACTATTAGAAGATATAGCTTGTGATGGTATGAGCTACAGTATCATTGGGAAGGAAAGACAGAGTGTCCATGTGAGAATATTTCAAGAAGAAGACAGAGAAAAATGTAATCCTTGCTTATAAAATATCTTTTGAATAATTAATAGAGTCTGGAAAAGGTGAAGTGTAAAATTTTATTTTAATTTATTATTTTAAAATGTTCTTATATGGAAACAATAGGACTTATTTAGGGCAAATATCGAGGGAAATATAAAGAAATTAAAAAATAGTGAATTTTGTTAAATAGGATGTTATATAAACAATTATAAGAAATCAATGAAGAAATCCTAACTGGAAGACATTATGATGGTAAAAAAGGGAAAATAAAACCTGCAGGTGAGTATTGTTACAGAAAATAGTTACTTGAAATAAATCAATTTTTCAGGCCTCCACAATATGAGAATGCTGCACTTACTTTAAATCTAGACATAAGCATCTTCATGCACCTTTTAAAACCACCTGGGTAAGAATTTTATTGAGTATTTTTGCATCGATATTCATAAGGGAAATTGGTCTGAAGCTCTCTTTCTTTGCTGCATCTTTAGTATGGATCCTTGGGTCCTTTGTAGAAAGGGGGAAAAAAATATCCACAGAAGAAGATACAGAGACAAAAGGTAGAGCAGAGTCTGAGGGAAAGACCATCCAGAGACTACGCCACCCAGGGATCCATCCTATATAGAGTCACAAAACCCAGAGACTTTTGTGGATGCCCACAAGTATTGGCTGACCAGAGCCAGATATAGCTATCACCTGGGAGGCTCTCCTAGTGCATGACAAATAAAGAGGGGGACACTCTCAACCAGCCATTGAACTGAGCACAGGTTCCCCAATGGAGGAGCTAGAGAAAGGACCCAAGGAGCTGAAGGGGTTTGCAGCGCCACAATAGGAACAGCAATATGAGTCACCCAGTACTCCCAGAGCTCCCAGGGACAAAACCATCAACCAAAGGGTAACAGGGAGTTACCCATGGCCCCAGGATGGTCTTTTTAGACACCAAAGGGAGGAGAGGCCCTTGGTCCTGGAGAAACTTGATGCCATAGTGTAGAGGAACACCAGGACAGGGAAGCGGGTGAGGGTTGATTGAGGAAGGGGCGATGGCTTATGGGATTTTTGGAGGAGGTGGGAACCAGGAAAGGGGATACCATTTGAAATGTAAATAAAGAATATATCAAAAAAAAAACAAAACAAAAAACAAAACAAAACAAAAACAAATACACCTGAGTAATACTCACTTTGTAAAGCAAAGGACTGAAAGTCATCAGTATTCATGTCCCAGAGCCCTAATAGGACTGGTAACGCTCAGTGTTCTTTAGAATTTTAAGTTCTTTGATTCTTTTGATTTGTAGTTATCAAGTGAAATATTTATTTATGATGTGATAGAGCAGAAAATAGGATCTAGTATATCAGCTTTTAAATTATATAGAGAACTGTGATCTAAGTTTGAATCACTTAAATATACATTTAAATTTTAGAAATCTGCATTTGTTATTTTTATATTAATACTCTTGAAGCTAATATAATGGCAGAGAAAGAAATAAAGATGAGAGAAAATGAGAGAGAGAAAGAGAGAGAGAGGGAGAACACAAGAATGAGGAGGTGGAGGAAGCAAGGAATGAAGTCAATTTATATCCTATATGCTGAACATGTAGCTCAGTTTGTCAAGCAGTTTCAGTGAACATTCCTATAATCACAAGCTTTGCAAAAGAAGCTAGTGGTCATGCTTATGTATATTTTGAGTTCAAGACTGTCTATACTACATGACCTCTCATCTCAAAAGAAAAATGTGTTATTAAATAAAATAATCATTCATCATAATCATAGTAAGTTATATTCCTAAACAAAGGAAATACTCAAGGGACAAATATAGGAAAAGTTTTAGTTACAGGATTAGGAACTAGTACAGTTAAAGTTACAAAGTCTTTTGCTTAGCAGAAAGAGATTTTAATTTTTTCAAAACCATGGCAAGATTTTAGGAGAACAAAAACTCATTATTTAGGACTAACAACACTAAAGCCAGTAAATTCCCCTTTAAATCTCAATTAACACCTGGGATTTCTTCCCTTCTGACAGCTGAAATTTAACTAGACGATAACAGCTTCTATACACAGAAAAATATCAACAGGATCAAGGTGAAATAAGCTGAGAATGTATTTCTAGACCTTAGTCGCAAACCTCCCTTTTTTCCTATCCCCAAGGTGTTGACCAATATCCAATTATATTATGTACTATATATATAGATCTTATATTTTGCAAGCAGTATTTAACAAATCATTTTAAATTTAACATTTCTTAAAAATTCATGTTGTGTGTGATTTTTCACATGAGTTGCCACTAGATTGACGCATACAATAGACTTTGAAAAAAGTCACTATGTCATTGAAAATATATGACATTGTTTTAAAAATACTCAGACTTTTAATTTGTGAAAAAAGAGATTTATGCCCACAAGATTTAAGTTTCTGTTCCTACAAATTTATAGAATTCATTCCTCATAAGTAAAATTTACACAATTGCAAAATTATTAAAAACTAAGTGTCAAAAATGCTTGGAGCAATACAGACAAAAGAGAACATTGCAGAATACTTATTAGAATGTTTTGTACAGCACTTCTGCCACAGGTCCCTCCACAGGAGTGCAGAGAGGCCTGGGAGCACAGGTAAGACCACCCTAGATGCTCAGAGGAACCCTTTTGGAACCCTCAGGCAGGAGCCTTCCAGTTTCTGTCTCTGGCTGAGAACCATCCTCTGCCACAGTGTGTCATATCCAGGTGACACAGGGAGAAAGCTAACCTCCTAGGACTGTGGTGAGGCCTGAGAGCACAGAGCTGATCCTGGGCCACAGAGCTACATACAATAATACCACCACAGGAGAGCTGATCTCCCAGGAGTGCCTACTTACCTGTGTGCACAGAGAGAATGGGAATTGCAGGAGTATAGATACACAGGCTTACAGGACAGATAAGCCACAGTCAGTGACAGCAAGAACGCCAAACACCAGAGATAACTAGATGGCAAAAGGCAAATGCAAGAACACTACCAACAGAAACCAAGACAACTTTGCACCACCCGAACCCAGTTCTCCCACAAGGGCAAATCCTGGATACCCCAACACACCAGAAAAGCAAGATCTGGATTTAAAATCACATCTCATGGGGCTGATAGAAGACTTCAAGAAAGACATAAGTAACTCCGTTAAAAAAATACAGGAGAATATGGGTCAACAGGTAGAAGCCCTTAAAGATGAAACACAAAAAGTCCTTAAAGAATTATGGGAAAACACAAACAAACAGGTAAAGGAACTGGAAAAAAAAATCTTGAAGCAATCCCACTAAAATCGGGGACCTGACAAGGCTGCCCACTCACTCCCTATCTACTCAATATAGTACTTGAAGTCCTAGATATATCTACTAGACAATAAAAGGAGGTCAAAGGTATACAAATTGGAAAGGAAGAAGTCAAAATATCATTATTTGCAGATGATATGATAATATACTTAAGCAACCCCAAAAATTCCACCAAAGAACTCCTAGAGCTAATAAAGAACTTCAAAGTGGTTGTATATAAAATTAACTCAAGAAAATCAGTAACTTTCCTATACTCAAAGAATAAACAAGCAGAGAGAGAAATTAGGGAAATAACACCCTTCACAATAGTCACAAATAAAATTACATAAGTTGGTATGACTCTAACCAAACAAGTGAAAGATCTGTATGACAAGAACTTCAAGCCTCTGAAGAAAGAAATTGAAGAAGATATCAGAAGATGGAAAGATCTCCTATACTCATGGATTGCCAGGATTAGTATAGTAAAAGTGGCCATCTTGCAGAAAGAAATCTATAGATTCAATGCAATCTCCATCAAAATTCCAAATCAATTCTTCATAGAGCTAGAAAGAGCAATCTGCAAATTCATTTGGAATAACAAAAAAACAACAAAAAACAAAAACAAAAAACCAACAACAACAACAACAAAAAAAACAGGATAGGGAAATCTATTCTCCACAATAAAAGATCTCTTGGGGGAATCACCATCCATGATCTCAAGCTCTACTATAGAGCAATAGTGATAAAAACTATATGGTATTGGTAGAGAGACTGGCAGGAAGATCAACGGAATTGAATTGAAGACCCAGAAATGAACCCCCACACCTAAGGTCACGTGATATTTGGAAAAGGACCTAAAAACATCCAGTGGAAAAAAGACAGCATTTTCATCAAATGGTGCTGGATCAACTGGAGGTCAACATGTAGAAAACTGCAAATTCACCCATTCTTATCTCCTTGTACGAAGTTCAAGTCAAAGTGAATCAAGGACCTTCACATAAAACTAAATACACTGTAGCTTATAGAGGAGAAAGTGGGGAAAAGCCTTGAACACATTGGCACAGTGGAAAATTTCCTGAACAGAACACCAATGGCTTATGCTCTAAGAACAAGAATCAACAAATGGGACCTCATAAAACTTCAAAGCTTCTGTAAGGCAAAGGACACTGTCAATAGGACAAAATGGCAACCAACAAATTTGGAAAAGATCTTTACCAGTCCTACATCCAATAGAAGACTAATATCCAATGTATACAAAGAACTCAAGAAGTTAGATATCAGAGAATCAAATAATCCTATTAAAAATGGGGTACAGAGCTAAACAGAATTCTCAACTGAGGAAACTTGAATGGCTCTGAAGCACCTAAAGAAATGTTCAGCATACTTAGTTATCAGGGAAATTCAATTTAAAACAACCCTGAGATTCCACCTCACACCAGTCAGAATGGCTAAGATGAAAAACTTAGGGGACAGCAGATGCTGGTGAGGATGTGGAAAAAGAGGAGCACTCTCCATTTCTGGTGGGATTGTAAGCGGGTAAAACAACTCTGGAAATCAATTTGGCAGTTCCTCAGAAAATTAAACATAGTACTACCTGAGGACCCAGCTATATCACTCTTGGTCATTTACTCTGAAGATGCTCCAACTTGTAATAAGGATACATGTTCCACTATTCTCATAGCTGCCTTATATATAATAGCCAGAAGCTAGAAAAAAATCCAGATGTCCTTCAACAGAGGAATGAATACAGAAAATGTGGTATATCTACACAGTGGAGTAGTATTTGACTATTAAAAATAATGAATTCATGAAATTCTTGGGCAAATGGATGGAGCTAGAAAGTGTCATCTTTAGTGAAGTAGCCCAATCACAAAAGAACACTCATAAGATCACTGATAAGTGGATATTAGCCCAGAAGCTCAGAATAAACAAGGTACAATTCACAGACCACATGAAGCTCAAGAAGGAAGACCAAAGAAAGGACGCTTTGGTTTTTCTGAGAAAGGGAACAAAATACTTATAGGAGCAATTATTGAAACAAAGTGTGGAGCAGAGACTCAAGGAAAGGCCACCCAGAGACTTCCTACCTGGGGATTCATCCTATGAACAGTCACCAAACCCCGACACTATCATGAATGACAAGAAGTGCTTGCAGAAAGGAGTCTGTTATGGGTGTCTTCAGAGGGGCCTTGCCAGAGCCTTACAGATAGAGGCAGATGCTAGCAGACAGCCATTGGACTGAGTTCGGGGTCCCCAATGGAGGAGTTGGAGGGAGGACTGAAGGAGCTGAAGTGGTTTGCAGCCCCATGGGAAGAATAAGGATGTCAGCCAACCAGATGCCCCAGGGCTCCCAGGGACTAAGCCATCAACCAAGAGGTACACATGGTTGTAGCCACAAGTGTGGCAGAGGAATGCCTTGTCTGGCGTCAGTGAGAGGAAAGGTCCTTGATCCTATGAAGGCTAGATAGCGTGGAGATATCGAGGGAAGGTAGGTGGGAGTGTGTTGGGTAGAGGGGCATGTTTTGGAGGTAGGGCATAGGAGAATTTGTTAGGGGTTTTATGGGAGAGGGGTAACCAGGAAATAGTATAACATTTGAAATGTAAATGAAGAATATATTCAATAAAAATTTTTAAAAGAAGAATGTTTTGTAAAACTCTAAAAATAGATCTGTAGTTTGACCAAGATCTACTGAAACATTCAGACACCTCCAAACATATTGATGTTTATTACAGCACTATTAAAAAAGCTAAGTTATGTATCCAACTTACTTGGAAAAAACACAGGTCTTGTAAAGAGGTATTTTGCTGGTTAACAGAATGGAATTTTCAGACACAAATAAGAATGAAGTCATTGGGTGCTGAGAGATGAGTGCAGGGGGTTACAATCAAACTGGGAGACTTCAAACTCTCAGAAAGTCTTATCTCATGCTTTGTCTTAGTTGTGATTTCTAGGTTTTATACAAACATATAAGCCATATTTATGTATACAAAATGAAAAAAATCTAGAGAAGTAATGGAAATGAATAGGAAGGAGAGGAATAAAGAGTGAAGGTAGGTAAAATTTGGTTTGAAGCTAATATGATCCATATTCAATATACCTAGATCTTCTTTATTTAAGGAATATTATTGAATTACAAATATTTGTTGATATGAGACCTTAAAATGCATATATGCATATGTGTTCAGTTCATGAGATCCCCTCTAACCCCTCCCTCACATTTATGGCCCCTATACCTCTTATTTCAACTTCAAATACTGGAATGGTGCATTTCTTTGATCATCCTTCTACATTCACATCACCATCTTAGTTACTTATCTTGTGACATGCTTTTATTTTGTAAGAAATTGTAAGATGGTTTTGTAACTTCATATTTTAAACTGGATAAACTATCTATGTTTAAAGTGCAAGTTTAATTCCATGCAGAGTATTAATTTCTCTTTGACATGTAGCAAAGAATCATCATAGGTCTTGGAATAGAACTCAATAGGTTTGGGACTCTGTTATACTTCCTACCATTCCTTGTACAACAATGAGCTCATCTGCACCTATAATTAAGCATAAATTACAACATAATTAGAAGATTTAGTTAGACAGTGGTTTTCCATAGTAAATCCCAGCAATGAACCAAGTGAAGTTGTAAGGGGTAGATTATAGACGACTCTCTCTGTTACAACTCCTAGGGAAATAAAAGAAAATCCTAGTTCATTGGATCAATATCTGAGTAAATACCTTAATCCTATTTGTTAATTTCTTCCATTCTCAGCTTCACATTAATTTAACATAATTTTCTTGTTGCAGTTTATATCAAAAATTTCATTAAAGTTGAATGTTTTGTATGTACCAAAGAATATTTTCTTACCTTAATCTATATTTAAATATATAGCACACTCTCAATAATATTTTACGTATTTTATTTTGTTCTGAAATATGTGTAAAATTATTCAGTTATAGCTTACTGTACTGTGCTAGGACTGAGATTTTTTTTAATCAATGTGTAGATAAACATGTATGTGATTGCCTACCATATTATTTTTAATTAAAATGCATTTCATTTTCTTTCAATCTATTATACATAATAGTTAAAATTTTATTCACTATGAAGTAACTTAAGTATTCACATAACCACATTAAAATGAACTGTCTCATGTATAACATAAGTGGAAGGATAGAAACCAGAAACAATTTTTTTTTTACTTTAAGGATGCTTTCCATTTGAATTTATTATAAAACTTTATTTTATTTTTCTAGGTAATCATTCTCTGCTTTTTAAAATTAAATTAACAAAATTTATTTTAAAATATACAACTCAGAAGTGACAGGTTTTTAAGTCATCAAAATAATTTATAGTGGTTAAATGAATCTTAAATATACATGATATTGTCTGAAGCTAAAATGAATATGGACTCAACTAGTTTTTAAAATGGATTTGCTTCTTTTTGTTCTAGAGCCTTCAGCTGTGCTGTTAAGCTGCTATTATTGTATGCTCTCTCCAGTTTCTTTTTGGAGGCACTTAGAGCTATGAGTTTCCTTCTTAGCACTGCTTTCACTGTGTCCCACAAGTTTGGATATGTTGTTTCTTCATTTTCATTAATTTCTAAAGCCTTTAATTTCTTTCTTTATTTGTTCCTTGATCAAGTTATCATTGAGTAGGGTGTTGTTTAGCTTCCATGTGTATGTGGGATTTCTATTGTTTTCGTTGCTATTGAAGACCAGCCTTAGTCCATGGTGATCTAATAGGATGCGTGGGATTATTTCCATCTTCTTGTATCTGTTGAGGCCTGTTTTGTGGCCAATTATATAGTCAGTTTTGGAGAAGGTACCATGAGTTGCTGAGAAGAAGGTATATTCTTTGTTTTAGGATGAAATGTTCTATAGATATCTGTTAAATCCGTTTGGTTCATAAATTCTGTTAATTTCACTGTGTCTCTGTTTAGTTTCTGTTTTCATGATCTGTCCATTGATGAGAGTGGGGTGTTGCAGTCTCCCACTCTTATTGTGTGGGGTGCAATGTGTGCTTTGAGCTTTAGTAAAGTTACTTTACCATTTTCTTTGGGACCATTTGCTTGGAAAAATTGTTTTCCAGCCTTTTACTCTGAGGTAGTGCCTATCTTTGATATTGAGGTCTGTTTCCTTTGTGCAGCAAAATGCTGGGTCCTGTTTAAGTATCCAGTCTGTTATTCTATGTCTCTCTATTGGGGAATTGAGCCCATTGATGTTAAGAGGTATTAAGGAATAGCAATTGTTGCTTCCTATTATTTTTATTTTTGATGTTATTTATATGTTTGTGTGGTTATCTTCTTTTGGGTTTGCTGAAAGATTACTTTCTTGCTTTTTCTAGGGTGTAGTATCCCTCCTTGTGTTGGCATTTTCCATCTATTACCCTTTGTAGGAATGGATTTGTAGAAAGAAGTGTAAATTTGGTTTTGTTATGGATTATCTTAGTTTCTCCATCTATGGTAATTGAGAGTTTTGCTGGGTAATGTAGCCTAGGCTGGCATTTTTGTTCTCTTACGGTCTATATGAGCTCTGCCCAGGATCTTCTAGCTTTCATAGGTTCTGGTGAGAAGTCTGATGTAATTCTGATAGGGCTGCCTTTATAAGTTACTTGACCTTTAACCCTTACTGCTTTTAATATTCTTTCTTTGCTTTGCGCATTTGGTGTTTTGAGTACTATGTGATGGGAGGAATATCTTTTCTGGCTAAATCTATTTGGAGTTCTCTAGGCCTCTTGTATTTTCATGAGCATCTCTTTCTTTAGGTTAGGGAAGTTTTCTTTTATAATTTTTTAATTTTTTAAATTTAATTTTATTTTTATTAGATATTTTCTTTTATTACATTTTAAATGTTATCCCCTTTCCTGGTTTTCCCTCTGAAATCACCTTATCCCATCCTCCCTCCCACCTACTCTCTCTCTCCTGTCATTCCCCTATATTGGGGCATTGAGCCTTCTCAGAACCAAGGGCCTCTCCTCCTTTTGATATCCAACAAGGCCATCCTCTGTTACATATGCAGATGGAGGCATTGAACCCTCCATGTGTACTCTTTGGTTGGTGGTTTAGTCCCTGGGAGCTCTAGAGGTACTGGTTGTTTCATATTGTTGTTCCTCCTATTGGGCTGCAGGTTCCTTCAGCTCCTTGTATCCTTTCTCTAGTTTCTCCATTGGAGACCTTGTGCTCATTACAATTGTTGGAGGAGGGCACCCACCTTGTCAGATACTGGCAAAGCCTCTCAGGAGACAGCTATATCAGGCTCCTGTCAGCAAGCACTTGTTGGCATCTACAATAGTGTCTGGGTTTGGTAACTCTTGAAGATTTTTATTTGGCTTTTAAGGTGGGAATCTTCACTCTCTTCTACCACTATTATCTTCTCATTGTGTCCTGGATTTCCTGGATGTTTTGGGTTAAGACCTTTTTTTGCATTTTGCATTTTCTTTGCTGTTGTGTCAATGTTTTCTATCGTATCTTCTGCACCTGAGATTTTCTCTTCTATCTCTCATATTCGGTTGGTGATGCTTGCACCTATGACTCCTGATCTCTTTCCTTGGCTTTCTATCTCCAGGGTTGTCTCCCTTTTTGATTTCTTTATTGTTTCTATTTCCATTTTTAGATCCTGTATGATATTTTCAATTCCTTCACCTCTTGGGTTGGGTTGGGTTTTGCTGTAAGTCTTTAAGGAATTTTTGTGTTTCCTCTGTAAAGATTTCAAGCTGTTTACCTTTGTTCTCCTGTATTTCTATAAGGGAGTTATCTATATCCTTCTTACAGCCCTCTATGATCATCATGAGATGTGATTTTAAATCTGAGTCTTGTTTTTCTGGTGTGTTGGGGTATCCAGGACTTGCTGTAATGGGAGAACTGGGTTCTGATGATTCCAACTAGCCTTGGTTTCTGTTACTTATGTTCTTGTCCTTGCCTCTCACCATCTGGTTATCTCTGGTGTTAGCTGGTCTTGCTGTCTCTGACTGTGGCTTGTTCCTCCTACAATCCTGTGTATCAGCACTCCTGGAAGACCATTTCTCTCTGGGAGGAATTTCAGGATGGAGAGCTATGGTACAGGGTCAATTCCAGGTTGCAGATGGAAACCAGAAGGATCCTGTCCTGGCCTGTTTTTTGGTTCCTCTATCCTGATGGCTCTGTGTGGGCCCCTCTTGGGCTAGGAATTTGAGCAGAAGTGATGATCTTACCTTTGCTCCCAGGTACATTGGCAGATCTGGGAGACCAGCTCTCTCCCAACACTATTTGTGTATGGAGAGCTGTGGCACAGGATCAGCTCCCAGTGCAGATGGAAACTGGAGGCAATTCTCTCCTTTTAATTGTTTGGCATATAATTTTAATAGACCACAATCAGTCATCAGGATGAATAAAAATGATTATCTACCAAGTTCTGATGTAAAGACAACATACTTTATGGTATAGACAAATGCACTCTTTATTAAAGTGTAAAGTACTGAAAAGGATTGCTGTGAGACTTCTGTCTCTCAACAGTACAGTTAGAAACAGGGTTCCTATGCAGGAATATAATTATAAATTGAATGGGCTGGAAATATGGCTCAGCATTTAAGAACACTGACTTCTCTTCTGAAGGTCCTAAGTTCAAATCCCAGGAAGCACCTGGTGGCTCACAACCATGAGTAACGAGATCTGACACCTTCTTCTGGAGTGTCTGAAGACAGCTACAGTGTACTTACATATAATAAATAAATAAATCTTTAAAAAAATTGAAAGAAATAGATGGAGCAATTTTGAATTTTCAACATGAACCCAAGATTAGGTCATTTTCTTGTTTTGAAATAGATTTGTATCTGGAGGTTCATGAAAAAAATCTGAATATCAAAACTGTTTTTATTTTGCTCATTTTTTCTAAATGCTATACCCCTTTGCTTTGTAGGGGACAAATGTGAGTTGTTTTTATTATTATTATTATTATTATTATTATTATTATTATTATTATTATCATCATCATCATCATCATCATCATACTAATGTGTATTTTATGCTTTTACACCTTCATCTAAATTTATCCAATGTGTGCCTATATCAATTTGTTTGTAGCTAATAATAGAAATTGGGTGAGTAAATGGATAGGAGTTATATTTATCAATAGTATAACTTACTACAAATGTTGTAAATTTTCACTCTACTCAGCTGATACAATAGAGACAGTTATATTCACCACATGTGGGTAAAGTGTGCTATGTAAGAGAGAAACACTATAGGAAGAGTTTTAGAAGAAGTTATAGATGTGAGGAATAACTCTCAATTTAGATGTATTGAAATATCCCTTACCAATTAGAGCTATTTGCTCATGCTCATCACATAGTAACCATCACAAAATATCCAACATGTAATGGCCATAAACAAAGGCCATCAAAGAGTGGTCATCACATCATGCCCATCACATAATGCCAATAACCTGATGTCCATAACACAGTGGCCATCAGAAAGAATATGAGTATTTCCTTGAGAAGTTGAACAGTCTTCCATTCATCATACCAAAACTTGTCAATTTAGAAAATAATGTAGTCATTTAGCATTGTTATCACTGATGACCATTGTTATCACTGATGTTTACACTTTTCACTACTTTCAGTTGGAAGTAAAACTAGAAAAATAATATTTAAGAAGATAGATATGGCCAGAGCTTCAAAAATCTTAAGAATATAAACTTGCTGTTTAGAAGATCTCATATAAATTCAATAAAAGAAAATATATTAATACTGTAAACACAACGGGTATTTACACAGAAGAGGACACAATTCATAATTTTTATTTGAAGAATAATTACATGCAGTTTTGTCATTATCTCATCTTTTTAAATTTATTTTAATTTATTTTTTTACACTCCATATTTTATTCCCCTACCACCACTGTCCACCCTTCTACTGTTCCACATCCCATACCTCCTTCCCACCCTCCTGTCTCTACTTGGATATCTCCACCTTCCACCCCACCTGGTCTCTATACTCCCTGGTGCCTCCAATCTCTTGAAGGTTAGGTGCATCATCTCTGAATGAACATAGACCCAGCGGTACTTTACTATATGGGTGTTGGGAGCCTCATATCAGTTTGTGTTTGCTACTTGTTTGGTGGTCCTGTGTTTGAGAGTTCTGGGAGATCCAGATTAATTGAGACTGCTATCCCTTTTACAGGATTGCCCTTATCCTCAGCTTCTTTCTGCTTTCCCTAATTCAACAACAGGGGTAAGCTGCTTCTGTTGATTGTGTGGGTGCAAATATTTGCAACTGACTCTTTTAGCTGTTTGATGGGACTTCTGGAGTATGGTCATGGTAGGTCCCGTTTTGTGTGCACCCCATAGCCTCAGTAATAATGTCAGGCCTTGGGACCTCACCTCAAAGTGAACTGGATTCCACTTTGAGCCTGTTGCTGGACCTTCTTTTCCTCAGGTTCCTCTCCATTTCCATTCTTATAAATTTTTAAGACAGTAACAATTATGGGTCAGAGTTGTAACTGTAGGATAGTCCCCTCTCCCTCATTTGAATCCCTGTCTTCCTGCTGGAGGCGGGCTATATAAGTTTCCTCTCCCTACAATTGGGCATTTCATATAAGGTACCTCCCTTTGAGTCCTGAGAGTCTGTTACATCCCAAGTCTCCGTTGCAAACTGGAGGGTCCCCCCCCAATCTCCTATCTCCGAAGGTTGCCTATTCCATTCTTTCTACTGGCCCTCGGGGCTTCAGTCCTTTTCCCTCCCTCAATATCAGACCAGGTTCCCCTCTCTTCACCACTACCTACCCTACCACCACCATTTTCCCTCCCAAATCATTCATTCTCTCCCCACTTGTGATTGCTTTGTTCTCCATCCCAAGTGGGACTTCTGCTTGTTGACCTTCTTTTTAAAATTATATTGAATGAGTTTTTGAAACATTGGGTGTTATTAATTCTGTGCTTCCTAAAATATAGTTTTTAAAATAGACCAAAGATACAAAAAAGGGCTTTTAACTTATATTTCTGTGACTATAATCTTAAAGCAACAATTCTCAGCCTGTGTGTCACAACTCTTCTGGCAAACTTCTATCTCCAAAACATATTTACATTAAAATTATATGAATCAAAATTATAGTTTTGAAGTACCACCAAAAAATAATGTTACAGTTAAGAGTCATCACAACATTCAGAACTGTAGTAAAGGGTCTCAGCATTAGGAAGATTGAGAGCCACTGTCTTAGAGCCTGATTTGTGTACTTATTTATCATAACATTTTCAAAGTATGTACATAATATATAATCATATAATTTTAATGAATTTAGCATTAATGTAAAACAACATACTTAAAGTTAGATTTATTGTTACATTCTGACAATGACTAATGTGTAGCTATTATCATAATTGTGAACTTATGGTCATGCATGCTTGATGAATACATTTGTTTTCTATTCATTCCATGAGAAATGTATCATATAAGAGTTATAAAGTATTCCTCATATGGCTTAGTATAGAAAGCATCTGGTGACTATAATGTTTAGCAGAGTGAAATTGCCAGAGATGCTTATTACCTTTCTTCACTAAATTTAAATATACTGAAGACTCTATGTACTATATCTATTAATGAATACTGATTTACCTCAACACATTACTACAAATAATACAGCAGGATGCAGCATTTGAAACATTGTGTGACATTAATAAGCAGACTTCACATGCCAATTGAATAATTAAAGCAATCTATTTATCTTTCTGATGTATGTTTATAGCTTGTTTGGTACAGTTAGTAACTTACAATGATTGGAAGGCTGATCTTGTGTCTGTACTGCCCATATACTGCTAAAGTAATACCTAATGCAATCTTATATACTAAAACCTTTCAGTATATTTTTTCATATTTTCAATATTTATTCTTGCCCAATTATACTGTACTTTTTATATTAATTCATGGAGAATTTTTCATAATCTATTTTAATAATATTTAGCCACCCCATCCACTCTTTCCAATAACGCCTATCAGTACTCTCCCTCACCTTCCTACCTCCACCAACTTCATGTCCTCCTTTTTTTAAGTAATAACCTGCCAAGTCCAATTTGTACAGCCAATATTCCTTTTGGTATGAGGATATTTTTGGTTTTATTATTCTAATTTAAGAGTAGGAAAGAGAGATAATCATGTTTTTACATAGCATACATGAATATTGCCAAGACAGTGAAGTAGATAAAGACAAAGATTGGCAGAAATATAGTAGTCATAAATGTAAACGTTTTCCATAGATGTTAATTTTGCAATGTGAAATGGATGACGCCATGACTGACATTCCTGCATGCAAGGGTAGCCTCTGCCTTTCCCTTGATTGTGCTTCACCTATGCAGAATAAGTAGGTTCACTAACATTTCTCCTCTTTGTTGAAGATAAAGCAGAATTAGGTCACTCATAAAGTTACGAAAGTCTCCATCACAAAAAAATTACTTTACAATGTACACAATATGAGCACATCCTGAAATTATTAGTTACATTACTATGTTCAATCATACTTGACAATTGTGCTTGCACCAGGTTGAAAGCATATTAAGTTTTTAATTAGAAAACTATAAGTAGAACTACTGTAGAATTTGAATTTTAAATCTCATATTTAAAAGATGATTCTCTCTATATGCTGGAGTTTATGGTCCATTAAACTGTTTATGCATATAATTAGGGCTATAAGAAGATGAATTGCTCCAGATGAAATGGGATAGCACTTTCCATTTATCCCAACTTAAACTTAAAGGCATGACTATACTCTCACCTTTGAAGTGACTTAAAGTAAAATGTAACTTAAAAGACTCAGGAGGGAGAGAAAGTATCCTCCTAAGTAACTTCAATAGGGTAAGGATTCTACAAGTTACCTGTGGTGGGTTAAATGAGAAACATGCTCCATATGCTCATATATCTGACCACAATTAATCCACAATTATTGATACTGTTTCAGGAGGTTTAGTTGTTGGAGACTTGCTGGTGGAGGTAGGTCACTGAGGTGAGTTTGGAGATTTCACAGCCTCACTCTGCTTTGTTTGATTCTTCTGTTTCATGCTTCTGAGTATGGCTTTAAGCTTAACTTCCTGATCCTGCTGCATGCCTACTCATTGCTTCTGTGCCTTCCCACTAGGGTGGATCTCTCTGGAACTGTAAGCATGAATACACTGTTCTTCTATAAGTTGCCTTGACTGATCACTTATTTTATCACAGAGAAATTTAACAAATAGACCATCCAAACACTCAGAGAAGAATTGTTATTTTCCTTAGACTCACTCATCCTCTTGTCTAATATTTCATTCTTCCACATGACTCCTAGCTTGCTACTTCAGTAGTTCTCAAATCTGTTATCTCCTTTCCATACAACTGCCTTGCCATGGGTCAATTCATATCTTAGCACCTTCACTTTCACCATCCAGGATATTCACAAATGTTCTTTAACTTGAAGCTACTCTACTACCATTCTGATATTACACCATTATATTATCTTTAAAAACCCTGGAAGTGTGGTCTCTTCTTTTCAATCAGCTGTTAATTACACACTATTGTTTTTCACACATAAGACTGAAAATGTTAGTGAAGACTTAGAACAAATCAGGTTTGCTTTTGAACATAGCAAGTACACAGAAAAGGAGAAAAAGTATCTGTCTAAATATCTGTCTACTTTTTCTAAAATGTGTATTTTTTTCTGGTGTAATTATGTCACTCAGGAAAGACTCACATATGTAGTTAAACTTAGTGGTTTGGCAAAGCAAATTTTATTTGTAATTCATAGTATGTTCTCATAAAGGTATTTCTTACATCATACTATCTATGTATTCAAGTAACATTGTGATCTAAATTTTCCCTTATAGTTGAATGGACTCTCATCCAGGATCACTCTAATTACTACAGAAAAAGAAGATGAAATAACCCAGAAATTCGTAAACTATATTTGTGACTCAATACAAATGTTAAAAATTCCTGAATTCTATTATAAATATTTAATTTTTATTTAGTAGAATAGTCTAATATTCAAGTCCAGAACACCGACGCTAACAAAATACCTTTTGGTTACATTTTCTCTTACCATAAAACAGAATGCAATTTTGTTAGCTTAAACTGTGTGAAAGTATCAGTGTAATGTCAAAGAACAAATATTCAGCCTAAATGAGCTACTATTCAGTTTTGCATTTTACAACAATCAAATCATGATATCAAACTCCTGGATTCTTCATAAAGCATGTCTGGGTAAAGTAATATTTATCATTTTTTCTTTTTTTTTTTTTGGTAATATAATTACATCATTTTCTTTTCTATTTTTCCCCTAAAATAATCCTCACCAACAGGAAAGCCTAAATATAAGCTGAACACAGAAAACAGAGTTGAACTCTGAAAGCTGACATGCCAAAATGTACTGTGAAAAGATCACGAGACACAACTATACAAAGAACTGTTGATGCTACAATCAGGAGAAAGTTTTCCCTAGGCAGCAGTGTATCAGTTGGTTATCCAGTTCCAAATGGCTGGCCCTAAAAACATTGTGTGTGTGTATAATTATGAAACATATACATATACCTGAACACATATGAAACATTTAACTAAGCTGCTTGTATTTGTGTATTTAGGAATATATATATACATATATATGGGCAAATAAAAAATAAAAAAAATGTTGCATAACAAAGAAAAGGTACAACAGAAAAGTAAGTTTTTAAATTCATGCTTTGACAGACTTGAAAATAGGAAACAGAGAGACAAATAAAACAATTTTAAGGTGTGTAACGCATTAACAAAGTAAAATAAAAGAGATTTCAATAATCTAATAATTGCTGTCTATATCTGTTAAATTGACATTGTAGTTATATTTAGTTACTGGTTTGCAGTATTTTTTTAAATTTATCTATTCATTAACTAGTTTTCTAGGAACTAAATGTTGGAGGGAGTGATTATTTCCTTTTCTTATTAAGGAGAAACTATTGTGAAAGTTAAGAAAACTAATCATAGTAGCACAAAGAAACTCTTGAGACTGCAATGAAGATTTTATTTCTGCAAAGCAGAGAAGATAAGAAAGCAGAATAGATCCATACAACTTCAGAAATACAATATCTGAACTAATCCAACTGGGATCTCAGAGGCAAGACTGCCTTTGTGAGGAGTCTCACACAGAAAGAAAATGACCAGACCCTTCTACCAGCTCAAAACTGGTTGAGAATTACTACAGGAGTGTGTCAACAGTGCAGAAGATACACTTTATATAAACATTAGTAAAATCTAACAACCCTCCCTGCATGCTGCCTAATGGAAATGGTCTCTGAACTCTGAGGATTTATTTATCACCAAAAACTATAATTTGTACACCATGACTCTTCTTTTACATGTGTAATTTCTGCCTGGAGTTGGCTTGCCTGAAAGGAAATAGAAGTTACAAATAAAAGAGAATACAGCTTTCATTACCGAAGACCCTCCTGCACCTCATCTAACAAAGTGACTGCTCATTTTGTTCTCCAACTGTGATACAGTTAGTATAACTGTATAATACCAGACAAAAATGAAGTTATTAGCCCATATTACTATACAGATTCAGTCACCCTAAAAATTATGGGAACATATAAAAGGAGGAAACCAAGGTGTTGAACCTGGAGCCTCATACTTCTATCAGGTATTATTTGACTTCTCTCTAAGGCTTCTCTTGATATGCTTCTATAGGACAGGTCTCCTGGAGCTCAATTTTTCTAGCTTTTCAATGTCTAACAAGCCTTTAATTCAACCCTGTGTTGAACAGTAATTTAGCTCAAAACAGAACCACAGAGGAATGGTTATTTTAGTACACTGAAGACTCTTCCACTGCCTTTGGCTTATTTTGTTTACTGCAACGAGGCAGCTGTCAGTTGTTTCTTTTGTCTTTTTCTGCAATGAATCTCTTCTCCTTTTTGTTGCGGTATATTACTTTGAAATCACTGATTTGTGTAATTTTATTATAAATGTTTATTTTGGAACCAGAAATTCGAGGTCTGCTTTGTTCTCTGCACATGGCAATTTGCAGGTTTTTAAAAAAAAAAACCGAAAGGAGAGTTTGGAAAGGAAAATTTATTTTTTTTTCAGAGATTTACAACTTGCTGCTGTTATTAGAGTGGCCAGAACCAACACTGTTTTATTCTTTTCAATATTTTTTTTTAGAGTGTAAAAAAAGATCACTCTTAGATAACATTGGCATATATTTCCATCAAAACAAAAGACTAAATGACCAAAATGTGAATACACTAATAATTTTGCACTCCGAAGGATATAAGTAACCTAATTTTACATTTTGGTCCATTTTATGAATCAATTCAAAGCATTAATGTCTCAACACTATTGCCAAAGAAGCAGAAAAGCCAACAGTACAACTCAGGGAAAGAGACATATGACGTGTACACACTGAAGACACATGCCCTAATAATCATAGAGATAAATGTCAACTCTAGAGAGAAGAGAAAGATAATCCCCTTGAATTGTTTTAATAAACAAGGGCTGAGATTACATTTCCTTTTCACAGATTAAACAAGGTCTAATCTACTCTCTGTGTCTGTGATAAAACACTGCGAGCAAAGGTGATTCGTGGAAAAAAGTTTGCTTTGGTTCCAGAGGGAAAGTCCTTAATGATGGGGAGGCATGATGATTGGCTAACTAGGCAGAAATCTGAGAGATCATGTGGGGGGGGGGGAAGGGAGAGAGTGGGGAAGGGAAGCCCTGGCGTTCTGATTCTCTCTTTAAGGTAGCATTGGGGGAAGAGCATCAGCGGGGTCAAGACTTGGCCTTGGAGATATTTATGGTTGTTGTTTAATAATAAAACGTTTACCTATCTTAAATCTAAGTCAATTTGCTGCTAGAGCTGACCTGTCTGTCGGAGCTCCTCTGAGGCCAGGAGCTTCAGTCTCTTGTGTTTAGCACCTCAAAGTAAAACAGAGGGATTAAGTAAGGTAGCTTTTGTCCCTTCTCTGCGGGAAATTTTTCAAGGCTCTCACTCCCAGCCTGCTAATGAAAGTAGCAGGAAGAAAAAGAGACATGAAAAGTGATTTTTTTTATCAGATATATTCTTTATTTACATTTCAAATGTCCCGTCTCCTGTTTCATCTCCCCCGCCCCATAATCTCATAAACCATCTCCCCTCCCCCTTTTCCCCAATCAACACTCTCCCACTTCCCTGTCTTGCTATTCCCCTACACTGCCACATCAAGCCATCCCAGGACCAAGGGCCTCTCCTCCCTTTGATGTAAAACAAGGCCATCCTCTGCTACCTATGTGTCTGGAGCCATGGGTAACTCCATGTGTACTCTTTGGTTGATGGTTTTGTCCCTGGGAGCTCTGGGAGAACTGGGTGGCTCATATTGCTGTTCCTTCTATGGCACTGCAAACCCCTTCAGCTCCTTGGGTCCTTTCTCTAGCTCCTCCATTGGAGATCCTGTGCTCAGTTCAATAGCTGGCTGAGAGTCTCCCCCTCTGTATTTGTCATACACTAGCAGAGCCTCCCAGGTGACAGCTATATGCTGATCCCATCAGCAAGCACTTGGGGGCATCTACAATAGTGTGGGGGTTTTGTAACTGTATATAGGATGGATCCCTAGGTGGGGCAGTCTCTGGATAGTCTTTCCCTCAGTCTCTGCTCCACACTTTGTCTCTGTATCTCCATCTGAGGGTATTTTGTTCTCCCTTCTAAGAAGGACCAGAGTATCCATACTTTGGTCCTCCTTCTTCTTGAATTTCATTTGATCTGTGAATTGTGTCTTGGGTATTCCAAGCTTCTGGGCTAATAGCCACTTATCACTGAATGTAAACCATGTATGTTCTTTTGTGATTGGGTTACCTCACTCGGGATGATATTTTCCAGTTCCACCCATTTGCCTAAGAATTTCATGAATTCATTGTTTTTAATATCTGAGTAGTATTTCATTGTGTAGATATACCACATTTTCTGTATCCATTCGTCCATTGAGGGACATCTGGGTTCTTTCCAGCTTCTGGCTATTATAAATAGGGCTGCTATGAACATAATAGAGCATGTGTCCTTATTCCATGTGGAGAATTCCCTGGGTGTACGCCCAGGAATGGTATAGCAGGATCCTCCGGGAATATTATGCCCAGGTTTCTGGGTAACTGCCAAACTGATTTCCAGAGTGATTGTACCAGTTTGCAATCCCACCAGCAGTGGAAGAGTATTATTCTTTCTCCACATCCTCTACAGCATTTGCTATCACCTGAGTTTTTGACCTTGGCCATTCTGACTGGTGTGAGGTGAAATCTCAGGATTGTTTTGATTTCCATTTCCCTGATGACTAAGGATGTTAAACATTTTTTTAGGTACTTCTCAGCCATTTGATATTCCTCAGTTGAAAATTCTTTCTTTAGCTCTGTACCCCATTTTTTATTAGAGTTATTTACTTTTCTGGAGTATAACTTCTTGAGTTCTTTGTATATATTGGACATTAGAACTCTGTCGGATATAGGGTTGGTAAAGATCTTTTTCCCAAATTGTTGGTTCCTGTTTTGTCCCATTGACAGTGTCCTTGCCTTACAGAAACTTTGTCATTTTATGAGGTCCCATTTGTCAATTCTTGATCATAGAGCATAAGCTATTGGTGTTCTGTTCAGGAAATTTTGCACTGTTGAGAATAGTTTTCATTATGCTGGGTTTTTGTTATTCCAGGTGAATTTTAGAATTGTTCTTTCTAACTCTATGAAGAGTTGAGTTGCAATTTTGATGGGGATTGCATTGAATCTATAGATTGCTTTTGGCAAGATGGCGTTTTTACTATATTAATCCTGCCAATCCACGGGCATGGGAGATCTTTCCATCTTCTGAGGTCTTCTTCGATTTCTTTCTTCAGAGACTTGAAGTTCTTGTCATACAGATCTTTCACTTGTTTGGTTAGAATCACACCAAGATACTTTATATTGTTTGTGACTATTGTGAAGGGTGTTGTTTCCCTAATTTCTTTCTCAGCCTGTTTATCCTTTCAGTATAGGAAGGTTACTGATTTGTTGGAGGTAATTTGATATCTGGCCACATTGCTGAAGTTGTTTATCAGCTGTAGGATTTCTGTAGTGGAGTATTTTGGGGTCTCTTAAGTATACTATCATATCATCTGCAAATAGTGATAATTTGACTTCTTTCTTTCCAATTTGTATCCCTTTGGACTCCTTTTGTTGTCTAATTGCTCGAGCTAGAACTTCAAGTATTATATTAAATAGATATGAAGAGAGAGGACAGCCTAGTCTAATTCTAGATTTCAGTGGGATTGTTTCAAGTTTCTCTCCATTTAGTTTGATGTTGGCTACTGGTTTGTTGTATATTGCTTTTACTATGTTTAGGTATGGGTCTTGAATTCGTGATCTTTCTAAGTCTTTGAACATGAAAGGATGCTGAATTTTGTCAAATGCTTTCTCAGCATTTAATGAAATGACCATGTGGGTTTTTTCGTTGAGTTTGTTTATGTAGAGGATTACTGTGGGGAGCCAAACAAGGTCATTCAGCCATGGCTGTCTTATGACCATGAGATTGTTGAACAAAGACCTGCCCAGGAACTGCCGGTACAAAAGGATTCCGAGAGTAACTATGGATCACTCCATCCTTAACCGCGGAATGACCCTACGTGCACAGATACCAGATGTCTTCACCAGATGCCCTTTGCGCTTCCTGCTGCCAAGAATACCTTGACTCCTCCCTCTTTTGCATTTTGCAAAGGTCACTTCCCCCTAACTCCCCCTCCTAACTTCCTCATTCAGGGCTTGGCCCATAGCTCACTTCCCCCTAGCTCCCCTTCCCAACTCCCTCATCCCCACTGCTTAAAACGTGCTGCCTGTGTGACAATAAACGGTACCTTGACAACAGAACCTTGCTTGGTCTCCCTTCATTTCTGCCCCCCTTGGACCCTCAGGTAGCGCCTGTCAGATTACAATGATGGAATTCTGTATATTAAACCATATCTGCACCCCCGGGATGAAGTCTTCTTGATCATGGTGAATGATCATTTTGGTGTGTTCTTTGATTCAGTTGGCAAGAATTTTATTGAGTATTTTTGCATTGATATTCATAAGGGAAATTGGTCTGAAGTTCTCTTTCTTTGTTCAATCTTTGTGTGGTTTTGGTATCAGCATAATTGTAGCTTCATAGAGTTGAGTAGTGTTCCTTCTGTTTCTCTTTATGGAATAGTTTGAAGAGTATTGGTGTTAGGTCTTCTTTGAAGGTCTGATAGAATTCTGCACTAAAACCATGTGTTCCTGTGCTCTTTTTTTTTTTTGGTTGGGAAACTTTCAATGACTGCTTCTATTTCTTTAGGGGTTATGGGACTGTTTAGATGATCTATTTGATCCTGATTTAACTTTCGTATTTAGTATCTGTCTAGGAAACTGTCCATTTCATCCAGATGTTCCAGTTGTGTTGAGTACGGGTTTTTGTAGTAGGATCTGGTGATTTTTTTGGATTTTCTCAGTTTCTGTTGTTATATCTCCCTTTTCACTTCTGATTTTGTTAATTTGGATAATGTCTGGTGAGACTAGCTAAAGGTTTATCTATATTGTTTATTTTCTCAAAGAACTAACTCTTGGTATTGTTGATTCTTTGTGTAGTTCTTTTTGTTTCTACTTGGTTGATTTCAGCCCTTAGTTTGATGATTTCCTGCCTTCTATTCCTTGTGGGTGTATTAGCTTCTTTCTGTTCTAGAGCTTTCAGGCATGCTGTTAAGCTGCTAGTGTATGCTGTCTCCAGCTTCTTTTTGGATGCATTCAGAGCTATGAGTTTTTCTCTTAGCACTGCTTTCATTGTGTACCATAAATTTGGGTATGTTTTGTCTTCATTTTCATTAAGTTCTAAAAAGTCTTCAATTTCTTTCCTTATTTCTTCCTTGACCATGGTATCACTGAGTAGGTCATTGTTCAGCTTCCTTGTATATGTGGGCTTTCTGTTGTTTTTGTTGTTATTGAAGCGCACCCTTATTCCATAATGATCTGATAGGAGGAATTGGATTAGTTCAATCTTCTTATATCTGTTGATGTCTGTTTTGTGACCAATTATACGATCAATTTTGGAGAAGGTAGCATGAAAAGCTGAGAAGAAGGTAAATTCTTTTGATTTAGGATGAAATGCTCTGTAGATATCTGTTAAATCCATTTGTTCTAAAACTTCTGTTAGTTTCACTGTGTCTCTGTTTAGTTTGTGTTTCCCTGATCTGTCCATTGATGAGAATGGGGTGTTGAAGTCACACACAATTATTGTGTGAGGTGCAATGTGTACTTTGAGTTGTAGTAAAGTTTCCTTTTCTCTTGTATTTGGAGCATAGATGTTCAGAACTGAGATTTCTTCTTGGTAGATTTTTTTTCTTTGATGAGTATGAAGTGTCCTTCCATGTCTTTTATGATGATTTTTGGTTGAAATTCAATTTTATTTGATATTAGAATGACTACTCCAGCTTGTTTCCTGGAACCATTGGGATGAAAAATTGTTTTTCATCCTTTTACTCTGAGGTAGTATTTGTCTTTGACACTGAAGTACTTTTCCTGTATGCAGAAAAATGTGGGGTCTTGTTCACTTATCCAGACTTTTAGTCTATGTCTTTTTATTGGGGAATTGAGCTGATTGATGCTGTGATATTAAGGAATAGTGATTGTTGTTTCCTGTTATTTTTGATGTTATTTTTATGTTTGTGTGGTTATCTTCTTTTGGGTTTGTTGAAAGAAGATTACTATCTTGCTTTTTCTAGGATGTAGTTGCCCTCCTTATATTGGCTTTTTCCATCTATTGTCCTTTGTAGGGCTGGACTTATAGAAAGATATTGTATAAATTTGATTTTATCATAGAATATCTTGGTTTTTCTATCTATGGTGGTTGAGAATTTTGCTGGGTATCATAGTCTGGGCTGACATTTGTGTTCTCTTAGGGTGTGTATGAGATCTGACTAGGATCTTCTTGCTTTCATGGTCTCTGGTGAGAAGTCTGGTGTAATTCTGATATGTCACCTTATATGTTACTTGGCCTTTTTCCCTGACTGCTTTTAATATTCTTTCTTTGTTTAATACATTTGGTGTTTTGGTAGTTATGTGACAAGAGATATTTCTGTTCTGGTCCAGTCTGTTTGGAGTTCTGTAGGCTTCTTGTAGGTTCATGGGCATCTCTTTCTTTAGGTTAGGGAAGTTTCCTCTATAATTTTGTTGAAGATATTTACTGGCCCTTTAAGTTGTAAATCTTTGCTTTCTTCTATACTTATAATCCTTAGGTTTGGTCTTATCATTGTGTCCTGGATTTCCTGGATGTTTTGAGTTACAAGCTTTCTGCATTTTGTATTTTCTTTGATTGTTAAGTCAATGCTTTCTATGGTATCTTCAGCACCTGAGATTCTTTCTACTATCTCTTGTATTCTGTTGTTGATGTTTGTATCTATGACTCCTCATTTCTTTCCAAGGTTTTCTATCTCCAGAGTTGTCTCCGTTTGTGATCTCTGAGTAGCAGGTGTGGTTCTATCTGTGTTTTCATGCTTCTCTGCACTCCTGTATGTTTAGCTACCTCTCTGCACCACTTGGGTATAGCATAATGTGATTTTTTTTTTTGATAACTACCTAAGTGTCCATCTTCTACCATGTACACAAAAGCCAAATCAATTTAAAAATGTAAAAAATCAATCCCCGGAAAGAGAAGATGCAATCCATGCAGACAGAGAGAAGGAAGAGAGGAAGAAAAGTGATTTTTTTTTTTAATCTTTATTTCTAAGTCCTTCTTCTGTAAAATGTTTTCTCTAAAAATGTTTGGTCTTAAAGGTTGTTCTCTGCTCTCTTCCTCTTTTAATATTACTCTCTTCACCTGTTCTGATGTAACAATAATAATTTCCCTACTTCCAATTCCTTCACTCTAAATGCTTTTAGACTTTTGTATTTGTTCTAGGAGAACAGATCACATGGTCTATCTAAGCGTCCTCCTTTTTATACCATACTTCATTAGAAGTTAAAACATAAATTCAAACCTTAAACTGAATGAGAAGTTTACAACTGTGAATGCTGATATGCCTATCCATAAGAGTACTTATCTTGATAAACATTCATCGTTTGTCAGAGGCTCAACAGGCTCATGAATGCTAAAAACCATATTTTTTGTGATTAAGTAATTTTTGAAGTTTTGTGTCAATAAACCCATTCAATTTTTTATCTTCTGTCCTTGCACCTATAGTAAATCCTTAACTCCATTTTTATGACCTTTGGTTAATTGTTTTACAACCACTTCTAAAGGAGTGCTAAGTTGTAAATGTTTGCTTTCTATCTCAAAAGCAATTAACTGGTGACACTTGAAGACTGGTCGAGTTCTTATTGCAATTTTGATATCAGAAGGGACTTAATAATAGTCCTATTATAAAAACTCAATAATTACTACTATAATTTTAGGAATTCTTATAGGATCATCAGTAAGATAAGAAATCACCTATTTGTTTATATAGCATTACCACCAGACAGTACATCTTCATTGTTTTACCAATATCTACTCAAAATATGGTCTAATACCTAGCAATAGTTATATGTATTTAATAGTAACAGCGAAAACATATTAATAGCAGGAATCTTTCCTAATATATAGTCTCCTTGGCCTTGCCTAAAGAAGTAAAACCATCACAGATTTACAGTTCATGGTGGTACCATCTCAGGAAGCTCACCTGTTAGTGTTTAATTGCTACTAGGTAGATCCTGACAGATCACATTGTGAGCTACAAATACAAAGCTTACAAAGAGAGACAAACAAAATAAGGGTGAGGCTATAAGTCCTCCATTGTTATCAACTTTTCAAATATGTGAGAATATGTGGAACATTATTATTCAAGAAAAGGCCGAATTCAAATTATTAAGTTATGTTCCAAAGAAACAGTGATCTGAACAGAAATATGTAATTCCTAGAAATCATATTTTGTCATGATTAACATGCTTTTGTTTTCTTTAGCAATATTTTGAAAAATTATTTTTCCTTAGTATAAATAAGAATTCCAAAACATTTATTAGGTTTTATTACAAATATTCTATAAAATAATGTTCTATAATTAGAGGCCAAGTTACATAATATTTTTTTTCAGTAAGTAAAAATAGTGATTAACATTTTTAACTCATGATTGGAAGAGTTATTAAATGCACAGTGAGAAAAGACTTACTAATATAAGATATATAAAGAATAGTAGAAAAATTTTGATTATCTAAAATTATTTAATACAGTTCTTATTTAATAGTTCAAATTTTCATGATGCAATAAACAAAAATTGAGGATTACTACCAACTTTTAGTACTATAATCCCATTTTGGAAATGGCCAAGTTTTATGTTTGCAATTCCAACTAGTTTATTAGACTTTGAACTGTACACTATTTCAATTTATATTTGTCTAAACCACTGTGCTTAACATTTTTTTCTAATTCAATGTAATTATCTAAAAGAAACTTTTTCATTATATATTAACTAATAACTTAGAAATTATGGTTAATTAACCTGATAAAAATGAATCAGTTTTACAGCTATGCAGTAACTCATTTTATCTAAAATTGGGTCTCATTCCCTTAGAAAATTTAATGTTTAGCTATAATTGTAATTACTGTGTGGCAAACAGTTATCCATCTTTAGTTGTTAGTTTGCAACAATGATGTGAAATAAACAGAAAATAGTAAAATTACTTATGTTGATCAACAGACTGGCATGACTACTGCTATGAATTGAACATTGTTTCCCCCCAAATATTAGACTCCTTACTGTAATGTGATAGTGTCAAGAGTAGTGCTTTTAGTAGAAAGATGAAGATTCTTTGTTTATATACATACATGATTGTGTGCATGTATATGTTTGTGTGTATACAGATACATGCTTGTGGACCAGGTTATTTGTGTGGAAGTCAGAGATCAACTTTGAGCATCATTCCTCAAGCTCAATTTATTCTTCTGTTTTAAAACAGGGGCTTTATCACTGGCATGGGATTTTGTTTTTTTTGGTTTTTTTTTTTGTTTTTTTTTTTTTTGGTGGAAACAACATCTTATTTTTGATGCAGGGCATTGAATAGAGTCCTGCACACACTAAACATAAACTTTGACATTAAGTTATACCTCAGGGATAAAGAAATTTACTTTTATTTTATTAAAAATATTTTTCATGAAATATATTCTGATTATAGATTTCCTTTCTCCTACTCCCCTCAGGTCTTTCCAACCTCTTCTCCCATCATGTTCCATACGAACATCTGTCTCTTATTAGAAAATAAATAAATACTTAGGGAATAATAAAACAATAAGTTAAAAAAATCAAATATGAGAAAACAACCAAACAAGCAAAGGAACAACAGAAAAATGACAAGGAATTCATACAGATGAAGAAATTCAAACAAATATGCTTACACACACAGGAATCCCATGAAAAGGAAGCCATAATGTACATACAAAGGACTGTAATGTAGGCAAAAATTTCCCTGGTTCAACATTATGAGACAAAGATCCTCCAAAGATGCTCTCAAGCTTGTTTTGTATCAGCCATATATTGTTGGCAAAGGATCTGCCCTTAAGAATAGGTTGATTCCACAGTGATACTCCCATGGAGAAAATTAAATTTTAATTTGCAAGTAATGGTCAGTTGGAGCTAGATTCCATGTCCACTTCTCCTTTCATCTCTAGGACTTCATCTGATGAATATCTGTGCAGTCCCTGTGGATAGTGCCTCTGTATCTAAATTCATGTCTCCACTGATCCAATTAGTTTGAGGGCCTTGCTTCCTTGGTGTTTCAGAGCCCCTCTGTCTCTTATTATTATTATTTCTTCCTTCTTCTCTATCTAGTTCCCTGTGCCCTGAGTGGAGAGATTTGATGAATGCATTTCTTTTAGGTCTGAGTGTTCCAGGGTCTCTCACCTTCTTCATATTGTCTTGCTGTGTCCCTACATATTTGTTCCCTTCTGCTATAGTCATATATGATTACAGCAGAATGTCATTAAAAGTCCTTTCCCCTTTAGCAGAATAGTATTATTTGCCTTTTGTTCCCCCAGGTCCCTGACCTATCTGTTCCTATGTTCTGGATCACCTGAGCAATACTGAGTTTTGATTCCATCGCATGAAATGGATCTTACATCAAATCAGATACTAGTTGGTTACTCCTACAAGCTTTCTATCACTATTTCAGTAGTCTATCCTACACGCACATCATTAGTAGATTGAAGGGTTTGTAGCTAGGTTGGTATTTGCTTTTTCCCATTTGTTGCTGGAATAAAATTCCTCTACATAGTTCTTTACCATTATTTTTACAATCAATCTCTAAGTATCATTTTACATAATTAGTTGATTATTTCTATTTTTTACTTTCAAAACTCACTAATTTCTAATATTTTTCTTGATACAGATACTAACAAACTGACTGTCAAACTTATGTTTCTAATTATAATTATGTATGAAGGCTTATAATAGTTATTGATAATGTGTCCGAGAGACCTTGGATTTGATGGGACTCCTTTTTATGATAATTGATTTCCCAGGCCTGAGGGGCATGGAAAACTGAACAGATATCAGCTATACAGAATATATCCATCTAACACTCAATACTCCCTGAATGTGAACAAATGCATTCATCATCATAAAATTTAATGGAGGAACTGGGATGGGTATTAGAGTAAAGAGGGAGGAAACTAAGCCAGGCAGTGGTGGCACACGCCTTTAATCCCAGCACTTGGGAGGCAGAGGCAGGCGGATTTCTGAGTTTGGAGGCCAGCCTGGTCTACAGAGTGAGTTCCAAGACAGTCAGGGCTACACAGAGAAACCCTGTCTCAAAAAACCAAAAAAAAAAAAAAAAAAAACCAAAGTAGGAGGAAACTAGGTTTTGCTAACTCTTGTATAACTCCACAAATATGTTCAATGCACCAAGATGTTAAACAATGAAGGGAATTATAAGGCATTTGTTTCATAAATCTGAAGTTCCAAATTTCTTGATTATTTTATATGGGTTGTAGTTCATCTCTGATTTAATTCATAGGGAAATATTAATTTTGTATTTACTAGATCCTAAAAAACTGACTTCTCAGAAACAATCCTTATGCTATTATTTTGTCTCTAACAGGATAAAAGTAGAACATATAGTAAATATGTAGGATGGTATGAGGATAATCGTGAATTGCTCTAAGGATCAGTAGCTGTTCCCAAGGCATATCCGAATTGCCCTAACACTTCATTGATATATGTGCCTATGCATTATCTAACCTGGATTTAGTTAAACTGCATGAATATAATAGAACCATCTAGAGAAGAATAATTTTTTTATTAAGATGTTATATTTGACATGAAAGACAAGAAAACAGATAGCACTGTCTAGCCTAAGCCACTGCAATTATTAGCAGAAAAAGGGGAATCCCATCAAAGTTAGTTTCCATCCCCACTAAACACAATACAGAAAATCAAAATTAGACCTCAGCATATCTCTGAGAGTGTTTGGATGAATGAAGCTGAAAAGAGAAGCTGGGGATATGTAATAAATTCTCTCGGACATGTTTTAAGCAATAGTGAATAACTTGATGAAATTGATGACATGGAGGCAACAAATCAATAAGAATGTTCTTGGAGTCACTGAAGAAAAAGGCACAGTGCTTGTCTGATCTAGTGAAACGGAAATAGGATAGGAAACAAAACAGTAGCTGCAATTCTCTATATTCATTCTACCAAGGTATATTTCAGGTATGCTAATTTGAAAAAATTTCTCTAGTACATAAAAACATGATACTTTATCCTGAGTTTTTTTAAAAAAATATTTAATGCTATGAAGGACAACTATTTAGACTTTTAATCAGGATTCATGATACAATATAAGTTAACAATGGATGGAAATTAATTTCCTAATATATAAGAGGTAAATGTTTTTATAAATTGTTCAGAAATATTTTATATCTTATACCATATACCATTATTTTTCTTTTAATTTTATGCCTTTATATGTAATAGACTCATAGATTCAAATTTTACCAAGTTTAATATTTTTTTATAAAATAAAATAAAAACTATCACACGGAAGTTTAACACAACAAACCAAGAAAAGAAAAAGCCCTAGGGAAAGCACAAGAATTGGACATCCATTCTTTTCTTAACTTTTTAATTGATTTTTTGTGTTTCACATAATGTACCCCAATACTCCTTTTTCCCTGTCCATTTGTATCAACCTTCTGCCTTTGTATCCTCCACCATAAAAGAAAATAGAAAACAATAACAAAAAATAAACAAAACAAAACAAAATCAAGCATAGAAAACGGATTGTTGTGGAAGCTGGAGTCACAGTGTGTCCCACAGTATACCATTTTGTCCTCCTGTCTTTATTGTAATAGGTCCTTGGACTTGTTTGAAGATTCTTGCTTCTACTACACTATCAGTATGGATCCTTTTTTTTTTCCTACATTTTTTTTTATTTACATTCTGGATGATTTCCCATTTCCTCCCTTCCCGAAAGTCCCATAAGCCCTCTTCCCTCCCCCTGTTCCCCATTCAACTCCCTCTCGCTTCTCTGTCCTGGTATTCCCCTACATCCAGTCTTTCCAGGACCAGGGGTTTCTCCTTCCATCTTCTTGGAAATTTATTGATATTTGAATTGCGTCTTGGGTATTCTGAGATTCTGGGTTAATATCCCCTTATCAGTGACTGCATACCATGTGGGTTCTTTTGTGATTGGGTTACCTCACTAAGGATGATGTTTTCCAATATCAGTATGGATTCTTACTGAGAATCTTTTTGAATATCTTGTTGTTGTCCTGTGTCATGGATATCCTGCCGCTTTGGGTCTGCAGGACTGTCCCTTTCACATGCTCCAGAAGTTTATATGTGTAGTAGACACTGGGGTGTGCAAACTCAAAACCCTGGATCTGTGCCTGGGTTGTAAGCCTAGAACTAACCCTATTCTTTGCATGTACTTTGAATGATATAAAAGCAGATTGGGTGAAAATTATTTGTTTAGCTCTGTACCCCATTTTTAATAGGGTTATTTGGCTCTCTGGAGTCTACCTTCTTGAGTTCTTTGTATATATTGGATATTAGTCCTCTGTCGGTTGTAGGGTTTGTAAAGATCTTTCCCCAATTTGTTGGTTGCTGTTTTGTCCTATTGACATTGTCCTTTGCCTTACAGAAACTTTGTAATTTTATGAGGTCCCATTTGTCAATTCTTGATCTTAGAGCATAAGCTATTCATATTCTGTTCAGAAAAATTTCCCATGTCCCCATGTGCCTAAGGCTCTTCCCTAGTTTCTTTGTTATTAGTTTCACTGTGTCTCATTTTATGTGGAGGTCCTTGATCCACTTGAGCTTAGTACAAGGAGATAAGAATGGGTCAATTTGCATTCTTCTGCATGCTAGCCGCCAGTTGAAGCAGCACCATGTGTTGAAAAGGCTATCTTTTTTCCACTGGAGGGTTTTAGCTCCTTTGTCAAAGATCAAGTGACCGTAGGTGTGTGGGTTCATTTCTGAGTCTTCAATTCTATTCCATTGATCTACCTGACTGTCACTGTACCAATACTATGCAGTTTTTAACACTATTCCTCTGGAGTACTGCTTGAGGTCCGGGATACTGATTCCCCAAGAAGTTCTTTTACTGTAGAGAATAGTTTTAGCTATCCTGTTTTTGTTTTGTTTTGTTTTTTTTGTTGTTGTTGTTATTCCAGATGAATATGCAAATTGCTCTTTCTAACTCTATGAAGAATTGAGTTGGGATTTTGATGGGGATTACATTGAATCTGTAGATTGCTTTTGGCAAGATGACCATTTTTACTATATTAATCCTACCAATCTACGAGCATGGATTATTTTTCCATCTTCTGAGAGGTCTTCTTCGATTTCTTTCTTTAAAGACTTGAAGTTCTTGTCATACAAATCTTTCACTTATTTGTTTAGAGTCACACCAACATACTTTATATAGTTTGTGGCTATTGTGAAGGGTGTCATTTCCCTAATTTCTTTCCCAGTCTGTTTATCCTTTGAGTATAGGAAGGCTACTGGTAAATTACTTTTAAAATTACTTCCTATAATTATTATGGACAGAATTTTGACAATTCATTAATTCAGCATTCACCTAGTATCTGCTACATGTCAGATACTTCTGCACATTTATACTGCTTTCCTTGTTGTGTTTAGACAATAAGCCTTGCTTTTATGGTGTTTTTAAATTAATGGCCAGATAAAATAATTTATAAAATAAAATACATTTTCATCAGGCTGTGATCAGATATACAGAGGTGAAAACCACAAAGTATTTCTTTCAATGGCATATACCCAGAGGATTCCGCAGCATGTAATAAGGACACATGCTCCACTACGTTCATAGCCAGAAGCTGGAAAGAACCTAGATATCCCTCAACAGAGGAATGGACATAGAAAATGTCTTATATTTACACTATGGAATACTACTCAGCTATTGAAAACAATGAATTCATGAAATTCTTAGGCAAGTGGGAGGAACTGGAAAATATCATCCAAAGTGAGGTAAACCAATCACAAAAGAACACACATGGTATGCACTCACTGATAAGTGGATATTAACCCAGAAGCTCAGAATGCTCAAGACACAATTCAAATATCAAATGATGCCCAAGAAGAAGGAAGGAGAGGTCCCTGGTCCTGGGAAGGCTCGATGCAGCAGTGTAGGGGAACACCAGGACAGGGAACGGGGATAGGGTTGATTGAGGAACAGGTTGAGAGGAGAGGGCTTATGGGACTTTCAGGGAGGGGGAACTAGAAAGGGGAAATCATTTGTAATGTAAATAAAGAATATATCTAAGAAACAATAAAAAAAAAGCAGACTGGGAAAAAAGAAAGGCAATTCTGCTTCAGCTCTGGCTGTGGGGAGCATGTTATAATATTGTCTAGCTGTCTTTTTTTTTTCAGTCTTCACTCCCTCTCTCAAGACAGTGTTGACTGGCTGAACTGGCATGATCATGGAACAGAGCCAGCAGGACATGAGACTCCAAGAATGTTGCTTGTCATGAGGCATATATGTATGTATGTATGTATGTATGTTTGTATGTATGTATATATATAAAATCTTTTTCATGTTCCTCCTTTGGGAAATAGTCTCTCTGTCTAAGGTTATCAGGGAATGCTCTCCCTGTCAAGGTTAATGACTCTATGATAATAAGAGACAGCACAGTTCCAGCAGGTGAAGGTGACACATCTTAGCAAAAAAAAAAAAAAAAAAAAATGGTAAAGGCTGAGACCTTTAGGACAGCCCTTAAGTCTATGGGAAAGAACTCTGGAAATATTAGTTCAAAAATTCAACTCTTCAAAATGTAAGAATGTAATATCAATTGTATAAAGTGCTTTGCAGACCTAAAAGAATAGAGACAGCTGCACCGTGAGTCAGCTTGTGAAAAATACAAAGGCAGGCAGATTCCTGAGTTTAAGGTCAGCCTGGGACAGAGCCAGGTTGGACCCAGGCATTGTAAGAATGGGGATCTCAGAGACAGATTATTGTCTGTCTTACAAAGACAGGCAGATCTCTGAATTCTTTTGCAATGTTTTAAAAATAATGTGATTGCTGTATTTTTCTAAGAATAAAGGGACTGGGGTCATGAAATGCTGATTCATGGCACAATCAAAAGGAAACCTCAGGTAAAGACTGAATTGATATGTAAATAAAATACTGAGCTTTTGATCTGCACCAGGTGAGCTATCCAGAGAGTTCTCCTAATTGCCAGAGAAGCTATCTAGATAATCTCTCTGGAGGTCTCCAGAGAAGATGTCTCCAGCAGAACATAAGCCACAATCTTTTAATCCATGATTTGACTTTGAGTAGTGCTTTCTCTGTTCCCACACACCCCTTCCTCAGAACCTCTCTAGAAACTGGCCCGTTAAGACAGTCGGTTCAACAATGCTGTCCAGGCAAGATGCAGAGCCCGTTCTCGAGAGTGTTGCAGCTAGTGAGCTGTGGGGCCAGTAGTGCCCAACCCTTGTTCATCTACATGGTCCCAGGCAGAAGCTCAGACCAGGGATGTCTGCATTGTATTAGTAGTAATATCAGTCATGGACATAGACTTTTCCCCTTGCTGCTGCGTGGCCACGTACCCAGACATGGCCTTTAGCAGCAACATGGGCTACATGGCCTTGGATTTCCCCATGGCAGGGACGGTGACTCACAACAGGCTATTCTGTTTACCCTCCTGTGTCTCCATTTCCACTTCTCTTCATATTGCTCAAACTGTTCTGCTTCTCTCCCTTCTGTGCACCACATATTTTTGCACATTATAATTCGTCTTGCTAAGTCTTCTGCCTACCCACAGTTTGTGTCATGGTAAGTGGGCTTATGGATATCTTTCACCTGTGATTGCAGCATGGTGTCAAATGGGTGTCTTCTGCCCACCTGTGCTGAGGGACTACAAAGATCCACTTCTTTCCATGTTCAGGAATCAAATAAAAACACTGACTGGATACCAAAATGTACAAGGAGGGCCTGGTAAAAATCCACGTCACTTTTGTGGCTGCTGCTTTAGTCTCTTTCAGTTTATGTGAACAATTTATGGAGGGAGAGAGAGAGGAGGGGGAGGAAGAGGGAGAGGGAGAGAGAGAGAGAGAGAGAGAGAGAGAGAGAGAGAGAGAGAGAGAGAGAGAGAGAGAGAGAGACTAGCTGCTAGGTTAAAAGGCTACTGAACTGTAACTCATACCCCTTTTCCAATAGAATGACCCTGTGTTTATCAACCACTCTACAAATAGGCCTGTGTTCAGAAGCAGCAGATCAACATATAATAAATTCCAAAGGTTTTTTGTGTATTTGTCTTTGGTTACAGTTTGCTGATTTCTTTTTTTCCTTATCAGTGGTATACGCTGTATTCTATTTCTGTTTGCTTTTGAGAAAAATTTGAAATTTTGGTGCATAGAGAAAGAAGAGGAGCTAGAAGGAGTTGGGGAAGGAGAAGACTATGAACCCAAAATATCTAAATTTTAAAATTGTTTTAAATAATAAAAACATAAATAAACATAATAAAAGAATGTTATTTCTTTTAAAAATGTTATTTCTATTTTAGCAATTACAATGTTAATAAAGTAGAAGATTTTTGTTGAATTAACTTATAAAAATAAATGTCTTTTAGTTTTGTAATATGGATATTGATGACAGAATTTTGAGAAGAAAATAGTTACAGATAAATTGATATTTAAATATTGTTATAAAATGGAATAAACAATATTAAGTCATGTAAAAATACATTAAAAGTTGTCACTTAGATTTCATTTTTAAAAACGTGCTATTTTGATGACCAATATTAAAAATATGTACTCTAGACCAAAAGGTGAAGACTTTTGTAAAACATGTTAACTTTTAATCTTTTTAGCTCAAACATTAGTGACGTGTTCCTTAAAAATGTTTTCCTTTTCTGGTTTTGTTACTCTGTGAGAACATATGCTTCCAAAGGTATAAAAGTGGCAATATTAGGTTCTCGACAAGGCTCTCACATGTGTTCCACATTTCAAGGCATAAAAACAACCAATTATATGCAAAGTGCTCATGTCTTACTGTTTTCTCTCTTTCTATCTTCCTTACAAATCCAGTCTTTATTCAGAAAAAAAAAGACATTGTATCTATAATGCTATTATATTTTTTTTTCTCTTAAGAAAGAAAATTCAAAAGACAGACTGATATTCTTAAATGACCTTAGCTGTATTTCCTGCCAGAGATCACAGTTATAAAATGAGCTTCTTCATATAGCACTGTTGGTTGAAGACTGATAAGGATTAAAGCATATATAACAGACTCAAATAAACATTCAAAATTGTCTACTATTCACATTCTATTTACATTATTCTTGGATGGATTATATTTTATTGAAAATCTTAAATGAGCCAAATTATTTGACTATTTTCAAATATAATAATTTCTGATTTGAAATTGACAATATACCAACCTTGTTATTATCATTATAATTGTTATCATAATAACCATTATAAGAAATGCATGCATTAGATATTATTAGTATATTACATGCATCATGTTATACAACTTTTAACAGAACCTCATAGAGGATATATAATCTTTCACAAAAATAGAAATGAGTCAAATGACATATAAGTAGTAGGATCTTCTCCTACAAGATAATGGGCATACATTCTTATACCATTTAAATCACATGTTCTAAGACACAAGGAAACCAACATTTTAACAATTTGTGAGGATCCTTTCTTAATTTTGTCTATTTGTTTAGATTTTCATCCTGGAATCAGGCTGTTACATTGAACAAAATTATCTAAAATACACGTATCTGACATTGATCTAAATGTTCATTATTTGATTTCTAGTAGTAGAGTTAAGGTGGCTAGCTAAACCAAACACTCAATATTGCATAGGCTAAATACTTAAGACCCTTATAACTCTGTTGTATAAGCTATAGCACTCAAAAATCTCTCAGGAAATGCATTGATATTCAAAAAATAGTGAGCTATCAATACCCTTCCTTCCATGTGATGATTCAGGAAGAGCAAGGAACAGTGAGCACATTGGGTACTTCATCTCATATACTTAATTTGATCAAGGAATTCCACCTGTGTGTAACAGAGGCAATAAATTTGCAGTGTTTAACACCACTAATCGAATTCATTTCATTATAACCGTTTTCTTTCTTTCTTTCTTTCTTTCTTTCTTTCTTTCTTTCTTTCTTTCTTTCTTTCTTTCTTTCTTTCTTTCTTTCTTTCTATCTGTCCGTCTGTCTGTCTGTCTGTCTGTCTGTCTGTCTGTGTATGTATGTATGTATGTATGTATCTATCTATCTATCTATCTATCTATCTATCTATCTATCTATCTATCTATCTAGTCAGTCCACATATCTATTCATTTTAAAGTTGGGAACAAATTGAGGACATTCAACATGATAGGAACACATTTACTTCTGAATTCGTCCTCCTAAATTTTTATTTATATGACTAATGAAATTGAAACTTTCAGACAAATAACAACTTCCTACTGTGTGCAGCAGAGAATAGGAAGGAATGCCAGATTCTCAGAAAATTGGGACTAGTTCTACCGCATGACCCTTTTAGGATATGTGTATCAGGATTATAAATTTACGGACAATTGACAAATGATCTGGCACAAATTTTCATTAATTTAAAAATCATAAACATTAGTAATTTGCATTTAATTATACCTACAGATTTTTTTAAGTAAAGATATGTTAATAAACTAGAAAACTAAAAATATAAAGCAGTAAATGGGAACTTAAAGTAAAATACGGGATATTATATCTGTGATTTATTAATATTGATTGCTTCATGATTCTGTTACTAAAAAGCATTTCAAAATGTTAGCATATTCCTATTTTAATTTTAATATGCTTTTACTGAAATTTAATTATTTGTCTTCCACCTTCCCTCCCCTCAGCACCTCCTAGATATGCTCCCTCAAACCTTTCCTAAGTCCACTGATTTTTTTCACTAATTGCTGTTGTTACACTATATATTTTTATATGTGTGCATGTAAAATTACACACATTCACAAACATGAGCATGTGTGTGTTTGTGCACACACACAGATAATCTTCTTAACAGGAAGGAAATCATGACAGGTACTGGGATTCTAGGCATCCTCCTTATACTAGTGAGGTCGTGAACCTTAGAAACTAATCCTCGATTACTACTTCCATGTCATAATCTGTGAACAGGCAGCCTGGTTTTCAGGTGGAGCAAAAGACTTTGAACCCCAGGACCTGGTAGGGGGTGGCTTCTACCTACAACCTTGTGGGCGGTAGGAGTTCAGTCACCGCCCCCTAGAACCTAGCTCCTACCACAGTTACAGCCCCCCCAACATAGGTCAGTGACCTCTCTCTCTTTTAAAAAAACAGAAAGGGGGAGATTGTGGGACCTTAATGAGACTTGCGGCCACTCCCCAGGTTGTAGCCTGACTCCACCTCGGCAGTCACCTGCCTGCAGCCACACTCTCCCCGCCTCTCGGTTACCTGACGGCCCAACTCACTATAAATAGCACCCCTCAGCGCGTGCTCTCTCTCTCTCTCTCTCTCTCTCTCTCTCTCTCTCTCTCTCTCTCTCTCTCTCTCTCTCTCTCTCTCTCTCTCTCTCTCCCCCTCTCCTACCCCCCCCCCAGCTTATTCTCTCCCTGCCCTCTTCTTTGTCTATCTCTCTGTCTCTCCATTTTCTCCCCTTTCCACGTGGTCATGGCTTTTCTTATCTATTTTCTCCTCTTCCTTTGTCTTTCTATCTCTTTTCTCTTTCTATTATCTTAATAATAAAACATCAAAGCTATGGGCCACCTCTTATTAAACTCGCCATACGAGATTCCGCCACGCAGACAGTCTGAGCACAGGTAACAGACAGAGAAATCCACATCAGAATGGTCCCACCTTCTGTGTGACACGCGCAGAGACCGGCCAGTGGTGTGACTGCCCGCTCCCCGTTAGGCTGAGGCATGTGTGTATATTGCCTGCTTCCCCAAAAACCCCACGTGGGCTCCATGTCCGCCTGCATCCTCTGCATATGCACGCTACCTTAGTCCAAGAGCGAGGCCCACGTGCCGCCGGCCCGGCCTGGCGCATGCCCCTTCCCCCCACACCCCCAACCCCTGCGTCCTCGTGCACCAGGACCCCTTGTTTTCTGTTTTCCTTTTTTTTCCCCACAAGAAATGTTATGTTATGTTATGTTATGTTATACTAATAGCACACAGAATAATAATGGTAAGAAGCAAGTTTTCACTGGATAGAGACATTTACATACTTCTCATTCTGCATTCATACTTGTTTCCATCATTCAACAAATCAAACCCTTCAAATCAGGAGGTTTTTAAAAATACTGTTCCAAAGACAGAGTGAATTTATTGGTTTGGTCATAGGGACTTATTTAATACAGATAAACAGATATTTTTCCCTTAGAATTATTTCACAGGGAAAAAATGGTGCTTCCTTGTAATAATATGAACATAATTCATGTCAAAAGCCAATTTATTCATTTTACAGGCTATGAAGGCAATTAGATATGTTGTAAATAAAGATTAAATAAGATAATATGACCTTCAAGAGAAAAATCAAAACCTGTTCACTATGAGAGTTCTTAAATTCAGTTGCATTTCTTAATGTGAAGTTTTGGCTGAATCACTCACATGTGTATATATAAGTTTTAGAGATCTTTTCCTTTGAAATAACAGTGCTTAGAACCATTAACTATGCATATACTCCATTGAGCTGGAAGCTTAACACTAAATGGAAACACAAATACTTCAGGGGGAAAATATGAAAAAATGTTTTCTTTTCTTTGTATTTATATTTATAGTTTTGACTGATGATGAAAAACCAAATTCTGAATAAAAATACCATAAATTTGCAAAAAAAAAAATACATCTGATTTTTATATTAGTAAAAGATAGAAAAATAAAATAAAATAGATGAGAGGCAGTTCAAATTAAAGTCTGGTGAGACATTGAGATAAGAAATTACATCAAAAATATACTATACAGTTTATTTTCTGACAATTAGGATTCTTCTTTCTTCTTTATTAAATTCTCAGTTAACCTTTGGGGTGAGCATGGGGTCCCCAGTGGAGGAGTTAGAGAAAGGACTAAAGGAACTGAAGGGGTTTGCAACCTCATAAAATTAACAACAATATCAAACAACCAGACACACCAGAGGTACCAGGAACTAAGCCATCAACCAAGGGGTACACATGGCTCCAGCTGCATTTGTAGCAGAGGATTGCCTTGTCAGGCATCAATGGAACAAGAGGTTCTTGGTCCTATGAAGGCTCAATAGATGGGCCAGCATAGGGGAATCAAGGGTGGGGGGGTGGAAGTGGGGTGGATGAAGGAACACCCTCATAGAAGCAGGGAAAGGGAGGAAGGGAGAAGGGTTTTAGGGATTTTCTAGGAGGGGGTGAAATCGGGAAAGGAGATAATGTTTGAAATGTAAATAAAGAATATATCCAATTAAAAAAAAAAGAAATTCCAATCAAAAATGTACTATATGGTATATTTTCTGACAACTAGGATTCTTCTTTGTTCTTTATTACATTCCCTTGGCAAAGAATATCATGAAACTGCTCACAATTAATCATAATCTGTGTCCTTTCTTCATCTTTTATCTTCTCCAAATCCTAGTTGTTCCTCTCTCTCTCTCTCTCGTGTGTGTATGTGTGTGTGTGTATATGTGTGTGTGTGTGTGTGTGTGTGTGTGTGTGTGTGTCTATGTGTGATGCTTTGTTTCATTGATAAATGTTTTTATATCCTTTCGGGTCTAGAACTGAGACTGGAGACAAGCTCACTGTAACTTTGCATGTTGCCTCTCATAATGGAGTTGCAGCTTGAGGATATTCTTGTCATTTGTTTTGGTTTGACCTAGAAATATGCCCCATATGCTCATATATTTGAACAGTTTTTCTTCCTTACTGGTGATGTTGTTTCTAACGGTTATTGAACTTTTATAATGCAGAGGTTTGCTGAAGAAAATACATCACTGGGGCAGACTCTGAGCATTTAGAGCCCCAAACCATTTTTCCAGTTGTTTCTGTGTTTCTTGTTTGTAGTAGAAGCAGTAATATCCTAGGAATTTGTTACAGTCATCAGCTTTCATGGCACTCCAATCACTATGGAAACTTAACCTGGAATATTAAACCAAAATAAACTTTTCCCTAAGTTGTCTTTGGTCATGATATTTATATCACAGCAACAGAAAAGTAGGTAATAATTCAATGCATGCTTTAATTGACCTGCCCTAACTATTTTGTTTGTGATAGTCCAACTTTAGTATCAATCAAGTTAGAAGAAAAGATCCTTGTACTGGGTACTTAGCTAGACCTAAAATTGTCTTAGGTTAATTTCCTCTACAAAGTACTTTAGGAATCCATGAGCATGACACCATATTTTACTAATATTACCACAAATAAGAGCAATAAGAAGGTAACCCATAGTGTTTCTCTGTAATTATTGCCTGCAGCTTAAAACATTTGAGATAATGAAATCATTGTGCATATAAAGAAAATCAGAACACATAACTATTTTTTTTTAATTAGGCAAAGTCCAGATGCTCATGTAACTAGTGCAATTATCCAAAGGTTAGAAGATCTATTCAACAGATTTATTAGAGGTTATTGACTCAAACATCCAAACAGTAAGTTTTTAGTGTTCATATATCTCTATCTCTTTAATAATATTAAAAGTGTAAGTCAACTCTCTTCACATTCTTTTTCCTGAAAGAACAGAGATTATTTTAATATTGATACTGACAATGGAAACAAACCACAAGAGAAAATGAGTGCTAAGAACTAGGGAATGGACAAAAACAGTATGTTAAAATTTAATTGGTCATAGAAACACAGTTATATAAAAATGAAAGCATTACATTTACCTGAAGTAGATGGTGTAACAAAATAAAGTTGAAATTATCTAATAAGAATATAGAGGATTTTAGAAAACAATGAACAAATTCCAATTCTATCCCGTGAACAAAGGAAAGTTCAGTGGAAAGTGAGAATTTATTTGAAGTATTGTCATGTGTGTTAAAGGTGATACCATTGACTATTTTTTTTTTAGAAGTAAGGAATTTCAAATGACTAGATTAGTGGAGTTAAGCTCTATTATTTCGTATGCATTGTGGTGGTAAAGGATAAAAGCAGAGCTAGAGAAGATTCTCAAGGCTCAGATGTAGGCTTGTGAGATGTAGGCGTCTGCTCTGCCACAGGGCTCAGCAGCTCCAGGAGGAAGGGCGTTTACCCCAGGCTATCTACAGGTGTTGGGCCACAGGGAAGCCTCAGGACACCACTGGAGAGTATGGCCACAGACCTGCAAAGAGGAGATGGCTATCTGGTTCTCAGGCTCTTGGACAGCCAGGCACTGCTGAGAGCAGAGGAAGAGCTGACAATGGAGTGGGGGCCCATGGGCTGGATCTAGCCTGGGGACTGGGGAGGAGGAAAGGAGAAGCTCTGGCTGGTCTGATGGGGATAGTTTTTGGCTTGGTTTGGAATTGGTTTGATGGCAGCCGTGGCTGAGAGAACAAAGAGTCCTTCTATGAAGATTAGAATATGGCTCTGTAGGCAAAGGCCTTTTCTATGACTCTCCACAGCAGATCCTGGTGAAAAGAAGCAGGCCATGCTTTTAAAGCATTTATTGTCATGGTGAAAAGTGGAGGAGTAAAACTATACCCACTTAGCGTGGGCCTGAAGTTAAATACCTTTTGTAGGGAGGAGTATCTGGGAAGGAGAGTTTGTTGGTTAAGTCCTCCAGGCCTTTAGGTACCTTATTAAAATGGAAATCTGTCTTGAGTCTTCATGATGACAAGTTATATCCTATACCTGTGGAGGGGTTTGGGGCATGACCACAAATCTATGGAGGGCTTAGGCTAGTGACAGGATCCTGGTGCCTGGGAACAAGCAAACCATCTATTGTCCCTTCAGGATCACCAGGGTTTTGAGCCTTAGCTCAACTGGGAACAAGGCTACCTTTCACGGTCCTACACTCAAACACTGAGAAGATTCAATGAGAACTAAATTTAAGTAGATATATATTGACAGGTGAGTAGATAGACTTATGGGAAATAAAGAAGCATAAAATGAACTAAGGAAGAAAAATGCAAATATTAAAAATATAGATAAGCATATGGAAGCTTAGGTGTATTAATTTTCTTTCCATGGCACAAAATGTCTTTGTGTGATGTAAGGAAGCATATTCAGTGTATTATTTTATGAATCTGAAGGTTGAAATTTAAATGAGTCTCACTAAGCTGAGGTGAAGATATGAGCAGGGGAGCTTCTATCTGAAAGTTGTGAAAGTAAAGTCCATTTCTTACCTATCAACTTGAAGAAGACATCTCTTTGCCCTTCCTGACATCATCACAATGCCTTTTTTCATGTCATCTGCTGCTTCCTATGCTGACTGATGCTTCTTGCCTGAACAGAGCATTTTTGTTACATCAGATACATCAGGGAATCCAGGCTAGACTCTCCTCAGATCTCACACACTATAGTGTAAACCTGACAGGAAAAATGTTCCCAGTGGTGCAATAATAGCATGATTGTTTTAGAGGCAGCAAACCACTTTCTTATTGAATTTGAAGCCCACTCAAAGAGGAAAAATATAAAATGCTGACTTTTATAATGGTTATTGGACACCTGTGAGAACATACAGCTTTCATGTCAAAGGCAATAGATATTTAATTAATTCTCATACTAAGCTAAAGAGATGTATACTCAATTTTGGTTTTATGTGTACATTAATATACATAGACTAGTGCTGGTCTGTACATTGGTCAGATAGTTTTGTTGTTGTTGTATGTTTTTGTTGTCTTTTTCCTTCATAGTGTGCAAATGTTAATGAAGAGAGGCCAGGCCAGGCAAATTGAAAAAATTCCATTGTTTATGTATTAAGTTTTCATTACCTATTGAGCTTTCAAGGGACACATAGACATATTGCATTTTCTCTTTATAAAAGGCACAGAAATGAAGGTAGTTTTGCAAGTATTTATGCATTAGGACACTTTGTATACATGCTGAGCAATGTAATTGCTGAGTCTTCTGGTAGCTCAAGGTTCATTGCATTTGAGAAACCTCCATACATACTTCCATCGTATCTGCTTCAGTTTTATCTCCCTACCAAGAGTCAAGAGCATTGCTCTTTCCCCATGTCTCACCAGCATTTGTTGTGGTGGTATAGGTGCTCTTGCAGCAACTCTATTACATAAACAAAGCTTTGGCACTTATCCTGCTCTTGCAGAAATTCTTAAATTCTACCCTATATCCTCTCAAAACACTGACATGCTGACACAAGATCTTGGATGAAGGCAGACAGAGTATAATAAAAATAATAAAAATTAATAAGGGAGATAGATATTGATTGATTGATTGATTGATTGATTGATTGATTGATTGTGGAAATAGGTGAATGAATGACCAAATTTAAATTCCATATGCTGAAATGAACAATTGAGAAAATAGTAGAAGTAGATTTTGTGGTTGGAAGAAAATCTCAAATGCTAAAACGGGATGATGTAGGCCTAACAACTTGGAAAGTAAAATCAGGATTTTCACTAAAAATCTTTAAAATTCATAGAGCTTGCACTGAAAATACAAGAGGGCTAAACACAAGTATAATAAGCTAGGAAGGTGTAATATGTGGGTTTTGAATACAATATATGATAATTTTAAAAATATACTTACTCAGAGAGTTGAATTTATTTTCCCTATAGAATAGGTAGAAATTTCGAACAATCTGCTACCTTTCATTTGTTTGGATTTATGATACATTGTTTTGTATGAAAATATCTTCACAATTTACAAACTATTTCACAGCATCTTATTTTTGCTCCTTATATTCCAGCTAAGTGAGTTACTATTTCCAAATGATGAATACATTTTTATTATCATTTAGAAATTATTTAGTTTAAACTGATATTGTTTAAACCATCTTAGGACCTCTAGTGAATTTTCAGATTATGCGTCTTTTCTATGCTTAAAATCAGAACAGAGATGTCTCTGACTATTGTTTTTTTGTCATCAAACATATTGTCGATCATATAAATGGGTATCCTTTGCCCTCAGTTCATGCACATAAAATTCTGATTGATGCCACTGGGAGTCTTGCATAGCTTTTTGAGAGTACTGAAGTTTGAAACTTTATGGTGTGTTCAGAATATCTTTGAAGTCCAGTTTCTGAGGAGAAATGCAGCATTTAAAAAGTAGTTCTTCAGGGCTTATTCTTATCCGCCAAGACAAGCTTAGATTGCCTATTTAAATGTTATGTTGAGCTGAGGTTGAAAAAAGTACAATATTGGTTGTAAGAAGTTGAATTCCAATGGATTCTTTTAGTTGAGTTCAGTTCCTAGATTTATAGCTTAAAGGCTCATGGGGAAAAACATTCAACCTTTCTTGCTGAATGCCAGTGTTCATAAATCATTTGACCTTACTTAATAATTTCAGATATTTATTTTATTTATGACACTGTTATGAATTAAATGTATCACCTTCCATCAACAGAACAAATCAGATCAACAACATAGATTTTAGTGAATTTTTCTTTTAATTTTTGACTAAGAATGCTACATTTCTTGTTGAATATCTTGATCAATAACAGTTTTGCATCAAACTCAATCCTTTCTCATTATCATCAGGGTGGAGAATACAGATTGAATCACCTCATTTGTTCTCCTATTATGCTCCTGAAGAATTTTTATACGTTCTTGTGTTTATCTTATTAAAAATATATCAACTAAGAAAATATCTTGAAGTAGCTTTTTCAAAAAAAAATTGCTGGTGGAATTGCAAGCTGGTCCAACCACTCTGGAAAGCAGTCTGGCGGTTCCTCAGAAAACTGGGCATGACACTCCCGGAGGATCCGGCTATACCACTCCTGGGCATATACCCAGAGGCTTTACCTGCATGCAATAAGGACACATGCTCCGCTATGTTCATAGCAGCCTTATTTATAATAGCCAGAAGCTGGAAAGAACCCAGATGTCCCTCAACGGAGGAATGGATTCAGAAGATGTGGTATATCTACCCAATGGAATACTACTCTGCAATTAAAAACAATGAATTCACGAAATTCCTAGGCAAATGGTGAGAACTTGAAAATATCATCTTTAATGAGGTAACCCAATCACAAAAGAACACACATGGTATGCAGTCACTGATAAGGGGATATTAACCCAGAATCTCGGAATACCCTAGACACAATTCGCATATCAATAGATTTCTAAGAAGATGGAAGGAGAGACCCCTGGTCCTGGAAAGACTGGATGTAGGGGAATGCCAGGACAGAGAAACGAGAGGGGGTTGAATGGAGAAAAGAGGGAGGGAAGGGGGCTTATGGGACTTTCGGGGAGGGAGGAAACGGGAAAGGGGAAATGATTTGGAATGTAAATAAAAAAAAACTTAGAAAAGAAATAAAAAAGAAAAAAAGATACAGCATGAACAACTACACAACTATAACACATATACATACTCACACACATACACACAGAAATTCTTTTAAGACATCCCAAGTACATGGATATACGAGGTATCAATTAAATTGTAATTACTATCAATTATCCGTGTAGTTAACATGATTTATATGCTATGAAATAAATATTTAATAACCTACATTTTATGTACTAAAACATTCTAAACATTTAACTGCTAAGTAAATATATATAAAAAAGAATTGCTTGAAATTAAACTAATAAACAGATAAAGTATTATGCATGCATACGTACACACACACACTTATTTAAAAGAAATAAAACATGTTTCATGAATTTTTTATGTCACTCAGTACATAGATGTAAATATCATCATCATCACATGTTCTAATTTTTCTCTTTCTTACATATTCTCATTTTCATTTTGTATCACAATTGGTTTAGGCCTAAATCTTGTAGATCTGCATATGTTCATTTTGCTTAATATTTTTTTAGTCTTATTATCACTGTTCAGACCTTTTGGGTGTTTGGATAGCTTATCAATGAGACATACAACCCTTCTCATTTTGGTATAACCAGAGTAAGTTCTCATTATACTTCAGGATCTGGAACTTTTGTGTTTGGGAGAGAACTTTATGTTCTGTAATTATTGGGACCTCAGCATGAATCCACAGCCACCATGTACAAAGACTGCTTGGCAGGAGGTTGTGTGCCTATAAAGCCTGAGGAGTATGTGTGTGTGTGTGTGTGTATGTGTGTGTGTGTGTGTGTGTGTGTGTGTGTGTGTGTGTGTGTGTAGGAGCAAATACAGTAGATCCTGAGAACTTGCTTTTGAGCAAGACTAAATGACACAGTAGGGTTCTAAAAATCTCAAAGTGAAGAGAGAAAGTAGAAGATACCCACTGTCCTTTGCCTGAACTGTAAAATCAACAAACAATTGAAACTATGCAACCTTCTAAATCTATGGAAAGGAAAAATAACATACCAACAGTATCTTTTTACATTCGTTGAAGATTTGAGGAAAATCAGAAGGCAAAGTTCCAAAAATGTGAATACAGCTCTCTTCTATATAGTAAAATTCACAGGATTGGCAGTGAATTCATCTATGTGTCATATTTATATGAGCATAAAAACACAGGGAATAGTGGCCAACATCTAGTTTAAGGAAGAAATCATTAGACATTAAGTAAATTTCAGGACAAGATAAGAAAATTTCAGGTCATAATATTTAAAACAGATTTAAAGGCAAAGCATTCAGTATATGTTTGTTGTGATAATTGATACAGGATAAAATATGTTTACAAATAAGGTTAAGTTGGTAAATGTAGATGAGGTTTTATTTATAAATCTTGGAAGAGAGTTGTATAGGATGTAAAGGATTGGAACATCCTAAATCAAGTTTCTAAGAGATGAGTGGTACCCTCAGCACTGAAGTTGCCATTGTATTGCAGTGCTTTCTAGAGCAAAGGAAGTGAACAGTTTTGTTTTGTTTTTTTTTTCCTGGAGCAATACACCATAAACAATTTGGATGTGCTATGATTTGCAGATGTGTCTCAACATGTTCGTTATTTTAAAGAAACAGTACTGCTTTGGCACAGCCAGATATTTCACAAAGCTCTCACTTCCAAATCATCTCATCCTCTGCTGTACAGAGCTACACAGAGAAACCAACCTAAAATCATGTTCCTTCATTATTTTCTGTGACCTTCTAAAATTCGTTCATTATTTCTCAATGAGTCTGGAGATAGCAACTCTTGTTGGGAGTTTATTAAAGAAGATTTTGAGTTTTCATGTAAGAAATGAGATAATTGCTTTCCTAGGGAAATGAATTTTCTGTAACCATTGGTCCTATTAACGGTGAATATCTGGGAGATGAAATTCTTGGTGATAGCTTTTACGAAAACTCTATGCCATGTATGTATGTACATACTTAGTTGTAAATAACTGTGAGATCATATTTAACCTGAACTTTTTAAACTTTGGTAAAATAAATGCAAAATTATTTCTCAAAATATATGTGACATTATGTTTTTAATAGAAACCCCTACATTATAAGTTTAGTAAGGTAGAAAATTAAGGTATGTCATGTTAAGGGAAAATGAAAAAAATACTAGTTATGTGCTGTACAGAGAAGTAGAACATTGTGAAAAAGACATAAGGATAGATAGGGTAGGCACTTAATTCTTTGGAATAAAGATGCAATTAAAAGTATAAACTATAAATGGAATCATTTTGTTTTTATTATTATTCACTGAGTTCATTCTCTCATTCATAAATTACATATATATATATATATATATATATATATATAACCTTCTGGAATCTTTGAGTATATAATTATGAATCCAATTTCAAAAATGACTTTCATATCTAAATGCACTAATGCCTTTGCTATTGGAATCACGATATCAACAAATATAAAACCCAAGGCCAGATGCTCAATGATCATAATAACATGTAAAAATGTTAAAAACAATTGGAAAATTTAAGATGGATGTAAGAATATAAATGTTGACACTACTTATGAGGCTCCACGCAAATTACTAGCTGCATTTAGATTATTCTAAGAAATGTTAAACCAGAAGCACTAATATCACAGCTGAGCTAAATAATGCATGTGAAATGGAGTTTTAATATCTATAAATTGTAAGATAGTAAAGTATAAACAATTCAAAAGAAAGCATTAATTTTTGCTATTTTCATGTTATTAGCATTCTTGCTTATATTTAGCAGTGGCTAAAAGTCATAAGGTAAAATATTTAATATTGTATTTTTTTAAGTCTAATCATTAGAACTTGTTCTCTGAGAATATTTAAATCAGTTTCAAGAATTAACAATTGATGACAATGTAGAATCATACTTAGGGTATAGGTTGCCATAGGTAGACTGCCCTGCCACAGTAGATGCCTTACACCCATGAGGAAATGTAGCTATTATTGGTTTAGTGTGCTACAAAAATAATGATGACAGGAAGCCAGGAAAGATATGGATTGGGTAGAGCATAGCAGGGCTGAGAATAGAGGACTTTTATTATCAAGTAACATTGTGTGCATTGTGACTTTTTCAAAGAACAAATCAAGGTGAATTAAACAAATGAGCTTCATGTACACCGAGAAGTAATTATATGATTCTTATTGCTCTTGCAACTATGAGATGGAAACATCAAAAATTAATTGAAAATATTTTAATATAGAATAATTATATTTGGATATTAAACTCCTGGCTTAAATCCCAGAACCCAGTGTGCAGCTACATTTTACCAACACAGAAAATGATACAAGGATTTTGTTCTCAGTAATCCTGTTATTTATTACTATACTTGAAGCACATAGTTTATCTTCAGGTACTAGTATACATTGAATCATCAACTAAAATTTTATAGATTGTTAAAAGGATGCCAAAGTGCCTAAGTATCTTCTTTCCTGATACAATAGTAATGCACAATACAAAATAGAAACAAATTATTTCATTCCTGTTTTCAATTCTTTTATCACCATAATTAAATTATTGGCATTTTTTGTCAGAATTCCACGGGTAAGACCCCATTCTACCAGTTTTAATCTATCATTATTATTATGTGGATGTGTTTAATTTTCCACTTGAAACAATATTCATTCTCTATTCTAAATTCTAATCTAAGTGATGTCCAAAATTCTTACTTTTTTCTCTCTCTATAAATTGTATCATCTCTGATTAGTCACTATAATACAATAATTTTTAAAACATTTTTGTTTTACAGGTTAATTCACAATTTGCAAGAATTGTATTTAATACATGTATTTAATACTCATGAAATTCCTAGGCAAATGGTCAGAACTTGAAAATATTATCCTTAGTGAGGTAACCCAATCACAAAAGAACACACATGGTATGCAGTCACTGATAAGGGGATAATAACCCAGAATCTCAGAATACCCTAGACACAATTCGCATATCAATAGATTTCCAAGAAGATGGAAGGAGAGACCCCTGGTTCTGGAAAGACTGGATGTAGGGGAACGCCAGGACAGAGAAGCAAGAGGGGGTTGAATGGGGAAAAGAGGGAGGGAAGGGGGCTTATGGGACTTTCGAGGAGGGAGGAAACGGGAAAGGGGAAATCATTCAGAATGTAAATAAAAAAACAGAATATATATATATATATATATACATATATATATATATATATATATGTATATATATATATATATAAAGAAAAAAATACTGGAAGAATTTTTCACAGTAGTCTTTAAGGTTGTGGCTGTGATGTTATATTAAACATCCAAGCATTGCTTGTGAACTCACATATTTAAAATATTTATAGGCATGACATTTTAAGATATCAAATGAAAGTTTTAAAGTTTACTGTTATATGCCATCATTTATCACCCATTTTACTTAAAAATTTTGATCATTTATTCAATCGTGATCTTCTTAGTCTTACACATACTTGTCCAATAATGAAAATTACTCTATTGCCCGAGTCATCAGTTTTTATGGAAGTGTTGAATCTCTCTCTTTCTCTCTTTCTCTCTCTCTTTTTCTCAAGTCCTGTGCACATGCTGCTAAATATTATCCAGGTGTTATTGTACACATGTAGAAAGATTTTCTTAAGCTAATGAAGTGAGGAATATGATTGAAACAATATTTTAAGACAAACAAAAGTACCAGGTAGAGAAGTTTATATTCAGATTCAATCAACAGTCCTAATTTTCTAAGTGAAATTGTCAAGTTACATAAGTTTAATTAACTACTCATTCATTTTTTTAATTTAATCTTTGTGAGAATGACATTCATGAGCAATGTTTATAGTATTATTAACTAAGAAGGGCAGATATTCTGATTTTTCTGCTCCTTGTTGTATTGAACAAATAATATCAGAACATGCATTTATAAAAGAAACTGAAATATCCCCTGATTTTTATCCCATGCTGAAGGTGGTTATTTGTCTTTAAGTGCTTAATTATTATTGATGGTGTTCATCCTTTCCTTGGGATATTTTTAAAATTTCAGCCACTGAAATTCCATTTTCTAGATCATTTTTCATATTCACTGGCTCAATCACAAAGTTTCTGAAGAGATTTACTTGATTATTCTTATCATAGATATATTCACCTGATCATTTGTGCTATTTCACTTTTATGTCAGCACATTGAGTAGATTCATTTGTCCCTGTCCTGCTTAGATTTGATAATTTCACACAAACTAGAATCATTTGGGCAGTCAAACCTTAATTCATAAAATCTCCCCATCAGTCTGACCTTAGGCAAGACTGTAGGACATTTTTGACTAATGATATGGGAAGTGCTAACAAAAGAGAGCAGTTCCACCTTAGGATGGGTGGAGTTGAGTATGAGAATGAAGGCTATTTAAACCTCAGCTAGCAATACAGTTAAGTAGAATTCTTCTATGGCCTCTGCTTGCATGGAATCTGCAGGTTCATATCATTCAGTTTTGTCTTGGTTTTCTCAATGATGAACCGTGCCCTAGTAGATATGTAAGACAAATAAACACTCTTCTCCCCAAGTTGTTTTAATAATCTTCCTTAGTCTGGTAATGAAAACAAAGTCAAGATTTTAAAAACTGGTACCAGAAAAAGAACTATTGCTATAACTTGTAATCTTTTGGGGAAGATTGTAGAAAGAATTAGAATTTTGGTCCATAAAAGCTGTTATGGGCCGGGCGGTGGTGGCGCACGCCTTTAATCCCAGCACTTGGGAGGCAGAGGCAGGAGGATTTCTGAGTTCAAGGCCAGCCTGGTCTACAAAGTGAGTTCCAGGACAGCCAAGGCTACACAGAGAAACCCTGTCTCAAAAACCAAAAAAAAAAAAAAAAAAAAAAAAAAAAAAAAATCAAAAGCTGTTATGTATTTATAGTTTCATAGGCTGTTTGGAGGTTGGCTAAACTATAAAGAGATGAGGACTGTTTGGACAATGCATCAGTACCATTCTTATATTTTGAATTAAGTACCTGTGTTTCTAGTGTGCTTGGGATGAAGAATCAGATGTGATTAGAAAGAATACCACTGAAATGAAAACTTGTTTCCCTGGGAAAATTGAAGCTATTCAATATCAGAAAGAAATTAGTGGTGATAAAGAAGACACTATGGTTAATGTGGTAAAAATCTTCTGGGAGTATTTCCTCTGGATAAGCTCAGAGAATATGTGGTCAAGTGGGGAACAAGGCTGCATTTTGTGCTGCCAGCTCAACTGGGTAATGTGTAAGAGTCAACCACTTGCTCTCACAAACAGAGAATGGATTAGAGGGAGCACCTGGAGCTTCTTAATTTGAGATTCCAGAAAAGTTTTTGGTGAAGGGGTAGCTTCAGTTGCAGCAGAAAACCCAAAGCTTAAAGTGTTATGGAGTAAAACTGAGATTTGGTATCCTGAGAAGTCAGGAAAGGAAGGCCATTGCTGAAGGTATAGCAACAGTTGGTCTTAAAAACATCATGACTGAGGGGGTCATTTAGGGGGGCTTTAGCTTGGTGCCATGTGTGGCAGTCAGAGTTCTTTAAGAGACCCCCAAGAGGCTATTGGTGAGAATGCATCCTGTGAAGACCCCATGTTAGGAATGCCAGCATGATTGTATGGCCACTACAGGAGCAGAACCTTTGGAGTAGAGTGTCCCAGAGCCTATGTAATAAACTGTGTGTGCTGTTAGTGGCAGAGACTAATAGTGGGAACTTCCCAAAACCTTTGTGTCAGAGATGATGATCTGAGTGCCTGATGTGAGACTTTGAGCTATGCACCATGCATGATGTTACTCTGTTCAGACTCTAAGTGTGGCCTTTCCCTTTTTTGTTCGAATGAGGGGTATGTGACATTTGATTTCACAAGAATCCACTGTTAAAAGACTGGAGTTTTAAAAGAGACTTACATTTTAAGACAGATTTTGGTATTTTAAAGTCACTAATCATTTCAAGAATGTGGGCCTTTTAAAGTTATGCTTTATAATATGAGATTATTATTAATACGTTATCATAGAGATAAATGAAAAAGTAAAGTTTATGATGTAATTCTAATGGATGGCTGTCAAATTGACAGTGTGTCAATTGTTCTAGTTTCCTCTCAGTGTAATCAAAGTTAGAGTTATCTGAGTAAAGGAATGTCAACAGACAAAAGTTTCCATTAATTTGCCTGTAAGCAAGTCTGTAGAATATTCTCTTGATTAACGATTGTTGTGAGCATGTCCAACTCCCTGGAAGCAGTGTGATCCCTTAGTAGGTTGTCGTAGGTAGTATAATAAAGCAAGCTAAGCAAGGTGTGGAATGTAAGCATATGGTTGGCACTTCCCCATGGCCTCTACTTCTGCTACTGCTCTATGTTGCTTTGAGTTCCTACCCTACTCTCCTCAATTTACTAAGACAAGTTGTAAGGAATATTCATGACAAGTAGTTTTTTCTTCCTTTTTGCCTTATTGTCATGGGCTTTATCACAGCAATAGAAATCAAACTAAGACATTCCTCCTATTCAGTCTGACAACCAACCATCTATGATTCATCTTCTAAGATTAGGACCAACTTATCATTGAACAGCAAAATATGTTGCTTCTGTGGAATAATCCAGGAACTGGTCATAAAGTTCATACTTCATTGTCAATTAAGTTCAGCAATTTCTAAGGAGACCTCATGTAGAACACTAAGATATGGTAGTTATTTTATATGAAATTGTAGGATGGCTTGAACCATGTCATTAAGTATGTCATCAGGTATGTATTTTTCCCAATGGGCAATTTTCCTAATTGTTAATTAGGAGGTGTTTTTTGTTGTTGTTGCTGTTGTTTTGTTTTGTTTTAAATCTGTGACATGAAATGTATTTTAGATTTAAAAATAAGTTTAGGTTTCATAATAGCCCAGTTGTCTTTAAAAGGGATGCCCTAGACAACATCCATAAGGTGGTACATGAAAGTAACATCATGCTAGTCATTGTTTGGAGGCAGTTATTACAAAGTCCCCCATACTGTGAATGTAATGAAGATATCTCAAATATCAGTGAACTAGACAGAATTTGATCTGCTTAAAATAACTACATACAGACTCTCTGGAACAACCTGAGGGATAATAGCTGTCTCAAACTTCATTTAATTGTAGAGCTCAACAAAAATCTTTTTTAAAAAGGTAAGAAAAGTGTATTATTTGATTATGTGGTGATACAGTACTAAATATGTCATGAAATTATTCCAAAAAAACAAAAGTCATTTAGTCTTATAACACTTTATACCATATTTGGATCTGAAGTTCTCATAGAGAATAATATATGAATATGTGGGTGTTTGCAGGTGATATGTATCTGTTTGTGTTTGATAGTATTTATAAAATATAAGATCTCTTATACCTGTGGCTAAGGTAAACACTAATTTTTCAGAATTTTCACTATGCCTGATATTTTATCTAACTTAGGTAAACTATCACTGGTAGCAATATAGTCATACTAATGATGTCACCATCATATTATAAACATATTGATTATAAATATTTTTCATTACAAAAGGAATTGCTTACCAAAATATGAAATAAAAGTCAAAATTTATGGGACTTTCAAGTTGACTCAGTTTGTAAAGGGTATTGCCATTAATCCTGATAGCCAATGTTTAATTGTGAGGATGTATGAGGATGCATATGGTAAGAAAAGAAAACTGCTTATTTTTAATTTATTTTAAAATAATACTTTTTAATTATTTTATATATGCATAGAATGTGTTTGAATCATATTCAAGATATTTGGGTTGATGATTTAATTGTGCTTGGATATATTCAATATCATATAGTATGGTGTAGAACTTTTTATCTATTTCACTTTTTGAAAAAATGACACAAAGTTCTTTGTGATGATTTTACCAATTTACATGCCCATCTACAGAGTATTCATCCATAGCTTTCCAAATATTTTGGACTGCTTGATAGAGTGTGTCTCTTAATGTTTCTTGGAACATCATTAAATTCTATTTTCATTTTATTTTTTATTTATTCTTTATTTACATTTCAAATGCTTTCCCCAACATTAAATTCTAATTGGTCAGTTTATTTTCTTTTATAATAAATATTTAGATAAAGAGAAGCATTATGAAGGACAAGGGGAAAGTCAATCTTTTATGGATGAATGCTCATTCTCCAGCATGATTTACTGAAGGTTCTGTCAAACCTTCATGTTTCTCCAAAGCTTGTGTACTAGACTTTTCTATAAATCACATGACTGAGAAGCTCTTGATTTGTTCTTCTGAGATCTACTCATATGCAGATTATGGTCACCTAAATAATTCCCAGACAATAACAATATCAGGTGACATGACAACCTAGATAAATCTCACCAGTCCCTACTACATAATAAAAATGACAATATCTTCTCATATTCAATAGTGTAAAAGAATAGTGTATAAAAATTATATTAACAAACTTAAGTAAACCAGAATGAGACATACAATATCCTCATCACTAAAGAAAACAATCAGGTGTTTTGAGAATATATAGTTACTGTTCATTGTTTGGCTTGTATTAAATTCAATATATTTATCTTTACTCATTAACTCAAACATTACAATAATAATGTACATAAATGGACTCAGTGAGAATTTTTACTATAGTTCAATTTTGAATAGAGATATAATTTAAATGACTTACAAAGGAACAGTTAAATTTTGAGGTATTATAATATCGTATAAAATTTCTTATAATTAAAACAAACTAAACAGAAACAGCTGTTTCACTGTCAACTAAAATTCTTTATTACTTTGAGTTAATTTTTTTTTCATAGCTTTAGCACTGATGTGACAGCAAGCTACTAATCATTCACAGCAAGACTGGATGTATGGGTGATAAAATAAGACGTGGAGTATGGCCTCCCCAATGGTTAAATTTTTTTATGTTATTAGCACAAACTTCAATTAGCTTCTCATGTTATTTTAGGATAATAGTTCAATAAATATCTAAACCTCTGTGGCTTAATATTTGATGTGTGGAAGTTCAAATGTCCCTAAAAGTAACCAGTAAACTCATTTTGGTATTTTATTGTAATTTTTTTCCCACAAAGTCCTTTAATTCTTATCTAGAAAGAATGTGTCATTTGAGAATAATGAAAAATAAAGGCTCTGTTAGAGATAAGGGATAGGTAAGGCCAATGCTGCTAGAACACTGCTTAAGAAGGCTATGGTTGCCAGAGGAATTCTTTACTGAATTGTAAAACAATAGTGATTCACTCAGAGTGACAATAATGTTTTGGTGTTACATTAAAATAAATAATAAAAGCACTTCTGCTTAGAAGTGTTTAAGCAAGATATTATTCTCCTCGTGTCTTCTGTCTCCTGTGTGTGAGTTTGAATCTGCCTGACTGAAGGTTGTCTTATTATTTTGTTTATTCATGTGTGTCTATGTGTCTCCATTGAAATGGATGTCTTGTAAACTGTGTGTGTGTGTGTGTATGTGTGTGTGTGTGCATGCGTGTGTGCATGCACGTGTGTGTGTGTGTGTGTGTGTGTGTGTGTGTGGTGTGTGTCTTATGTGTCTGCTGTCTGTTTCTATGTGTTGGGTGGAAAAGTCTATACCTAATAAAGGGCTTTGCTCTGTCTTTTTTTAATTACTTTTATTTTTTACATTCCAGTCATGAATTCCTTCCTGGTCCATGATTCCACAGTTCTTCATCCCATTCCTCCTCATCCCTAACTACAAGAGGATGTCGCCACCCATGCTCATCCTCCACCCCTGCCATCCCTGCCCACTCCCTGGGGGCTCAAGTCTCTCTAGAGTTAGGCACATCTTCACCCACTGACACCAGACCAGCCATTCCTCTACTGCCTATGCCTCAAAGAACTGTCTTCCTTATTCCATGCAGTTATTTGCATTTTCTTGGTCTCTGCTTGGATTATTCATGTCATCTCTCTACTTGTATAGGTAATTTTTGTGTACTTTTTAATTTTTGAACTATTTGAAAAAGTTTTAGAGTGGTATTTTGAATTCTCCTATAACCTTAGAGTTTTGGGTCGCTACTTCTGAAAAAGATAACAAATGGTATGGATTCACATACGGATAATCATTCAACACGAACCTGTTATTATCTACATGAAACTACATGAAAGGAAGATAGCTCATGGTTGTCAGAACACAGAGAGTAATGATATAAAGGGAAACAACCATTATGGTGGGCTGGATGGTCTGTGATCTCCCAGTATTTTCTTGTCTCCACTTCTCAATTCTAGGTTTGAACACCTTGTAATCACAGTTGTGCTTGGAATAGCCCATGCTTGGGACTTGAACTCAGCTACTAAGGTTTTCACAGCAAGTTGATCTTACATGGGAGTCATATCATCAGCCCTTAATTATCTTTTAAAGGACTCTAATTTTTAATGCAATCTCCTTCTGAGGTACTGATTATTGCAATAAATGATTTTTATAAATGCCTCCCTTTTTTGCAGTAGAAACCTTTTTACCAATATATCTTATAAATTGTCACTAGCTCATTATCAATAATAAAGTGTCTGCCGAATGGACATGGTGACACAGACCTATAATTTCAGAACTAAGTAGAAAAGGCAGGTAGATATCTGTGAATTCAATTCTAGCCTGGTCTACCCAGAAATACATATTTAATTAAGATTATAAAACAGTTATATCAATTCTTATAACTTAGTCTTTCTTACATAAAAAAATCCTATTTATTTCTCTTTTGTTCTCTTTCAAATTCCTGCCTAAGTTTTCATTAATTGCTTTGACATATACATATGTATATCTATATATATGAGAGTACACACACTCATAAGTATGTGTGTTTGATGACAAATTTTAGCTAAACCAGCTTCATTTATTTATTTATTTATTTATTTATTTTGGTTTTCCAAGACAGGGTTTCTCTGTGTAGCCCTGGCTGTTCTGGAACTCACTCTGTAAACCAGGCTGCCTTTGAACTCAGAAATCTGCCTGCCTCTGCCTCCCAAGTGCAAACCAGCTTCTTGAATAAACTAGTGAAGGCTTTCTTTTTGAAGCTGTGTTTCTAGGACTATTAAGATAAGAATTATCTTCAGTTAAATTTACAGAAAAAAGTGATGTATATGAGCTCCAACTTACAAAGATATCAAACTTGTAGATGTGAACACTGAAATGTATTATAAAACTAGTTTTTTCATTATATATTTTTCTCCCTACATAAACATTTCTTTTTATTTTGGAGAGTAAATAAAAGAGGCTATTCATGGAGCCTGTTCAAGCTCTATAATATCAGGGAAAATTTCTTCTCAATATTCTGAATAAAATCACAAAATGAGGTTCATTATGAAGCTTATTTTTCATAATTATACTAAATGGAACAGATGGCAGTTTATTCCTACGACTTTACACTTGGTGTATAGGATCATTTAATTTTTATACCAATCTTCTTCTTTAAACTTGAAAATGCTAAATTATTGATGTAATTTTCCTGGTTTTATATCCTCAAGTTCTCTCTTCACATATTCCATAAATTTAACATTTGAAATAGCAAGCATATTTTATAATTAGAAATGTCTGTTATAGTAAAATAGTTTGTATTAAATCTTATTTGCAAAATTCCTACTGTTTATAACTATTACTTTACTTAGAAAAATAATAGAACATGCTATAGTCCTTCAACACATGGTAATTAATCAGTATAGTCATAAAAGAGTCATAATACATGGTTGCCTATTTTAACATACTATTAAAAATAATAGAATAAGAATAGGAAGGATTTAACAATTAGTCTTCTTAGATGTCTTACTAACTTCCCTGAATCTATAACATGTATACACACATAAATATATGAATACATATATCTAAATGTAATGTATATATATGTAAATATATAACGAAATATTTAAATATTAAAAAGATAAATGTTGAGAGGGTGTTGGTAAAAATCACTTAAAATCTTAAATATTTGAGGTTTTGGACTGAGTTACTTGTATTTTTCCTGAAGATGATGTGAGCAGGATAACTGTCCTGTGAAGCACGCAGAACAAAAAGAGTGGACTTTGCCCACAGGTCTCTTTTCAATAACATCAACATTTCAAGTATTGGTATATTCCTAATATTAGAAGGAGCATCAGGTCCTGATTAAAATAAAAGGGGAATAGTTAAATGTGCCCTTCCCCCAGCCTTGAGAAGGCTAAATAGACCTTAAGTGTTTCCAACAGTTGGACCTTAAGGATGTGGGTGGAGTGAATTTCCTACAGGAGCAGACTGCCCGCTGAGCTTGCTTTGCAACTCAACCCAGCTGAAACAAAGGATGGGTCTGTGGGCTTTTCCTGTATAAACTCAGTGCTGATTATTAAAGTTTAATCCTTGATCAGAAATCTTGGTCTTGGCTTCATCCTTCTCTCATCCCGCCCATCCTTTTTCATTCCCAGCCTTCCTTTCAGGTACTCAGTTCTCGGTGGCTGGTGGACAGCTACAGTTATTGTTTGTTTAAAATGTGTTGAGTAAATGGGACATCCAAACTCAATTCATTGTTACCAATCGCGCTTACTACATTTATAAGTGGTAGTGCAATCCTGTTTCCTTTGTAGTTCATTTTTTTAAATGTTTTATTGTCAGTCACATAAAGAGGAAGATCTTAAAACTAAGGGTGGGTTTGTAGACCTGTTGGGAGTACTTGCTATTATTGCAGAGGATTAACATTTGTTTTCCCAAAAAAAAATTGTTTTCAGTAAATGCTGGTTTACAAATGCAAGGAACTTAAACTCCAAAGGATTTTTCATCTACTCTGACCTCAGTGGATATTTGTATGCAAATGTACACACTCACACACACACACACACACACACACACACACACACACACTAAGTGAACGCAGGAAAAAACAGAGGAATGATCCTGTTGCAATTTGATTAAACAACTTGAAATACCTAGAGATAGAAACAATTTAACTTAAACCATGTGTTGTGATGTAAATGAGAAATACCTACCTTTCCGTGGCTTCAGGTACTGGAACACTTACTTCCCATTTGATGGGGCAACTTGGAGAATGTTTCAGAAGGGGTTGTGACCTTGCCAGTGGAGGCGTCATTGGGGTCAGCTTTGAGAGCTTATAGCTTTGCCCCTCTTCCAAATCTGCCTGGTTTGCAGGTAAGGAGTGATGTTCCAGCATCCTGCTCAGCCTGCTTACTGTCATGTCTTCTTCCTTGCGAGTAGGAATTCTCCCTCTGACACTGTCAGCCAAACTCAATTCCCTTCCTTAATTTCACTTGGCAATGGTATTTTATCAAGGCAATAGAAAAGTAACTGATAAACCATGTTTTTGTTTTGATATACTCCAGACTGAGAATTATGAAACATTTTATATATTGCCTATATATTTTATAGGCAAACTTATAAAACTTATAAAAGAATGACAGTTAAAAGATAGACTATATTTATCATGCAAAAGTTTATTCTTATCATTTTCCTAGTATGCCACATTGAATTTTGTTTTAGAGCTTTTAATTAGATGGGAGTACGATAGTTATTTATTCTTCGTTACTATTTACTTTTAATAATATAATTTCTGCTATCCTGAAATAATGTTACAAGCTTTGACTTTTTATGATATTTCAAATAGCCAAGATATGGAAACACTAAATAATGAACAATAGACAAAAGGATGAAAAATATGGTATATATATATATATATATATATATATATATATATATATAATATTTTTAAATATTTTAGAGGAAGAACAATTGATCATCTGAGAAAACATGAATAAATATGGATGACATTTTCTTGATTGTGGTGGTCAGTTCTTGGTTCTATACGGATGTCAAAAAGCAAACAAAGTGAACCAGTGGGGCAGCAAAGGTCCATAAATGCCCCAGCAACACCTGGAAGGTAGAGGCAAAGGGCTTGGGGGTTCTAAGCTAGAGTTTGCTACATAAAGAATTTCATCTAGTTTGTGCTACATGATATTCTTTTTAAACAATAAAAAAAGGAAATTCACTATAAACAATGGTAAAAGTCCACTGTACCAACTCTAGGGTAGTAAATATGGTGGAATATTTCATATCCAGAAGTTTATAAAAACAAAGATCTGTTTCTTCACGACACAGAAGGAGCATGCACATGGAAACACTAACATGCCAAGCTTACACACCAGAAAAGAAATTTTGGAATGTTGTATATTTGTGAACTTTATGTCATACAGGTTTCTTGCCAAACTTCTGTCCTCCATTTTACAACCAAAAGCTCGCTGTACCAAGTACTGAAAAAAGATACAGAATCAACAAACCAGATAATTCAGTTAAAAATGTGGTACAGATTAATAGAGGAATCTTAAATGCCCAAGAAATAACTAAAGGAGTATTCAAAACTTCCACTAGGTAAATGCCAATCAAAATAATTCTGAGATTCTGTATTAAAGTCATGAGAATGGCTCAGATAAATATAAAATCAAGCTATAGATCATCCTGGAGAAGATCTGGAGCAAGGAAAACACTCTTCCATTGCTATTGGGAATGCAAACTTATACAGCCATATTGGAAATCAATACAGCAGTTTCTCAGAAAACTGAGAATTGGCCTAAGTCAGTTTTGGGGAGTGGAACAGGAGTAATGAAATCATGGGAAGATGCAAGAAGAGAGGACTAGGAGAAGGAACTGGATTGTGGGGCATCTCGGGGGTTAGCTAGAAGCCTAGTGCAATGGGAACTATCAGAAATCTATGAAGATGAACCTAGCTAAGACTCTTAGCAATGGAATATAAGGAGCCTGAATGGCCCCATCTCTGCTAACTGTAAGGCAACACTTTCAGCAGGGGGATTTGGACATCAACGCAGACATAAATCTTTAAACCTCCAATTTGTCCTGACAAATTTGTTCTTGGACAGAGGTGGTACAGATTGTTTGAGTGGCCAATCAATGACTGATTCAGTTTGAGACATATTCTCTGAGAGGAAGCCCACCTCTAACACTCCCTGGAGACCTAGGAACCAGAGGCTGGATAGCCAACAGATCTAGAACAGATCCAAACACAATTGGCAAATCAGAAACAAACAAAGGAAAAAGTCAGTGACTATGTGATTACTAATGATATTCTTCTCTACTCAGACAGGAGCCTAGCATAATCATCATCAGTGGTAGTTCAGCCAGCAAGTAATGGAAACAGATGAAGGGACCCACACCCAAACATTAGACAGAACTCGAGAAATCCAGGGGAATAAGTGGAGGAAGAATCTAGAAACGTCATGGACACCGCGGGGAAAGCCCAACAAATCAACTTACCTGGGCTCCTAGGGCCTCACAGAGACTGAACTAACAATCAGGAAGTCTTCACTGACCTAGCCCCTCTGTGAATTGGCTGTGGTTGTGTAGCTGTGTCTTTTTGTGGTACTCGTAAGAGTGGGATCAGGGGCTGTCTCTGACTCTGTTGCCTGCCTTTGTGACACTTTCCTCCTACTGGATTACCTTGCCCAGTCTTATTGCAACTTGATATATCATGTTTGGTTTATATTTCCATGATGCCTGCCTTTTTCTGAGAAGAAAGGAAGAAGAATGGATAGGGGCAGGGCTGAAGGTGAGGGCCTGGGGGGGGGAGGGGAAGGAAGAGGAAATTGTGGTTGAGATGCAATGTATGTGAGAAGAATAATTTTAATAAAACAAGTGCAAAATGAAGATTCCATGAAAAAAAAAAAGAACCTGTTGTGTTAAAGAAAAAAAAAAGAAATGATAATCTTGACAGAACCAATTAAGATTCATTTTCAGAGTGTAAAACTGGACTCAGCCATACCTTGTTCTACAATCGATTTTCAGGAAAATCAACAAAAAATTAATTATAATAGACTGGATAGGTGCCGTAGAAGATAATTTTTAAAAAATTATCTTTAATCATTTTTTTTTGCAGTATAGTCATTATCCCCCTCCCAGTTGGCTCTCTGACAGTTCCTCATCCCATTCCTCCTCCCCTGTCTCGAAGAGGATGTCTCTATCCCCTCACCCACCAAGCCTCCTGACTCCCTGGGTCCTAAAGTCTCTCCAGGGTTAGGTGCATCTTCTCTCACTGAGGCCAGACCAGGAAATCCTTTCCTGTGTATGTGTTGGAGGCCTCAGACAAGCTAGTGTATGCTGCCTGGTTGATGGCTCAGTGACTGAGAAATCTTAGGAATCCAGGTTAGTTGAGACTGCTTGTATTCCTATAGGGTAGCCCTCCTCCTCAGCTTCTTCCAGCCTTTGCCTAATTCAGCCAAAGGTGTCCCCAATGTTCATTGGTTGGGTGTAACTACCTGCATTTGTTTCAGTCAGCTGCCTGTTGGCCCTCTCAGAGGGCAGCCAGGCTAAGCTCCTGTGTATAAGCACACCAGTAATAGTGTCAGGCCTTGGAGACTCTCCTTGAGCTAGATTCCAATTTGGACCTATGACTGGACCTCCTTTCCCTTAGTCTCTTCTCAGTTTTTTGGACATGTAGTTCTTTCAGACAGGAACAATTCTGAGTCAGAGTTTTTGACTGTGGGATGGCAAGCCCATCCCTCCACTTGACGTTCTGTCTTTCTACTGGATGTGTACTCTACAAGTTCCCCACTCTTGGACATTCCATCTAAGATCCTTCCCTTTGAGTTCTAAGAGTCTCTCACTTCCCAGGTCTCTGGTACATTCTAGAGGGCCTCTCCCCACATCTTCCACCACCATCCTAAGTTTCCTGTTTCCAATCATTCGGCTAGCCCATAGGACTTCACTCCTATTCCACCCACCCAATACCTGATTATGTTCCCCCTTTCCCCTTATCTAAATCTCAATATACATTTAACATGCATATTTGAAAACTGTCTAATGTATTAGTAAATAAATTTATTTTAATCTAAAGCCATAATATCTATGCTTCTACATGAGCATTTATGCTCATCAGAAATGTGTGTGGCAAAAATTTGAATTTTGTTTATTAATTTTCATGTCTATCATGAAGACATAAAATCTCTTGAAAATAATACATACCCACATAAATATAAGTACATATATATTGACATATGTATACATGTGCAGGTATATAAATAAAACAATAAAGAATAAAGACATTTATGAACAGGGAATTATTCTAACACATCGAGGAGTGTTTAAAAATTGGAACTTTCTATGCTTTAATTAAAGCAGCCCAAAACAGGACTTGAGTTACTCAGGTCATTTGTTTCCTGACTTTTTTATTTCAAGTTAAATACTCCTAAGGTAGGTCACATAACTCAGTGACCTTTAAAGTAAAATTGAAATATTTGATTTTACTTCTTTTCTTTATCTCTTTTTCTCTCACCACATGCAGCCCATAAATGCCAGTAGAATTAATTGCCTAATTACAGGGAACAAAAACATTGCCTTTAGAAAGATTTGAAATTTGTATATCCTGCTGTGGCGATTTTGCTTGACTACCTGACCTATGCAGTCTGTACTTCTTAAAGAAAGAAAATGAGCAGACTACTTTAGAGCACATTTTAACTTATAATGAGCACACAAAAAAAAGTGCCCAATAATTTTATGACAGTTTATATTTAAGGACTATAAGGGATTAAACTGGAGTCACTTTACTGCTTGATATTTAAACACAATACACACACACACACACACACACACACACACACACACACACCATTAAGGACAATAATATTAAAAATGTATTCATCATGTGTTTGTGACACAATGCACAGTTCCCAGGCAAGTTGGTGGGATCAACTTTATTATCAAGTGGCATAAAAGAGTAATGTGCACACTGGAGATGCAAAACTAGTTATACCACCTGGAGCTGAGGCACCTTTAAGTGCCTCTTTTCTAAGTGTATGAGACCCAGTGTCTTGCTGGTGGCTTAGTGTTGAGGGTTACTTGCAAGTATCATTGACTGTCAGGGGAATGAACTTCTGAGATTTGAATGAAAACTCTGTAGTTGTAGATGGACTTGGTGAGTTAGCCTGGTTGAAAACACCTGAAGAGTCTCTATATTGTAGTTTAATTCTCTAACATATTTCAACACAGTCAAACTGGTAAAAAGAGTCTCCAAGTGACAATTCTTATAACAAAGTTTCAGGGATATCTACATCAAAATTCCCTTACAAAATAATAAATTACTTGTGACCTTTATAATAAGAATGAGTTCTATTGTCAGGTAAACAATTTCAGAGCTAGGGCATAGAGGGAAGATTTGTGAGAAGCATAAGGATGAATTCTATTGACAGAGGATCCAAAGCATATGGGACTTCTTTCATAAAGATGAGTTCTCCTCTTTCATAAGGATGAGTTCTAGTCAATGAGACAACGCCCAGGATTAAGACCTAAACAATACTCAGGATTTGGTAGAAATACAGGTAGAGGCTGGCTCCTAACAGAGAAGTAGAGAATCAGAAGGCTGTTTTGGTCAGATTCACCCAAGCATTATAATGGCCAGGAATCATTCATTTCTTCCCTTGAAGAAAGAAGAAAGCTAGTCTGTGTGCTTAACAATCCCAGTTTCTCCAAGGCTTACCCTGAGCTGTGATTCCTACAGCTTAGAGGCTTTTTATAGTCTAAAACCTAAAGACTCAAGAATTTTATCCATAGATTTTTTTTACAGAGAACTTGAAGTCTGATAAAGAATGTGATAAAACTATCCTGTATGAAATTCTCAAAGGATGAATTGTAAAAATGGAAAGAAAAAGCAGAAAGACTTGGGAAAGTTATTCTTGCCTTTGTTGTAAATGGCTCTGTTTGACATATATAAAGTGTCATTATTTATTTAGGTAATATTTATTAACATTATTCTCAACACATTAAGCAAACAGATTTGTGTTCATTAGTGAATACCTATGACCTACATAACTATCTAGTTTGTTTATTTATGTGTTTTGTATTTATGATTATTTTGGCCCTCTTATGTATACTTACGTTTTTTAACTACCTGATACCCAAACATGCTAGGAAAGATGTCCTATCACCCAGAAGATGGAGTTATGCTCAGTTATGAACCTGAGCCATTTGCAAAAGCAGTGGCCATTCTTAACCACTGAGATATGTCTCCAGCTCAATAGATTTATCTGCAATTCTATGGAGTTTAAAGTCTTTTGGGGAAAAAATACCTTTCAAAATGGAAAAATTGCTGGATCTCATAATAAAGAAACTTAGGTTTAATTTATAAATAAGATATTTGGATGGCTATAGAATAGTCTGTGAAGGGAGAGTCATCAGTATTATGGTGTCAGAAACCAGGAGCTTACACTAAAATGTTGCAAGGAAATTTTTTATTTTTATGGCCAGGTCAACCTTACAGTTTCCCTTAGTAGGAGGATGAAGGGGCATCTAAGATGCAGGAGACAAATTCTTATAGGTCATTTATGACTTTTGCAAGCAAGCAAGATCTGAGATTAGTTTTTAGCATAAACACATTGTTACAAGTTTTAACATTACTGTGGTTCATTAGTTTTGGAATACTTCATTGTTAAGAAAAAGGCAACCTGCTTTTGGAATGTCTTTGTGTTCTGTCGGGTTGAAAAATTGTATCCACAATGAAAACATAAATTTCCTTGTATGTGAGAAATACAAGGACAAACATTTAGACTATTGAAACAAGTTTGAAGACTGAACATTAGGCATAATTGAGGTCATGATATGATAAATGCAGCAAGGGGTACTTTTGGTGGCCTATGCCAAGGTATGCCATTAACAAAGTTTGCCTTGCAGCATTTCTAGTGTAAGAGGTGTATTGACAGAGGGGAAGTGAAAAACTGCCTCAAAATAGGGAAATGATAGAGAAAGAGACATAGACAGGCAGACAGACTGGGAAAGAGAAAGGGAACAGAAGAGGAGAGAGAGAGACAGAGAGAGAGAGACAGAGACAGAGAGAGAGACAGAGAGAGAGACACAGAGAGAGACACAGAGAGACAGAGACAGAGACACAGAGACACAGAGACAGAGACAGAAAGAATGGAGCAAAAGGAAGAGGAGGAAAAGGAGAAGTAGAAAGAGGAAAGGAGGGGAGGAGAATGAGGACGAGGAGGAGGAAAGATGAGGAGGAGAAGGAGGAAGAGGAGAAGGAGGAGGAGGAAGAGAAGGAGGAGGACAAGGAGAAGAAGGAAGAGGAGGAGGAGGAGGAAGAGGAGGAGGAGGAGGAAGAGGAGGAGGAGGAGGAGGAGAGGGCAGAGAGGGCTTTCATGCTGCCTCTAGGTCCTTGAGGGCAGGGAATACCTAATTGCTAGCATGTTATTATTTAAACCATTAAAATCAACAAGGAAGGCATATATGGAGTCAGTTTCTAAGAAACAGTTGTTTTTTTCTTCATTAAACACTCAAAAATAACTTTTATACAATATATTTGATCATATTTGTCCCTTACTCCAAATCCTCCTTGATCCTCCTCATATTCAAGCATTGCTTGCTTAGTTGTGCAGTAGCACATTATTTTCCAAAAGTGACAATAACTTTTCACTTTGAGACAACAGTCTGACTATTCACATTTGTGAGATACTTTGAGTATTTTTTTATTCTGATTTAGTATAAAATTAGCCTTTTCAAAACAGGATGCCATTGGTGAAATATCATACATATGTATGCTAAAACACCTTAATGGTGACAGACTGTTAATCTCATCAACTGTACATAATATGAAAATGGCTTTGGCCACCCTGTGTGTTGGGAGTAGCATACATTATTTTGAGAAGCTGTTGATGTAGACAATGAGCAGACTATATTAACTAAGCCTGTGAATGCAAAGTGCTTACTGTCTGCTGATTCAACTGCACTGAGAAACTTGTCTCAATAATGTTAACTATGAAGGCCTTAGGGTGATTATGATATTAAGGTTGTACTATTTGAATGGCCACTATTATTTATTAATATGGATAAAAGTACAGACTAAATATAGCTGTTTAACACAATCAAACAGTAGGGGAAAAACAACACTTCGCAAAATAGCTCTAATGAAATGGGTTTCAGTCATTGAACTATCTGCTTACTTTTATTTTGACCATATTAGCTCTTTGTATTAGAGAGTAAAATCCACTGGTTTCAATTTTATAGAGTGGTTTGTGTCTATCATTAAGCACCAAATAAGTATGTTGTACCATCTATAAACACTGTTTTGTTTCCTTGCAGTGAAACCTTCCAGATAAGCTCATTGTCTTGCTTGGATTCTGTTGGGAAGTCAACTTTAGTAACTCACTCCTGCATGGAGGAATTCACTTCAATCTCCCTCTAGCTACAAGAGAAGTTAAGTCACTCATCCAGTCTCTCCTAACTCTGCCCTTGTTTTTCATTTTCTCTAAGAAGAATTTTATGAAAGCATTACCTCAATAACGAACAATCACACTTCTTTCAATTCACTCAAGTATATGCTCATAACTGAAAGAAAAGTATATTTCTTAAATATTTGCTAGTGTGGGGGCTACATAATTAACATGTATTATGGGTAAAGAAATATTGACATTACCAGGGCCAAAGGAGAAGACGGGATATCTAAGTACGTTTAGACCTTATTAAATCACAATAAAAGAAAACAACAACAACAAAAAAATCATTGTTGCTGTAAGTGCCATATTGCACAAGTGTAAGTACCAAAACAAACTTATAAGGCAAAACAAGAGATAGAACCATCTGGGACGAACCAATACATGGTTTGAAAAATCATTTTAAAAACTATGGTATTTTAAGTTTTAGCTAAGAGTATATAGCAACACATATGACTAAGTTAGATGATGAAGCACTATTTGCTCATTAAAAAACTGAGCCTCAGATACCTTTCCTGTGATGAAACGGATCATGACTATGGGAAACAGAAAGAAGAGAATTTAGCATCACTCTTTACTTGCTAATCACAGAGAAGCAAAAAGTGAAACAAATCTGTTGGCAATGAAATCAGGTCACTAAGATTGTCGAGTCATTCCTGAACTGAGATCTGTCCATTATGTAAGTCAGCTAGAAATGTAAATCAATTTACCAAATGTGTTTCTGCCACTTTCTTAGAGTGAAAATTCATATAAATAAATTTAATTTAGAAAACATAAAAGTCATTATTTTGTTTTTATTTTACTGGGCAATGACTCACTGAATTAAGTAATGTATAGACTAAATAAAAATGTGTCCATGTGTCAAATTATGTAGATAAAACTTCATTTTATATAGAGCAATAGGTTGATTATAAAAGCAGTATTGAGGGCATAATAATAGAGTAATGGGATACACTAACAAGATCAAGTATTTGCAAGCATAAATGACAAATGTTCTCTTAAGTGTAGTTGCAGAAAAACAAATTATGTGGCAGAGGATAGCTTTGTTGAACATCTGTGAGAGGAGAGACCTTTGGGCCTGAGGGTGTTGGATGCCCCAGTATAAGGGAATGCCAGGATAGGAAGATGGGAGGGAGTAGGCTGGTGGGGGAGCAACCCCATAAAGGCAAGGGGAGGGAGGATGGGATAGACAGTTTCCAAAGGGGAGACCTGGAAAGGGGAAAACATTTGAAATGTAAATAAAGAAAATATCCAATAAAAATATTTATTTAAAAAAATTATCTTAGGCTATAGATATGACCATATATAATTGACAGCAATTTTTAAAAAGACAAGTGTAAGAGACTTCATTGTGGATTTACTAGACTTAAAGGAAGGAAAGATTATGTGAAGTCCTTAGCTCTATTGCTTTGGGTATTAAAAAATAATGGAATTTTAGAATCACGTTGAGACTGTCATTGAGAAAAAATAATCACAAATTTAACTCACTGCAAGTATCTTTGTCCATAAGAGTAAATTAGAAAACAATTGAAAGTATAAAAATAGAATATAGACATTATCTTGAGACAATTAAGCTTTATTTTCTCTAATTAAAGGGTAAGCAAACAGAGGTAGAATAATTTGAAAATGCTTCACACATAAAAAAATTGCTAAGAAAGGATTCAATTGCTTATTGGTAAGCAGAAGATTAAAAAGACGAAAAGGGGGGAAAGGAAGAAAAAATCAAGAGAAAAAAACAGTGGCAATGTAGAAGAGAGACAGTATAAAAACATATTAGTCATATGAACATACTTTAAACAGTCGGAGTCAAGGGATGAGGAAACCACTTTCAGACATATTAATACTTACATCCTTAGAGCTTTTTATTGTTAGACTTGTAACAGTTTATTGTTCTATATTCTATAGAGTATATGATAAATACATTGAAACCGGGAGCATATGATTGTACAAGGAAAACTGTTGAAAACCATACATGGTGTACACACCATGCATTTTCTGCATTTTTTATTCAATTTGGTTCTATTTTATAAAATACTTATTCTATTTCCAGCATAATTCTTTGATGTGATTTCTTTTTATAAATACATGTTATTAAGAGCAATATTATGGCTAAACTTCTGAAAAGATTAGGAAATAAGAAGTCTATGTAAGTTTCAATTACAGAAACTAAACAAAAAAATACAGAGCATTTGGAATGGGGAGTCAGGGTGGAGAGAGAGAGTACTGGGAGAGACTACTAGAATTAGGAATCATTTTGAGGGTGATCTGGAGACCTAATGCACTGGAAAATCCCTGGAATCTGTGATTAACGTATGAGTGTGACCCAGTGAAGACTCCTAGTAATGGGGAATTCAGAGCCTTAGTAGGCTTTATTCTGAAACCAGACAAGGTTTCCAGTAGTGGGACTGGGACAGTAAACCAGCCACAGAAACCTTCAACCTACAATTTTGTCCCATTTATTAACTGTGATAGTATAACAATGATTTGGAACTTGGGGAAGTGGCCAGCCAAAGACTGGTTTAACTTGAGACCTTCATTGTGAGAGAAAGTTCACACCTGACACTGCCTGAATGACCAGGCATCAGAGGCTGGATAGTGCAGTGACCTAGAGCAGAACCAACCACAACAGGGGAAAAAAGTCAATGAACTAATGATATTCTGCTATACTCATAAATTGTTGCCTAGCCCAATCATTATTGGAAGGGCTTTATCTAGCAACTGATGGAAACAGATACAGAGATCCAGATCCAAATAGGAGGAAGAGAGGTAGGAAAGATTGTAGAAGCTAGAAGGGTCAAAGAACATTATAAGAAAACCTACAAAATCAATGAAGTGGGGTTCATGGAGGCTCAGAGACTGAAGCGACAATCATAGAACCTTCATGGGTATGTATGAGTTCCTCTGCGTATATTTTGTGGTTGTGTAGTTTCGTGTTCTTCTAGGATTCCTAACAGTGGGAACCTAGGATGTCTCTGACTCTTCTCCATGCTCTAGGGACTTTTTACCTCCTACTGGGTTGCCTCTTTCAACCTTGATATAAGAGTATGTGACTAGTCTTATTGTATCTTTTTATGGTGTGTTTGGTTGATATCATTGGAAGGTCTGCTCTTTTCTGAAAGGAAATGGAAGAGGGAAAAATTGACTTGGGAGAGAGGAAGGTGAGCAGAGAACTGAGAGGAAAAGAAAGAGGGAGAATTTCAGTCAGAATGTAATATATGACAGATGATTAACATCAGTATAATCACCATATGTATGTATATATAAATCACATGTTATATATTTTTATGAACACTTCTCTATAGATAACACATTTAACACCTGTTTAAATATTAAATAAACTTCATTTCTATAGTTTCTATTCTAAAAACATTTTCATAATCTGCCAATCATATTTTCTCATCCATCCCAAATTTTGACTTCATAAAATGATTTTTAATACTTTAACTGTTGTTACCATTTTTGTGTTATTGTTTAAACTTCTATAAATAACTTTATATAAATTTATTCCAAGGAACTTTTAACAGTATTTTGTCAAAAACTAATATGTGTGACAAAGTATGAATGACTGGTTGATATATTATAAGATTAGGCACTCTCAGGGTCAATGGAAGTTCATTCCAAAGGTTTGAACGCTGGTATATCACTCTGAATTCCAGAAAATGGTTCGTTCACTGATCTTATGCTTGCAAAGCTTAGCTGATCTCATATACACATAAAATTTTAAGCAGAAATAGAGTCAAATAGAATTCCACTAAAATAAATGGCTCATGTAGTAGTGCAGTAACTTGATTTATTTAAGCACTTTGATAGAGTGATCTGATTTATTCTTGAGGTAAGTATTGGCTGTTTCTTTGTGAGAAAGGGGAAACACAATCACATTCTATTGTTTTGAAAGAGGTGCTGACAGATGTAAGTAAAGTTCATATTTTAAGTGGTCTTTTGAGCTGTTGAGATTAGTGCAGATACACTCATTATACAAGCACCAATCTCGAGGCCAATAAAGTTTAAATGTTTTTCTTTGAACTCATAAAAATGTAGATCATGACTAAATTTCAAGCTTTATAACTTCCATTGTAAAATCTTGTAATTAATTAAATTTGAATGTGCTACAGTTCCAAGAAATATTAAAACAGAACGAACTTAGAACTAAATGAAGGTTGAATTAACTTGACTATGTGACCATGAATTACTTAGGAAGAGAATTTAGATGTTTCTTAAGTACAACCATGCAGATTAGTAATGCATTACTGACTGGACAATATAATGCTTTTGAAAATGTATACCTAAAAGGTTGAGGAAAATAATAAAAAATAAAAATCATAAGAAAGCTACCATGGTTGTAAATATTCTACTATGCAACAAAAATGGGCAATGTTTGGACCAGAGAAGCTGTAATGGCCCAAGTGACATTCCCTTCTGATAATACTTCCCCTTAAAATCATTATAGTCCACTCACCAAATTTCTTTGAAGTGTTGCTACCAAGTTAACTTGCCAAGGTCAACCTGGTAGTTTAACATTATTTACAAATCTACTGACTAATTTTGGAATAGATATTTTGGCAAACTAAAGTTCTGGTCTATTCTAGGAAGATTTCTGTTGAAATTATTGTAATTTTCTTTCATTTAATGAAATGTTACAATTCAGGTACCTAGCATATTCAGGTACATGCATATGCTAGACACTTGGAAGAGTCAGAATGATGGTATCCCAAGGAGGATTTTCTCTATCACTGATATTTTGTGACTCTGCAAGGGTTAATTCTGCAAAGATTTGTTGGACCAGATTCTAAACTTTCTTATATGAGAAAGTAGAAATTAGTCAACACGATTTTCTGAAAAAATCTCATATCTAAAAGAGAAGTTAAAATGTGCTGTCACAGGCTTATAATCCCAGCATTGGGAAGCTAGAGCAGAATTGTGAGATTGAGGGCAGGTTGGAGTACACAGTAAGATGCCATCTAACATGAAAATATGAATAGATAAACAAGAAAAGTGAGTATTGTGGAATATTTTCACACTGATAAGTATTGTTTGGGACTTTTCTACAATGTGAGTATTTTTTAATTCATCATCATCCCTCAGTTCCTCTCATATTCTCCCTTTCATACCCACATAACATTGTGTCCTCTTTGTATTTTGTTGTTGTTGCTGTTGTGTTGTGTTTTGTTTTGTTTGACAGTGAAGCCAACTTTTTTTTATCCATATATTCTTGGATATAGTACCTCTCACATAAGCTGGTTAGTCAAACAGTGGAAGGACATACAATTTTTACTTAGCTAAGCAAACCTAGCATCAAACTCTCTTTTAAATATCTATGTTAATGCTGACAAAGAGTATCCTTAGCCTTAATCAGATAAACCTCTATGCAGTAGAGATGAGTGCAAAAACCCCTTACTGCCCGAAATGCCACAAATAAGTGACATTTTGGGGGATTATCTTTAAATAAGAAACTGTCTAAGATTCATGGAACTTAACAGAATGGGAGGGCAAAGAGAATGTTTGAGGGGCCAGAAGGAAGGAAGATGGCTGCTAAATGGTATCTTCTATGGACAATCCAGCCATTGTAATGATAAACTTACAAGCTATAGGGATTACTGGTACCTCTCAAGTACAAGACCAGCTGTATCAATAATATGTTTTTGAGGTGAAGCACATGGAGGCCTACCACTTACTGATGAATTGATGGCTACTAAGATTCTCAGAGATAAGGAGTTATTATATGTAGTTATATATGCATTTACTTAAATGGATAGCTTCCTGCAGGCTGCAGTGAATATTTCTATATTTCTGGGTCACTTATGATTGTGACTAAACTCAATGGGTCATAAAACAAAACAAAAAGTCATGAATATGGGAAAAGATTTTGTATGGAAGGGGAGGGGCTTACATATATAGGAAGGAAGGAAGAAGACAGGTCAAGAACAGAAATAAACAGAATGCATTTATATTTGTCTGATACTATCAAATAGTGTAATTAGTTAAAGTAAGATAAATTGAAATTGTGCATAATATATTGAGTTTTCTTCGTTGGATATACAGTTTAATAATAATAATAATAATAATAATAATAATAATAATAATAATAATGATAGTAATAAAAGTGTTGTTTTTTGCAGTAAATATTTAATTGCCACTTTATACTCTCAGTAGGTGGAACCAGGTCACTGCACCTGACCAAGAGCTCTAGATTCACAAATGAATCTCACACACACACACATTATATTTTATAAGCCTTAACTTGCTCAATGGCTGGGTACTTCCAAACCTCCCCGCAACCAGAACACACTTCCCTCCAGCATTCCTGAGGTAATGACTTTTAAATCTATATTTTATCTTTGGCTGCCCTGTTTCCTTTTGGGCAGCCCTGCCATGGAGCTACTTTCCCTTTGCATGTACATTTCGTCCTTCCAACCCTCCTGCTTCTTCATGGCATGGTCCAAACTATGGCTCTCTTGTGACAGAAACCCTTCTCTTTCCTCACTGTTTCTTGCCCAGGAATCCTAAAAATCCTGAGTCTGTCCCTGCACAACCATTGACCATTGGCTCTTTATTGATCAATTAAATACCAGTTAGGGACAGGGACCCTCAGCGTCTGGACACAGAGATTCCTGAGTGATTTGGGGAGCCAAATTAAACAAAGAATTAGAACCAGTCCCGAAGAGTTGCTAAAACATTTTGTATATTTTTCAAAATCTACCAAACATGATGTGTGATTGACCTACAGTAGAATGAGATGTCTAAGTAAAAATGTGGATTTGCTAGGTTTAAGTAAAAATTATTTTTTTATAAGTGGAATTCTTGAAGAGGAAACAATGTTAATTTATAGTCATTCCTTCATGAGTACACACACACACACACACACACACACAGACACACACTTTAAATTTGTTGCTAATTTTGAAGAGTACAATTTAGCAAAGTAACAACAGCGGCTTATCCAGATGGACTTATATACTCCCACCCAAACCATATCCTTTTCTTTGGTTTTACATTATTATAGAAAGATTCCATCTCATTGAGTTGGCCTCAAACCCATTCAGAGATTGGTTGATTATACCTATAGAGGCATGCAAATATTACACCAATGGGGTAGTGTTGCATGCAGAGTCCACAGCTGATTAAGGTTGTTGAAGACAATTCTCTTCTAGTGGTCTCAACTAATAAGACACAGAAAGCATTAAAAAGATCAAATTTGCTTTTTAAAGTTTTAGCATATATTATTATCACTTTTAAATAAATAGTGTGAACCTGTCACTCTGTATGTGTATGACCACTGTGCAGGAATAGCATCATTTTGTAACATACATTCATAAACTACTAAACAAAAAATTCACCCAGAGGACTTTACAATTCAGAACATCTATGCTCCAAAAAGAAGGTGTACTGGCTGGTTTTGTGTGGCAACTTGGACACAGGCTGGAGTTATCACAGAGAAAGGGGTTTCAGTTGGGAAAGGGCCTTCATGAAATCCAGCTGTGGGACATTTTCTCAATTAGTGATCAAGAGGGGAGGGCCCCTTGTTGGTGGTACCATCCCTGGGTTGGTAGTCTTGGGTTCTTTAAGAGAGCAGGCTGAGCAAACCAGTAGAAGAAAGCCAGTAGGTAACATCCCTCCATGGCCTCTGCATCAGCTCCTGTATCCTGACCTGCTTGAGTTCCAGTCTTGACCTCCTTTGGTGATGAACAGCAAGCTGGAAGTGTAAGCTGAATAAACCCTTTCCTCCCCAACTTGTTTCTTGATAGTGCAGGAACAGAAACCCTAAGACACAAGCAAACCCACATTCATAAAGGAAACAGTCACAAAGCCTCAACAGGAACAAGGATATTGGACCCCCTCACATCTTATTAGGTCTCTATGGATCAAAGCTGGCTGTCAACAACAACAGATACAACAGAAAGCCTAGAAACTCATGGAAAATGAACAACTCTACAGACAATGACCACTGGGTCAAAGAAGAAACAAAGAAAGAAATTAAAAACTTTCTAGAATTCAGTGAATGAAAGCAGTGGTGCTAAGCAGAAAGTTAACCAAATAACAGATACAGAAAATGTAGTTCATTACACAAAGAAATAATACTCAGCTCATGAAAATAGAAACATCATGAATGTTGCAGGTAATTGTATGGAATGAGAAGATATCATCTTGAGTTAGATAATCAAGACCCAAAAGACATGCAATAGTATATACTCAGTTATAAATGGGTGAATAACCAAGCTACTATCCCCAGGTCCAAAAAAAAGCCAAATAGCAAGGAGGGTCCAAGGAAGGATGGTTCAATATTTCTCAGAAGGGGAAATAAAGTAGGTATCAGAGGCAGATGGAGGGAAGGAACTGAGTAGAAGACTGTAGGGGGAGGAGAGTGTAACAGAATAGGACTTAGGTATAGGGAGAACAGGGAAGAGAAAATAGAAATCAGCTTGGGGGGGGGGCATCTCTAGGCAGTGCCACAGACCTAGGATAGGAAAGGCTACAGGGTATCTATGGAAGAAATTTATCTGAGATTCCTAGCAGTGGTGGATATGGACCCTAAAGTAGCCACATCCTGTAGCCCTGCAGGACTTGCAGTGGAGGTATAAGGACAGCGATCGAAACACAATATCTTTGACCCAAAATGTCACCAGCCTCACATGACAAAGAGCAGAGATGGAGGGAATGACAACTCAATGACTGGCCTAAATTTTGACCCATCCTATCAACAACAACCAATCCCTGACGCTATTAATGACACTCTATTCTACATAGGAGCCTAGCATAAAAGTCCTGACAGGATCCACTCAGCAGCCTGATGGAAACATATACATATTTCCACAGCAAAACATTATATAGAACTCATGGAGTCTTGTAGTAGCATTGGAGGAAAGATTGAGGGACCCAAAGAGGACAGGGACTCCATAGGAAGCTCAACAGAGTCAACTAACTTCAACCTGTTGGGGTTCCCAGAGAATGAATCATCAACCAAAGAAAAGTCATAGGTTGGACCAAAGCACCAGCATATATATCTAGCAGAAGTGCAGCTTGGCTTTTATGTAGGTCCCTCAACAACTGAAGCAAAAGCTGTCCCTGAATCTGTTGCCTACTTATGGATCCAGTTCCCCTAACTCAGCAGTCTTGTCTGACCTCAGTGGAAAAGGATTTTCAGTAATATAATGAACCAGTATTGAGGGTGATGGTGGTGATACCTTGGTCAGGGATGGGGGCATGCTCCCCCTTATAAGAGAAGGGAAGGTAGAAAGGGAGTGGAGGAAGGATCTGTATGAGGGCATACTGGGAAAAGAGGGAGGTTGATATTGGAATGTAAAGTGAATAAATAAATAAATGAAAAAAGATGATTTGGGGGAGGAGAGAAAATATGTTAAACACATTATTTCAAATTCTCAAATAACAAATAATATATAACCAAATATTAAGTTGTGAAATTAGAAGAAAATGTTATTTGTAATGAGTAGTACAATACAATATAAAACACAACACAAACTCATCTAGTTTATCTTTGTATTAATACTCCTCTGAAAGAAGTACTTTCTATTAGGTGGAGTTGTAATATTGTGTACCCTTAAGACATCATTCAGTAAAACATGATTCAGATCACTAAATTCTCAAAACTAGTTTGATATTTAAAAAATAGTTTTATAAAAATGTCTAAGTATCTTCCAAAATATATCTCAATAAGGGAACATGATTCTTTGAGAATTTTATTTAATTCTTCCTATTTAGGAAGATTTATATGATTTTTATTTCAATTTTCATTTTTAATCTTCCTCATTACCTGTTTACCTAATTAGGTAGGAAGTATTCACTATAAATGCTATTTTTTCAGAAAAGATACGGATAACAATATTGTACATTTCTGGTGGTTAATTAGAGATATAAATAAGGAATTTGCCTTTAAAAGGAGGCCATTTTCATCTTTTTATAGAATTTATTTCATTTGGAAAAGTAAACATTCACATATTAAGCTAATTAAAATAATAAAACTGACTATATTTCATGCATAATGAAATTTATTATAGTCAGAAAGAAAAGAATTAGTAGATGAACTGTTTTTGGCAAATAAATTTGTGTTTAATATTGAAAATTTAGCATTCTCTAGACTATTCTGTCCTAGCAAACATTATTTCAATGAAACAGTTTTCTTCCTAATTGCAAACAAAGACTTTGCATCAGAAATGTTCCAAACTTCTACAATCATCCATAGTACTATGACAAAAACCAGAATTATTCCTGTATTCCCCTCCTTTAAGGATCTGTGAAGTTCAGTGTAACATATTTCTAACTGTATACGGTGAAGTTTTACTGACTCTAGATTTAATGACAGCAAAATGACACTTTTGTGACAGTTGCAAATAACTTACTGAGTTCTGCTTATCTGGAAAGTATCTACCAGTGCAGAAATACAGCAAAACATGGTGACTTTCTAAAGAAGGTAGACTTATTCCTGTCGCACTGAGCTTACATTATTCCTAGACACGCTGAACACCTGAGAAAAAAAGATTTTGAAGAGCAATTGATTTTTCTCATGTAACATTTTGAATAGCTCTAGGTGATGAGAAACTGTGACAGATACTGGAGTTTATTCTTTAAAAAAAAAAAGTGGCAGAGTAGCCATACCAAAGCTTTTGGGAGGAAATACAAAAACAAAATGTGGAGCAGAGATGGAAGGAAAGGCCATCCAGAGACTGTCCTACCTAGGGATCCATCCCATATAAAGTCACCGAACCCAAACACTTGTGGATGCCAACAAGTGCTTGCTGACAGGAGCCTAATGTAGCTGTCTCCTGAGAGGCTCTGCCAGTGCTTGACAAATACAGAGGGGGATGCTCTCAGCCAATCAGTGGACTGAGTACAGGGTCCCCAATGAAGGAGTGAGAGAAAGGACTCAAAGTGCTGAAGGAATTTGCAGCCCCATAGGAGGAAAAACAACATGAACCAACCAGTTAACTCCAGAACTCCCCAGGGCTAAAGCAGCAACAAGACAGTACACATGGAGGGACCCATGACTCCAGCTGCATATGTAGCAGAGGATGGCCTTGTTGGACATCTATAAGAGGAGAAGCCCCTGGTCCTGTGAATGCTCCATACCCCAGGATAGGGGAATGCCAGGGTAGGAAATCGGGAGTGGGTGGGTTAATGAGCAGGGGGAGGGGGAGAGGATAGGTGGTTTTCGGAGGGGAAAGGAGGAAAGGAGATAACATTTGAAATGTAAATAAAGAAAATATCTAATTAAAAAGAGAGAAACAAGGAATAATTGCCAAACAGAAACCATCTTTTGTCTAAACTCTGTGAAGTAGGCAGAGATTTATAGTCATCAAGTGACACTGATCAAGAAAGGGAGTAATTTAAACTCTATGGAGGATGATAGGCATTTCTCTTGTCTTTTACATATGAAGAGCTAATTTGGTATTATTTAAGAAGAAAGGTACGTACACCCAATGTGGTAACATGGATACAGGTTTCTGAGGGAGAACAAATACAGTATTGCCAAGTTAAATGTGTAGTTCAAACAGATTATCCCTAGAGACTTCGTGCTGGACTGCAATAACATATTCATCTGTATCTTGGCTAACTCATGTAGCTCAGAAAATAGTTGCCTATTACAAGGGGAAATGGTAGATTATCTCCAAAGTAGCCTTAAGAAAAAAAAATATGTTTGAATGAACATAAAATAGAGTTCTTGAGGCCAGGGACTGGAAGAGGGCATTCCAAACTAGATAGGCACATAGGGAAACAACAAATACTGAGACATATTGAGGATGAGATTTATTATCCTAATTGGTCTGGAAAGACCTTAATCTGGATCTTGACTTGACTGGTAAGCTTAGCATACATCTATCGCTTTTTCTCCTGTCAGTGCTAATGTTGTTTATGGGTTTGCTTACTTGTTATTTAATTCTTGGTTCTCCAGAACATTTCTGTGAACATATTCAATGAGTTGTAAGAAAGTACAGCTTAGTCAGTGACAAACAGTGATATAAATTCCATGAAAAACTCTTATAACATGTCATAAGGCAAGTGCACCATTGTAGCTTTCAACAACCAAAACGATAAAAAAATAAAATAAAATAAAATAAAATAGAAGCTCATCATGGGAAAATAGGAAGAATCTGAATTCCAGAGATAAGATACATAATAGTCAAATGCCTACTTTTCAATAGATGATCATATAGAATAAGAAAAATATAAAACAAACACAAAACTATGTTGTAATCTATGAAGCAAAGTAAATTGTTGCACACTATCCATGAAGAAACTCAACATTTAATTTACTAAACAAAATGTTCCAAAACTACATTAAATATATTTTTAAAAAAACCAAACCTGTCCGAAGGATATTTATATTAAGGTCTAAAAGAAAAGTATTTTCTTAACAACTTAATGGTACCAACAAAAGAGACAGTTTATATAAGGAGCCCAGAGATTGATAGTCATAAAATAACTTTTAAAATCAATATAGAAAATAAAAATCAGCTATGCACAAATTGAAGAGAAATTCAATAAACTTAATAAGTAACTGAATTGCATAGTAGGAAAGGAAAGTGATCAGACCCTAGGAGACTGGGACACTGTTCAATTAAAGGATAATCAACATTGTTAAATTTCCAGAATATTTAGAGAAAAATGATCTGGGCAAGGGAGCTTAAACTTGTCATTCCAACTCTTGAGGGACTGATGCAGAAAGGGTGGCCTGAGTTTGAGAAAAACTGAAGATACAAAGAACTTTTCTCTGAACAAAGGAACAAATGGAAAAGCTTAAGAGAAGAAAAGAATGATCAGTTGAAGAAAATATGGACCTAGATCTACAACTAATTGTAAAAGCATAAACTATCCAATCCAAGGATCATACCATAAATAAATCAATAAGCAAGTAAGTAAAAAAATAAAGAAACAGACCTCCATGCAGGATAAATTCACTTAGAACTGTAAAGAAATACTATAGAACCATGAGTATATCTTCAAAACAGAAAGGAAACCATTGCCAGTATGAAAGAAGATGCTATTCAATTGTGACAAAATGTCAAAACGATTTGCTATTCATTTCTCATTTCTCAGAGGACAATTGAAGGAGTTGGTTATAGATCTGCAATGTTTTTTTTTGTTTTGATGTTTTAGTTTTTCTTTATTTGTTTATCTCCAGTAATAATTTCAATCTTCTCTACATTTAAAGAGTTTGGTATTTCCAGAAAGTAGGATTGCCTGCCACTCTCTTTTAATCTACTGCCATTTGGTTTACCTTGTTTAAAGTTTCTGGCTCTTCCTTCTGTGAAAGAGGATTGTGGTACCTGAGTTCAAACTTTTTTTTTCTAAGTTTTTTTTATTTACATTCCAAATCATTTCCCCTTTCCCGTTTCCTCCCTCCCCGAAAGTCCCATAAGCCCCCTTCCCTCCCTCTTTTCTCCATTCAACCCCCTCTCGTTACTCTGTCCTGGCGTTCCCCTACATCTAGTCTCTCCAGGACCAGGGGTCTCTCCTTCCATCTTCTTAGAAATCTATTGATATGCGGATTGTGTCTAGGGTATTCCGAGATTCTGGGTCAATATCCCCTTATCAGTGACTGCATACCATGTGTGTTCTTTTGTGATTGGGTTACCTCACTAAGGATGATAATTTCAAGTTCTGACCATTTGCCTAGGAATTTCGTGAATTCATTGTTTTTAATTACAGAGTAGTATTCCATTGTGTAAATATACCACATCTTCTGAATCCATTCCTCCGTGGAGTTCGAACTTTTACTGAGTGAATTTTATTTGCCTTTAGGCATTTGAGCTGTTCTTTGGTCATGTTTGGTTGCTGACAAACGTTTGTTGTTGTTATTGTTGTTTTTGTTTTTATGAGTCTTTTACTTCTTATTAACCTAACTTTTCTCAATGCTGACATGACACATACCTGCTTCTAATTTTTATAGTGTTATGTTTCCCTAAAATTCTATTTCCAAGTTCTAAGATAATCACACATCTGCTCAAGGGATGCAAATACTTGTAGTTCTTAGAGTAACATAGTCTATGGCAGAACTCCCAGAAGATTTTAGTTGAAGGCAGGGAATGATTATAGATCATTGGTGTTCTTACATTTGATTTAGGGATTACTATATTTTTCATAATATTTTGCTTATGGAAACTGAAATTTGCACCTAATTTAATTTTTACACGTCACAAAGCATTATGTGACATTTTACATAAGATAAACGTTTTGAACCTCAGACTACACAACAGATGTCAGACCACATCTGGCAAAACAGACATAGTCTGTGCATCACTTTCTTAAATAGAAAAGCATTAATATTTTGGGATTGTAAGGAATTTCTTTCTCATTAAAATATTGCTAATAAATACCAGAGAAATAAAAGGTATCAATGAAGTTCCAAAATTATAAAGTTCATTCATATGTAATAGAGCGCTATGAGTATGCCTAAGGAGATTCTTCAACTAATGAAGGAGAAACAGGTGGCCAAGGGCTGGAACTGGGGCAAGTAGCCTCCAACATCCTATTTCCAGAGCTGTGATGAACTTAGTCTCTATCTTTAGTAAAATGATCTGATTCATTTGCAAAAGAGAACACAGTGCTTAAAATGGGGCCTTTACTATCTGTTATAGGAATTCTTTCAATTAGAAAAAAAAAAGAAAAGAAAAGAAATAGGGTGAAAATGAAAATCAAAAGAGCTGCACTCTAAAGGAATTTCAGATTTCTCATAGATTTCAGGGTTTACTCTCGCTGACAATGGGATAAGGAAATGTTGGGAGGAATTTTAACATGGCAACTCTTTCAACAGATTTATTCACTGCTAGAATTGAACGGGAAGGTTGCAGAGTGACTGTTCACCATCTTTCTATCTTACTCTGTGAAATTTCATGTGGATTCCTACAAGGAGCAAAGCATAATTCTAGTTGCTGAACATATTTTGTGTGTTGTTGTTGTTGTCTAGTGTGGTGTGGTTTGGTTTGGTTATTTTAAATCCCAGAAAAGTGGATGGCAGAAAATGCCCATTGCTGACTAAAGATTTCTAACACAGACTGTGCTGCCTGAATCTTTTTAAGAGCTTTCTCAAGGTTTGAGCCAGCTCTAGAATGCTCTACAGTATTCAATAGGGCACTGGCATTTGCATCACATTTCATTTAAAACATTTTCTGATAAGGGTGCAAATCACTTCTCATACATATTAAGATCGAGCCTGTTTTCACTTTCCATTTATTTATCTGATCACTCCTTTATCACTCTCCCTGACTGGTTATTTCCACTTTCTGGATTTGTCCCAGTGTCTCAGAGTTCAGTCCTCCAAGGAGCTCTCACTCCATGCAAGATAACAACTTCAGTTTTCTCGTTTCTTTCTTTTCTATTTTTTGTATTATTTTATTTTAATTTATTTACATCTCAAGTGTTATCCCCTTACCAGGTTTCCACCTCTCCCAGAAACCCCTTCTCTTATCTCCCTCCTTCTGCTTCTATGAGGGTGTTCCTCCACCCACTCACCAACTCCCACTTCCCAGCCCTTGATTCCCCTATACTGGGGCATCTATTGATTCTTCATGGGACCCATTTATGCCTGCCTGACAAGGCAATCCTCTGCTACATATGCAGTCAAAGCCATGTGTACTCCTTGGTTGGTGGTTTAGTCCCTGGGAGCTCTGGAGACTCTGTTTGGTTGATATTGTAGTTCTTCCTGTGGGGTTGCAAATCCTTTCAACTCCTTCAGTCATTTCTCTAACTCCTTTATCAGGGACCTGCACTCAGTACAAAGCTATTTCTTATGGTGAAAGTATTTACAATCATGCAGTATTTCTAGTTTTAGTACACTGCTATAGGTACTTCAGGAAAGAAAATTAGCGCTAATATTTCTTGTCTTGAACACAATTACTTTTTACTGTAAACCTGTCCCCCTTCCTAGCTGTCCTTTCACCAACCTCCTATGTCAAGACTGTTTCCTAATTTAACCTATTTTTGGCACTCACTGTTGCTTCAAGTAGCAACAAACACCCTTCTACATCCTCACACACATATTATTGTTCCTTCTACAGGGTTTCAAAGCTCTTCAGCTCCTTGGGTCCTTTCTCTAGCTGCTCCATTGGGGATCCTATGTTCATTCTATTGGTTGTTTGGGAACCAGAATATGGGAATGCAAGTCAGGAAATTGGGAGGGGTAGGGATGAGCAGGGGGAGGGGGGATGAGATAGGTGAATTTCAGAGGGGTAACTCAGAAAGGGGATACCATTTAAAACATAAATAAAGCAAATATCTAATTTAAAATAAATCCTCAGACACTTTATCTTACTTAAAAATTGTTTGCTGAATCATGTCCATCTTAGATTTGAATTTGTCTTGATTGAACATACATAGTTTGTGTGACTTGTCTTTCAATGAGACTGTCATCTTGAACAGGATTCATTACTACCTTATCCAGAATGGGGGAATGACTCTGTGTAAAACTCCATGATTGCCAGATGCTGCCCAGATTAATGACCCCTAATTTCTTAGCTCCAGCTAGCCAGCATCAATTGTCCCAGTCATCCTTTATATTTTTCTAAAGCCAGCGAGCTACAAGGCTAAAGCTGCTGGGGCTGGAACATAGCGCCCCCCTTATTCTATTACCAGCTTTCTGTTTTCCAACTCTCTCACTGCCTAAGCTTGGCTTTCCTGGAACTTGTTCTGTATGGGCTCTTCTAGTAGGAATACTGAAGATATTTTACTGAGAGTGATTTGAATTGTGCAGACCTGGCCTAAGAGGTTTCAGTGGAGAATTTTAACACACAGCCTAGAGACTGTTTCTGTGACATTTTGGTGAAGAATATGACTACTTTTTGACCTTGTCTGAAGATTTTGCCTGAGGCTAAAGTGAAGAGATTCAGATTAATTGCATTGACAAATGATGTCTCAGAAACACCCATCATAGACTTGTGCTGTCCTTTGAGGTTTTGATCTTATCCATTGTGATGACTATAAGGTGGAATTTCAGTGTCATTTTGATTTGCATTTCCCTGATGACTAAGGATGTTGAACATTTCTTTGGGGGCTTCTCAGACATTAGAGATTCCTCTGTTGAGAATTCTCTGTTTAGCTCTGTCTCCCATTTTCAATTGGGTTATTTGGATTGTTGGTGTCTAACTTCTTGAGGTCTTTATATATTTTGGATATTAGCCCTCTGTCAGATATAGTTAGTGAAGATCTTTTCCCAATCTGTAAGCTGTCATTTTGTCCAAGTGAAGGTATCCTTTGACTTTCAAAGGGATTTCAGTGTCATGAGGTCCTATTTGTTAATTCTTGATCTTAGTGCCTAAGCCATTGATGTTTTGTTCAGAAAGTTGTCTCTTGTACTGATGAGTTCAAGGCTAATCCCTACTTTCTCTTCTATTAGGTTTAGAATATCTGATTTTTTTGTTGAGGTCTTTGATCCATCTGGACTTGAGCTTTGTGCAGGGAGATAGATATGGATCTATTTGCATTCTTCTACATATAGACACCCAGTTAGACAAGCATGAATTATTGAAGCAACATTCCCTTTTCCATTGTATGGTTTTGAGTTCTTTGTCAAAAAGTTCATAGGTGTCTGGGTTTATTTCTCTGTCTTCAATTCAGTTCTATTGATCCACCTGTCTGTATATACAATATCTTTCATTTTTTATTACTATTGTTTTGAAGAACAGCTTGAAGTCAGAGATGGTGATGCCTTGAGAAGTCTTTTTATTGTTCAGGATCATTTTAGCTATCATAGGATTTTTGGCTTTTAAATATGAAGTTGAGAATTATTATTTCAAGATCTGTGAAGAATAGTTTTGGAATTTTGATAGGGACTAAATTGAATCTGTAGGTTACTTTTGGTAAGATGGTCACTTTCACTATGTTAATCCTACCTGATCCATGAACAAGGGAGATCTTTCCATATTCTGATATTGTGTTCACTTTCTTTCTTTGGAGATGTGAAGTTCTTGTCATACAGGTCTTTCACTTGATTGGTTAGCATTACACCAAGGTATTTTATGTCATGTTTGGGTATTGTGAAGGGCCTTACTGTTCCTTAACTTCTTTCTCAGCCCAATTATCACTTGTGTAGAGGAGGGCTACTGATTTCTTCAAGTTAATTTTGTATCCAGCCACTTTGATGAAGTGTTTATAAGCTGTACATTTTTTTTGGTACAATTTTGGGGGTCGTTTATGTATACTAACTTATCATCTGCGAATAGTGATGCCTTCTTCTTTTCCAATTTGCATCCTGTTTATTTTCTTTAGTGTCTTATTGCTCTACCTAAAACTTCAAGTATTATATTGAAGAGATATTGGGAGAGTGGACAGCTTTATCTTGTCCCCAATTTGAGTGCAAATGCTTTAAGTTTCTCTTCATTTAATTTGATGATGGCCATTGGCTTGCTATATTTTACCTTTATTGTGTTTATGTATGCACATTATATCCCTGCTCTTTCCAAGACTTTTATCATGAAGGGGTGTTGGATTTTGTCAAATGCTTGTCCAGCATTTGATGAGAAGATTGTGTGGTCTTTTTCTTTCAGTTTGTCTATATGGACTACATTGATGCATTTTTGTATATTGAACCATCCCTGTTTCCCTGGGATGAAGCCTCCTTGATCATAGTAGATGATATCTTTGATGTATCTTTGGATTCATTTTAAAAGTATTTTATTGAGTACTTTTGAATTAATGTTCATGAAAGAAATTGTTATGAAATTCTATTTCTTTGTTGATTCTTTGTGTGGTTTAGGTATCAGGAAAACCGTGTCCTCATAGAAAGAGTTTAACAGTGTTCCTTCTGATTCCATTTTGTGGAATAGTGTGAGGAATATTGGCAATAGCTCTTCTTTGAAAGTCTGGTAGATTTCCTCACTAAAAGAAACTGACCTAGGGCTTTTTTTGGTTGAGAGACTTCTAATGACTGCTTCTATTTCTTTAGGTCTTTAGGTTTATTCAGATAGTTGACCTGATCCTGATTTAGCTTTATTAATTGGTATCTGTCTAGAAAATCACCTGTTTCATTTATATTTTCCAGTTTTCTGGAGGACAGACTTTTGAAGTAAGAACTAGTAAATCTTTGAATTACCTCAGTGACCGTTGTTATGTTTCCGTTTCATTTCTGATTTTGTTAGTTTGGATACTGTCTCTCTTCCTTTTATTTAGTTTGACTAAGGGTTTGCCTATTCTATTGATTTTCTCAGAGAACCAGCTCTTGGTTTCATTGATCCTTTGTATTGTTCTCTTTGTTTCTAACTGATTGATTTAGACTTCAGTTTGATTATTTCCTGCCATCAATTACTCCTGGGTACGTTTGCTTCATTATTTTCTAGTTCCGTCAGATATACTTTTATCTTGTTACTATGAGAACTCTCGAATTTCTTTATGAGTGCACTTAGTGCTAGGAACTTTCCACTTAGTATTGCTGTCATAGTGTCCAATAAGTCTGGGTATGTTGTGTCCTCATTTTCATTGAATTTTAGAGGGTGTTGAATTTCTTTCCTTATTATTTAGTAGAGAGTTGTTCAGTTTCCATGAGTATGTAGGCCTTCTGTTGCTATTGTTGTTGAAGTATACTTAATTCATGGTGATCTGATAAGATGCATGGGGTTATTTCAATCGCTTTGTGTCTGATTTTATTATAGATTTTTGGAGGAGGTTCTGTGAGGTGCCAAGAAGAAGGTATATACTTTTTTGGTTGGAAGAGATGTTCTTCAGATATGTGTTAGGTTTGTATGAATCAAAACCTTTGTTCATTTCTTTTTTCCCCTCTGTTTAGTTTATGTCTCTATGACCTGTCCATTGGTGAGAGTAGGGTGTTGAGGTCTCTCACTATAAATTTGTGGAGTTTGATATGTGAGTTAAGTGTTATTTCTCTTACAAATGTCTATGCCTTTTCATTTGAGGCATCAATGTTCAGAATTGAGATATCCTCTTGGTGGATTTTTCCTTTGAGGGTTCATTCATGTTCTCTTTAAAGATCTCTATCATCTTTATAAGACTGAATTTAAGATTTTCTCATGCTTCAGTTTCATTAGGATATTCAAGGTTTGTAGCAGGATAGCTGGGCTTTGATGGTGTCCTATTGCCCTGGGTCTTGTTTCTTGTCTTCTTATGCTGTTTTTAGATGTCTGATTTTTCTTGGTGTTTGTTGGATGATACTGGTAGCAGCAGGGCTTCTCAGGAAGTTTGGGGAAACTATGGACCAGACAATGGGGGTCATCATACCTGACCGATGGCTGTGCCTCAGGCAGTCCCCACTCTGTAGGCTGTGTCCTGGTCAGAACCAAGTGGGATGTCTTGGGGAATCTAATTCTGCAGGTTGTCCCAGGCCGATGAATTAGGATAGCAAGCAGATCCTACTGGGATGGGTCATTGGTCAGGGTTCCAAGATGGCTAGTTTTGGGGCCCCAAAAATTTCCTTGGGGAGGTAGGACATTCTCTGTGGCTATGCAAGGCTATGCATGGCTCAGAGCTAGAAAACAGGGTTCAGGGGACAGTGTTCCACTCAGCTGGCCTTACATCAGGACAAATACACAGTGTAACTTAACCAAGGATTTTCGACAAGTTCACAGTAAACATACTTTCTACAGGCAAATGGAAGAGATTGCACTCCGTTTGGTTTTTGCTATTTTCACCGGGTGATGTTCCCATTCCACTGTTGGATTCTTGGAGGATGCTGTTCTTTTCTTTTCTTTTTCTTTTTCTTATATTTTTAATTTGCAAGAAAATTTTCACTTAAATTTTTGGCAATTTTACAAATATGTTTGAAGTTTATTATTTTTATTTCAAAGCATACTACCAGTGGATATGATATTTTTCTTCTTTTTTTCAAAATCTATACCTAAATAATTACTACATATAATTTTGTTTAGTTTCATTTCATGGTTAAAGATACACTGAGAGAAAGAAACCATCCCTGGGACTTGCATGATTGAATTAGAGAATGACTAACAAATTGTCCTCTGATTTCTACACTTTGTCTGGCATGACTCCTCCCCACCATGCCCTCTCATTCAAGGAAAATCCACATAAACTAATAATAAATAAAACTGTAACACTCAAAATTATATATCATGTTACCAATTTATTTTGGCCTGGTGTATTTTACAATGAACCAAAAGTGTCAGTCAAATTATAGAACAAATTATTTTTCATTTGTAGTGTTTATTTAATAATTTATTGACATTATTGAAAAATTTCAACAGGTAATAGATTGAATGCTATGTTCCTCAAATTGATATGCATTAGGTAGGCTTTTGAGAGTTAATTATAGAAGGAGGGATGAGCCCACCTGACTTACAATGCTTTAATAAGCTGATCTAAGTTTTACCTAGTAACCTGAACAGTTTCAGGAAAAACTTAATCAAACAATTCATCATCATTTCCATGTATTATTAGGATGAAATGCTGAAATATGAGAAAATTATTAGACAGATGGAATATTGATCTGTGTTCTGTTAAGTGGCTTAACTCTGTGATACAACCATTGCAAATTTAATAAATGGTTGAAAACAATAGTCAAGATCAGTGTAAGTGATAGTCCAAGAAAATTGAAAAATATTTATGATGACACATGAGAAAATGTCAAAAATAAAGACACAAGTTAAAAATATACCAGTATACAGACCATCAGGTTATAGGGACATACTTAAAGTGTCAAAGAATGGCAGATCAAAACAGCAATGGGCCATATGAGTGAGGCACAAAGGAAATTCCCCAAAGTGAAGGAATACATTCAGGGTAAATTCTGACATAAAAACATTTGGTTATGAGTGACCACAGTTAAATATTCAAGAAGAGAAATATGATGGCCATATGTTATGTATAGGCTCTAGATATTCTGATCATTTTGATTTATTTAATCCTCTACCCATTGAATAAATATTTATAGACCGTTTTCATGCAATAACTGCTATAAGCCTTGGTAACCTAAAATCAAATAACAAACTGGAGTAAAAAACAATAACTTTTAGAGGGGAAAATAAACATTAAATACCTCTTGGGGAAGAAGACTGTTATAAACACAAATCCTGTAAAATGATCCCCAAAAATGTGAAAAATATCAAAGAAGCTGACAATTACTTATAAAAGACACTTTTAACCGTGTTTTGAAAAATAAAGTACAGCATGTTTAATTAATTAAGTGTCTGAAAGTTAGTTCTAAATAAATGGACATTTATTAGCATGTTTTATAGTGCACATCAGTAAATCATAGAAAATGATTTAATTTTTTGTATAAATTTCATAATATGTAATGTTTATAGTATATCACATCAGTATCCAGAAATAAAATCAAAATTGAAATATCAAACTATGCTCTAAGGTTGAAAAAGATGGGTCATCAGTTAAGACTGCTTGCAGCTCTTCCAAAGGACCCAAATTCAGACTTCAGTACTCATTCCAATGAAACACAGCTGTCTGTAACTGTAATTCCAGGGGATCTGAGTCTCTCCTCTGGCCTACACAGACACTAATGTACAAATAGCCACATACAAAAATACAAATATCAACATTTAAAATGTTTTCTATTGTAAGCTTATCATTTGTCTAATGTCACAAGCTAAAAACATTGAACAAAACTATGGTAAACTAAGAAAAATATAGATACTTTCTATTTTTAAAGAAATATTTCTATAAATATTTCTATTCCATAATGTAAGTGGGAAAATGAGGCTTCCCAATCTTAAATGTATGCTGATACTTAATTTAAAATTTGTGCTAGCTCAAAATTTAATTAACTGGATATTTAATAACTTTGGGTTTCATTTATGTTTTAATTGTATTTCACATGTATTGAAAAAAATAATTTCAAGGATTATAGTTCCATTGTTATGTTATAATAAGCTGCATCTCTATGATCCAGTCCTCTTCAGATTGTATTACAATATGTGTCAAGCTATATCCTTGTACCAGGAATGATATCAATTAAGCTTATTTTCATATCAGCAGACAATGTGCATTTTTGATTTCCTCCCACTTCTAGGTTTTTGGGCAAACAATAGTTACAAAACTGCTAACAGTTATTAAATAGTATTAGTTACTTGTCTCCCACTGTGATACAAGTTCTTACAAAATGAACCTAGGAAATGAAGACTTTATTTGCTTTGTAGTTCCAGACTGATGAAGTTGATCGAGTCAGGTAAAGTATGGCAACCATCATAGTAAGCATAGCACCAGGATCAGGAAGAAGCATGATAACACTTTCATCCACACAAGTAAAACAGGAAAGAACAACAAGAAGGTGAAATAAATATTCAAAACCACCCTAGTGACGTTTTGGTAACTTTTTTTTTTTTAACCAGGTGTATTTGTCTTCTCAGAGACTTTCTTCTGAATAAACTCATCCTTCCTAGCTCTTTCTGAAATATGGCTAGCTGGTTTAACTCAGCTTTTCTGGAAGAAACTTGTCTACAAGCTGACGGACTCAATCTGGCAAATCTTTCTCTCATTTGATCACTTTGTCTTCCTCTCAAGAACACATCACTTTCAAACATGGCTGCTTGCTTATACAAGGTAATCTTACCTTCATTGTCTTCATTGTTAGTGATTAAAGGTGAATACCATCAAGAAGATCTTCCCCCCCCCCCCCACGGGCAGTGGTGGCACATGCCTTTAATCCCAGCACTTGGGAGGCAGAGGCAGGCAGATATCTGAATTTAAGGCCAGCCTAGTCTACACAGTGAGTTCTAGGACAGCCAGGGATACACAGAGAAACCCTATCTCGAAAAACCAAAATAAAAAAAAAATCATTTTTGTTGTTGCCTTGTTGCCTTTAATCCAAACCATTTTGTATGAATACCAAACTCATCACTACATTACCACAGAGAAGTAATAATCCCTCTTGGTGTTATAATATATAACTAAATATAGCATTTTTCACCTTAGTTATACTTACTGGAAGACAGCTAGTATAAAAAATGTACTGTCGTGATTTCTTTATAAATTTATTTGAATTTTATATTTAATTATTTACTGGATGAGCATACATTGTTTTATTTATACCTTTGCAACAAGAAAACACAGCTACATGTTAGCCAGTTTCATGTCACTGTGAAAAAAAATTCTTAAGAGAACTTAGGAGAAGGAAGACTTATTTTCAATACTTCTTTCAGAAATTTCAGCCTCTGATTACTTGTTCCACTCCTGTGGCACATCCCAGGTTCCAGGGTAGGACAGAAAAATTTCAGCTAACCTGATAGCACATGAAAAAAAGAAAAAAGGAGAGAGAGAGAGAGAGAGAGAGAGAGAGAGGAGAGAGAGAGAGACAGAGAGAGAGAGAGACAGAGAGACAGAGACAGAGACAGAGACAGAGAGAGAGAGAGAGAGAGAGAGAGAGAGAGAGAGAGAGAGAGAGAGAGAGAGATCCTGATTAGGCCATGAATAGATTCTTTCTGGAATACCTCAGTGATCTAATTTGTCCTCCTTGTCCTCCTATGTTCTACTTCCCAATAGCCCATGGATTCTTTGATGAATCTAGTGGCTCAAAGACATCATCACCAATTAATAGCTCTATTTGTAGAGTAGAGAACTGCCTTTCAACAAATGGGTTATGGGGTGGCATTTTCCATAACAATCAACAATATTCGAATACAAATCTGCCATTGACTGTTCATAGCCTATCTAACATTGGTTTCCAAGTGTTCCTGTTTCCATTGAAGTCATATTCATCAGTAAAAACATTTCAATTATTTTCACATAATAAGAATAAAGTCTTTGGAACCTTATTATCTTATTTTATTATTGAACTGTTCTTCAGAAGAACAATTCGTAATCTTTTTGATAAATAATTAAAGTCAAGTGTTTCTGCCAGAGCAGTAGATGAAAAAAAACACAAACTTTCATAAGATGTGTAATTTTAGAATATATATATATGTATATATATTTATACACATAGGTGTGTAAATATATATACATATATATGTGAATTACAAAAATATAGTACTATACTATTGGGAACTATTGTTTAGTCTAAAAACTTAACATTTATATATGAAGAATTGTTAACATTATCATTATCAAGATTGGAAGGATAAGTCCTGGAAAAGTCTTCTGTATATCATGAGAATATTCATATTCTTATTCATAGGGACAATTTTCAGGGATATCTAATGCCAAACTTTTGCAATTTTAATTGCTTAGATTCTTTGTCATTAAGGAAGCATTTTTTAAAATGTTCTATGTTTAATTTAATATAAAATTTCAACAGCTACAGATACTTTAAGAGTATAAAATTATAAGATGATTATTATAACTTTATAATGCATTGATATATATTTAAATGTGCTTGAATTAATTAAACATTGTTTAAGTCTATTTTACATTTCCAATTTTGAATGTATAAGCCATCATGAATAAAAGGAATTCCTATTAAGTGACGAAGTTTGGAATTGAAGAATGCATTACTTTCAGATACATATTAACTCCTCATATTTTTTAAGTCACCTATTGCATATAATACAAAACTTCAAAATTCATAGTCTTTGAATTGTAATATTATATAACCTTCTAATTTTTAATCTGAAAATATTTTATTATGAAACATTTTATTAATTCCCTAGAAACTTCAAATGTTTTGTACGTTTTACTCTCCGCCATATCTCTACCACATTCACCATTCAGCCGTTCATTCCATATTCACTTAACTATGTTTCCTCATATTTGCAAAACCAAAGTTGAGTTGATGCAACCTATATATTTTTATGTGTTTGGATATCAGCCAAAGTGTGTTAGGACTAATAGTAGCCTCCTTTTAAGGAAAACTAAATCTATCAAAATTTGCAGCTATTAATTTGAAACTTTCCCACTAAATGTGGGACATCATGCCACTTTCAACCTTCATGTTTGAAGTTTTAATTTTCTTGAGCCTGAACAGATCTTGTGCCTGCTGTCACAAGCACGGTGATTACATGTGTACAATTGCTCTACTGTGTGCAGAAAATACTATTCCCTTGTAATAATCCACTTAGTCTGTGGGAGATAAGTCCCATAGCTGCTTCTTTTATCTCTAGTAAGAATACTGTCTGATGAAGTTTTAAAAGAGATTAAAAATAAAATTTCAAAAATTTTATTGTATGTTTATGTAAGCAAAAATATATGATGAATTACATTTCTTTCTAATAACATGAATTAGTAATTATTTAGAAACAACATAAAGTATCCATAATTTTAGCAATAACAACAGCTTTGTGTATTGGTGGGCAGTGTCTATGACAACATACAATTTCTTATTGAATTACCTTGATGTTAATTCATATAAATTACATAACAAGGTTTGCACAGGTCAGATTATTTTTTTGACAATGACCCTACAGTAACAGCTTTAATTGCTCTTGGTCTAACCAGCATCACACATTCATAGAATATCACTCTATTGGTGTACACTAATATGTAGTTAAATTACTAATGCTGGATTCATTAATATGCTTTCATGCAGTATAAGAACTAATGAGTAGACATGTATGGCTATAATGTAGTGCCATCTCCGTATTATCATAGTGTTAAAATATAAGCGAAAAATATCCATATACTGCTTTATAAAGAGCACAACTGTCAAATATGTTCACAATTTATTGCTCAAATAAATATGTGATATTTCTAAAGTTTTAAAATATTCTATTTCCTTTAAATAGATTTCCAATATGGCAATAACTTGCAATGTTAGGTTACAAAGAGATCTTATATGTAAATAATATATTAATAAACTAATGATCAAGTATGGGAATGAGCTAGTATATAAAAGCACTAACCCTAAGAACCTGAATTTAATCTTCAGGACCCAAATAGTAAAAGTACAGAACTGTTTTCTCCAAGTTTTCCTTGTTACATGCTTTCCCCCTACACACACACACACACACACACACACACACACACACACACTAGAGAGAGAGAGAGAGAGAGAGAGAGAGAGAGAGAGAGAGAGAGAGAGAGAAGAAGAAGAAGAAGAAGAAGAAGAAGAAGAAGAAGAAGAAGAAGAAGAAGAAGAAGACAAAGAAAAAGGAGGAGGAGGAGGAGGAGGGGAGGGAGGGAGGGAGAGAGAGAGAAAGAGAGAGAGAGAGAGAAGAAGAAGGAGGAGGAGGAGGAGGAGGGAAGGGAGGGAGGGAGGGAGAGAGGGAGGGAGTAGGGAGGGGGGAGAGAGAGAGAGAGAGGAGAGGGAGGGAGACAGAGACAGAGACAGAGAGATACATCATAACTATGAATGAAAAATAAAGTAGTAAATACAAGAAATCCTTTATAATACTAAGCATAAGTTCACTGATACATGTTCATGAAGTACAAGGACTAATGAATAGATATAGCTGTAATGAAATGGCATCTCCATAGGTAGTATATGTTACGTATGTTACTTGAGCTTTGACCACAAATGCATTTAAACAATAGGCTAAATGAGTGGATCCTTGTAAGCCACAGCATTATAGATGCACATATAGCCTAATTAATAAATGTGATGCCGTTTTGCTGCTACCCCTATTTCATTTCTTAATTCCATGGGCAGAGAATAAATGCTTTGTCTGTAACCATTCAGTTATGATGCTCGCTTCAATGCTGCAGTGTGCCTAGTCCAGCTGCTGATCCTCACCACTATCTCCGGATGCTGCAAGTGCAATTATCTCCTTGCTCCATATTACTCTAATTAAAGCCTACTATCTCACTGTGCTTTCCTACTAAAATCAATTGGAAACATCCCATCTGTGGGTTGTGTTCATTTAAAATTTATTTCTTAATTTTGTGTAATTATGCAAAAGGATTGAATGTATTCCAACAAAATCTTAGCTAAATCTTTCATATCATTTTTTTGACATAACAGCATATTAGTATACATTAGAGAGAAAAAAATTAGTCCATAAAATTAGACTCAAGAAAAAGCATCAGAGGCCTAGTTATTCAAATACATTCTTCAGTATTCAGTTCATTATTTTTCAAAGTATCCATCAATGTCTTTGTCTCTACTCAGTACTATGGACAACTACTCTGTTTCAAATGATTTTGATACTAAAAGTTATGCAAATAATATTTACTACTCTCTTTTATAATATGTATACCTCACGTTTTAACTCTGAGTATAATAAAATGTATAATTACACTTTAATTCTTTAAATACAATTTAAGAATTTATGGTATCCGTTTATGTCTAAATCATGAGAAAGTGACCCAATAACTCTTCTGATCTTATCAATTAAATTAATCTTTATGACTTATCATGTCAAGCTTTATATACAGGAATAAATCTTAAAAGTAATATTTTATTTATTGACCTGTGAACATCATGAATTTATTGAAAAAGCATGATTACTAAGTTTTTTACTGACATTGACATTGATTTTTGTAGGATCTATGTGTGTATGTATTCATGTTGTATATTTGTGTGTGTGTTTATGCTCATGTCCGTGAATGTGTTTATGTGCAAGTATGTATGTATATGTCTAGATATCTACTTTTATGTGTATGTATTGTCTTAGAGTTTTCATTGCTGAGAAGAGACACCATAACCAGACAACATATAATTGTGGATGGCTTACAGGTTCAGAAGTTCAGTCCACTATCACAGTGGCAGAAAGCATGGGGGTATTCAGGCAGACATCTTGATCTGAAGGCAGTCAGAAGACTGGAGTCCTTAGACAGCTAGAAGGAATATCCCATTAACACCCAACTCCACTGTGACTCAGTTCCTCCAACAAGGTCACTCCTCCTGACAGTGCCACTCCCTGAGCCAAACATATTCAAATCACCACATTCTACTCCCTCTTCCCCATAGGCTTCTTCAAGCACATGAATCTGTGTGTGTGTGTGGGGGGGGGTGTCATGCCTAGCCATAGAATAATGAAAAATACATTTCCTTCAATTTCAAAAGTCTGATAGTCTATAACAGTTACAAAGATGTTAAAAGCTCAAAGTTCATGGTCTCTTCTGAGATTCAACCAATCACTTAACTGCAATCCCCTATAAAATCAAAATCAAAAAGCAGCATCACAGGATATACACTACCATTCCAAAATATCATAGTGAGGAAATATTGGATCAAGGCAAGAACAAAAAACAGCTGGTCAAACTCCAAACTCTGCATCTCTGTGTCCAATATCAAAGAGATCTTCGTATCTCCAGCTCCATTCATCCTTGCCAATTGCTCTTGGCAGATCAGACATTCGGCAGCAAAAGGCTTTGTTCTCTTGGGAAGGTTCTATTCCTTGTTGGTAGCTTTCCTTGGCAGATATCCTATGGCTCTGACATCTCTAACATCTGAGTATTCTGTTAGGATCCAGCACTCACCTCACAAACCTCAGGAACACCAATCTCAGTCAGACAGGAAGAGTTTGTTGAGCAGGTACCACGCCAGAACTGATCAACAAGGACCATGGTCCAGATTTGGGAACTGAATCATGACTCTGAATTAAGATCCTACATTGTTTTTAGCCTAAAATCAACAAAAATATGTGCCAAGTTATTCTGCTAATCAGAATTGTAGGACGGGGGATTTCCTTAGGAACATGCCTTTGTTGTACATTTATTCTGCTACCACTGGTTGGGGTATTCAACTGTGGTAGGGATATTAGACAACTTACCTTGTCTAATATCCATGACTTAACTTGTCTACCGGGATATCAGTTACCTACTTACAAGTCTCTACATGACAAGTAGGATATCAGTTTCCAGGAAGGTCTTGGGAACTTTAACTTTATTGACCACTATTCAAAATGGAGGTCTTATTCCAAATAGTTTTTTTATATTGGTGCAGGTGTCTATGTTGGAGACCATCCCTGGGGCAGCTTACACCCTTAAAGCTTGTATACAGGTGACAGAAGTGCTGTTGGGTTGTTTGTTCAGGTCCAGGTTTATTGTGGGTAACTATACAAAACAGTTCTAGTAACTTCTAGAGTGACTGGTTTCCAAGGGCATAGAATATAGCATACTATGTAATCAATCATGGCAGGAGAAGTTTACTAATAGCAGCAGAAACATATGAGAAAGTTTCCTTATACTGGCAAGCTATCAAGGTAACAGCTACCTATGCCTTAACATTTTACCTAGGCCTTAGCATTTTAACTAGGCCTAAACATTCTCTGTAGGCCTTAATATTTTACCTAGGTCCTAATAATCAAAGGTAACATCAACTCTTCTTTTTTTATTATTATTAAACTATTTTATTTATTTACATTCTTAAAGTCACTCCTCTTCCTGGTCCCCATTCCCCAAGTTCGTCACCCCAACCCACCTTCCCCCATCTTTGAGAGGGAGTTTCTCCCTGCCCACCCATCTTCACCTCACTCCCACCAGCATCCGTCTTCCCCAGAGCATCAAGTTTCTACAGGATTAAGCACATCCTCTTCCACTGAGGCCAGAAAAAGCAGTCCTCTGTTCCATATGTGTCTGGGGCCAGCCACAGACCAGCCCATGTCTACTTGTTTGGTAGTCTAAGCAACTTCAATGTTCCAGGTTCCAATGTCTGGGATCCACACATATTCTTCTGGGCTCCTCCAAAGGGATTCGGCTCACTCATTCAGCTCTGCCCTCTGCAGCATTCCAGGGTCTGGTCGACTCCATTCCACTGCTGCTGCTGTTATTGTTGGTCATTCCACGGTACTCCTCTATAATACTACAATACTCTGATATTTGCCAATAGCCTCTCATAGGCTCTCTTCCTGGTGCCAAGCCTCAAGTTCTTTTCATGATGCCTTCAGTCCTGAACTGTAACTGAGTTTGCACCTTCACCAATATCCTTTCCTGGCCACTCACAGTGCTAAACCACAGCTGTTCTACATGATCCCTGCATGCCCTCAAAACCAGTATCACCTGAGTCACTGTTATACATTACCAAGTCTAGCTGCAGCACAAGGTACAGCATCAGTTATCTCTGGAACACAACTTCTTTCTGCTCTCAGAAAACACTTGCTAGATGATCTCACCTTGGTGATGCTGATTTCTTCTTAATCACCACTAATTTCTTAGCTCCAACTAATTAGCATCAATTGTTCCAATAATCCCTTCTATTATTAACTATGAGGTCAGAATACATTGTAGAAGATGCTGAATTCTGCTGCTTGCTAGAACATGCCATGATTATTTTATTTCACTATCACCATTTTTCTGTCTTCTAACTCCTTCACTGTCTAACTTTGGGTGTCATGGAACTTGCTCTGTAGATTAACCTTGAATTCAGGAATCTACATAACTCTGTCTCCTGAATGCTGGCATTAAAGACCTGTATTACCACATCTGGAATTAAACTTTTCTTTACCTGGGAATTTATTGGTGCCAGGTTGGCCTTGAATTCATAGATCTGCTTGCCTCTGTCCTCTGGGATATAGGTGTGTATTACCATGTTTGGGCCTAAGTTTTTCATGGCCTCTATGCCTCAATATATGTATCAAGAGCTTGTGTCTTCTACCCTCCAGATTTTGAACATTGTTGAGCCCTCCATTTCTGGATTGTAGCTCATTTCAGATTAAAAGTTCAATGAAAACAATAACCAGTTCATAATAATGCCTAATATGATAGAACTATTCCTTATTCAACTGCAAATGCATAAATAATAAGCTTAGCTGGGTGCAATCTTGTTCTGAGGTCACTACCCCCTTAATCTGTTTATCTCCTTGAATACAGGATTCAGGTCCATTTCACTTCTTGGTGCCCTTTTATTACTTGAACCATACATTTTGTACTTTTCCTTTCTAAGATTCCTACATTTGATCAAAAAACTCTTCATGAAATTAAACCAGAGGACAATATCTATTCTGAGCTTTTGTGAGACTTCCTTTGTTGATACAATTAATCTGATTCTCTATACCTCATCCTTACAAGGCGACACCTACTCCATCAAGGCCACATCTCCTAAAAGTGTCAATCCCTGACCCAAGCATACTCAAACTACCTTGTGAATGTTTATTTATTTATTATGTCTGTGCTCATGCACACTTGTGTATGAATATGTATGTGTGTGTGTGCGTGTTGGCTAGGTTATCCTTTTTTGTCAACTAGACATAGGGTCCTCTGAGACAATCCATCTGATTGGCTTGTAGACAAGTCTGAAGGATAATTTTCTTAGTTAATTGTTAATGTAAAAATGACCAGTCTAGTGTGGGTGTGCCACTCCTCAAATAGTGATTCTGGGTTGTAGGAAACAAGTTCATCAGTTCAAGGAGAGACAGCCAGGAAGCAGTTTTCCTCCATCATCTCTTCTTCTATTCCTGCCTTCACGTTCTTGACTTAAGTTTTTACCCTGACTTCTCCTCATGATGGCCTGTAGATTGTAGTGATAAAAAGAATCCTTGCCTACAAAAGTTGCTTTTAGTCAGTTTTTATTACAATATTAAAAAGTAAACTAGGATTGTGTGTGGGTTTACATGTGAGTGTGTGTGTGTGTCTATGTATCTTCTCAGTGCTGAAGAGATCAGGAGAAAATATAGTACATAGATACAGGCTCTCTTGTGAGTCATCAGGTAGACTAGGCTTGTAGCCACTGAGAAGCAGAATTCTGCCTGTCTTCTGTTTTCTTATCATATGTGTTACTATTACACACTGCAATGCCTGAATTTTCACATAAAGTCTGGGCGTCAAAGTCAGGATTTTGTGCTTGGAAAGCAAGCACTTTGACAAATGGATCACTACCTGTTTCTAATTCTCTATCCTTGGGTTTTAGGAATCTTTGCTGAGATTCTAATTAAGAAGACTAGGTTAATAAGTGAAACGGTCTATGGCTTCACAGGAACTCGGGTTCTCTGGAAGGAGAGCTGGGGAGATAAAATGGGGTGACGAGAAAAAAAAAACACATGAATCAAGACAACATAGCTGTTCAAAGTCTGACTTTTACTTGGGGAAAATGACAATTTAAGCTTTGGGGGTTAGACCCTTCTCCCAGAGTTTAGAGTCTGCTCAGCAGGGCTTTGGCTCCACTGTTTTGTGAATGTTGGTTCCACAGGGTCTGCTGCTCTGTGGGAGACTGAGGTGTTATTCAGAAGGATGCAGGCAGCTGGGCGGGTCACCTGCTTAATTCAGGAATTCATAGACCTGGAGGAACAAAGAACTTCACTCTACCCTAGGTGGGGCAGAATTATGGCTAGCACAGGGATTTCAGCTCACAGGCTGGGAGAGCAAGTTTCTGCTAGGAGACAAGACACCCCAATATGGCTCTTTATAAATAAGCAGTACATTGTGATGCTTAGTAACTGTAGACTGCATATACAATTTAATATGTTTATGTAATACAGGTCTAGATACATATCTACTATTTCTATAATTATATCTATTGATAATGTGTTCATGACAGGTAAATTAATTTATTTATGTAGACTAAAAACACTTAATTTTGACCTATGCATATATCACCTCAATTAACTTATTCGAAATAATGAATAGATGAATTGTTCTAAAAAACGAAAATTTCAAAGTCCTGACTGTTACTATTTTTGTTGATTCAATTAGTGTTAAAATTTTAAGTATTTAATACAGGAAAGTTCTGAAACCTATATTTTAACAGAGACCAAAAGTCAATCATCTTTTTCTTCCTTCCCCTTTTCAGCTTTTCATCTCAACACAGCTGCTTTGCTTCTTGGCTGCTGACTCTCTGAAGGAGATGAAACAGTGATTATTTGAAATCAGAAAGCCAAATTCTTCCCACTTTTGTTCTTTTGCTTGTTCTTCGTTCACAGTAGAATTACAAATTACTGTCAGACTGCCACAAGCTCACATTCTCTCAGGTCCAACTTTTAGATTGGTAAAATTATCCTTGCCCAGAAAAGAGAGTTCAAAAACATTAGGTTGTAAATTCACCATGAATGAAAGAAAAAACTCTAAGTCAATATCTACAAGTTTGAGGGACCAGGATCCGCCTTAATTTGATCTCTCTCTCTTTTTTTTTTTTTTTTAGCACAGATCATTTAGTTACTCAGAACTCAATGTCCTTGTTTCAGAGACTTTAACACATTTTAGAAAATCAGGAAATTCAATCTCTAAGTATTGATTAAACTGTGGAGTTATATGTGTAAATCATATGGTCGTTTTTAATACCCTAACAGGCCAGAGATTTATGAGGTATGTACTATTTTATAAGACAAGGGAACTCATTTTCATTCATTATCGTTCTTCTTCATGCTAAATGAATCCTTCAGTCTAATGAAATGCTTTCTAAGATGTTGGGAATTGGTTCAAATGCTTTGTCTTAATGCGGCTCCCAGAGGTTCTGCAACTGTTCTCTGGATTTGCGAATGAACGAAACACACACACACACACACACACACACACACACACACACACACCAGCTAATTTTGATATGCCTTGACTAGGTCAAATGGTTAGACACTTCTAAATATCCTCACAGCTAGCAAACACTCCCCTCTGGTATTTCTGACTTAACAGCTTTTAAAATCTATATTTCACCTCTGCTACCCTTGACCCAATTGGGAAGGTGGCCCCTAGAGCCATGTTATCAGATTCTCACATTCTCACATGCTGGTGGGCATTGTCATGACTGGGAAGCAGAAAGATGAAGCTTTCTTTCATGCGGGAGAACCGCTGGGAGTCAAAGCAGTTTGACTAAATCACTGCTATAGATGGCACCAATTTGGTAGGCAAGAACCCACACAATATTGTGGATGCCAACAAGTGCTTGCTGACAGGAGCCTGATACAGCTGTCTCCTGAGAGGCTCTGCCAGTGCCTGACAAATACAGAGGGGAACCTCTCAGTCATCTATTGAACTGAGCACAGGATTCCCAATGGAGGAGCTAGAGAAAAGGCCCAAAGAGCTGAAGGGGTTTGCATCCCCATAGGAGGAACAACAATATCAACCATCCAGACTCCCCAGAGCTCCCAGGGACCAAACCACCAACCGAAGAGTACACATGGAGGGACCCATGACTCCAGATGCATATGAAGTAGAGGATAGCTTTGTTGGACATTCAAGGGAGGAGAGGCTCTTCCTTGGTCCTGAGAATGCTCGGTGCCCCAGTGTAGAGGAATGCCAGAACAGGGAAGCTGGAGTGGGAGGGTTGGTGGGGGTTTAGGGACTTTTCCGAGGTGAAACCCGGAAAGTAGATAACATTTGAAATATAAATAAAGAAAATATCTAATAAAAAAATAATTGGAGATTCCCGAATGGAGTAGACACACCTTGGTGTAAGTTAGAAGTGGGGGAGAACTGGTTTCTCAGCCAGATGAGCTGACTCCCGGTCCCCACCCTCACTCCTCACAAGCCAAGAGAAACTACAACAAAGAAAAACAGCAGCCAGAGAGGTCTTACCCATGAGCTCTCTAAAGGCTTCTACTCATCTCAGAGAGCTTAACCTTAGAGGTGCTGGGAACCCCTACTGTACAGAGACAGACAGGCTGCTCTGAGACAGAGATTCACATGGTAGATGCTGCCTGCTTCCTACAAGAAAATAATAAAAGGATAGGGATAAATAAAATTTGATTTAATTGTTTTTAAGGTTAGAAAGGAGTATAATGGTGATTGATTAAATGTTCTTAAGGATACATGGAATAAAGATATCCAGGCCTTTGATCTCAAGTGTAGGAAATAAAGGCAAGGAGGGAGACTAGAAGGAATGAGGAAAACACATTAAAAGAAATTTGAAAAAGTCTATGCCAGGACAAATACTCAAATTCTTTTGAACGTGGTCTACACAGGAATTCTGGGATTGTTCAACCTGATATGACAAAAATAGATCCTGGAAATAGACTTGTAACTAGAAGGTAACTAGAAGGTCTTTTGATTGAAGCTAAATGTGTAGAGGAATAAATAATTCAGGCTTTTGATTTTAAATTATAGGTCAAAAAGGCAGGAGATAGGTGGTAAAAACTTTCTCAGACAGATAAAAAAACGTATGTTAATTCAAGTTACGTAAAGAGAAGGGGACATATGTACTCAAAGAGATATTGATCTCCATAGAAAGGAGGATTTAATTACACTTAATGAATAAATAATTAAGGCATTTTGACCTGTCTAGCAGGTCTAGTTATTCAGGGTCCCGAAGAGGCGCTACTTGAGGGTCAAGGGAGGGGGAGAAAAGAAGGAGACCAAGCAAGGTTCTGTTGTCAAGGTCTCGTTTATTGTCACACAGGCAGCAAGTTTTAAGCAGTAGGAATGAGGAAGTTGGGAGGGGGAGCTAGGGGGAAGTGAGCTATGGGCCAAGCCCTGAATGAGGAAGTTGGGAGGGGGAGCTAGGGGGAAGTGACCTTTGCAAAACACAAAGGAGGGAGGGGTCAAGGTATTCTTGGCAGCAGGAAGCGCAAAGGGCATCTGGTGAAGACATCTGGTATTTGCACACGTAGGGACATTCCGAGTGGAGCGATCCGTAGTTACTCTCAGAATCCTTTTGTACCAGCAGTTCCTGGGCAGGTCTTTGTTCAACAATCTCATGGTCATAAGACAGCCATGGCTGAATGACCTTGTTTGGCTCCCCACAGCATTTGGTCTTAAATTATAGATTGAAATGCAGGGGTTGTGGAGCCTAACCTGTGTCAGACAATAGAAACTTAGGTCTTGAACTCACTATTAAAAATTAATTATGTAAAAAAAATGGAGATAATGGAAGAGCACTATCACAACAAATAATATTTGTCTAGATTGCTTTGAGTTTTTTAATTATCAAAATGAAGATGATCATTAATTTGGTGATATTTATGATATTAAAAATTCTTTGGGAGAAGTCATGCTATTAATTTAATTCATTCTACACCTTTAACGATTTCTGGTTACTGGACCAAGAACATGCTATTTGGGAGAGAGGCTCTGTATTTGTGTTGACAGGAAAGGAGAAAAGGCTTTGGACCCCTTCCAAAGTGTGGAAGGGATCCAGTGTGATATGGATCAGATATGACAGGAAAAGCTCTGCCAGCAAGTGTATAAGCACAATGCAATCTTCCAAAGTTTTTTTTTTTCCTCTGTAAATGCTGCTTTCATTTTCTCAGATGAAGTCTTAAGATGAGATCCATACCCAAGCTAGGTGAATACAGGGCCTGTACTAGGCCCACAGCATTTCCTTCTCTGTTGTAACTATCACTTCTAGCCTCCGTACAATCTAATCTTCCAAGCTGATGGACTCAATTCTGCCTTTCCTATCTTCTGACTAAACTGCTCTGCCTGGTATCATATTAACTTTGGGGATATGGTCTAATCCTTTGGGTCCTTCTCATTCTGTGGCTGCTTCTGTCTTCAACTGTGTCTTATTCTCTCTGTAACTTGTCTCTCTAAAGCTGTCCTATTAAAACTGCCACACATACACACCACCTACCACATATCACATTTATTTTTTTCTCTCTAGCCATTCGTAAGTAACTTTTCTTCCTCTTCTCTTCTCAAATGAGTTGGGCATATTCTATTTAAGTCATTCTGTCAAATCTTTCTCTGATTTGTCACTTTGCCCTTCAATTAGATATTTTCAAACATGGCTAGTTCCTTCTACACACTAACTCTACTTTGTTCTTTCTTTTTTTTTATTGGATATTCTCTTTATTTACATTTCAAAAGTTATCCCTTTTCCAGCCCCCCAAAAACTCCTATCCCATACCCCCACCTGCTTCTATGAGGGTGTTCCCCACTCACATACCTACTCCCGCCTCCCTGCCCTCGAATTCCCCTACACTGGAGCATCAAGCCTTCACATGACAAAGGATTTTTCCTCCTATTGATGCCAGACAACATCATTTAACTATCCCGTGTTACATATGCAGCTGGAGCTGTGTGTCTCTATGTATTTTTGGTTGATGGTGTAGTCTGTGGGAGCTCTGGGGTTCTGGTTGGTTGATATTGTAGTTCTTTCTATGGGGTTGCAAACTCATTCAGCTCCTTCAGTCCCTTCACTAATTCCAGCATTGGGGACCCCATGCTCAGTCCAATGGTTGCAAGAATCCTCCTCTGTATTTGTCAGCCTCTGGCAAAGCCTCTCAGGAGAAAGCTATATCAGGCTCCTGTCAATATGCTCTTCTTGGCATCCACAATCATGTCTGCATTTGGTGACTCTATATGGGATGGATCCTTAGGTGAGACAGTCTCTGGATGGCAGTTCCTTCAATCTCTGCTCCACACTTTGTCTCCATAATTCCTCCCGTGAGTATTTTGTTCCCCTTTCTAAGAAGGACCAAAGCACCCACACAGTCTTCCTTCTTCTTCAGCTACATGTGGTCTGTGAATTGTATCTTGGGTATTCTGAGTTTTTGAGCTAATATCCACTTATCAGTGAGTGCATACCATGTGTGTTCTTTTTGTTTGGGTTAACTCACTCAGGATGATATTTTCTAGTTCCATCCATTTGCCTAAGACTTTCATGAATTCATTGTTTTTAATAGCTGAGTAGTACTCCATTGTGTAAATGTACCACATTTTCTGTATCCATTCCTCTCTCTATTAAAGGACATCTGGGTTCTTTCAAGCTTCTGGCTATTAAAAATATGACTGCTATGAACATAATCAAGCATGACTCCTTGTTGTATCTTGTAACATTTTCTAAGTAAATATCTAGGAGTAGTAAATCTGGGTCCTCAGGTAGTACTATGTCCAATTTTCTGAGGAACTGACACACTGATTTCCACAGTGGTTGTACCAGCTTGCAATTCCAGCAACAATGGAAGAGTGTTCCTCTTTCTCCACATCCTTGCCATTACCTTTTTTGACCTTGGCCATTCTGATTGTTATAAGGTGGAATCTCAGGGTTGTTTTGATTTGCATTTCCCTGATGACTAAGGATGCTCAACATTCCTTTAGATTCTTTTCACCCATTTGATATTCCAAAGTTGAAAATTATTTTTTAGCTCTGTAGCCAATTTTTAATAGGGTTCTTTGGTTCTTTGGAGTCTAACTTCTTGAGTTTGTTGTATATATTGGATATTAGCCCTCTATCATTTGTAGGATTGGGAAAGATCTTTTCCTAATCTCTTGGTTGCCCTTTGTCCTATTGACAGTGTCCACTGCTATACAGAAGTTTTGCAATTTTATGAGGTCCCATTTGTCAATTCTTGATCTTAAAACATAAACCACTGGTGTTCTTTTCAGGAACTTTCCCCCTGTACCCATGTGTTCAAGAGTTATTCTCACTTTCTCTTCTATTAGATTCAGAGTATCTGGTTTTATGTGAAGATCCTTGATCCACTTGGACTTGAGTTTCGTACAGGGAGATAAGAATGTATCAATTTGCATTCTACTACATGCTGACTGCCAGTTGACCCAGCACCATTTGTTGAAAATGCTGTCATTTTTTCCAGTGGATGGTTTTAGCTCCTTTGTCAAAGATCAAGTGACCATAGGTATGTGGGTTGATTTCTGGGTCTTCATTTATATTCCATTTATCTTCCTGCCTCTCTCTGTACCAATAACATGTACTTTTTTTTATCACTATTACTATGTAGTACAGCTTGAGGTCAGGGATGGTGATTCCCCCAGAACTTCTTTTATTGTTGAGAATAGCTTTCACTATTCTGCGATTTTTATTCTAGATGAATTTGCAAATTTCTCTTACTAACTCTATGAAGAACTGAGTTGGAAATTTGATGGTGATTGCAATGAATCTATAGATTGCTTTAGGCAAGATGTCCATTTTTACTATATTAACCCTGCCAATCTATGACCATGGGAGATCTTTCCATCTTCTGAGATCTTCTTCAATTTCTTTCTTCAGATACTTGAAGCTCTTTTCATATAGATATTTCACTTGTTTGGTTAGAGTAACACCAAGGAATTTTATATTATTTGTGAATAATGTGAAGGATTTTGTTTCCCTAATTTTTTTCTCAGTCTAAACAGACTCTTTTGAGTAGAGGAAGGCTACTGCTTTGTTTGAGTTAATTTTATTTTATTTTTATTTCTTTTCAATTTTGGGGGCTTTTCTTTTTCATTTTCTTTTTTCTTTATTTATTTTACATTTTTTATTATTTTCTTTATTTACATTTCAAATGGTTTGCCCTTTCCTTGTTTGTCCTCTGAAAAGCCCCTATCTTTTCCCTACTCACACTGCTTCCTAACCAACCCATTCCTTCTTCCCTGACCTGGAATTTCCCTACCCGGGGGAAATGAGCCTTCATAGGTCCAAAGGCCTCTCCTCTCATTGATGTCTGACCAGGCCATCCTCAGCTACCCATGTGGCTGGAACCATGAGTTCTCCCTTGTGGAATCTTTGGTTGGTGGTTAAGTCACTGGGAGCTCTGGTTGGTTCATATTGTTGTTCCTCCTAATATTTTATCTTTATTATTTTGAATTTTTTATTTGATATTTTCTTTGTTTACTTTTCAAATGTTATCCCCTTTCCTGGTTTTCCCACTGAAAACCTCCTACCCCACCTCCCCACCAGCCACTTTTCTGAGGAAGAAAGAATCTCTGGTTCATAAGATACAATAGAAAACATTGACACAACAGTCAAAGTAAATTCAAAATGCAAAAAGCTTATAACCCAAAACATCCAGGAAATCAAGGACACAATAAGAAGACCACATGTAAGAATAATAGATACAGAAGAGAGTAAAGATTCCCAACTTAAAGGACCAGTAAATATCTTCAACAAAATTATACAAGAAAACTTCTCTAACCTAAAGAAAGAGATGCCCATGTATATATAGGAAGCCTACAGAACTCTAAATATACTAGACCAAATAAGAAATTCATCCTGTCACATAATAATCAAAACACTAAATATACTACACAAAGAAATAATATAAATAGAAGGGGGAAAGGTCAAGCAACATATAAAGGTAGACCTATCAGAATTACACCAGACTTCTCACCAGAGACTATGAAAGCCAGAAGATCATGACCAAATATTATACAGACCCACGGAGAACACAAATGTCAGCCCAAGCTACTATACCCAGCAAAACTCTCAATTTCCATACATGGCGAAACCAAGATATTCCATGATAAAACCAAATTTACACAATATCTTTCCACAAATCTAGCTCTACGAAGGATAATATATGAAAAACTACAACAGCACGAGGGAAGATACACCCAAGAGAAAGCAAGAAAGTAATCTTCTTTCAACAAACTGCCCCCCAAAAAACGATATCCACAAAAACATAATACCACTCTAACATAAAAATAACAGGAAGCAATAATCGCTTTTCCTTAATATCTCTTAACCTCAATGGACTGAATTCTCCAATAAAGTGACATACTGGTTAGGTAAATAGGACCCAACATTTGGCTGCCACCAGGAACTGCACCTCAGTGACAAAGACAGACACTACCTTAGAATAAAACGCTGGAAAGCAATTTTCCAAGCAAATGGTCCCAAGAAATAAGTTGGAGTAACCATTCTAATATTGAATAATATTGGCTTTCAACCAAAAGCTATCAAAAAAGATAAAGAAGATAACTTCGTGCTCATTAAAGGAAAAATCTACCAAGATCAACTCTCAATTCTAAACATCTCTGCTCCAAATCCAAGGGCACACAAATTCATAAAAGAAACTTTACTAATGCTCAAAGCACACATTGCACCCCACACAATAATGTTGGGAGACTTCAACACCCCACTCTAACCAATGTACATATCATGGAATTGGAAACTTAAAAAGGCACAGTAAACCTAACAGAAGCTGTGAACCAAATGGATTTAACAGATGACTATAGAACATTTCATTCTAAAACAAAAGAATATACCTTCTTCTCACTACTTCATGGCACCTTCTCTAAAACTAACCATATAATTGGTCACAAAACAGTTCCAACACATACAAGAACATTGAAATAATCCCATGCACCTATCAGATCACCACAGACAGAAAACCCACATACACATGGAAACTGAACAATCTTCTACTCAACTGTATCTTGGTCAAGGAAGAAATAAAGAAAGAAATTAAAGACTTTTTTTGAATTTAATGAAACTAAGACACATCATAACAAAACTTATGGGACACAATTTCCCTTATGAATATCAATGTAAAAATACTCAATAAAATTCTCAAAAACTGAATCCATGAATACATCAAAATGACCATTCACCAAGATCAAGTAGGCTTTATCCCAGGGATTCAGGGGTGGTTCAATATATGAGACTCCATCAATATAATCCACTATATAAACAAACTCAAAGGAAAAAAAATGATCATTTCATTAGATGCTGAGAAAACATTTGACAAGCTTCAACACCCCTTCATGGTAAAAATCTTGGAATAATCAGAAATTCAAGGCCCATACCTAAACATAGTAAAAGCAATATACAGCAAACCAGTAGCCAACATCAAACTAAATGAAGAGAAACTTGAAGCCATCCCACTAAAATCAGGGACTAGACAATGCTGCCCACTCTCTCCCTACCTATTCAATAGTTTACTCGAAATCTTAGACAGAGCAATTAGACAACAAAGGGATACAAATTGGAAAGGAAGAATTCAAAATATCTCTATTTGCAGATGGTATGATAGTATCCTTAATTCACCCCAAAAATTGCACCATAGAATTCCTAAACCAGATAACTTTACTTTCATGGTTAAGAATTAAATGTGTATTTTACAGGCATGCATGTATTTCATTTACATCACACTGTTATCCAGGGTGTATCTGCCTTCTGGTCAGATCATATCTTTGGGTGTGATCCCCTTGCCAGAGCAGCAATGTTGATAATTTAAAACTTCTCTACATTTCTCAAGTTACTGCTTCAGTTTCTGTCCTGATTTCTCTCAATATGACAAAATAACCAGTCAGCTGAAAAATATTCTTTTTTCTCCCAAACTGATTTTGTAAGGTTGTTGTTGTTGTTTTCTTTTCTTTTCTTTTCTCTTCTTTTCTTTTCTCTTCTCTTCTCTTCTCTTCTCTTCTCTTCTCTTCTCTTCTCTTCTCTTCTCTTCTCTTCTCTTCTCTTCTCTTTTCGAGAAACAGTGATAAAACTAGAGTAGACAACCTGAGGTTATCTTGGGCCTTCACATGCATCTGCACAAGTGACCAACCCATCTTTAGATGTGTGAACTGGATATTCATGTTCACATTGGTTTTTAGGGGTAGCCCCGATACCAAAACACAAAGTGCAGGAAATGGAACAAGGAAGATGAGTTGTAGCCAACAGTTGTAGCTGTCCTTGCATAAAATATAACATCCTTTAGAGTTGTTCTTCATTGGGGTAAAATGATAAAGTCTTTCTTTGTGTCCTCAGCACAATCACCAAAGTCACCCATATGTTCTTTCTTAAAATAAATAGGTTTTCAGATATGACCACTTAGCATTGGATAACCAGTTGGTGTTTTAGCTCCTAGAAAAGACTATTTCTTCATTCTCATCACTCATTATTTTCCTGTAGTTTTTTGTGTAAAGTTTTGGCCTACTGGTATTTAACCTTATCCAGACTCAGCAGGTTGTATTTAAGAATATATATGCATATACATATTCATATGTGCATGTAATAATTATTTTTTAAAAAAGTCATAAATTTGAGATAAAGTAAGGAGTAGTATATGTTATGGCTTAGAGAAAAAGGGAAGAGGAAATAATGTAATTATATCATAATATAAAAAAATTAAGAAGTAATAAAAATACATTGACTTTAAAATTGAAAAAATATGAATATGGATAATCTGCCATCCTTTCCATCATCTTTTAAGTCTAAGCTTTATATTATTCTTGTTTTCAGTTAGTCTAGTCTATGAATGGGTGTGTGTGTATGTGCATGCGCGTGCATGACTGCTTGCATGTGCACATTAAGAGCGTTTAACTTGTGGAAGAACTGTCATTTTCTAGGTTGGCAATTTTCTAGAGAGCACAAATAGCTTTACTCTGGATTAGATTTCAATATGTAGACCAATCATACATTAGTATTCCCTATCTATTTAAGTATATCAGGATCTTGTATTTCAAAACTCTTTATTTTAGATCATTGCAAGTTTTATAATTATCAATTATAGACCAGCACCATAGCTCATATTCTAGGCTTCCACACATTTGCACTTCTTTTTAAAGAACATTAATTCATGCACCTATTATTTTCCTAGTTCAAAACAATGTTATTAGAAATTGATATTAACAGGTTATGTTTAAAATCTTTGTATTCTTTTGGCCATGATGAAATTTGTTATTTCTATTTTCTGTTTATATTTTAATGTAAATTTAGAGATTAAGTCTCTATATAGCTCAAGGTCTGCCCCTTTTAAATAGCCATGTACTGAGTGAGAAAACTAATTTATTGAAGAATAAATACGTGAAAATACTTGAATAATTTAAAAGAGAACATTATGGAAAAAAATCTCTAGACTAATGTTTGTTGAGAGAAAATCAGTACTTATCAAATTTTGTGTTTAAATGACCTACAAACATTTATAGGTCCAGTTTAGGGATATATACAGTACAATAATTAAGTAGAGAGCTAAAACATGAATCATTTAATGAAATGCTATAGGAATTCCCATGTTTCTTTGGGGCTATTGTACCTTTGACAAAAAAGGTGATTTAAAATCATTAAAAGTGAGCATTATTTTCGCAATCATGGTTTCTATGGAACCAGTTTTATTTTATTTAATATAGTTTCTTTCACAGTAGTAAGCAATAATGTCTTGCCCTGAGAGTTCCTGGGGAAACAAATTTAATTTCTTTTTATTAGAATTTTTTATTTTCTTTGTGAGCCACAAACACTCTAGGGTTACGTATTTGCCTCACATAGAACATTTCAAAAATAAGTGCATTGTAAAAAATAAGCACAATGCTAAAACTAGATGTTTACAAAAAATTCAATGGTCCCAAACATTGAACATATAAAACACAGTTCCGGTTATATTCCTGCTTCACTATCAGAAGAGATATAATGCTTTATTTATCTAATTTGCTGAAATAGATCAGTACAAAAGCCAAACATTAAATTGTCAATATTAAGATGGCATTTATAAGAAGTTGAAAGTAATTTAAATTTAATTAAATGAAATAAAATTTCAGGAAAGCAATTATTCTACTCATTGTGACATTTAAATCATATTCCTTAGTATAAATATGGTATTTTATGAATCTATTTCAAATCTTTTAAGTTTTTAAATAGATTTAAAATACTCAAATTGAGGCATGGGTTTCTAAATATTATCAGTTCCTTTGTTTTTTCTCTTCATTATAGTTATGAATAATGTTTCCATATTGGTCACAAATACCTCAAAATAAATATCTTAAAATCAACTACGTAGACACAAACTTAATTTTAGTGATTGATATATTCACTGTATCGCTCAGTTTCAGTGTCAGGCTATAAGCAGGGGGCATTGAAAATCAGGTATTAAAACACAAATTACCAACATTGCTTGTATATGAAAGCAACCAAAGTTTTGAAATGAAGAATTTATGAATAAATTTATTATTTTTTTATTTTTTTGATAATTTCTTTCTTTTCTTTTTTTTTTTTTTTTTTTTTTGGTTTTTTCGAGACAGGGTTTCTCTGTGTAGCCCTGGCTGTCCTGGAACTCACTTTGTAGACCAGGCTGGCCTCGAACTCAGAAATCCTCCTGCCTCTGCCTCCCAAGTGCTGGGATTAAAGGTGTGCGCCACCACCGCCCAGCTAAATTTATTATTTTCAAGAACACCCTTAGTTTCACTTCTGTCTCTGAGGTAAACATACTCAGTGGTGAGAAACAGCATGGAGAGGAAAGGCTTTATTTAACTTCTAATTCCAGGTGGGAGATCCACAGTTCCTGGAGCTTGGGTCAGATAGTCCATCAAATCCAAAGTTAAGAGAAGAGAGAAACAAACAAATTTATGCTTCTTCCTTGTTTTCGTCACCCTTGTAGGAATTTGATACTTCTGCTTAAACAACAATATTGCCCACTCAAGGCTGGGTCTTCTTAGAAAATTAACAATCAAGATTTCCCCTCATGGGTATGCTGGAATGGTCAACTTGATATTTCCTCATTAAGGCTCTTCAAATTATAGGTTATGTCAAGTTGGTAGTTATATTTATGTTGTTGTGATAAAACGTGATGAGGAAGACCTATGTAATATAAAAAGGTTTTATTTGAGCTTATCATTGGAGAAGCATGGCACCAGAAACAGGATGCTGAGAGCCCATATTCTTTACTATAATCATGAAAGAGAAAACAAACTCTCAAAGATAATCTCTGCAGGGCTAGGCACTTTCTCACCTACTGAGCCCAGATAAGTCAGCCCAGCTAGAAGAACATATCCCAGGTACAGGCAACACCTTTTGAGATAGCCCCCATTCCAGTTGTTCAGGACTCACATGAAGATCAATCTGCACATCTGCTATATATGTGCTGTAGGCCTAGGTCTCTTCCATGTATGTTCCTTGGTTGGTGGTTTGGACTCTGAGAACTTCAAGGGTCCAGGATACTTGATTTCCTGTAGAGTCCCTACACGAATTTGTGGCACGAATCCTCCCTCCCATTCTTCCATAAGATCCTCAGTTCTTAAGACGGAATGTTACAGGTATGAGAGGCTTATTGGCGATTGAGGCTAACTTTTCCCACAAGGATGGCTTTGAACCCCAGCACTCATTTGCCTGGTAATGTTACAAACATCATGACTGCCCCTTCTTAGGACTTCGGATATGGGAAAACATTCTTGAGGTTCCAGGATATTTTTAGGCCTGATAGAATGGAATCTGATTTCACTTCTGGACTGTTTGTGAAGATGTGTTTTTGACCAGCTCCTATGATTAAATATTAAAATATTCTCTCTTCCCCTTAGAGTTAACCTAGCTGGATCTATTAATCACCTAGCCATAAACCACCACACCTGATATCCTCTCTTTACTGACATGTTAAGGAGTAGGTGGAGTAATTATCTATTTAATGAGGTGATATTTTACTCAAAAGCCTTTCCCTCAACAGAGAAACTTAGAAGGCTTCCCTCTTCCAGTACTGCTATCTCTGACTGTTTTTAATATTCTAATTCAACTTGTCAATTTCCCTCTTTCCCTTTTTTATTTTCTGCTTTCTTTGAGACACTGACCAAAGCCCTAAGCACACATTCCCTAACACTCTGGGCTTCCTCTCTTCTTTGAAGTTTCTCTTTCCTCACACCACTCAAGTGCCTGCCAAACTCAACTGTTGAACCTGATGGTTTTCTCAGACCCTAAGTCAAAAAGAGGGTACTGTCTCCACCTCTTTCTTCTCTGTCTTCCTCCTCCTGATAGCTTCCTGCATTTTCAGCTTCTCTGTCCTTTTTCTTTGTTCCCAAACACTAATAAAATTACCATCAAGCAACCTTTTAAATCATTCTTTAATTTTTGATTCATTTTTTGTTTTTTTTTTTTGTTTTTTGTTTTTTGTTTTTTTTTGTTCTTTGGGGTTGTTTGTTTGTTTGGTGTGTGTATGTGTGTTTGGTTGACTCTCTGTGAGTCTGTGTGTTTTGTTTGCTTGTTTCATTAAAGACCTAAGGACCTGAAAGAGAACCTTGATTTCCTGGGCAGCAACAAGTACTGAAGATTATGGGAAGTGCCCCCCAAAAGGACACCTCAAAGAACTGAGAAGTAATTACAGTGGCAATCTCTCCTCTGCCTTGATTTTGAGCTTTAATCTCCTGAACTGTGGGGGGAGGGGTGCATTGATGTTCCTTTGACACCCAAACTGTCTATTTTCCTAAGGCAGTCCTAGAAAACTACTAGAGAATGAAGACAGTTAATTTGTAATGTTGACTGTTAATTATGGGCAAAATTATCTATACTGACCTAAGTAGAAATAAGACAGCAATACCAGGTTATATACCTTGCCTAGAAATTATAAATTACTTGAGTTCATCTAAATAAAATTCAGACTCATTGAATATTGTGTATGTACATATGCATAGCATGCATACATACAAATATATGGTACACATATTATAGTATTTTATTTTCATAATTTAGATATTTTAACCAAATCATGTATATAACATTGGTGAGAAAGAGTGCTACATTTTTATTTGTGTATTTTAAGAAATTTAAAATCATGATCCATTTTATTCAAATATTGAAGCTTACACATACATTCATAATATTACATGTATACTTAATAGATTTGAACCTATGAAGATACTTTAAAAACTTGTTCCAAACAGTAGAAACACAACTTGACAAAAGTCCGGAGGTTCATATAGGGAAGAGGTAAGATTGAATATAGAGCACTATACAGATGTGTATTTAGAATATCTTCAGATTAGTATAGGTTTTACTGGGTATTTACCTGTAAGTGCTTAATACATTGATATGTGAATCGCATTCATTTTCCACATACATACACTACTGGTCTTTCATTAAATAAGAATTTCTGAATTTTACAACATTCTACTGAGTATTTTAGGATACAGGTCAAATTGATAAAAGAATACACGTGTACAGCAGTAATGTATTCATAAGCTTTTTGAGAGAATCTGTATTAACTTTAATTTTAACTTATGTAATTATCAGTTATGGCTATAGATAAGAAATGAATAACCACAAAATATGTATTTTTGAAGACACCTTAACCTCCAAATTGTGATGTGTCAGTAAAAGAAATTATATAATATCATATAATTTTTCCTGTTTAAAAATAAAGGGAAAAATCATTATGATAACCAATCAAGTTTGTTCTGTTAAGTAATGTCAGAAATGAATATGATTTAATGTTGACTTGTCTCTGTTTGAGACTGTGCTCAAGTAATTTTTTGTCCTTATGTATAGATGTACTGGTTGGTTTCGAGTGTCAACTTGACTCAAGGTGCAGTTATCACAGAGAAAGGAGCCTCCCTTGAGGAAATACCTCCATGAGATCCAGCTGTAAGGCATTTTCTCAATTAGAGATCAAGGGTGGTAGGGCCCATTGTGGGTGGTGCCATCCCTGGGCTTGTAGTCTTGGGTTCTATAAGAAAGCTGAGCAAGTCAGAGGAAGCAAACCAGTAAGTAACATGGTCTCTGCATCAGTTCCTGCTTCCTAACTTACTTGAGTTCCAGTCCTAACTTCTTTTGGTGATGAACAGCAAAGTGGAAGTATAAACTGAATAAACTCTTTCCTCCCCAACTTACTTCTTGGTCATGATGTTTGTGCAGGAACAGAAACTCAGACGAAGATTGTAGGAAAATTATGATTGAAAAAAAAATGGAATTTGACCTGAAAAAGTTAACAATAAACAAAAACCCATTATCAATTCTAAAAATCTAAATGTTATCACACTGTTAATAATCTACTATTTTTATATTAAAAATGATTTACTTGAAAAACATGACAATTTGAAGTCACATTTTCATTCATTATTGTTAATGCAAAGTAATTTGCTGAACTGAAAGATCATTATTCCATCTTTCAGGGCAGAAAAATTATCTGAGCTTATTACGATAAAAGTAATTACCTCCTATTTTGTACTTAAAATTCTTCTACCATTATACATAAATATCTTTAGAGATCCAAATATGCAAGACATTAAATGTATAGAAACCTAGTATAAAATATTTTTGTTCTACTTCACTTCATTCTTCAAAGGTAGTCACATTTATCAGGTCTATAAAACATTGCCATAATTATTCGTGTTCATATTTTTATACTTTATTCAGATATGTATTAAAATATTGATATGAGTATTGACACAAATAATGTAATAATTCCAATGTGATTTCCTAAAACATACGTAAAGATTAATGTTACTTTGAACTTAGGCCGATATTATACTTGAATTCTTTTCCTAAAGCTTAACTGGCCATACAATATTGTTGAGAATATTACAACATTTTCTGTATTCTTTTACTTTATTCTGAATAAGTATAATGTTGTTAATTAACCAATGAGGAACTGTAGAAAAATAAGTTGTAATCTAGTTGGTGCTGTGAATACTCAAGAATAGCCTTTCCCTTTTGAGACCAATGACTTTACAAATATACGTTCTCTAAGGTTTCTGATTAGATGTTAACTACAATGAAATAAAAATACTATATATCCTGCCATACTATTTTTCCAGGATCTGACTGTGAACAAAGATCTTAAGAAAGGCTTTGAGCCTAAAATCAATTTTGTCCTTTATTACTTGATACCTAGGGCTGTCATGAAACCTTGTCAATTGAATTGCACTGTTTAAAAGATCTTACCTCCAAGAGAAGTCTACCATTTTTGTTAACTCTTTTATCTACAAAGTCCAATGAAGATGGAAAATAACAGTTTAACTAGATTATCTCCCTTTTTTCCTCTGAAATAATCTAAATGCTGTCATGAAAATTACTGTTTTGTTTAAACTATTGTTCCTATCACTATTTCTTTACTAACTACTGACAAATGGAAAGCACTTAGGGAATTGGAATGGCAGAGTGAACTGAAAAGTAAGCCTAAGCATTTTAAGAAAAATGTTAACACAGAGAAATAAATTTTCCTTGTAAAAGAAGTAAGTGAATACATTACATCAGCTTCCTATTGGCTTTTGAGATTGGCCTTTTATTCTGCCACACATTCTTTTAGTAAATTCAGTTGCATTTCTTTTCATCCTTTTAATTTGAGCAACAATCACAGCTAGTCATTATAATGTTAATTTTAGTAAAATAAACCATTAAGTCTCCCCAAGATGAAGAAGCTATAAATTATTAAAATAGCCTTCCTTTTTCATTAGAATTACTCAATCTAATTGTTTAGGTTTAAACTTCATCACATTATCTAAGGGACTCTCTGAGAATAAAACCTTGAGAAAAATCTTAATTACTAATAAAAGATTTCTGTGATTATTGAAATACTCCTTTCCTTATTCAAATTCAACTGGCTTGTCATTTGAAAATTGTAAGGTCTAGTTCTTTCTCAAGTGGAGGTAATGCCAAAATATCAATTTATTGGCATGAAGGTGATAGCTGTAGAATTATGCTAATGTAGTCACATTTTAGTATTCTGAATATAAACATAACAATGCCATAATCTTTCTGCTTATGAAATGGTCAAATAATTTACAGTTATAGTCAAATATAAAGTATTTTTTATTATTCAAAATATCTTGCATTGGTTATTTGCATATTTTGCAGTTAAAACTTTTCTGTTTTTCTATGATGGTTAACCTTGGCTGTCAACTTGATCAGGTCTGGAATCAACTTGAAATATGGCTATAGATTACATGGAAAAGCCTGTAAGGATATTTTAAGAAGAGCTTTACTGAAATAAGACCTTCTTTGAGTTAACAACACCTTCTCTTACCTCCCAGATATAAAAGGACTAAAGAAAACTAATACTATATTTGCTTGTCAACCTTCACACTTTGGCAGGAACTACACGTATTCTGTTGACGCTATCCTTTGTTAATAGATAGAACACTGAGTCTGCAGCCTTCCAATGTGGACTGATGAGCAGTGGCCTTTCGGGATCTTGTAGGTCTTTAGTACCAAATATGAATTGCTGAAGCATCTAGTCCCGTGGGTGAAGCAATACTCAGTTTTCAGCTGTCCCACAGACAACCATTGTTAGACCATCCAGCATGTATCATTCAAGCCAATCATTCAAATTGTCTTTCTTTAGCTATGATAAAACATTCTCACCAAACACAATTTTGGAGATGAGAGAGTTTATATTTCCAGGTCACAGTCCATCAATGAAAGGGAAAAAGAAGAAAGAAAAAAGAAAAAAGAAAAAAAAACACTCAAGCAAGAATTGAAAACAAAACAAGACTGCTGGCTAACTCTAGCTTGCTTGCAGACACATGCATAGTTACTTTTCCAATATATACAACACATAACTGTCATTATAGGGATGCTGCCATATATTACAGGGTAAACTCTTCTGTGTTAATTAATAATCAAGATAAGCCACCTCAGAACAGTCCACTTTCCAGTATGATTTAGGAGATTTCTTAACTGAAGTTAAACTCTCATATGAATCTTGGCTATATCAATTTAATAATCTAGTAAATTACATAAAAGGTCTTTGTAGTATACATTCATTTTATCAATTTTATTGTTATGGAAAATATAGACAAATATACATTCATTATTGCTTTGATTTTTCATATTTCTCATATTTGTCTGTAAGAACCAGACTGACACAAGATTGTGATATCAAACCAACCAAAATCCTTACTGGGAATTAAACAATTATGTTTTTTTTTATTTTTTTTATTTTCTATATTTTTTTATTTACATTCCAAATGATTTCCCCTTTCCCATTTCCTCCCTCCCCGAAAGTCCCATAAGCCCCCGTCAGTCCCCCTGTTCTCCATTCAACCCCCTCTCACTTCTCTGTCCTGGTATTCCCCTATATTCAGTCTTTCCAGGACTAGGGGTCTCTACATCCATCTTCTTGGAAATCGATTGATATGTGAATTGTGTCTTGGGTATTCTGAGCTCCTGGTTTAATATCCTCTTATCAGTGACTGCATACCGTGTGTGTTCTTTTGTAATTGGGTTACCTCACTAAAGATGATATTTTCCAGTTCTGACCATTTGCCTAAGAATTCCTTGGATTCATTGTTTTAAATTGCAGAGTAGTATTCTATCATGTAAATTTACCACATCTTCTGAATCCATTCCTCCGTTGAGGGACATCTGGGTTCTTTCCAGCTTCTGGCTATTATAAATAAGGTTGCTATGAACATAGTGGAGCATGTGTCCTTATTACATGCAGGGGAAGCCTCTGGGTATATGTCCAGGAGTGGTATAACGGGATCCTCCCGGAGTGTCATGCCCAGTTTTCGGAGGAACCGCCAGACTGCTTTCCAGAGTTGTTTTACCAGCTTGCAATCCCACCAGCAGTGGAGGAGTGTTCCACTTTCTCCACAAACTCGCCAACAACTGCTGTCTCTTGTGTTTTTGATCTTAGCCATTCTGACTGGTGTGAGATGGAATCTCAGGGTTGTTTTGAATTGCATTTCCCTAATGACTAAGGATGATGAACATCTCTTTAGGTGCTTCTCAGCCATTAGATATTCTTCAGGTGAGAACTCTTTGTTTAATTCTGTACCCCATTTTTTAATAGGGTTACTTGCCTCTCTGGAGTTTAACTTCTTGAGTTCTTTGTATATATTGGATATTAGCCCTCTATTGGATGTAGGGTTGGTAAAGATCATTTCCCAGTTTGTTGGTTGCCGCTTTGTCCTTTTGACAGTGTCCTTTTGCCTTACAGAAACTTTGTAATTTTATGAGGTCCCATTTGTCAGTTTTTGATCTTAGAGCATAAGCTATTGGTGTTCTGTTCAGGAAATTCTACCTTGTGCCCATATATTCAAGGTTCTTCCCTAGTTTCCTTTCTATTAGTTTCAGTGTGTCTGGTTTTATGTGGAGGTCCTTGATTCACTTGGAATTGAGCTTAGTGCAAGGAGATAAAAATGGATCAATTTGAATGCTTCTACATGTTGACCTCCAGTTAAACCAGCACCATTTGTTGAAAAGGCTATCTTTTTATCACTGGATGGTTTTAGGTCCTTTGTCAAAGATCAAGTGACCATAGTAGTGTGGTTTCATTTCTGGGTCTTCAATTCTGTTCCAATGATCTACATGCCTGTCACTGTACCAATACCATGCAGTTTTTAACACTATTGCTCTGTAGTACAGCTTGAGGTCCAGGATACTGATTTCCCCAGAAGTTCTTTTACTCTTGAGAATAGTTTTAGCTATCCTGGTTTTTCTGTTATTCCAGATGAATTTTTGAATTGCTCCTTCTAACTCTATGAATTGAGTAGGGATTTCGATGGGGATTGCATTGAATCTGTATATTGCTTTTGGCAAGATGGTCATTTTTAATATATTATTCCTGCTAATCCATGAACATGGAATTTTTCCATTTTCTGAGGTCTTCTTCAATTTCTTTCTTCAGAGCCTTGAAGTTCTTGTCATACAGATCTTTCACTTGATTGGTTAGAGTTACACCAAGATACTTTATAATGTTTGTGACTATCGTGAAGGGTATCATTTCTCTTATTTTTTTCACAGCCTGCTTATGCTTTGAGTATAGGAAGGCTACTGATTTGTTTGAGTTGATTTTATATCCGGCCACTTTGCTGAAGTTGTTTATCAGCTGTAGGAGTTCTCTGGTGGAGTACTTTGTGTCGCATAAGTATACTATCATATCGTTGGCAAATAGTGATAGTTTGAATTTTTCCTTTCCAATTTGTATCCCTTTGACCTCCTTTTGTTGTCTAATTGCTCTAGCTAGAACTTCAAGTACTATATTGAAAAGATATGGAGAGAGAGGGCAGCCTTGTCTAGTCCCTGATTTTAGTGGGATTGCTTCAAGTTTCTCTCCATTTAGATTGATGTTGGCTACTGGTTTGCTGTAAATTGCTTTTACTATGTGTAGATATGGGCCTCGAATTCCTGATCTTTCCAAGACCTTTAACATGAAAGGATGCTGAATTTTGTCAAATGCTTTTTCAGCATCTAATGAAATGACCATGTGGTTTTTTTCTTTGAGATTATTTATGTAGTGTACTACATTGATGAATTTCCTTATATTGAACCATCCCTGCATCTCTGGGATGAAGCCTACTCGATCATGGTGAATGATCATTTTGATGTGTTCTTGGATTCAGTTGGCAAGAATTTTATTGAGTATTTTTGCATCGATATTCATAAGAGAGATTGCCCTGAGATGCTCTTTCTTTTTCGGATCTTTGTGTGATTTTGGTATTAGCGTAATTGTGGCTTCATAGAACAAGTTGGGTAGTGTTCCTTCTGTTTCTATTTTGTAGAATAGTTTGAAGAGTATTGATGTTAAGTCTTCTTTGAAGGTCTGATAGAATTCTGCACTAAAACTGTCTGGACTTATGCTCTATTTGATTGGAAGTCTTCCAATGACCACTTCTATTTCTTCAGGTGTTGTAGGACTGTTTAGATGATCTATTTGATTCTGATTTAATTTTGGTATTTGGTATCTGTCTAGGAAATTGTCCATTTCCTTGAGATTTTCTAGTTGTGTTGAATACAGGCTTTTGTAGTAGGATCTGATGATTTTTTGAATTTCCTTAGTTTCTGTTTTTATCTCTCCCTTTTCATTTCTGATATTGTTAATTTGGATACTGTCTCTGTGCCCTTTGGCAAGTCTGGCTAAGGACTTATCTATCTTGATTTTCTCAAAGAACCAACTCCTAGTTTTGTTGATTCGTTGTATGGTTTTATTTGTTTCTACTTGATTGATTTCAGCCCTGAGTTTGATGATTTCCTGCCTTCTATTCCTCTTGGGTGTATTTGCTTCTTTTTGTTCCAGGGCTTTCAAGTGTGCAATTAAGCTGCTCGTGTATGCTTTCTCCCGTTTCTTTTTGGAGGCACTCAGGGCTATGAATTTTCCTCTTAGCACCGCTTTCTTTGTGTCCCATAAATTAGGGTATGTTGTGCCTTCATTTTCATTAATTTTTAATAAGTCATTTCTTTCTTTCTTTCCTCCTTGATCAAGGTATCATTGAGGAGAGTATTGTTAAGCTTCCACATATATATATATATATATATATATATATATATATATATATATATATATATATGGGTTTTCTGTTGTTTTTGTTGTTATTGAAGACCACCATTATTCCATAGTGATCTGATAGGAGTCATGGGATTAGTTCGATCTTCTTATGTCTGTTGAGGTCTGTTTTGTGACCAGTTATATGGTCGATTTGGAGAAGGTACCATGAGGTGGTGAGAAGAAGGTATATTCTTTTGCTTTAGGATGAAATGTTTATATATATATATATCAATTCCATTTGGTCCAAGGCTTCAATTAGTTTCACTGTGTCCCTGTTTAGTTTTTGCTTTCCTGAACGATCCATTTCAGAGAGCAGTGTGTTGAAGTCACCCACTATTATTGTGTGAGGCGCGTTGTGTGCTTTGAGTTTAGTAAAGTTTCTTTTACGAATGAGGGTGCCCTTGCGTTTGGAGCATAGATGTTCAGAATTGAGAGTTCTTCTTGGTGGATTTTTCCTTTGACCAGTATGTAGTGTCCTTCTTTGTCTTTTTTGATGACTTTAGGTTGAAAGTCAATTTTATCTGATATTAAGATGGCTACTCTGGCTCATTTCCTGGGACCATTTGTTTATAAAATTGTTTTCCAGTCTTTTACTCTGAGTTAGTGTTTGTCTTTGACATTGAGGTGCGTTTCCTGCGTGAAACAAAATGCTGGGTCCTATTTAAGCATCCAATCTGTTAGTTTATGTCTTTTATGGGGGGATTGAGACCATTGATATTAAGAGAGATTAAGGAATAGTTATCATTGCCACCTGCTATTCTTGACGCTATCTTTATATTTGAGTGGTTATCTACTTTTGGGTTTGATGAAAGAAGGTTACTATCTCATTTTTTCCAGGGTATAGTTTCTCTCCTTGTATTGTCGATTTCCACCTATTATCCTTTGCAGGACTGGGTTTGTGGAAATATATTGTGTAAATTTGGGTTTATCATGGATTGTCTTGGTCTCTCCATCTATGGTGATTGAAAGTTTTGCTGGGTATAGTAGTCTAGGCTGGCATTTGTATTCTCTTAGAGTCTGTATGAGATCTTCCCATAGTCTCTGGTGAGAAGTCTGATGCGATTCAGATAGGTCTTCCTTTTTATGGTACTTGGCCTTTTTCTCTTACTGCCTTTAATATTCTTTCTTTGTTTAGTACATTTGGTGTTTTGATTATTATGTGACGGGAGGTATTTCTGTTCTGGTCCAGTCTGTGTGGAGTTCTGTAGGCTTATGGACATTCATTGGCATCTCCTTCTTTTGGTTAGGGAAGTTTTCCTCCACCTGAGATTCTTTTTTCCATCTCATGTATTCTATTGTTGATGTTTGCACCTATGACTCCTGATTTCTTCCCAATGTTTTCTATCTCCAAAGTTGTCTCACTTTGTGATTTCTTAGTTGTTTCTACTTCTTTTTTTAGATCCTGGATGGATTTGCTCAGATCCTTCACTTGTTTGTTCTTTTTTTCCTGTATTTCTTTAAGATATTTTTGCATTTCCTCTTTCAGGATTTCTGCCTGTTGACCCAAGTACTCCCGTATTTCTTTAAGCGATTTTTGTGTTTCCTCCTTATGGGCTTCCGTCTGTGGATCCATATTCTCCTGTATTTCTCTAAGCGTTTTTTTGTGGTTCCTTTGTAAGGGCATCTACCGGTTGATTCATTTCTTTAGGCAATGTTTGTGTTGCCTTCTTATGGGCCTCCATCTGTTGACCCATATTCTCCTGCATTTCTTTAAGCAATTTTTGTGTTTACTTTGTAGGTCTTCTATCTGTTGATTCATGTTCTCCTGTATTTCTTTATGAGATTTATTTGCATCCTTCTTGAAATCCTCTAATAGCATCATGAGAAGTGATTTTAAATCCAGATCTTGCCTTTCAGGTGTGATGAGGTATCCAGTACTTGCTGCTGTTGGAGAGTTGGGTTCGGATGGTGCCATATTGCTTTGATTTCTGTTAGTAACGTTCCTACGTTTGCCTTTTGCCATCTGGTTACCTCTGGTGTTAGTCGGTCCTGTTGTCACCTACTGTTGGTTGGACCTCCTGTGAGCCTGCAAGCCTATTTCTGCCCCCCTCCCCCCGGATTATCGGGATTCCCCTGGCACCAATTGCTGAGGGGCTGCCCTGTTCCTGAGTGACTTTGGAGCCCTGATGTGCCTTGTCCCAAGTGATGTTATATTGTGGAATCCCTGTTCCTCTGAAGGCTCAGTGTAGCCAATTCCTGGAGCAGAGGTCGCCAAGGGGAGGCTGATGTGCTCCCTCCCTGTATGGGTGCGCTCTCTCCCCGTGCAGGTCCCTCCGCATTGTAGATGTCCTACAGCATAGCCTGTGCATAGCTGGCCACAGAACTGCCCAGCTCTTGGGAGCAGGGAGCACACAAGCTGGCTGAGTCTCAAGCGATATTATGCTGATTGTCCCTGTGCCTGGAGGTCCCAAATGCTCTGTTGCCGGAACAAAGATGGCGGAGTGCACTGTGCACTCTCTTGGTGCAGATCACTCTGCAGGGCAGATGTCCCACAGCAGAGCGGGCGCCCAGAAGATCGCAGAGTCACCTGCCCTTGGGTGCAGATGGAAGTCCAGCAGGCTGTGTCCCAAGTGATGTTATATTGGGGAGTCCCTGCATACCTGAAGGCTCAGCGTAGTCAATCCCTGGAGCAGAAGTCACCAAGGGGAGGCTGGTGAGCTCACTCCCTGTGCGGGTGTGCTCTCTCTAAACATTTATGTTGATAATTAGGCTTAGCCTTTTGTTTCCATGAGAATCCAACTTTTTATAGAAAAATAAACACAAGACCAACAAGTGTGCATCACACTCAATAACATTTGATTTCACAGTTTGACTTGTAATTGATATAACTGATTCTCAAATGTTCATGATTCTCAATCTGAACAATGAAATTCTTTGTCTAATAGGTTTATAGAATATTTTCTTATGAGAGATCCTATAGTATGAAAGGAATTGGGATCCAAGGGAAGTTTTGTAGCACTCTTCAGAAGATGTGTTGAAAATTCTTTACAAGCAAAGAAAATTCATGATTAAATTATGGCCTTCTTAAATTAAATTAAATCATCTGACATCATAAACTCACCACAGTAGAAAACAGTCAGGACAACGCTATGCAGTGATAGTGCACAGTCTTTGGGGTAAAGAATGAAGATTCTCCTAATTAAAATTAAAAAAAAGTCTGGGAATATTTGAAATTGATTTTAATATATCTCACAGTGTGATAGATCAGGAAAACAATGTGAGAATATAGCTTCTTACAAAGTTTAATCCACTAATATTTCAACTTTTTCTCCTCTCAGTAAAAGATAAAAATTGAAAGTGACTATCATGTTAGTTCTGTTACAAAGAGAAGAATAAGAGAATCTTTATTATTTACACATTTAAAATTTGAATTTTAAGGGTTTCTTTCAATGCTTAAAATACATGTATTATAATGACTATTTGATCAGTTATTATGAAATACAGAAGCTTAAACAAAAGTTCTTCAGTCTAAAAAATATTGTAGTGTTGTTTGTTCTTTCAAAAGCCTGGCCCTGCATTCAGTCCTGTCATATTTCTGGTTCACCACTACCTAAATTTTATTTTCAATAATATCTCTCATTGAATCCTGGCAGAATATAACAATAAAAAGGGACATTAAGATCACAGGTCCTTTTGGTAATGAAGTGATGGATTGTCTTATTTCCTTTTACTTCCTTCCTCACTACATCACTTTGAGTAAATGTTGAAGACTGTAATAAATTGACATTATATTTCCAAACTCTCTCCTTCATACTGAAGGTCATTTGGACATCATGCTGCCAGAAATTTCTAATAAACATGCTACTGGCTATATAATACTTTAAGCAGAATTTTCAAGGAGCTTTGAAGTGTGGGTTTAATGCTACTTATGCACAGAAATACATAGCTAACTTTTCAAGATTATATTCAAAACCGAAACACATAAGACATAGGTTCTAGCTAAATGTGTTTTTCCTTAACATTAAATATTCTGAAGTACATGAAATAATGCAAGGGTGATTGAATATCACTTCAAATAATTTGTCTTACTTAACTTTGATTAGTCATTAATTTTCTTTGCATAAAATTATTATTCTACTCAAATTTGAATAAGCAGAAATCTATGGATACAGAAGATTGACAAATACACTTACTCAAGTAGTGGTGTGACTAAACAAGACAAAATGGCTAGACAAACAAGAGCTAGATCCTGATTGGGGGCTCTGCTAATATGAGTAGAGTTTTTGTCTTCATAACAGGCTTGTAGCAGGACAGAATAGATGAAATGAAATCCTTTTTAATGTTATCTGACCATCTAGATACACACTTTATTCTTATTTTTTAGAATGATTGATATTATGTACATAATACCACACAAACCTAGAGTGAATACATTATATTTATTTAGGATTCATGCTTAGTTTTCTAAAATATCTAGTCTTAATTCTTTTTCATTTCTCCATTAAGAATCTACACTCTACATCAAACTTTGATGTTCAAAGAAAAAAATTTACAATGTATCAAGAAGAGCTTAAGAGGAGAAGGACTTAGGTAGGAAGTTAGACTGATTTCACTAAGAATGGAATCACAGGCAGATTATTTTGTATTTGTTTTTGAGAAACAAATCTAGAATATTTTTGTGTGTGCTAGAAGTTTGAGCAATTCAAGTCAACATATTTACCACATCCAATCAGCTCAATCTTATCTACATTATGAAGTAAGTGTCAGTTGTTAGGATGATTATCATACTCTTGGGATGTTTCCAAAAGAAGGAATTTAAAAGCTCATGGGAAAAAGAACATTTAAGGTAGAGACAGAGCAGCTCAAGAGGAGGGAATTATAGACAGAAGCCAGTATTGGAGAAACACTGAGCTCAGGATCCCTACATATTGAACATTCCTGTCCTGATTTCTTATAGACACTAGAATATGCTGAATTTTATTTTATTTTGGCTTGTTTTATTTTTCCCAAGAAAACAGAGTAATATGGTCCTCTAGAAAGAGAATTGTATTAGTCTTGTGATTCAAGACATGTGATTACTACTTCACAAAGATGTTCTAAGAATCAAAAATCAAAGCCCAAAGACAAGTAATGATGCTTACAAATCTTCTAATACTCATTTACAGAGGTGGATAGCTTCATTCTTACAGAACAGGATGTGCTGAGAACACAACACAGTCACCTTCAGCATCACAGAAACAAAACAAAACAAAAAAAAATTTTAAAATGTGGCCACAGTACGCCATCTCCAAGTGGCATAGGAAGCTAGCTATCCACCCAGCAGAGCCAACAAGACAGCACAGACGAGACCTGCCCTGTAGCTCAGAGGTTCACACCGGGAAGCCTCTAGCAGAAGCCCTCCAGTTTCTGTCTTCGCTTGAGTCCATCCTGTGGCACAGTGCGCCATACCCAAGTGGCACAGGGAGGTAGCTTAACCACAGAGGAGTTGAGAGGGGCCTGCCTGCACAGGAAAATCCACCCTTGCTAGAGGATCACACCCAGAAACCTCTGGCAGAAACCCTCCAGTTTCCTTCTCCAGCTTGGGACCACCCTCTGCCACCAAGTACCATATTCAAGTAACTCACTGAGGTAGTTAACTACTCACGAGTGCAGAGAGGCTGGGCAGCACAAGTAGAACCACTCCAGCTGCTCAGAGGAAACAGCTGGAAACCCTGAGGACACAAGAGACTAGGAAAAGTCTGGGACAGGAGTCTTCCGATGACAACCCAAACCCAGAGTTGATCAGGGCCACAGAGCTACATACCCAAATACAACCACAAGAGAGCAGATCTCATAGGAGTACCTATATACCTGTATACACAGAGAGAATGGTCTACCAGGAAGATAGATAAGCCACAGTCACAGACAGCAACACCAGCTAACACCAGAGATAACCAGATGACAAAAGGCAAATGCAAGAATGTGGGGAGCCAAACAAGGTCATTCAGCCATGGCTGTCTTATGACCATGAGATTGTTGAACAAAGATCTGCCCAGGAACTGCCGGTACGGATCGCTCCACCCTTAACCGCAGAATGTCCCTACATGTGATACCAGATGCCTTCACCGGATGCCCTTTGTGCTTCCTGCTGCCAAGAACACCTTGACCCCTCCCTCCTTTGCATTTTGCAAAGGTCACTTCCCCCTAGCTCCCCCTCCCAACTTCCTCATCCCCACTGCTTAAAATGTGCTGCCTGTGTGACAATAAACGGTACCTTGACAATGGAATCTCGCTTGGTCTCCTTCTTCTCTCCCCGCCTTTTGACCCTCAGGTAGAGCCTCTTCGGGACCCTGAATAACTAGACCTGCTGGACGGGTCCCAAGAACATCACCAACAAAAACCAAGGCAACGTGATACCACCAGAAGCAAGTTCTCTAACAACAGCAAGTCCTGGATACCCCAACACAACAGAAAAGTAAGACCTGGATTTAAAAATCACATCCCATGATGCTGATAGAGGATTTCAAGAAGGACATAAATAACCTCCTTAAAGTAGTACAGGAGAATATGAGTCAACAGGTAGAAGTCCTTAAAAAGGAAACACAAAAATCGCTTAAAGAAATACAGGAGAACATGGGTAAACAGGCAGAAGTTCTGAAAGAGGAAACACAAAAATCCCTTGAAGAATTACAGGAAAACACAAACAAACAAGTGAAGGAACTGAGCAAAACCATCCAGGATCTAAAAACAGAAGTAGAAACAACTAAGAAATCACAAAGGGAGACAATTTTGGAGATAGAAAATCTTGGAAAGAAGTCAGGAGTCATAGATGCAAACATCAGCAACAGAATACAAGAGATAGAAGAAAGAATCTCACGTGGTGAAGATACCATGGAAAACACTGTCTCATCAGTCAAAGAAAATGCAAAATGTAAAAAGCTTGAAGGCCAAAACATCCAGGAAATCCAGGAGACAATGAAAAGACCAAACCTAGGGATTATAGGTATAGAAGAGAGTGAAGATTTACAACTTAGAGGACCAGTAAATATCTTCAACAAAATTATAGAAGAAAACTTGGTAACCTAAGAAAGAGATGCCAATGAACATGCAAGAAACCTACAGAACTACAAATAGACTGGACAAGAATAAAAATACCTCATGCCACATAATAATCAAAACATCAAATGTACTAAACAAAGAAAGAATATTAAAAACAGTAAGAGAAAAAGGCCAAGTAACATATAAAGAAGACCTATCAGAATTACACCAGATTTCTCACCAGAGACCATGAAAGCTAGAAGATCCTGAGCAGATGTCATACAGACTCTAAGAGAACACAAATGCCAGCAAAGACTACTATACCCAACAAAACTCTCAATCACCATAGATGGAGAAAACAAGTTATTCGATGATAAAACCAAAATTACACAATATCTTTCCACAAATCCAGCCCTACAAATGATAATAGATGTAAAACACCAATTCATAGAGGGTAACTACACCATAAAAAAAGCAAGATAAACAACAGAAAACCTCCATATAAATGGAAACTGAACAATGCTCTATTCAATGATACCTTGTTCAAGGAAGAAATAAGGAACCATACAAAGAATCAACAAAACCAGGAGCTGGTTCTTTGAGAAAATCAACAAGATAGATAAACCCTTAGCCAGAGGGCACAGAGACATCTTCCAAATTAACAAAATCAGAAACGAAATGGGAGATATAACAACAGAAACTGAGGAAATTCAAAAAATCATCAGATCCTACTACAAAAGCCCATACTCAACAAAACTGGAAAATCTGGAGGAAATGGACAATTTCCTAGACAGATACCAAATACCAAAATTAAATCAGAATCAAGTAGACCATCTAAACAGTCCTATATCCCTTAAAGAAATAGTAGTGGTCACTGAAAGTCTTCCAACCAAAAACAGCACAGAAGCAGATAGTTTTAATGCAGAATTCTATCAGACCTTCAAAGAAGACCTATCACCAATAGTCTTCAAACTATTCCACAAAATAGAAACATAAGCAACACTACCCAACTCGTTCTATGAAGCCACAATTACGCTGATACCAAAATCACAAAAAGATCCAAGAAAGAAAGAGAACTTCAGACCAATTTCCCTTATGAATATCAATGTAAAAATACTCAATAAAATTCTTGACAACTGAATCCAAGAACACATCAAAACGATCATTCACCATGATCAAGTAGGCTTCATCCCAGGGATGCAGGGATGGTTCAAGATAAGGAAGTCCATCAATGTTATCCACTACATAAACAAGCTTAAAAAAATGCACATGGTTATTTCATTAGATGTTAAAAATCATTTGACAAAATTCAGCATCTTTTCATACTAAAAGTCTTGGAAAGATCAGGAATTCAAGGCCCACATCTAAACATAGTAAAAGCAATATACAGCAAACCAGTAGTCAACATCAAACTAAATGGAGAGAAACTTGAAGCAATCTCATTGAAATCAGGGATTAGACAAGGCTGCCCTCTCTCTCCATATTTATTGAAAATAGTACTTGAAGTTCTAGCTAGAGCAATTAGAAAACAAAATGAGGTCTAAGGGATATGAATTTGAAAGGAAGAAGTCAAAGTATCACTATTTGCAGATGATTTGATAGTATAATTAAGTGACCCAAAAAACTCCACCAGAGAACTCCTACAGCTGATAAATAACTTCAGCAAAGTGGCCAGATATAAAATTAACTCAAAAAAATCAGTAGCCTTCCTATACTCAAAGGATAAACAGGCTGAGAAAGAAATTAGGGAAATGACACCCTTCAAATTAGTCACAAACAATATAAAATATCTTGGGGTAACTCTAACCAAACAAATGAAAGATCTGTATGACAAGAACTTCAAGTTTCTGAAGAAAGAAATCGAAGAAGACCTCAGAAGATGGGAAGATCTCCCATCCTCATAGATTGACAGGGCTAATATAGTAAAAAATGGCCATCTTGCCAAAAACAATATACAAATTCAATGCAATTCCCATCAAAATCCCAACTCAATTCTTCATAGAGTTAGAAATAGCAATTCGCAAATTCATCTGGAATAACAGAAACTTTGGATAGCCAAAACTATTCTCAACAGTAAAAGAACTTTTGGGGGAATCAGTATCCCAGACCTCAAGGAGTACTACAGAACAATTGTGTTAAAAACTCCATGGTATTTGTACAATGACAGGCAGGTAGATCAACGGAATAGAATTGAAGATCCAGAAATGAACCCACACACTTTTGGTCAGCTGATCTTTGACAAAGAAACTAAAACCACTCAGTGGAAAAAAAAATAGCCTTTTCAACAAATGGTGCTGACTCAACTGGAGGCTAGCATGCAGCAGAATGCAAATCGATCCATTCTTTTCTCCTTGTACTAAGCTCAAGTCCAAGTGGATCAAGGACCTCCACATAAATCCAGATGCATTGAAACTAATAGAAATGTAACTGGGAAAGATCCTTGAGCACATGGGCACAGAGGAAAATTTCCTGAATAGAACACTAATAGCCTATGCCCTAAAACCAAGAATTGACTAATGGGACCTCATAAAATTACAAAGTTTCTGTAAGTCAAAGGACACTGTCTATAGGACAAAATGGCCACCAACAAATTAGGAAAAGGTTTTTACCAACCCTACATCTGACAGAGGGCTAATATTCAGTAAATACAAAGAACTCAAAAAGTAAGAACCCAAAGAACCAAATAACCCTATTAAAAATGGGAAACAGGGCTAAACAAAGAATTTTTACCTGAGGAATATTGAATGTCTGAGAAGTACTTAAAGAAACGATCAACATCCTTAGTCATCAGGGAAATGCAAATCAAAACAACCCTTAGATTTCACCTCACATCATTCAGAAAGGCTAAAACAAAAAACTCAGGAGACAGCAGGTGCTGGAGACATTGTAGAGAAAAAGGAACACTCCTCCACTGCTGATGGAACTGCAAGCTGGTGTAACCACTCTAGAAATCAGTTTGGAGCTTCCTCAGAAAACTGAGCATAATGCTACTAGAGGATCCTGCCATACCACTCCTGGTCATATACCCAGAAGATTCTTCAGCATGTAATAAAAACACGTGTTCCACTATGTTCACAGCATACCTATTTATAATAGCCAGAAGCTGGTAAGAACCTAGGTATCCCTCAATGGAGGTATTAATTAATTAAATGTGGTATATATACACAATGGAGTACTATTCAGCCATTAAAAACAATGAATTCATGAAATTCTTAGACAAATGGATGGAACTGGAAAATATCATCCTAGGTAACCCAATCACAAAAGAACACACATGGCATGCACTCACTGATGATTGTTTATTAGCTCAGAAGTTTGGAATACCCAAGACACATTTCACATATCATATGATGCCCAAGAAGGAGGAAGAACAAAGTATGGATCCTTGGGTCCTTTGTAAAAAGGGGAAAAAATACCCATAGAAGGAGATACAGAGACAAAATGTGGAGCATTGTCTGAGGGAAAGACCTTCCAGAGACTACCCCCTCCCAGGTATCCATCTCATATACAGTTACAAAACCCAGACACTATTGTGGATACCCACAAGTGCTGGCTGACAGGAGCCGAATATAGCTATCACCTGGGAGGCTCTCCTAGTACATGACAAATACAGAGGTGGACACTCTCAGCCAGCCATTGAACTGAGCACAGGGTCCCCAATGTGGGAGCTAGAGAAAGGACCCAAGGAGCTGAAGGGGTTCTCAGCACCACAGAAGGAACAACAATATGAGTCATCCAGTACTCCCAGAGCTCCCAGGGACAAAACCATCAACCAAAGAGTACACATGGAGTTTACCCGTGTCTACAGATTCATAGGCAGCAGAGGATGGTCTTGTTAGACACTAAAAAGAGGAGAGGCCATTGGTCCTGAAAAGACTTGATGCCTTAGTATAGAGGAATACCAGGACAGGGAAGTGGGGGAGGGTTGACTGGGGAAGGGGAGATGGCTTATGGGATTTTTGAGGGAGGGGGAATCTGGAAAGGAGACATTTGAAATGTAAATAAAGAATATATCCAATTTTAAAAAAAGGAAAAAATAAAATATATAAATAAGTAGATCTCAGTTTAATTTCTTTCAGAAACATAAAAAGCCTGATAAGAGGCTACACCCATCAGAAAACCATATAGGCTACCTGCAGACTTTCTCCTTTCTCTCTTATAGAAATTACTCAATCTTGTCCTTAGAACCAGAGCAGGTCACCAACTTCAGCTTTCCTTTTTTGCATATCAATAGATTTCCAAGAAGATGGAAGGAGAGACTGGATGTAGGGGAACGCCAGAACATAGAAGCTAGAGGGGATTGAACTGGGAACAGAGGGAGGGAAGGGGGCTTATGGGACTTTCGGGGAGGGAGGAAACGGGAAAGGGGAAATCATTTGGAATGTAAATAAAAAAACTTAGAAAAGAAAAAAAAGGAGTGATATAAATGAAACCCTATCTTAATTGCTAGGAAATTCAAGTTACTAAGCATAAGTCTCCTTACAATATTTTTATTATAACTAAAAAGAAATGCATTGTGAATGGGGAAACAATTGTTACAGAGTTGCAATCCAGAATTAGGGCTGGTATAGTCTTACTAAATACCTATGTAGAGACTAATCTGAAACTTGAATCTATGTGTCCATTCTGAGAAGCTATGCATTCTTTAGTATGTTAGTTTAATATGTTTAATATTACTTGTCAATTAACATGCTGCCTAAAGATTTGTTTTAATTTATTTGATATGTGGATGAGTATTTTCTCCATACATATATGTAGAATGTTCACCCAGTATGGATTCGAGAAGAATGCCTGAACAGGAATGACAGATGATTATGTTTTGCATTGTGGGTTCAGAGAATGTACTAGGTCCTCTTCCAGAGCAGCAAGTTAAGAACTTCTGCACCCTCTTACCATCCCCAAAACTGTGTTTTGTTACAATTTATGTGACAAAACAGCAAGTGAGTCTATAGAGAAGTCAATATTTGTTCGATGTAAAACTTCTCCCTCATATATGTATCATCTCTCTGTCATCTCTCATCATATATTACGTCATTAACTGTCATCAAAATAGAAAATGCCAACAATAAGTAGTATATATTTGCTGAATTAAAAAAGATCAGTTTTACATCTAACAACTAACTACATGGAAAAAAATTAAAATTATCTAGAATCAGTTGAGCTATCAAAGTCAAATATGAATGCAGAAATAACAAAAAGTTCCAAAGACAGTTTAAATTCATGTGAAACTTCTGAATGTGTGTGACATATGTTAACATTTATTTTGAAGCCTTAAAGGCAATTGTGTGGCTTTATTATTCTGAAAGGAAATAAATTAAACTGAGGTCAATTTTCCTTTCCAGTCAACTACATAAAATTCTCCTATGAAATAGTTATTTGTTATGGTTAAATTAGATGCCTTTGTGACTAGCTCACTTTCTCTTAGCCTAGCCAGTAAATAAAGCAATTAAGTATCTCTGGGACTGTGTCCTATAAATGAATCCAATTGATACTTCTGATGAAATCAAAATTATTGAATGTTTCACTCTTGAATTTCCTTAGATATATGTAGTTGTTTGGAGGAAGGCCTGTGGTCATATTTGCAACAACATACATAGACATAACATTACACATACTGAGGTTTTAAATGCAGCTTAACAGATGAAGTGTATGTGCATATAAACATTGATATATTTTTAGCAGATTATTAAGGCAGTATGCACTAAAGGCTGCCTTATAATTTCATTTAAACAAACTCAAGTGAAAATGTAAGTATGTATATAACAAATGCATTGTATAGTAAAGTAATGCCCCAAAGTAGCCTACTTCTATAAATGCAATATATCATGCATCATATGTCAATTTGTCTTCTCTTACTTTACGTACCTACTACCTATCTATGCTTATTCAGGAATTCCCATGTGCTGTTTCAAAAATATTCTATGCATATAAATTTAACACTCGCCCTTTCTTTTCAAATGAGTTGTAAAACTATACTGGGTGTGACATTGTGTTTGCACTAAAGAAGGAAGGCACATGGAAAAAACTTACATTCTGTCTCCAGTCATAGACTCACTAGGCTGATAACTGCAATGACAGTCATCTCCTATTACAATTAGTCATATGAACAACATTGCTAAGCAGAGTTTCCTTTTAAACTTAAAAGACAGCAATTAAAATATCAGTTTCTAGTGAGGAAAATTACTCAGATTAATATTTGATGTGTCAGCTTCTATTTGAAAAAAAAAAAGATAACTGACAAATGCATTCAATAGGTGTAGAATAGATGATGAGAATTCCATAACTATGTAAAGCCAAAATAAAGATTAATCTTTTAACTCTATGAGAGACTTGCAAGAAGAATTAATATTAATTTTTTATTTTATTGTTTTTATTCAGAGTTAATAATCAGTCCATTTAAAAAACTCTGGATAATTGCAGAGTAGTATTCCATTGTGTAAATATATCACATCTTCTGAATCCATTCCTCCGTTGAGGGACATCTGGGTTCTTTCCAGCTTCTGGCTATTATAAATAAGGCTGCTATAAACATAGTGGAGCATGTGTCCTTATTGCATGCAGGTAAACAATGAACTCACGAAATTCCTAGGCAAATGATCAGAACTTGAAAATATCATCCTTAGTGAGGTAACCCAATCACAAAAGAACACACATGGTATGCAAGCACTGATAAGGGGATATTAACCCAGAATCTCGGAATACCCTAGACACAATTTGCATATCAATAGATTTCCAAGAAGATGGAAGGAGAGACCCCTGGTCCTGGAAAGACTGGATGTAGGAGAATGCCAGGACAGAGAAGGGAGAGGGGGTTGAATGGGGAACAGAGGGAGGAAAGGTGGCTTATGGGACTTTCTAGGAGGGAGGAAACAGGAAAGGGGAAATCATTTGGAATGTAAATAAAAAAAACTTAGAAAATAAAAAAAAAAAACTCTGGATAATCACTTGTTAGAATCAGAAGAATCAACACATAAAATCAGTTTTGCCCTATGAAATTTAAGCTTTTCACCAATCCACGTGAACATTTTTACAACATTCTTAATTATTATAAGATCACCGATACCTTTTCAGGTAAACATGTGTTGCTAATTGCTTATCTTGAAACAACTAGTTTTCTCCATTCAAGCATATCTTTTGTAAAGCTTAGTGTGGAATCCAAATGTATCTCTATACTTCTCCTCTCATTGTCTGTAGATTCTACTCACAGAAGAAAGGGGGATTTCTCTGAGACATTGAACTGTGAAAAAATACTAGGTATAGGAGAAAGAATTAGCTCTCAGAAAGATGAACAAATCCTTTAAAACATTAAAGCTTTTGCTGTGTGTGTGTGTGTGTGTGTACATTAGAAATGTGTGTTAGTGTGCACATGTACCAGCATACCTATGGATGTTAAAGGACAACTATATGCACCCAAGTTCTCCCTTATGTAGTAGTCAATCCTCTCCTCCCTTCTTTATGTATGGTCAGGGAATTAAACTCAGTCTGTGAAACTAACAACAACCACCTTTACCTGTTGAGCCGTGTCCCTGGTTCAAGACAGATACTTTTTAAATAGTATCTATACAGAGGGAGCCTGAGGACATAGTTCAGTTGTTAAAGAGTATTTCTCTTGCAAAGGACCCAAGTTTGTTTTTCAGCACCAAACTTGTGGTTGATCAGCTCATTAAACACCTGTACTTCCACCTCCAGGATATTTGAAATCTTCTGGTCTTTACAGGCAATGGGATACAGGTATACACACAGAGTTGCAAAAACATAGAGCTAAAGGAACCTTATCTTCAAATTAGTCTTATTGAAATAAACACACACACTGCATGATTTAGTCATTTGAAATTAAAAAATAAAATAAAAGAATCAACAGAATATAATTAGAATTGTGTGACCATTATTTTAGAATTATCTTAGTTCTTTCAGGATTTATTTAAGAATGGATATGACCCTTAATAAAGAATATTGAGAGTTCGTAATAAGGTACCCAAGGAGAAGAGAGTTGAAATAACTTGGTTCGAAGTTCCTTGATCACGGTCACGCTGTCACCTGGTCTGGGACTATGAGTACTCATTACTTTGCAAAATTAATTTCTGCTGCTAATCGGCCACCCTAATCTTAATTATTCAATATATATGACTTAAATAGTTCCTCTAATTCTGTTGAATTTGGGATTTCAACATCTGAATTTTGGGGATATGAATATTTTTACATTATGACAAGGATATTCCATTACTCAAAAGTGAATGCTGAAGGTATTCAGAGTCATGTGACTTGACACAAACCCTACCCTCAGCCCTCTGCAACAACAAAAAAAGGGCAATCGGTGCCCACAGAGATTTATTTTTGTCATTGTATCTCATAAATTGATATTTTTATTTATTTGTGGCTATTTATAAGATGCGTTTAAGGATTAATCTAAGTTGTACAGACTTACCGTCCTTTATCTGAATTAACACTGAAGTGTTTCTTAGATTTTAAATTTTTAGAATATTTACATAAAATAATTAGATATTTCAGGTGTGGAAGACAAATCCAAACTCTAATGTCATTTATTTTTTTCCATGCGTCATACAATGATGCTATATAATACATATACAACATTATGTATATATTATTAGTAGAACCATGAGGAATATTTTAATTTATATATGTTTTTTCTGTAACCCATCACCTGAGAGCAGGAGTGTAATTTTCTCACCACTGTTTCATCAAGACATACAAATGGTCCTATAGTCATATATCTAAAATTTGCAACTTTGTATGATGGGTTCCTAACCTGTAATATAACTGTATGTAGCACAGACACATGCAAAAATGCACACATGCATGCATTCACACAAATTTAAAAAGATCTGTTATAGATGAGCTACGATGCCACTCAGTGAACAGAACTCAATGCCATTCTTGAGTCTTTCAAAAATTACTTCTTAATGAATTATGTGTTATATTTAATAGCTATATTTGTTCTTCCAAAGAGAACTGTACTGCCTGATTCCTTTCATTGTTATTAAGATTGCTCACTGATCCATCTGTTAGTACTTTTAGATCTTGTACCCAGATGGAGTAGCTTTAGATAACTATCTCTAGCTACTGAATGAGCTATTGTTCTATATCACCCTGGTGAGCCATGCTCAAAGATGACATGATTGTTTCCTGAGGAACTGTAATTTTATTAGTGTGGCAAGCACATGAAATATTTTAGGTTTTTGGGTTTTTTTCACCTTCACTATAATATATGCAGTACATTAGCATTTTCCTAGCCATGTGTATATGAAAAGAGAGAATCAAATGGAAAGGAATATTGAAATGCTGTCTGAATAAGATCCCATCACAATTCAGTAAACAGTAGAATCTTCGAAGTTTAATCAAATGCCTTACTTTAACTTCCCAGTTCTCTGCTGGCTCTGACTCAGAATGCTGAAATAAGAGTGCATCAGCACAAGAATTTCATCTGATGTGCCAGCTACATAAATTATTGATTTTTCTTTACACACATAAGAATCTAGACTGGCAAAAATCAAAACTAATACCAAAAGCATTGATTTCAATTAGTTAAAAACACCACCATGATTTTGGATAAACATAGTAGTTTCTATTCCTAAAATATAAAATTTATTTTTAAAGTAGTTCAACCTATAAAAAGATGTTTTTCACCAAAGCTCATTGTTGATTTGTCTCAAGTATCACTCATGAATACTGTTGACCTAAAGTCAATGAACAGGTAAAGTGATGGTAAGAAACTGAGCTTATATTTTGTGTGTGTGTGGCATCAACTTATACTGAAAAATAAAAAATAAAAAATGTTTTCAACATTTTATGCTGTCAATAGCAGATGCAGTCATAGCATTTTAAGAGCAGGCAAGTTGCCATCATAGCAAATGTTTATGGGTATTAACAGTCAATAATCATGTTTGTCTAACATTGGTGCATGGAGAAGCAGACTACTCAACAAAGAAAATCAGCTAACACATTGTCCAGAGTTCCTACAGTTAATACAAAGAGAAATAGTAAAAGATTCCTTATGTATTCTATCAGATCATCCACAAATAACACTACTTTGATTTCCTTTCCACTTTGAATCCCTTTGATCTCTTTCAGTTGCCTTATTGTTCCAACTAGAACTTCAATTATAATAATAAATGAATATAGAAAGAGTGGACAGCCTTGTTTTGTCCCTGATTTTACTGGAATTACTTTGAGTGCCTCTACATAAAATTTAATGTTGACTGTAGGCTGTTGTTTCATATAGGCTTGTTGTAAATTACCTTTATATGTGTGTGTATGTATGTGTGTGTGTGCGTGCGTGCGTGCGTGCGTGCGTGTGTGTGTGTGTGTGTGTGTGTGATGTATGTTCTTTGTATCCCTTACTTTTCCAAGACTTTCATCATGAGGGGGTGTTAGATTAGGTGAAAGGTATTCCAGCATCTTTATTAAGATCATGTAGGTTTTATTTCAGTTTGTTTATATGGAGGATTACATTGACTGATATTTTTTATATGTTGAACCATCTCTGCATCTCTGTAACAAAGCCTAATTGATCATGGCATTTGATATTCTTGATGCTTTCTTGGATTTGCTTTGTAAATATTTTATTGAGTATTTTTATACCTATGTTCATGAGGGAAATTGCTCAGTAACTTTTTATTTGTTGAGTCTTCGTGTGGTTTGGCTCTTAGGGTAACTATGGCCTCATAAAATGTATTTGGCAATATTCCTTCTGTTTCTATTTTGTGGACTAATTTGAGTATTAGTTTTCTTTTAAAAACTGGTAGAGTTCTGCACTAAAATTATCTGGCCATGGGCTTTTTTTTTTTTTGACAGACTTTTAATGACTGTTTCAATTATCTTCGTGGTTAGGTCTTTTAAATTTTTTTATCTGATCTTGGTTTAACTGTTGTTACTTATTTAAAAATGTTCATTTCTTTCACATTTCCTAATTTTCTGTAGTACAGATTTTTACAGAACTATCTAATGATTCTTTGAATTTCTTCAGTGTCTGTGGTCATGTTCTATTTTTCATTTCTATGTTTGTTAATTTCAGTATTCTTTCTGACTTTAAGTGTGGTAATGTTTTGTTTATCTTGGTTTGCTCCAAGAACCAACTCTTGTTTCTTTGATTCTTTGTATTGCTCTATTTGTATTTCATTTAATTTAGTCCTGAATTTGATTATTTCCTGCTACCTTCTCCTCTTGGGTGTTTGCTTCTTTTTATTCCAGAGCCTTCAGGTGTGCTGTTAGGTTGCTAGTATGACATCCCTGAATTTCTTCATGAAAGCACTTAGTGCTATGAACTTTCCTCTTAGCACTGCTTTCATTGTATCCAATAGGGATGGCTATGTTATGCCTTCATTTTCCTTGAGTTCTAGAAAGTCTTTAATTTCTTTCTTTATTTCTGCCTCTACCCAGAAGTTATTCAGTTTCTATGAGTTTGTATGCTTTCTTTTGTTTCTGCTGCTGTTAAATACAGCTTAAATCTGTGCTGGTATGAAGGAACATATGGAGTTATTTTAATTATCTTGTATTTGTTGAGACTACCTTTGTAAGCAAGTGTATGGTCAATTTTGGAGAAACTTCTATCAGATTCTGTGAAGAAAGTATATTCTTTTGTGTTTATATGAAAAGTTCTGTAGATATCTGTTAGGTCCATGTAAGTTATAACATCTGTTATATCTATTACGTCTCTGTTTAGTTTTTGTTTGAATGACCTGTTCTATTGGTGAGAGTTAGGTATTCAAGTCTCCCACTATTAATATGTGAGGTTCAACTTGTGATTTAAACTTTACTAATGTTTGTTTTATAAATGCTGGTGCTCTTGTGTTTGGAGCAGAGATGTTCAGAATTGAAATATCTTGAAAGATTTTTCCTTTTATGAGTATGGTGTGTCATTCCCAATCTCTGTTGATTAATTTTGCTTGGAAGTCTATTTTGTTAAATATCAGAATGACTACATCAGCTTGGCTCCATATGTTTGGAATACCTTTTTCTAATCCTTTACTCTGAGGTAATATGTATCTTTGACGTTGAGGTGTGTTCCTTTAAAAAGCAAAAGAATGGATCTGTTTTCACATTTGATCTGTTAGCATGTGGTGATATTGAGAGAAATTAATGACCAATGATTGTTAACTTCTGTTATTTTGTTGGCGGTAGTGGTGGTAGGTTTGTGTGTGTGTGTGTTTGTGTGTGTATACACATGTTTATGTGCTTCTGGTCTTTTGCTTTTGTCGATGTGTCCTGTGTTTTCATGTGTGTAGTTAGCCTCCTTGTGATGGAGTGTTTCTGAATCTGTTTTAGAGACAGATTTCTGGACAGATATCATTTAAATTTGACTTTGTCATGTAATATTTTCTCAATCTATAATAATTAGAAGTTTGGCTGGATATAGTAGTCTAGGATTCCATCTGTAATTACTTAGGTTCTGGAAGACATCTGTTCAGACTCTTCTAGCTTTTGAAGTCTCCAATGAAAAGGCTGGTTTAATTCTAATTGATCTGCCTTCATATATTACTTGGCCTTTTCCCTTGTAGTTTTTAATATTATGTGATCTGCAGACTTTCCAATTTACTTGATATTCTGTAAGCTTATTTTTTAATAAATTTATGAATTTGCTTAAAATATATTTTTGAGCTAGGATTCTTCTGTTTCTTATATTCTTAATATGCTTATATTTTTATTATTCATACTTTTCACACTGTCCCATATTTCCATCTTTCCTAGTTTTTTTTTTTGCCAGTAATTTTCTAAAGCTAACACTTTCTTTGGGCCATGCATCGATTTCTTCTATCATATTTTTTATGCCTACGAGTCTCTCTTCTAGGATTTTTTTTTTTTTTTGTTTTTTCTGTCAGTGATACTTTCATCTCATACTTTCTTTTTTTTTATTTTCTATATTTTTTTATTTATATTCCCAATGATTTCCCCTTTCCTGGTTCCCCCCTCCCCGAAAGTCCCTTAAGCCCTCTTCCCTCCCGCTGTTCCTCATTCAACCCCCTCCCAGTTCTCTGTCCTGTTATTCCCCTATACTACTACATCCAGTCTTTTCAGGACCAGGGGCCTCTCCTTCCTTCTTCTTGGGAATCAATTGATATGTGAATTGTGTCTTGGGTATTCTGGGCTTCTGGGTTAATATCCACTTATCAGAGACCACATACCATGCGTGTTCTTTTGTGATTGAGTTACCTCACTAAGGATGATATTTTCCAATTCTGATCATATGCCTAAGAATTTCATAAATTCATTGTTTTTAATTGTTGAGTAGTATTCCCTTGTGTAAATATACCACATTTTCTGTATCCAATCCTCCATTGAGGGACATCTGGGTTCTTTCCAGCTGTGGAGGAGTGCTCCTCTTTCTCCACATCCATGCCAACACCTGCTGTCTCCTGAGTTTTTGATTTTAGTCATTCTGACTGCTGTGAGGTGAAATCTCAGGGTTGTTTTGATTCACATTTCCATAATGACTAAGGATGTTGAACATTTCTTTAGGTGCTTCTCAGCCATTCGATATTCCTCAGGTGAAAATTCTTTGTTTAGCTCTGTACCCCATTTTTTTTTTGGTTTTTCGAGACAGGGTTTCTCTGTATAGCCCTGGCTGTCCTGGAACTCACTCTGTAGACCAGGCTGGCCTCGAACTCAGAAATCCACCTGCCTCTGCCTCCCAAGTGCTGGGATTAAAGGCGTGCGCCACCACCGCCCGGCAAAAATGTACCCCATTTTTTAATAGGGTTATTTGGCTCTCTGGAGTCTAATTTCTTTTTCTTTTCTTTTTTTTTTGCCTTTCATTTTTTTAAATTTTTTTTATTAGATATATTCTTTATTTACATTTCAAATGATTTCCCACTTACTGGTTCCCCCCCAAAAAAAATGTTCCATAGGGCCTCTTCCCTTCCCCCTGCTCCCCAACCAACCCGCTCCTGCCTCGCCTTCCTTGTATTCCCCTACACTGCCACTGCCACATTGAGCCCTTCCAGGACCAGGCGCCTCTCCTTCCTTATTCTTGGGTTATCATTTGATATGTGAGTTATTCTTTGGGTATTCCAAGCTTCTGGATTAATATCCACTTATCAGTGAGTGCATATCATGTGTGATTTTTTGTGAATGGGTCACCTCACTCAGGATGACATTCTCCAGTTCCACCCACTTGGCTGAGAATTTCATGAATTCATTGTTTTTAATAGCTGAGTAGTATTCCATAGTATAAATATACCAAATTTTCTGTATCCATTCCTCCGATGAGGGACATCTGGGTCCTTTCCAGCTTCTGGCTATTATAAATAAGACTGCTATGAACATAGTGGAGCATGTGTCCTTATTGCATGTTGAAGAGTCCTCTGGGTATATGCCCAGGAGTGGTATAGCTGAGTCCTCTGGTAGTTTTTTTAGGAACTGCCAAACTGATTTCCAGAGTGATTTTACCAGTTTGCAATCCCACCAGCAGTAGAGGAGTTTTCCCCTTTCTCCACATACTTACCAGCACTGGCTGTCTCCTGAGTTTTTGATCTTAGGCATTCTGACTGCTCTGAGGTGAAATCTCAGGGTTGTTTTGATTTGCATTTCCCTGATGACTAAGGATGTTGAACATTTCTTTAGGTGTTTCTCAGCCACTCGATATTACTCCAGTGAAAATTTTTGCTTAGCTCTGTACCCCATTTTTAATAGGGTTATTTGGCTCTCTGGAAACTACCTTCTTGAGTTCTTTGTATATCTTGGATATTAGCCCTCCGTCTACTTCTTGAGTTCTTTGTATATATTGGATATTAGCCCTCTGTCAGATGTAGGGTTGGTAAAGATCTTTTCCCAATTTGTTGACTGGCATTTTGTCCTTTTGACAGTGTCCTTTGCCTTATAGAAACTTTGTAGTTTTATGAGATTCCATTTGTCAATTCTTGATCTTAGAGCATAAGCTATTGGTGTTCTGTTCAGGAAATTTTCCCCTGTGCCCATGTGTTCAAGGCTCTTCCCCAGTTTCTTTTCTATTAGATTCAGTGTGTCTGGTTTTATGCGGAAGTCCTTGATCAACTTGGACTTGAGCTTAGTACAAAGAGATAAGAATGGATCGATTTGCATTCTTCTGCATGCTGACCTCCAGTTCAACCAGCATCCACGGATGGTTTTAATTCCTTTGTCAAAGATCAGGTGACCATAGGAGTGTGAGTTCATTTCTGGGTCTTCAATTCTATTCCAGTGATCTACCTGCCTGTCACTGTACCAATACCATGCAGTTTTTAACAGTATTGCTCTGTAGTACAGCTTGAGGTCTGGGATACTGATTCCTCCAGAAGTTCTTTTACTGTTAAAAATAGTTTTAGCTATCCTCGGTTCTCTGTTATTTCAGATGAATTTGAGAATTGCTCTTTCTAACTCTATGAAGAATTGAGTTGGGATTTTGATGGGGATTGCATTTAATCTGTATATTGCTTTTGGCAAGATGGCCATTTTTACTATATTAATCCTGCCAATCCATGAGCATGAAAGATTTTTTCATCTTCTGAGTTCTTTTTCAATTTTTTTCTTCAGAGACTTGAAGTTCTTGTCATACAGATCTTTCACTTGTTTAGTTAGAGTCACACCAAAATACTTCATATTGTTTTTGGCTATTGTGAAAGGTGTCATTTCCCTAATTTCTTTCTCACCCTGCTAATCCTTTACTTATAGGAAGGCTACTGATTTGCTTGATTTGATTTTATATCCGGCCACTTTGCTGAAGTTGTTTATCAGCTGTAGGAGTTCTCTGGTGGAGTTCTTCGGGTCACTTAAGTGTACTATTATATGATCTGCAAATAGTGATAGTTTGACTTCTTCCTTTCCAATTTCTATCCCTTGACCTCCTTATGGTGTCTAATTGCTCTAGCTAGAACTTCAAGTACTATATTGAAAAGATATGGAGAGTGAGAGGGCAGCCTTGTCTAGTTCCTGATTTTAGTTGGATGGCTTCAAGTTTCTCTCCATTTAGTTTGATGTTGTCTACTGGTTTGCTGTAAATTGCTTTTACTATGTTTAGATATGTTCCTTGAATTCCTGATCTTTCCAAAACTTTTAGCATGAAATGATGCTGAATTTTGTCAAATGCTTTTCAGCATCATGTCCTCTAATTGTTTGTGTTTTCCTGAATTTCTTTAAGAGACTTACTGATTTATCTTTAAGAGCTTCTATCATCTTCATAAAGTTGTTTTTATGGTCATTTTCTTGTGCTTTACTTCTGTCAGACTATTCAAACTTGTTGCAGTAAGACAGCTAGTCAGCTAGTCTTCATTGCTGACATATTGACCTGGCAGTTATTGATTCTGTTCTTGTCCTGGCTTCTAAGCTTCTGATTTTTAGGTAATTATTGGAATAAGTGCTGATATATGAGTTTATCTTTGTACGATAGATGTTTTCCCACGATTTTTTTTTCTTTCTAGTGTTATAGACTGAGTGATCTGTAATTCTAGTGGTAGGCAAGCCCAATAGAATGCGTCTGCTAGAGTTTTGAGAGCTCTCAATATTTCTAGGATTTTGGTTCCAGGTGCAGGTGTAGCCTTAGGTAGAGTAGGGGAAGTCTGCCAGACTTGTGGATGTGGAGTTGTGCAAAGGATGTACTGTTGGGGAATGCTGAGCAAACTCCCAGTGACATTTGAATGCCTGTGGGTAGAGTCTGACTTTGGATTCTGGACACCAGTAGAGCAAGGGGCATCTGCATGAGTTCTGGGCCATGATATGGAGTATGAACTTTTATATTCTATACCCTTCTCTTATTCTTTCCTCACTGAAATCCTTCTTCCTGTAAATAACCCCTTATATTCATTTCTGTGTGTGTGTGTGTGTAATAGAATGTTTATTTTCTTTCTTTAAGGAGAAACACAATACATTTATCTAAGTTATTAAAATTATTATTTTATGCTTTGGGAAAGAACATAATTATATCACTTCATCTTCTTCTTTTCCTCCCTACAGTCCTTCATATATACTCATCCTTTCTCTTTTTTCAAATACATGAACTCTTTCTCATTAATGGGTGTTATACACTATGTAAAAGTACATAATTCAGTCAGCTAAGTTGGTATAATGTTATTTATACACCTTTTAATGCTGAGCATTGGTATCGGATAAACAATTGGTGTACTATTTCTCACTTTTCATCATTTCTTACTTGCTTATAACTCTTTGTGTAGGGATGAGACAACATAATTGTGACAGCCTGGCCCCATCTCATCTCAATACATGTTGAGATGTCTATTGTTGTTGATCATATAAATTTCAGACCACCTTGCTGGTGAGACTTCATAGATATAACCTCTAACATTACTAGAAGATATACTCTCACACCAACTTCTGGGATCTTCTGGCTCTTTCAATCTTTGTATGATCTCTTCTGCAATGTTCTACAATGTTCATATTATAAAACATCTCTTGAGACTGGACTTTACAATTCTGCACCTTAATCATTTATAATGTTCTGTAATAGTTATCCTTCATTTCTAAAATGTTTCCTTGATGTGGAGTGAAAACTTCAATTATCTGTGACTATAAGGACAAATAATTAGATTATTGTTTAAGGTTATGTTGGATTACTATATTGACAGGGTCATCTCCAAGATTTATAATGATTCATTGGTGGGCAGCTATATTTCTAGTATCAGAATCCTTCATTTCTAAAATGTTTCCTTGATGTGGAGTGAAAACTTCAATTATCTGTGACTATAAGGACAAATAATTAGATTATTGTTTAAGGTTATGTTGGATTACTATATTGACAGGGTCATCTCCAAGATTTATAATGATTCATTGGTGGGCAGCTATATTTCTAGTATCAGAAATGATTTCCTTCTTGTTGAATGACTCTAAAGTTCCACTGGAGAGACATTATTTCACTTTGTATTACTGGTCATTATATACATAAAATTGAGGAGGGTTAACTCATGAATACTCTAAGATTTATGAAATTGTTGAATCTTACAAATGGTTTGCCACTGAAACTATTGAATTTTCTTTTTAGTTTGACCCTTAAAGCATTTAACTCCAACATAGATTATTTCAGTTCAGAGGAAAATATAAAAATTTCCAATATTCTAATTTTATTTTTGTATTAAAATTATGACTGTTCATTTCAAAATCAACCAGATATGAAAAAATAATTTTAGAACAACATACATACACATTGATCACTCATACTCATTTTAAAGAATACATAAGATTATTCTTAAGTTGGAATTTTTCTACATTATATAAAGTAATAACATATGTCTTTAATCTCAGATACTTGAGGGGTTGATGCAGAAAAATTAGAAGTTCAAGGACAGCTTGAACTATACAGTTCTAGTTACTTTATATGTTCAGAATCAATTGACCTGTGAAACAGGCAGTGAAATTTATACCATATAATTCAATACATGATTGAACATCTATTTCAAACAACTTCAAGTTTACTCACCCATTGCTTTATGGTATTTTCCCTGACAAAATTATACTTCATAATAAGGATTAAACAAGAGCAATGACCATCAAAATGACACTCATCTCTATCTTTCACATTGCGCTTTAATTTCAAATAATTGGTTGCAGAATTCATTAAAATATCAAAAGTCCCAGAGAAATCTTGGACATATTAGACAATCAGCAACTGATGCTACTTCACTATTCAGTACTGCAGTGTCTGTTACACTAACACGATGGTCTAAAAGTATGCAAGTTATGTGATTTTTCCCAAATGAGATTTTACAAAGGCTAAGATTAATGAGTGTATTTTTAATTGCTATGGAAAGTTTTGAAAGTAAGCATAATTTTCTTTTTATGTGAGCTCCTGTTAATTCTGAACACATAAAATGTTTTAAACTGATATAACTTGTTTTTGTTTTGAATATAGGTATATATCACACAGTAGTCTCTGACAAAGCCTCTGAAAACAACAGTGTAAAAAATATATAAAAGAAATATGACAAAAGTTGGTGCATTTTTGCTCAAACAAAGGAAGTATCAGGGCTATACCTACACAAACATCTCCTGTGACTACAGTCTCATTTTAATTACTCATAAAGCTTTAGATCACAGAATTGACAAATTTTATAGTTTTACCACTTCATTTGTGACTCCTTTATAAATATATTTACATAAAGAGGGTAGTTAACCTACTGCTTTGCTATTCAGAATCTATGTTGCCTATGTATTAGAAGAAAAGTACTAAGTTTTGCTATGGCATTCTCATTGATATCTATTGTAAACTTAAATTCTTTTTTTATTAGATATTTTCTTTATTTACATTTCAAATGTTATCCTATTTTCTGGTTTTCCCCCCTAAAACACCCTATCCCATTCCCAGAGGACCCAGCTATACCACTCCTGGGCATATACCCAGAAGATTTTCCAACATGTAATAAAGACACATGCTCCACTCCATTAATAGCAACATTATTTATAATGGCCAGAAGCTGGAAATAACCCAGATGTTCCTCAACAGAGGAATGAATATAGAAAATGTGGTATATTTACACAATGGAGTACTACTCAGCTATTAAAAACAATGAGTTCATGAAATTCATAAATTCTAATGAACAATTTTAAGTAATATCTATGCATCAGAAATAAAGTATACATACACAATGGTTCTACAATTATAGTAGAAAATTGTTGAAATATTGGAAAAAATAAAGTTTAGTAAAAAGAAGCATTTCATAATAACAAAGGGCTATATTTTTCTGTGTATGTTGTGTTTTAAATATCTAAAAAAACATTCTAATTTGGCAATCTAAATTTTGAGATGTACAGATGATCTTTTCCAAACCTAATCACGTCCTGTAGATGTTGGTCTACTATTCCACATTTCAATTTACACCTGGGTATGTGCGAATCTGTACATTATTTTGTAATGCTATATATTACATTTTTATAGTTTCTCTTAATCATATTTTAGGGCTTTGTATGCTCTTGAAATTTTTTATTATTGGCGATAAATTATTGGAGATTGAATGAGAAAGATCTAATTGTTTTAAATCCCTATATCAGCCTAACTTTCCCATAATCAAATGCTATCATGTGTGCAACATGCAATGTAAATTCAATCTTCACCCACAAAGTAATCAAACAATGGTTTGACATTAATAGTAACTCACAACAGTGTTTTATTCAGAAATGAGCTACTCAAGAAAATGAATTCCATCAGGATAGGAATTAGTATCTCATTCCACATTTCAAAAGCCACAATGGGTGTGAGGATGACCATTGAACTGAGTCAAAGCTGTCCCATATCACATGATCAGAAATATGTTCATGAAAGCTGATTCTTTTAGTCATGTATTAGAGAATTGCACCTGGAAACACCCCTTCTAAGTTCTCTGATGCTCCATTAGCATCTTATATTGATATTAATTTTCTGAGACCACATACTTATCCATCGTCTTATTAATATCTTACCCAAAATTTTGATGTCATTGAATGATAACATAAATGTGTCATATTTTTCTTTTACCTATTATTGACTATTTGTCCTTTGTTTGAATCATATTTGTTCTACTTATTTATTTCTTTCCTCCTCTCTTATCTGTCTCTGTCTCTGCTCTCTCTCTCTCTCTCTCCTTTCTCTCTCTCCTCTCTCTCTCTCTCTCTCTTTCTCTCTGTCACACATGTGTGTACATGTGTATGTGTGTGTGAACAACAACTTTCGTGAGTTGATTTTGCTATTTTACCATGTGATTCTCAGGAATACGTGTGGAACTCAATTTTACAGCTTAATGAAAGATCTCTTTCCCCAGTTTGCTAGAGCAGCTCTTTGTTTGCTGAACTCTAAATGTCAACATATAAATAACTTACTTTCTGTGTATTATTCAATGATATAAAAAAAAAAGTCCACCTCAATCAACCATTAATAGAGAATGTAATTCCAAATATTATCTTATCTCCTTCACCATTTAGCATTCACACACAAACACACCACACTCACATACATCTACAACACATACACATGCACACCCACTCACCCCCCACACACACACATCCATACACAAAGAGAGAGAGAGAGAGAGATTGAGAGAGAGAGAGAGAGAGAGAGAGAGAGAGAGAGAGAGAGAGAGAGAGAGAGAGAGAGAGAAGGGCTGGGGAAAACACTCACTCTCACACTGAAATTTGTGTCCTTATAGTTGTAGGGGCTGAGAATTTGATTATTTGTGGACTGAAACTAAGTTCCTACATCTTTTGTGCTTTCACATGAAATTTTAAAATTGTTTCAATTTGTATGAAAGATTGCATAGGAAGTCTGATGAAGGCTAAATTAAATGTATTGATTAATATTGATACAATGGACATTTTCACTTTATTAATATTAATCTATGAGCACAGGAGATCTTTCTATTTTCCAGTATCTTCTTCTATTTAAATATGCAGGGCTTCAGACAGATATACTATCCTTTATTCACTATTACAGAGGCCAACAATCAGGTAGTCACTGCAGAGAAACAGGCACACAGTGGCAATAAGGACCACACAAAGTAGGCCACAGACTGAATTCAGATAAGCACAAACAGGCAAATGTTAGAAAATGCAGAGAGAAGGAAAGAGAGAAAATTCACATGTACACACATGCACGTGTGAGCGCATGCGCGCACGCACACACACACACACACACACACACAGAGGATGAAACAAAAGTGTCCAATAACTTCAAACACACAAATATACATGCATACATACATACATACAAACATACATACATGTATACAAACCTACAGACAGACATATACATATGTACACATAGAATTGTTAGAGCAAAGCTCCAATAAGCAGGCTGTCAGTATTCCACAGATACATACAAAAATACATCCAGCTGGTAGATGGAAGGAACAATGTCCCAACCCCCATTCACACAAATGTTATACATACATAGTAGTTGATGATGGAAGAGAAAATGTTCCAGCCACACCACACCACACCACACTATACCACACCACACCACACCATACCACATCATACCATACCATACCACACCATACCATATCATACCATTCCATACCATACCACCATACCATACCATACCATACCCTAGTTTATTCTTTCTTCCATAGCTTATCTATCCCATCAAAATATTTCAAGCAGAATGCGATTACATTTTAGTTTTCATCTAATGAATTATGAAAAAAACACTGTGATTCTAGGCATATGTTAAATTTAGAGCTAGTGTTTGGAAGTGCCTAGAATGCCTAATTATACTGTTCATTAAAATCTGCTTACCATAGATAAGGTTTTAGATCTTGATCTCATTGGTGACAATAAGAGAAATATCAATCATATCGATTTTTCAGTAAACCAAAGTCCTTCACCAGAGAGAACTCAACTTTTCTTCATTAAATGGATACACAGGCTAAAGTCTACAAATTCATAGGACTGTCATGACTCTTTGCTTCTAAAACTCAGACTTGACTCTTTTATTATAAGACTCTTCTGTTTATATGATCATTTAATATTTTGATATAATTTATATACATTTCACTTCTAGAGACATGATGATAAATTATGTCTGTTTTCATCACAGCATTTTGGTTATTGTATTCCTGGAAGTTTCTGTGTAATATTTTGTCAGTTGTACAGTTTCTAGATTTATTGTTTAGTACAGCATTTCCTTTGAGGCAAACGTGATTTTTTTTTAAATTATGATCAATTACACAGGTGTACTTATGCTACTTTTCTGTGTGTTTGTAGTCATGTCCAGGAATCTTAGTGAAAAAACATACTCAGAAGAGATTCTTCTTTATTTTTCTCTAGTGGTCTCAATGTTTTGTATTCAGGTGTGAAGAAATGAATGTGCTCATTAAACTGACAGAATATACATTCTGGGCATTTATGAAATGCCAACTATACCTCCTCAATATTCACAACTGTTATGTTAGTTAAAATAAATTAGTACAATTGCAAACTGTTATGGTATTATTCATATAATAATCTTTAGTCTAAAGGGTATCTTCTGAAAATGATTAAAATCGACTTTTATCTGTTGTTCTACAGTGATATAATTTTGAAGATATTATATGATTCATGGAAAACGTCCTATAAAATAAATTTGTTGATTCTTTGATAATTGGAAACTGTGTATTTCCACCACTCCCTCAACTCCTTTGAAATCCATCCTCTATTTCCCTGCCTATACTATGTTCTTTTCACCAACCCATCTCTGCATCCATCAAGACATATTTGTGTTTCTCATGTGTTCTTTGATGTGTGACCTTCTACTGGAGCATGATCAACTTACTGGCGGCAGTATACATAAAGAAAACTGACCCTCACTCTCACCTACTTACCAGTTGTAAATAGTTATAAGCTAAGGCATAAGACATTATGAACAGTACCCCCATTCATGTTGGATTTAACTTGGCTTGCACAGGTTTGTGAATGCTGTCACAACTGCTCTGTCTGGAAGATGTTTTCCTAGCAGTCATCAATCTTTTCTGACCCTTAAATAAATACATTCTGCATCCTCTATAATAATTCCTGCATCTTGAAAAGAGGAAGTGTAATATAGATACTCCATTTAAGGTTGAGTATTATGCATTCTCTTCTTCATTGCTTCTTGAAAAGTTGTGAGCTGATGTATATGTCACTATCTACTTCAAAAAGATTCTTTCATAATAAGAATTGATTTTTTAGTTGAATTTTTGTGAAAAAGTCTATGACAGTTAGGGAAATGAAAAAATTATGGTGGTAGGGTGTTTAATTGTCAAGGAGGAAGGGAAACCAATAATTAAGAATGGAAGGAGCAAAGTATAATAAGAATATTTGAAAAAATCCATATATGATATATATATTATGTTATATATATATATATATATGATCATCTCAGGTTAGAAAAATCACCTGCTATAAATGTTTTGTAATATCAATGGAAAATGTTCAGTCATTAGTGCTGGTGGCCCACAGAACAATGCAGTAAATCTAAATATACCTATAGACTTGGAGCAATTTTTAAATGAACTTATGCCACGTCATCATTCTGGATGATAATAGTCCCACAAAAAGTGATAGATATTTTAATGAAAGATTTATTATATTCAAAACCTACAAACTAATAAAATTACAATATTAATATTTAGGGGTTAAGGCAACGTACCTTGGAAACTGCTAAGTTATAGTAAATTTAAGTGATTAGTAAAGTGGTGAGTAAATTGAACATTAAGCAGAAAAAGCCTTTGTGTTTTCCTCATACAAAGCCACACAGGCTTCTTTTTTCTTTTCTTTTTTTTTCCTCTGCCCTTTGCCCTTAAGCACACACTTTAAGAAACCTATTATCATACTTTTTTCTTTAACTTTTGATTTAATATTTTAAAGTCTCCTGATGGTGTCTCAATGCAGCAGTATCTTTCTTCCGGGTGTTTGAATTTTAATGATTAAGAAAGTTAACATTCCTAACTTTTCATCTCTGTGGGACCCTGGCATTCTGACAGCAGCTAACTTGAAGTAAGTCTGCGAGAAATCCATCAAAAAGATGGGAGAAATCTACTTATCATTTGATTAAAGTCAATCATGAAGCACATATGACCTAATTACAAGAAAAATTCAAAAGTATGCTGGCCACATACTATTGATCCACTTCCTTGCTATCAGTCTTGTCTACATCTTATGAATTCATCCTAGAGATCAAAAGTAAACAAATAAATAAAAAAGTGATCTCAACTTTCAAAGTAAAGAGTATGTTCTCATGTTAGAAAGTCAATTGCTCTAAGTGTTTTGTAATATCAATAGCAAGAGTTGTCCTTAGTCTTTAGTGCTGGTGGCCTACAGAGTAATGTAGCCAAGTCAAATCTGCCTGCAGACTTAAAGTCTTTTTTAAAAATAGCTAGAGCATTTTATTTAATCTTATATCATTCGCATGTTTCATGAAAAAATTGGTACCTTAAAATATATTATTAGTGCTTTTAAATTTTTATTAAAAATTCTCTCAAAATATATCGCAATCACAGCTTCCCCTCCCTCTACTACTTCTAGTCCTGCTCCCCATCTCCAGTCTCTCCAAGATCTACTCCTCCTCCATTTACTTTAGAAATTATTCTGAGAGCCCCTGCCAGAGGTGCATATCCCAGCTGCTCCGTGGGAATACATTTGTTAAGTGGGAACACCCCTTCTTCTCCATATGTTAGTGTATAAAGCTGATGATAAGCTTAGGAATGCTATACTTAGTGTGGTCTGTTGCTTTGTGTTTCCTTGTGAGCTGAGACTGAGTGAATGCAGAATTTAATTGTAACTTTGCCAGTTCATCTATCTAGAGGCCTGCTGCCATTTTTGTCTTCTATGAAATTTCTGTGGCCAAGGAAGCCAGGATTATGATTTTGTCTGACAGACTGGATGGCATGGTGTATTCTTGGTTATAAAAATTCCTGTGTAGCATCAGGTTTTTAGTTGGTGAATATTCACAATGTGGGGAAAGCATGGCACATACTATATAATCTCAATTATCCAAGTATATGTATGCTTGTAAGATCTAGAACGACACATCGAGCTGAGCTGCTTGAGTCTGGGTGACTTTGTTTTTACCTTTCTTGTGTTTTGTTTCCTGTAATGCACATATTAAAAAAAAATAAACAAAAGCTTCCTTAAAAAAAGAAAAAGAAAGTAATAGGCTTCCGAGAGACAATGGCCAAACATAACAAAACAAGACACAAAAAGGCAATGTGAAAGCCGTCATATTGAGGGAAGACAAGGCAACCCAACAAGAGGAACTGAGTTCCAAGAACAAGCAAAAGAGTCAGAGGTATGACCAGTTCCTCTGTTAGGAGTCCCACAAAACCAGCAAGCTAACACTCCTAACATATGTGCAGAGGAACTGTTGCAGACCCATGCAGTACTCGTGCTTACAGGTTCAGTGAGCCCACGTGAGCCCTGCGTAGTTGATTCAGTAGACTGTGATCTCCTGATGTGGCTTCAGGCCTTTAATTCTGTTTACTCTCAGGATGCTTTGAAGATGTTTTCCATTTAGAACATTCAAGTGGTAACTATTTGCCATTGGTTTTCCTCTAAATAAAACCATCTGTGAATTTAAGCTTTACCCAGTGTCCTGAATTTTATAGTTGCTTTACATTTTATAAGACAACTGCTAAACAAATTTAAAAATAATCATCAGCTTATATGATATATATATATATATATATATAATCATTGTAATATAAAATAATAGTTCATACCCACCATCAGAAAAGGATTTATATTTTTGTTGGGATGCTGAGTACCAGATAGTTTCTTCAAATGAAATGACATGTGAATTGAGAGGCTTACAACAATGACTTTTCAAGAATGATATGTCAAATTCAATCAGTGCCTCTATTTGCCTGCTTGAACTATTCACTTACAGCAATAGTTTGTGTCTTTGAAAATATTTGTAGAGTTTGAGTTTATGATATTTTGTATTGGTTGCCAAAATACACCATGCATCCATGCCAAGCATATTCTGTTTTATCCCAAATATTAATGCTAATGTTTAAAACTTAAAAGTGTCTTTAAATGCTGCTCTTGGGTCAGAGAATCTCTAAGAGCAGAATGCTGAACTGGAATTGTATAGCAGTCAATCACTGAAGCTCTGAACAAGCAAACCATTTTTATAAAAACTAGAGCATTGCGAACTACCCCAAAGCAGTTTAGCTGTCAAACGATATTTTGATGATTTCTCTTTTCATTTTTCTACTTCTCTTAACTTCACATATTATCATTTTGTATTTTACCCTCTCAGGAGAGAACTGATCTTGGCCTGATTGCCATCTAAAATTATTCATACTTCGAGCAATGTATGTAAAATATTTTCTTAACATTTTAAAGAATCCAGTAGTTTTCATTGATCTTCTGTTCATAAAAAATGAATAACTGTTTTCTTTCCTTTTCAAAGTTAAAGTGTAGAACTAAACATTTAGAACAAGGATAAAATTGGTATGTATTTATGTATAATGGACCATAAAAGCATTTTTATAGAAAATATTGCACATAACAAAATAAATATTTATATAATTGTAAATTTTATCTCAATTTTATTATTCACTTTCTATTTTCACTTTCTTAAGAATATACACATATGATACCTTTAGGTATATGTACATGTGTGCATTAGAATATACATATATTTGGTACATGTCTTAGTTTGCTTTCTATTGCTGTAAGAAATATCATGACCAAAAAAATGGAGAAAAAATGGATTTTCTTAGCATATGCATCTCATCACAGCCCACTGTTTAGAGAAGTCAAGTGTAGAGTTCCACAGGACAGGAACCTTGAGGCAAGGACTGAGTCAGAAGCCATGGACAGACATTGGTTATTGGCATGCTCTAATGTTTGCTCAGTATGCTTTCACAGACAGCCCAGGACTACCTTTCCAAGGCTGTCACTACCCACAAGCTGGGCCCTCCCATAAGAAACCTGTGATGAAACTGGTCCACAGTCTTATTCAAAGGCCAATCTAATACAGGAATTCGTCCACCAACCAGGTTTCCACTTCTCAGGAAAGGAGAGATTTTTTTTTTAATTTAATTTAATTTTATTTTTTTTTAATTTTATTTTCTAAGTTTATTTTAATTTACGTACAAAATCATTTCCCCTTTCCCATTTCCTCACTCCCCGAAAGTCCCATAAGCCCCCTTCCCTCCCTCCTTTCCCCATTCAACCCCCTATCGCTTCTCTGTCATGGCATTCCCCTACATCCAGTCTTTCCAGGACCAGGGGGTCTCTCCTTCCATCTTCTTGGAAATCTATTGATAAGCGAATTGTGTCTAGGCTATTCCGAGATTCTGGGTTAATATCCTCTTATCAGTGACTGCATACCATGTGTGTTCTTTTGTTATTGGGTTACCTCACTAAGGGTGATATTTTCAAGTTCTGACCATTTGCCTAGGAATTTCGTGAATTCATTGTTTTTAATTGTAGAGTAGTATTCCATTGTGTAAATATATCACATCTTCTGAATCCATTCCTCCGTTGAGGGATATCTGGGTTCTTTCCAGCTTCTGGCTATTATAAATAAGGCTGCTATGAACATAGTGGAACATGTGTCCTTATTGCATGCAGGTAAAGGCTCTGGGTATATGCCCAGGAGTGGTATAACAGGATCCTCCGGGAGTGTCATGCCCAGTTTTCTGAGGAACCGCCAGACTGCTTTCCAGAGTAGTTGTACCAGCTTGCAATCCCACCAGCAGTGGAGGAGTGTTCCTCTTTCTCCACATCCTCACCAACAACTGCTGTCTCCTGTGTTTTTGATCTTAGCCATTCTGATTGGTGTGAGATGGAATCTCAGGGTTGTTTTGATTTGCATTTCCCTAATGACTAAGGATGATGAACATCTCTTTAGGTGCTTCTCAGCCATTAGATATTCTTCAGGTGAGAACTCTTTGTTTAGCTCTGTACCCCATTTTTTAATAGGGTTACTTGGCTCTCTGGAGTTTAACTTCTTGAGTTCTTTGTATATATTGGATATTAGCCCTCTGTCGGATGTAGGGTTGGTAAAGATCATTTCCCAGTTAGTTGGCTGCAGCTTTGTCTTTTTGACAGTGTCTTTTGCCTTGCAAAACCTTTGTAATTTAATGAGGTCCCATTTGTCAATTCTTAATCTTAGAGCTTAAGCTATTGGAGTTCTATTCAGGAAATTCTTCCCTGTGCCCATATGTTCAAGGTTCTTCCCTAGTTTCCTTTCTATTAGTTTCAGTGTGTCTGGTTTTATGTGGAGATCCTTGATCCACTTGGAATTGAGCTTAGTGCAAGGAGATAAGAATGGGTCAATTTGCATTCTTCTGCATGTTGACCTCCAGTTGAGCCAGCACCATTTGTTGAAAAGGCTATCTTTTTCCACTGGATGGTTTTAGCTCCTTTGTCAAAGATCAAGTGACCATAGGAGTGTGGATTCATTTCTGGGTCTTCAAATTCTGTTCCATTGATCTACATGCCTGTCACTGTACCAATACCACGCGGTTTTTAACACTATTGCTCTGTAATACAGCTTGAGGTCCAGGAAACTGATTCCCCCAGAGGTTCTTTTACTCTTGAGAATAGTTTTAGCTATCCTGGGTTTTCTGTTATTCCAGATGAATTTTTGAATTGCTCTTTCTAACTCTATGAAGAATTGAGTTGGTATTTTGATGGTGATTGTATTGTATCTGTATATTGCTTTTGGCAAGATGGTCATTTTTACTATATTATTCCTGCCAATCCATGAGCATGGCAGATTTTTCCATCTTCTGAGGTCTCCTTCAATTTCTTTCTTCAGAGACTTGAAGTTCTTGTCATACAGATCTTTCACTTGTTTGGTTAGAGTCACACCAAGATACTTTATATGGTTTATGGCTATCGTGAAGGGTATCATTTCTCTTACTTCTTTCTCAGCCTGCTTATCCTTTGAGTATAGGAAGGCTACTCACTTGCTTGAGAATCTCAGGCCAATCTCTCTTATGAATATCGATGCAAAAATACTCAATAAAATTCTTGCCAACCGAATCCAAGAACACATCAAAACGATCATTCACTACAATCAAGTAGGCTTCATCCCAGGGATGCAGGGATTGTTCAATATAAGGAAATCCATCAATGTAATCCACTATATAAACAATCTCAAAGAAAAAAACCACATGGTCATCTCATTAAATGCTGAGAAAGCATTTGACAAAATTCAGCATCCTTTCATGCTAAAGGTCTTGGAAAGATCAGGAATTCGAGGCCCATATCTAAACATAGTAAAAGCAATTTACAGCAAACTGGTAGCCAACATCAATCTGAATGGAGAGAAACTTGAAGCAATCCCACTGAAATCAGGGACTAGACAAGGCTGCCCTCTCTCTCCATATCTTTTCAATATAGTACTTGAAGTTCTAGCTAGAGCAATTAGACAACAAAAGGAGGTCAAAGGGATACAAATTGGAAAGGAAGAAGTCAAACTATCACTATTTGCAGATATGATAGTATACTTAAGCGACCCAAAGAACTCCACCAGAGAACTCCTACAGCTGATAAGGAGAGACTTTTCAAAGTGACAAAATATTGACTGTCGCATATTCATTTATTTCAAGTTCCTGCCTTTCTTACAAAGAGGACCTCTCCAGGAAGTTTCAGAATTGTATCTCTCCTGCCCTGCCCTATTCTGTCCAGTCCTGTCCTTTCCTCTAAACAGTTTTGCATGTGTTTCTATCACTGTTTTACAATTAGCCTGTAATAGATGATGATTGTACAAAAGTAGAAATAAGAACTAAGGTTAAGTATAATCACCCATAACTGTTAATATTGATAATCTATAATAATAATAAAAAAACAGTTTAGACATTGACATTAAAAAGGCAAGAAGTGCACAGCACAGGGTGACAGAAGAAGAAAGGCTAGAAGAAAAGTGATGGTATTGGTTAGGCGTACATTTTTTTTAATTGGATATTTATTTATTTACATTTCAAATATTATCCCTTTTCCCAGTTTCCCCTCTGCAAAGCCCCTATACCATGCCCCTTACCCTGCTTCTATGAAGGTACTTCCTCACCCACTCACTCACTCCTGCCTTCCTGCCCTAGCATTCCTCTACACTGGAGCATTAAGTCTTCACAGGACCAAGGGCCTCTCTTCCCATTGATGCCAGAAAAGGTCGTTCAGCTCCTTTAGGCCTTCTCCAATCTCTTCCCTTGGGGTCCCCATCCTCAGTCAAATGGTTGACTGTGAGCATCGACATCTGTATTAGTCATGATCTGGCATTGCCTCTCAGGAGACAGCTATATCAGGTTCCTGTCAGCAAGCACTTTTTGGTATCCGCAATAGTGTCTGGGTTTGGTGTCTGCATGTGGGATGGATCCCCAGATGGGGCAATCTCTGTATGGTCTTTTCTTCAATCTCTGCTCCACACTTTGACCCTCTCTTTCCTTTAGACAGGCACAATTCTGGGTTAAAATTTTGGAGATGGTTGGGTTGCCCCATCCCCTCAACTGGGGGCCATACCTAACCTCTGTATATGGTCTCCACAGGCTCTCTGTCCCATTTTTGGATATTTCAGCTAATATCATCCCTGTGGAGTCCTGGGAGGCTCTTGCTTTCCTGACATCTGGGACTTTCTGGTTGCTATTCCAATTCCCCACACCTCTGTTTAATATCCTGACCCTCCTTATATTTTTGTTTTTCTTAAAATGAAGTCATTATGCTTAAGACCAAACACAACTATAAAAAAGTATGGTGTAGGATAAAGTGTTTAATGCACACACATATATAGTTAAACAAACACATGTATGCACATAAGCACCACCTCTATTTGTACAGTAATAACCTTTATATATATTTTCAGCATTAACAATTTAATATTGAGGTGATTTAATGAGCACCCAGAAGGGCAACACGACTCCTTCCAGACCTCAGAGACACTATACTTAGCTTCAAAAAATGACAAGTATGATAAGAGTGTTAAGACCAAGAAATTTAATGGAAAAAATTCACGACGGAGTATATCATTCCTGCTAAGAAGTTCTTGAATAGCTTGTAAAATACAACAAATATGAACTACTGTCATTTCTTTTTACTAATAATATATTTTTTTAATCTGTCTATGTTCCTTTCCTGTTGCCATTCTGTACATGCTTTTTTACTTAAAAACACATGGACATTAGGAAATAGATAAAGAGCTAAAAACAAACACAAAAACAAAAAATTAAAACTAACAACAAAAAACTCATCCACCATGTATCTAATATCAAAAAAGAAGTTTGAATCTTTTTTTTATTATTTTCTAAGTTTTTTTTTTATTTACATTCCAAATGATTTCCCCTTTCCCATTTCCTCCCTTCCCGAAAGTCCCATAAGTCTCCTTCTCTCCCTCTGTTCCCCATTCAACCCTCTTTCGCTTCTCTGTCATGGTATTCCCCTACATCCAGTCTTTCTAGGACCAGGGGTCTCTCCTTCCATCTTCTTGGAAATCTATTGATATGTGAGTCGTGTCTTGGGTATTCTGAGATTCTGGGTTAATATCCCCTTATCAGTGACTGCATACCATGTGTGTTCTTTTGTGATTGGGTTACCTCACTAAGGATGATATTTTCAAGTTCTGACCATTTGCCTAGGAATTTCGTGAATTCATTGTTTTTAATTGCAGAGCAGTACTCCATTGTGTAAATATACCACATCTTCTGAATCCTTTCCTCCATTGAGGGACATCTGGGTTCTTTCCAGCTTCTGGCTATTATAAATAAGACTGCTATGAGCTTAGTGGAGCATGTGCCCTTATTTCATGCAGGGGAAGCCTCTGGGTATATGCCCAGGAGTGGTATAGCCGGATCCTCCGGGAGTGTCATGCCCAGTTTTCTGAGGTACCGCCAGACTGCTTTCCAGAGTGGTTGTACCAGCTTGCAATCCCACCAGCAGTGGAGGAGTGTTCCTCTTTCTCCACATCCTCGCCAACAACTGCTGTCTCCTGTGTTTTTGATCTTAGCCATTCTGACTGGTGTGAGGTGGAATCTCAGGGTTGTTTTGATTTGTATTTCCCTAATGAAAAGTTTTAATCTTATATATAAACTGAATCTTTGCAGCCCCATAGGAAGAACAACGATATGAACCATCAGTAACTCTAGAGCTCCCAGGGACTAAACCACCAACCACAGAGTATACATGGAGGGATCTATGGCTCCAACTGCATATATAGCAGAGGATGACCTTGTTGGACATCAATGAATAGAGAGGCCCTTAGTCCGTTGGAGGCTTGATTCCCTAGTGTAGGGGAATGCCAGGACAGGGAAGTAGGAGTGGGTGGGTTAGTGAGCAGGGAGAGGGGGGATGAAATGGGGAGTGTTGGAGGGGAAAAGGAGGAAAGGGGATAATATTTGAAATGTAAATAAAGAAAATATCTAATAAAAACACTATACAATAATAAATGGTGTTTGCTTTTGTGAAAGAACATAGGTAAGTAGGTAATGTCTGAGTGGATTGCTTGAATCCATAGTCATAACATTAACTGAAAAATGTATACTATACTATATATAGTAACAAGCTAATAGCTGAGGCTTAAAATATTGATAACACAAAATAATGCCTAGTCTTTAAAACAGAATTCCTGCATATGTATAGATGATAAAATAAAATTACTTTTCAAAAATTATAAACTGTTTTGATATAATTGTTCCATGAAGAAGAACAAACTCTTTTGTATATTTACCCAAGGTCATAATACCTAGCATGATACAGCTTTCCCTTGCTCACCCATAAACTATAAGCTTAGTTCAATGGGGTTTTGTTCTGAGGTCTCCCCTCCCTTATTCCATTTAATATCCATGAACAGAGGATTTGGCTCCATTCCACTTCCTGGTACCCCCTTCAATCTTTGAACCGTACATTTTGTATCTTTTCTTTCTAACCTTGATACACTTGATCAAAACATATTTTGATATTGCCTTTGTACAACTTTGCTGCCAAAATTTCTAAAGGCATGCTTCTGATTTTTTTGTACTTACTTCATTCCAAAATAATCACAATACATATCAAATACAAGCAAACAAGCACAAATCTGCATTTCTTCTGTATCATGTATATGGTCGAGAATGTGCAAATCATACCCACTAAAATCTGGTTGAAAAGTTTAGGGTTTTTTTTTGATGCACTAATGCACTTTATGAGTCATAACATGACACTTTAGAATCATTATTCCTCTAAGAGTCAGCCTGCAGATCGAGTTCAGTGATCAGGATAAGGGAGCAAGTACAGCAGTTGACAAGTTCAGTATCACAGCTTATTAAGTCATGGCTCAGCACCCTAGCTGGTACTGCAAAAGTGAATGTGGGGGTTGCAGAACTTTGAAAATAGTAAAGCATTTTTGAGCATGCATTGCCAAATAATTAATTTAACAACAAAGCAATGAATTTAAAGGTTCTGGAAGGTCCCATCTGCATAACATCACAATATATCTCTTCAAGATTGCATGTGAACACACAACATTATAGATTCTACTGTGCATATAGTCCCACTATGCAGCAACATCACAGCTCTGACAGTTTTGTAATAGTTTTCTCACTATGGTTCTCTAGGACAACGTGAAACCACACATGCTCATCCTTCCTTCTTCATTTATCTCATCATCATCATCATCATCATCATCTGTATCATCATCTTCGGGTTTAAGCTATTATCTTGAGACTTTATGCTTCCAAATAAAATTTAGCACTTTTTATTTCTGTGAAGCATACCATTTGCACATTCATTTTGACTGAAATTCTAGTAAACCTGTACATGGTTTTGATATCATAGCTATTTTCAAAATATTAATTCTTCTAATTTAATGAGAATAGAAAGCTTTACTTCTGATGTTTTCTGATGCTCCTTTCTTCACTCCTTTTCCCGTTCATATTTCTTTTTAGTTTTATTAAAAATAAATTTTTCATATAATATACTCTAATTATGGGTTCCCCTTCCTTGACTCCTCTCAGTATCTCCTCACCTCTCCTCTCATCTGTATTTACCCCATTTCTTTCTCATCTTAGAAAAAAAAAGATATCTAAGACATAATAACATAAAATTAAATATGATAAAACAAAAGCAAACCAATCAGAATGGAATAAAACAAAGGAATATAGGGAAAAGACCAAAGGAAAAAAAAGCATTTGCACACACACACACACACACTCATACAAACACACACCATCTTAGTCAGTGTTTCTATTCTTGCACAAACATCATGATCAAGAAGCAAGTTGGGGAGAAAAGGGTTTGTTCAGCTTACACTTCCACACTGCTGCTCATCACCAAAAGAAGTCAGGACTGGAACTCAAGCAGGTCAGGAAGCAGGAGCTGATGCAGAGGCCATGGAGGGATGTTACTTGCTGGCTTGCTTCCCCTGGTTTGCTCAGCTTATTTTCTTATAGAATCCAAGACTACTAGCCCAGGAATGGTACCACCCACAATGGGCCCTCCCATCCTTGATCACTAATTGAAAAACTGCCTTAGAACTGGATCTCATGGAGGCATTTCCTCACATGAAGCTCCTTTGTTTGTGATACCTCCAGCTTGGGTCAAGTTGACACACAAAACCAGCCTGTATACACATAAATAAATACACCTATAGACAGAGAGACATACAAAAGCAAAGATCTATTCTTTTTTGTTTTATTCCTTACATTATTTATTCATTACATCCTGATCACTGCCTCCCCTTCTCCTCCCAGTCACTCCCTCACACATCTCCCCCCATCACTCTTCCCATCCTCTGCTAAGAAGGAGAGGCTCTTGGTCCTATGAAGGCTCGGTGCACCAATGTAGGAGAATGCCAGGGTGGGGAGGTAGCAGTGGGTGTGTGGGTGGGTGGGTGAGCATCCTCATAGAAGCGGGGCGGGGGGAGGATGAGGATTGGATAGGGGCTTTCCAGATGGGAAACTGGGATAGAGGATAACATTTGAAATGTAAATAAATAAAATATCTAATAAAAAAAAGAAGAGAAATCAATAAAATAAAATTAAGGCCCCAGAAAAACATTATGAGACAAAGAACCTCTACAGATGCCATTGAGTTTGTTTTCTGTTGGGCATCTACTGATGGAGAAATAAAGAATATTTTCTTTCCCCACTGAGACTCCCATGGAGAAAGTTGTTTGTTTGTTTTTTTTTTGTTTTTGTTTTTGTTTTTTAAGTAGTTATCAACTAGAGGTAGCTTCTGGTTTGGGATGGGCAAGTGACGACTTCTACTTTCAGCTGTAGGACTCCTTCTGGTGCAGATCTGTAAGTTCATATTGTGTTGGTTCTGCTCTGTATAGAAGGCCTTTGTTCCCTGGTGTGCTGAATGCCCTCTGAAGCTTACATTGTTTCTGCCACCTCTTTTGCAGGATTTCCTGAGTCTGGAGGGGGGTGATTTAGTGGAGATTATTTTCCAAATAACACATGATTGTTGGAAACTTCACAAATGACTGTAGAAATGTTGATCAAAACTACATTGAGATTGCTGCTGACCCATTTCAGAATGGTAGCCATTCAGAAATTCAGATGAAGATTTATGTATTGTTGGTAAAGATGAAAGTTTGTACAGCCATAAGGAAATCAGAATTGAGGTCCTTAAAACTCTAACAATAAAGAAGCCATAGAGTCTTACAACACCAATTCTGAGTATTTACAAAAGGACTACCAGCTTACACGTCACAGAGAGACTTTCATATTAATATTTACTACAAAGTTATTTATCGTTCTAAATTAAAGAAACAACCTAAATATTCACCAAAAGAAGAATTGCTAAGTAAAATGTTGAATATAAACACAATGAGATACTTTGAAGATTGAAAATTAATCAAGTTATGTTATTTTCAAGATGTAACTGGATATAATGTCATTGCACATTGTTCAATTTTGTTTTATTTTGTAGGGGAATGATCCCCAACATTTAAACTCATTTCTACTTTTTTGAGAAAACCTTTTGTGAGAAATTCTGTTCTTACCTGATATAGTAATTTTATTACTACCATGAGAACTTTTCTTTATTTTCCTTGTTTCTGCCTGCTTTGGTGAAGCTACTTTGCCATTGCTCTAAAACTGAAAACTAGGGACAAAGGATGTACTTGTAATAGGAGCTCCTCGCACTCACGTTCTGCACACAGTAAGGCCAAGTCCAGTAGGTATGAAGTGATTTTCATTAGTATTCAAAAAACTGACCCCTTCTTCCCCCCCCCCTTTCTCTTTCCGCCACCATCTTGCCCTTTCCTCTCTCAATAAACCTCAAGAGGAACGTTTGGCCTGGTGTGATATTTCTGGAGCTGTCAGACGGTCGCAATATTGGTGCCGAAACCTGGGAATTGTTACACAGCGGAGCTTCAGAGTCCAGGCCACTTTCACCACCCAGTGCAACGGTAAAGCCACTGCTGCTGCTACCGCCACCGCTAAAGAACCGACGCCATGTGGACCGCTGCTGCTGCTGCCAAAGCTAGGGAACGGACGCCACGTGGTCGACTGCCACCGCCATCACTGCGAGCAGCCACTGCTACACCACGTGGACTCCATCCGTTGGCACCCACTCTCACCCATCACGAGGATTTCCACTGCTGTACAGACCATCACTGCTGCCGCCGCCATCGCTGTGAGACTCACAGACATCTACCAAGTGAGCTGTGCCACAGCAGCCCATCACATGGTGCTGGCCTCCGGCCACACCGACCACCTGGTTCTTCACTTCCTGCTATCAAACTACAGAAACCTGAAGCATATTAATTGGACATTCCACTCCAAGACAACTATTGTCATAGAAGTATGGTACCTTAAAATTGTCTTAGAGATATAACAAGATCTTCATCAAGAGGAAAATAATAGTCCAGTTGCCATCTGCACCCAGGAGCTAGGACCGTTCCACAGTCCTCTGTACACAGGTCCCTCCAGGAGAGAGCTGCTCTCCCAGGAGTGCTCTCACACCCAGGCTCAGAGGTGAGATTGCCACTTTCTCTCCAATAACTGTCTAAAGCTGGACCGGCAATGAGCGCACAGTGCACAGGAACAGTGGAGCAGCTGGAACAGGATCCTTCCAGTCACCGTCTAAACCCAGAGCTAAGGTTGTTCAATAGCCCTCTGTATAGAGAGTCAGCCAAGAGAGAGCTGGTCTCCCAGGAGTGTTGACACGGGCCTACAAGAGGGACAAGTCCAAGCCAGAGACAGCAAGAGCAACTAACACCAGAGATAACCAGATGGAGAAAGGCAAGCGCAAGAACCTTACCAACAGAAACCAAGGCTACTTGGCATCATCACAACCCAGTTCTCCCACCACAACAAGTCCTAGATACACCAACACACTGGAAAAACAAGGTTTGGATTTAAAATCATATTTCATGATGCTGTTAAAGGATTTTAAGAAGGACATAAATAACTCCCTTAAAGAAATACAGGAGAGGGAGCTGGAGAGATGGCTCAGCAGTTAAGAGCACTGACTGCTTTTCCAAAGGTCCTGAGTTCAAATCCCAGCAACCACATGGTGGCTCACAACCATCCGTAAAGAGATCTGATGCCCTCTTCTGGTGCATCTGAAGATAGCGACAGTGTACTCACATATAATAATAAATAAATCTTTAAAAAAAAAAAAAGAAATACAGGAGAACACAGATAAACAGCTAGAAGCCCTTAAAGAGGAAACACAAGAATCCTTTAAAGAAATACAGGAGAATACAGGTAAATGGCAAGAAGCCCTTAAAGAGGAAACACATGAATCCCTTAAAGAAATACAGGAGAACACAGGTAAACAGTGAGAAGCCCTTAAAGAGGAAACACAAGAATCCCTTAAAGAAATACAGGAGAAAGCGGGTAAACAGCTAGAAGCCCTTTATAACAAAACACAAGAATCCCTTAAAGAAATACAGGAGAATGTGGGTAAACAGCTAGAAGTCCTTAAAGAGAAAATACAAGAATCCCTTAAAGAATTGCAGGAAAAAGCAAACAAACAAGTAAAGGAATGGAGCAAAACCATGCAGGATCTAAAAATGGAAGTAGAAACAATAAAGAAATCACAAAGTGAATCAACCCTGGAGATTGAAAACCTAGGAAAGAGAACAGGAGATGCAAGCACCACCAACAGAACACCAACAGATAGAAGACAGAATCTCAGGTGCAGAAGATACCATAGAAAACGTTGACACAACAGTCAAAGAAATGCAAAAAGCAAAAAGCTCCTAACCCAAAACATCCAAGAAATTCAGGACACAATGAGAAAAAGACAAAACCTAAGGATAATAGGTAGAGAAGAAAGCAACGATTACCAACTTGAAGGGCCAGTAAATGTTTTCAACAAAATTATAGAAAACTTCTCTAACCTAAAGAAAGAGATGCACATAAACATACAAGAGGCCTAAAGAACTCCAAATAGATTGGACCAGAAAAGAAATTCCTCCTGTCACATAATAGTCAAAACACCAAATGCACAAAGCAAAGAATATAAAGCAGTAAAGGAAAAGGTAAAGTAACATATAAAGACAGGCCTATCAGAATTACACCAGACTTCTCACCAGAGTCTACGAAAGCTAGAAGGTCCTGGGCAGATGTCACAAAGTTCCTAAGAGAATACAAATGCCAGCCAAGACTACCATACCCAGCAAAACTCTCAACTAACATATATGGAGAAACCAAGATATTCCATGACAAAATGAAATTTATACAATATCTTCCTAGAAATCTAGCCCTACCAAGGGTAATAGATGGAAAATTTCTACACAAGGAAGAGAAAAACTACACCCTAGAAAAATTAATTAATAAAGGAATTGTCTTTTAACAAATCCAAAAGAAGAAAGCTGCAAAAGCATAATTCTACCTCTAGTAACAAAAATAACAAGAAGCAACAACTTTTGCTTAATATCTCTTAATATCAATGGACTCAACTCCCCAATAAAAAGACTGGATCTGAAAACAGTACCCAACATTTTGCTGCATACAAGTAGTACACCTCAGTGAAAAAGACAGACACTACTTCAGAGTAAAAAGCTGGAAAACAATTTCATAATTCTCCTTTCTGGTTCCTTTCATGATTCTTTTTCCTTCACTCAATGTATGATAGCTTAATCCCAATTCAACCTTAGGAGGAAGGTTCTCTGTAATATGCTATTAAGAGGTATTCAGATAACAAGCACTTTCTTCTCATAACATGTTCATCTCTTTTAAAAGGGCTTGTGAAGACATGACACCTTCCATGCTGTCTTTCACATGACACTACTAAGTTCATTTGAGTTGAATGATACAGCATCAGGGTCTATTGCTGATTTATTTTGATACCTTCTAATCTTGCATTTTCTGCAGGATGTGAGCTCAGTCATCATGTTAGTTGAAGATGCCCTTCTCACATTTTGATGGGATTTGCCAGCTGTTTATTCAGGTGTACACTCTTTTCTCAAACATTTGAGTGACCAGCTTATAGACATACTGTGGTAGGGTGCTAATTCTTATCATAGCTATGAAGATGTAGGAACAGTATTTTCTTGGTTTCTTAATATCCAAATAATTTGTTTCTCGTGTAATGTAGGCACTCATCTTTCTCTAAAGCCTTATTTTCAGAAGCTTTACTGAACCACAATTTATTGTTTCAATTAGATTAAACAATATGTTGAAAGAGCAACAGTTCCCATATGTTCCTGGTGACAGTGTTTGGCTTCATCCGAGAAGTAGCCCTCATTTTTTTACCTGATTGGCTTGGCAGTTCATATCTTGTTCCACACCTTTTGCTTACCTTCCTCTGTTCCAGTCTCCTACATTTTAATTTTAACACCCCTTTTAGCTGAGTTTCTTTCACTGAGTCATAAGAAGACTCATAAGCAGAATAAAGTCTTCAGCATAGATCCTTTGATCCATCATGCTGGTGACTTTATAATAAGCAGGGTCATGAAAATACCTGTAGCTAAGAGTGCACAGTGATAGGACAGTCTTGTGCAAAAAAGAGGAGAGAGGCTTCACCAGAAACCAGTGCTGCTAGAACCTTGGTGTCTAGCCTGCTGCCTCCTAAATGCAAGATCACAAATTTTTGTTGCTCAAGTCATCTAGCCATTTTATTGCATTGTCTGTAGTTTTTCTCATAGTATTTTAAAAAATAATTTCTTTAACATTAATGTGTTGGTATGTGCTGCATTAACAAAAATGCACATATTAAGTTGACAATCCACAGAAACTTATTTTATTGATTTGGAATTTTTTCTTTCTCTTTTTTTTTTCCTTTTTCTTCCCCTCAGCTACCTTCTCAGTATCCTGAGTGATGGAGGGTGGCTTCCTGAGGTTGCTCAGGATTTCTTTTCTGTCTTTGTTCTTATTGCATTTTACAAGAACTCCTGTCAGATTACCTCAGGTCTTACCCTAGCATCCTTACTTAACTTAATCCCTTCCCTTAGGAGTCTTGGTCCACGGGGTCCCATTGGAGCATAGGATGTTGACATATTTGTTGTTGCTATTGTTTTAACAGAGAACACAATTCATACCAAGGTTCACAACTGTCTCACAGATTTCTGAGCTAAAGATTCTTTCTTTCTTTGGCTTTGAAAGTATCAAATATTTTATATTTTAAATTTGTGTTTATTCTATTTCACACATTCATTGTCCTGGAACTCATTTTGGAGCAATCTTGATATTTCTGAATCTCTGCATTTAGTTCTGTATGCTGATAGAATCTCTCAATTGATTTCTAGCTCTGCTCTCTATATCTCTTCTGGGCCAATTCTTCTTGGTAGATCACTGGTTTCTACTTTGAATCATCAACTCTGAATTGTCAAATCTTTGACAAAATATGGTTTTGTTTGTACAATTTTTACTTAACATTTTTAATGTATTAAATATGTTTTTTAACTCATGAGTTTTGCTTGTTTTATAGACTTTGGTTATATTCTAGACACTCGTGCAATGTTTTTCAATAAACTTCCTTGTATATTCTTCAATTCAAATAAAATCTATGTAGCATCAATAAAAAAAAAACCTGACACAATATCCATTTACATGCGGAAAATATTAACTGGTCCTAGTGGGTTACCAAATAAAAGTTAAGAAAAAAGAGTGGGAGCTGACATGGAGAGAGTTCAAAGAGAGAAATGTGGGTGTAGATATGATTATAATTTATTGTGTCTATATGTGAACATTTCAATATAAAAGACAAAATTTCAAAATGAAAACTAGGGTTTTCATTTATTACTTTGTTTAGATTCTTGGGCTCAACATGTACAGAAACTTTTCCCAATACTGTTCTGAACTCATTCTTATATGGGTTTCTTCATCATTTCAATACTACAGAAAGCAAATATCACAATTTTGAAGACTCATTGGCAAAAAAATACAAAAAAAACATTGTTCTACTTGATATGTCAATGAAACATTTATGGCTTAATAAAAATCTAAATTTACATTAAAATACAAATATCTCATTTCACCCTTATTGAGGACTTATTACTATGAATCAATAGATTTTCTTTAAATCAAAATAGACATGTTAACATGAATGCCATAAGACTGAACAAATATATGAATACATGCGTTCAGGCACATACACATGTGTGTTAATTGATTGCCACAAACTCCTTCAAACTTCAGGAAAAAAATTATTACATCATGGACAGCTATGTAGAATATGTGAGTACTACATACTACACTACCAAGAGGTAGTGAAAGTAACATGAAGAATGTACACATACTTTTCCAATAGCTCAATAGGACTGTATTATAATGCAGTCACATTGGGCTAGAAAGTAAACTCTTTCTGCCTATAGTCCTTGAAAAGAGAATGTGATTTATGGTATACAACACAACATAGGGAAGCAATGTGTGGCTGCCATTTAAATGAAATGGTGTGGACACACTTTTCCTCTATCAATAAACTTCTTTGTGGTCTATTTGTCTAAAATTTGGCATTCCTTCACACATGTTAGAAAATAACCCAATATATGTTACCTCCAAGTTTATGTTCTGGGAATCAGAGGAGTGAGCTATGTACTGGCTCTCATAAGCCTTGGGAAGCTACTTGTATTCAGGTTTCATCTATGACTTACAGTTTTGAATTTGGGCCCATAACAACACTATGCATGCATAATTAACTATATAACTGCCTAATTTTTAAATCCACAGATGTTTTATATTGAAAGAAAATATTGACAAAGTAAAGATCTCTCAGTGTGAATGCTGCCTATTGAGAGTTGGCATTAAGTTTGTCCATAATTTTATGAACATATTGTGAAGAAGGCAAGGTAATTCAAGGAGAAAAGCTTTCTGGGAGCAGGAAAGAAACAGATACATGAGCATGAGAACAGCAGACGGTGTACATAGGAAGAGGTGACTGTACAAAGGGAGGTGTTGAAGCCTATTGTTGCAAACCAGGATTCGAGAAGAATAAAACTGAATGTATACAATGTTGGCAAATTGCCAGGAAGGTTTTTTCAGGCCACATATAAACACTGAAGAAAGATACTATAAGTATTTTAAAGATTTGAGAAGGACGTAAAAACATATTCACATTGTAGGGATGAATGATAAATTAGAAATTTTAAATTGAGTCATTAAAGAGCAAGGTAGTTAAAATTACCATTACAAATATAGTTCATTAAGTTGCCTAGGCTAAGCTTTTTATCTACATAATTTTTAGTAAATGTACAAAATGCAAAATAGATAGCATTTCAGAAAATGTCATAATTTATATTAAAATTAATAAAATAATGGACTAACTTTATTCTTTGTTTTGTTCACTCATGCTTTAACAACAAAACAAGTGTAAGTCAAAAAGGAACTGTTTTTCAGTTTCAAAAATTATGAGAAATGCATGCTTAGTTTTATTCTTGAAAGACTGTGTTCTTAGTATTAAAAGTCTACCCACCTATTTTCTTCATCTATATTTAGTGCTATTCATCTCAAACAAAGAAGCTAACTCTAGTACTCTGCTATAATATGCTTTGGCATATTAATTGCATAATGTGTAATTTTAATGAGAATAGTATTATTCATTTCATTTTATTATATAGCTTCAATAATCCTGTATGAACCATCACTGCAATTTAATTTTCTATTGTAAGCACTATTAATTAATTCTTTTATAAGTGAATTTTAGAACGGTCTCTGTCTTATCTACATTTATCATGCCATAAGATTTTTTAAAAATTATTTGTGCAAGGTTATACTTTATTGATATAAAGGGAAGATGAAAGTGCACTAAATAAGGAAAAACCTTAATGTAGCATAATTTTATTAAATAAAATAAATGGAAGCAAATCTTCATATATATTATATGTATACATGTATATTTGCTATATTATACATATAGAATATAGAATATAGAATGCATATTATACATAATATGTGAATATAAGACAAAATATAAATTATATTTTTACTATTTATGCCAAGAGACTGAATAAATATATATAAATACATTAGTGCTGGTGCCTATACATTTAATATGTAAAACGGTGCTACAGCATCCTTGATATTCATCCTTAATGGGGTACTTCAAAACAAGTAAATCAATCTACTTACAGACTATTGGATCATTAAGGGACACAGCCAGCAGTGTCCTATTTTCAGTGTAACTAAACATATCTTGCCTCTGTTCCTGTTGCTCACCGTCTTAGTTGAGTCTGAGTGATGTGACTGAGAATTGGTATGAGATCCTGCCCTAGTGTGCACTTGCCTTTCCCATGCTCAGGCTTAATGGGGAGTGATAAAATCTCAGGCTGTCTACCCAAACTTGTCCTAATAGCGTGCATCTGGCAGAGGCAGACATGTGACAATGTATTTTTCTGGAGTAACTTTATATGCATATCAGTGTTGCACCGCAGGCCAAAGAGATGAAGAAAAGGAATATAAGGAAGAAATAAACAGCTTATCTTCTTTAATTTGCAGTGTATCATTTTTCAAAACATGTAAGCCCATCATAAAGTTAGAAAAATGACTGTGAAACAACATTTAAATCATTCAAATTTTGAGGTAATATATTCACATAAATCTACCACAGCTGTAAAATATTGTTATCATCAAATGAAAAATATCTAATGTTTCTACTTTCCCCCCTGGCTCCCACAATGGGTTATGCATGAATCCTCTTATGTAGAGCTCTTAGTGCTTAGGCTAGGGAAATTTAAAGAGTTTCAAGAAAACTGCAAGAATGATCTTTTTTTTTTTTTTCTTCTCTCTGTCAGATTTCAAATATCTCCTGCATGGCTTGCTTAAGTATTTTAACATTTTCATCACATTAACATTTTATGAGAAATTATTTTGGAAGCATATATTTTTTGTAGTTTGAGAAGCAAAAGTTCAGATAATTACTTCAATAAGCTTAAAATACAGAGAATGTTCTACCTCTATTTCATAAAATTGTTCACTTGATGGTAATGTCAGAAGTTCAAGGTTATAAATTAAGGATGCTTCAGTGCTTTTTAGAAGAGTGAAAAAAATGCTCACAGGAGGAAATATGGAGACAAAGTGTGGAGCAGAGACTGAAGGAAAGGCCATGCAGAGATTGCCCCACATAGGGATCCATCCCGTATACAGCCGCCACCAAACCTGGACTCTATTGAGGATGCCGTGAAGTACTTGCTGATAGAAGCTTGATACGGCTGTCTCCTGAGAGGCTCTGCCAGAGCCTGACAAATACAGAGGAGGAAGCTCGCAGCCAACCATTGGACTGACCTTTGGGGTCCCCGAAGGAAGAGACTGAGAAGGGACTGAAAGAGCTGAAGGGGTTTGCAGCCCCATGGAGAGAGCAACAGTGTCAACAGGCCTGAGCCCCCTGAGCTTCCAGGGACTGGTCTGCCAACCAAAGAATGGACATGGAGGGACCCATGGTGCTGGTCACATATGTGGCAGAAGATGGCCTTGTTGGACATCAGTGGGAGGAGAGGCCCTCGGGCCTGAGAGTGTTCAATGCCCCAGTGTAGGGAAATGCCAGGGGAAAGAGGGGATAGTGGGTTTCCAAAGGGGAGACCTGGAAAGGGGAAAAGATTTGAAATGTACATAAAGAAAATATCCAAAAACAAACAAACAAAAACAAAACAAAACAAAAAACCAACCAAAAAAGAAATGTTTCTAAGTATTTCTTAAACAGAACATACTCTCTTTTGTCTTTTTACAAGATGATTTTGCATTACTTTAGAGGCTCATACACTATATTTTGATCATATTTCCCTCCATAACTACCCCATTACTGTCTTTCATCTTGGTGTCCATTCCACCTCAAGTTTTTTTTCCTTCCCTCAGAGTCCTGTTTGTGTTGACCAAATCACTTTTGAGTAGTTCCACAATGCAGTATGGTGTGTAGAGTTACAGATTTCATATCATTATAAGAGGAGAAAGTGACTTCCCTTCTCCCAGAAGATATTAATGCTCATAGCTCCTCACCTAATGTCAGGATTTTGTGCCCATTGCCACACTTCCATGCAGGTTCTCTCTCTCTCTCTCTCTCTCTCTCTCTCTCTCTCTCTCTCTCTCTCTCTCTCTCTCTCTTCCTCCCTTTCTTTCATTCCTTCTTTCTTTCTGTTTTCCCTGATTTAATTATCTCTTTGGAAAAGCAGAAAGTGATTTAGATCAAAGTGTTAGAGTTGCTTCATTACAGTCTCCAAGATTCCAAAATAAATTTTATATTAAACCATTATGTTCCATGATCTTATTTTTTATCTATCCTTACAATGAGAGTATAAAATAATCCAATATAAAGATAATTTTAAAATGAGAATAAATTTACTTTGTAGATATCTTCATACACACAGGGAGTGGGAATACCATCGTAACATCACTGTATGTTGTGTGCTTTCTTGCAGTCAACACATTTGTTCAGAATCTCAGTCATTCCTATAATGTGTTTAGAAATAAACGATGCTTGTACTCAATGAAAATTCAAAGAAAGTAAAATAAACTGATTCATTAAAAGGAAAGTGAAAATGCTTCCTTCCAGGTTATGTCTAATTCAATTATTTATTACACTATTCCCTTGAAGCCACAGGGCTCCTTGGGGGCGCATTTTGTTGTCTTTGTTCTGAAATTAAATCAATAGAATTACGTTTCAAGTCATTCTTGGAAGTAGTACATAACTTATTCTCACCTTTCAACTTTACTGAAATGTCTAGGATTCTATAGATGATCTGAAAATATTGTGGGGAAAAAAAAAGAAAAAGAAAAGTGCGGAGCCCCAGCGCACGTGGACTCGGGGAAAGTCGGCACGCGCCAGGCGGGGCCAGCAGAGCATGGGCCTCGCTCTCGGGCCAAGGTAGCGTGAATATGCCGAGGACGCAGGCAAGATGCACGCGTGCCCCAGCCTAACCGGGAGCAGGCGGTCACACCACCCGGCAGGTCTGCACATGGCGCGCGGGAGCGCAGAGAAATGCCACACAGAAGGCATTCTGGTGTGGGTCTCTCTGCGTGTTACCTGTGCTCAGACTGTCCGCATGGCTGAATCCCACAGTCTCAGACAGTGCGTACCAGCTAGCTCCGTGTGGCGAATTTAATAAGAGGTGGCCCATAGTTTTGATGTTTTATTATTAAGAAAATAGAAAGAGAAAAGAGATAAAAAGATAAAGAAAGAGGAGAAAATAGATAAGAAAAGCCATGACCACGGGAAAGGGGAGAAAATGGAGAGACAGAGAGATAGACAAAGAAGAGGGCCGGGGGAGAACAAGCAGGAGAAAGAGAGAGAGAGCACGCGCTGAGGGGTGCTGTTTATAGAGTCAGGTAACCAGGAGGCGGGGACAGTGTGGCTGCAGGCAGGTGACTGCAGAGGCGGAGTCAGGCTAGAACCTGGGGCGTGGCCACACGTCTCATTAAGGTCCCACAAATATCACAAGAAACCTCAGTGCTCTCCATTGCTTTGCATGCTTTGGCAATGAGAGGTCTGGTTCACAGGTCCCCACTACCTAGTTAGCTTAAATATATCAAATTACTGAAATCAGGAAGATGAATTTGCTTTAAATACAAAAGTAGCTTACCCAATTTACGTAACAATGAATATCATTTCAATTATAAGAAATGGCAACTTTCAGAGTTATAACAGAAGTTTTAGGGAATGAGTTGTGGTAAGATGCTAGACTAAACATTGATAAATCCACATTTAGAACTTTAAATATAATTTGACTACTCAAAACACAATATGTTTAAACATAAAGTGAAAATACAAAGCTTAGACTTTAGTTAGACACGCAGTATTTTTGAGTTATCAACATTTTTGGAATATGTTCCCTTCTCATCATATTTTTTTAATTTATTTTCTATTTTTTTTTATTTATATTCCCAATGATTTCCCCTTTCCCAGTTCCTCCCTCCCCAAAAGTCCCATAAGCCCTCTTCCCTCCCCCTGTTCCCCATTCAACCCCCTCTTGCTTCTCTGTCCTGGTATTCCCCTACATCCAGGCTTTCCAGGACCGGGGTCTCTCCTTCCATCTTCTTGGAAATAAATTGATATGTGAATTGTGTCTTGGGTATTCCGAGCTTCTGGGTTAATATCCCCTTATCAGTGACTGCATACCATGTGTGTTCTTTCATATATCTTAATATTAATTCTCCTACTAAACATGCATTTTCATATTATAGATTGAGCCATTAAGCACTAGTGGCAGCCGGATGTCAATAGAATTATAGTATAAATCTGATAACATCCTCCCTAAAAAACTTCTGAGCAGATATATTTTATAGTATGTTTCCTGTGTTTAAAGGATATGTTTATTTTCATAGATCTTTCCTGTTACAATCTTTGCTGTTTAATTTCATTTTTTTGAACTTCACAAATAACAGTTTCTTATGAGACTGAATGTATCTCAGCAGTACCATCAGAACTTAGATATAGGTTACAAACAGAACCTTCTTCAAAATTTACCAAATAGGTTGATACAAAGAAAGCCTCAACAGAAAGAAGTCTGAAGCAACCCTTTGAATCTTATCAGACTTTCATGGATTAAAACTGGTTTTAAACAGGAACAGAAAGAACAAAAATTCTACATACTCATGCAAACTGAACCACTTTATAGTCAATGAGCACTGCATCAAAGAAAAAATAATATTAGACTTTCTGGAATTCAATGAAAATAAAGGCTCAATATACCCAAACTTATTGGCCACAATGAATGTAGTGTTAAGAGGAAAGTTCGTAGAGTCTTCATAAGAGAATTGGAGTGATCTACTTGTAAGTCAACAGCACACCTGAAAGCTCTAGAACAAAAAGAAGCAAATATACAAAGAGGAGTAGATAGCAGGAAATAGCCAAACTCAGGGCTGAAATCAATAAACGAGAAACAAAGAGAACAATACAGAGAATCAATATAACCAAGAGTGGTGTCCTAAAAAAAAAAAAAAGCCCGACAAGATAGACATAGTCAAACTAATTAAAAGCCAAAGAGACAATATCCAAAGTAACAAAATCAGAAATGAAAAGGTAGTCAGAAAAATAGACACTAAGGAAACCCTAAAGATGATTAGGTCTTACTTCAAAAACTTTTACTCCACAAAATTGGAAACTGTAAATGAATTGGAAACAACCCAGATAGTCCTCAACCAAAAATGGACACAAAAATGTGGTTCATTTATACAATGGAATTCAGCTATTCAAAACAATGGCATCATGAATTTTGCAGGCAAATGGATGAAACTAGAAAATACCATCCTGAATAAGGTAACCCAGAGCTAGAAAGACACAAATTGTATCTTCTCACGTATAAGTAGATATTAGTCATAAAGTACAAGAGTCTGATGCTACAACCCACAGACCCAAAGAAGCTAAATAATACAAAGGGCCCAAGCAAGGATGCTTGAATCTCAGAAAAGGAGAAATATAATAGTCATCTGAGGTAGATGTAAGGAAAAAACTGGGTGGGAACTTGTATGTGTGGGATCAGGTCTAGGAAGACCTGGGAAGAAAGAAAAAAAGGTGGAAAGAAATCAAAGGTAGGCAGGGGTGGGATGGGTGGGCAGTTGTTATATCTGTAGGATATCCAGAGGCAAGGGATGAGGGAGGTTCCATGGAGTCTATGAGGCTGACTGTGTAACTGAGGCATCTAGCAGTGGGCAATATGAAGCCTGAAGTGGTCCCCTCTTCTAGCCAGGCAGAACTCTCAGTGGAGGGACAAGGATACCAATCCACTCACAAAGATTGAGGGCCACATTTGTCCTACCTACAAAAAACACGGGGCCAAAGAGGGAACAGAGACTAAGAGAATGGTCAACCAATGAGTGGTTCAACATGAGACCCATCCCGTGGGCAAGAACCAACCCCTGACGTTTTTAATGATACTTTGTTATGCTTGCAGAAAGGCATCTAGTATTAATGTCCACCAAGAGGCTCCCGACCCACAGACATACACTAAAAAGAGCTTGCAGAGTTTTGTGGAAGAAGTGGGGAAAGGAATGAGTGACCTGGAGGGTATAGGGACTGCACAAGAAGACCAAGAAAGTCGACTAACCTGAACCCTTGGGGGTCCTCAGAGACTGAGAACCAGTCAAGTAGCATACATAAATTGCTTTGAAACTACTTCAGATATATGTATCAGAAGTGCAGCTTGGTCTTCATGTGGGTCCCCCAATAACTGGAGTAGGGTCCATGCCTGACTCTGTTGCCTGCCTGTGGATCCTGTTCTCCTAACTAGGTTATCCTGTCCTGCCTCCGCGGGAGAAGATGTATCTAGTCCTGCAGTGATTTGATATTACAGGGTGCATTAGTATGGGTGATAGGCATTCCCCTTCTCAGAGTAGAAAAGGAGGGGGGGATGGTTGGGGTGCCTGTGGGTAGGGACTGGGAGGAGAGAAGGGCTTGGATTGGAATGTAAAGTGAAAGGATAAATACATTGATGAACAAATCTAATTGATTAGGTTCTTTCTCCCAATAAAGCCACTATGAGGTTTATGGTTGCAATATTTTTATATAAATATATATGTGTATATGTGTCCATATGTATGTACAGAAACAAAATATAGTCTATTATCTTAGAAAAAGCATGAGTCACTGTAATAGTCAATTTTCCACTTCTAGAAAGGATAATCTGAGTTTCTTGCTGTCTTTTGTACTAGAAACAAAAACTAATAGTTAGAAGAATTTAAACTTTTGTTCTTGTTACAAATTTGTCTTCTGTAAATTACTCATTACCTGACCTATAACAGATGATCTATTTGAAAAGTTTTCTTGTATATTGAACCTATCTTTTAAAGTGGAAGACAGGTCTTAAAAATAAGTCATATTATTTCCAAATGGAACCTATGATATAATTTTGAATTAAATTTAAGAACAAGTGATTTTAATAAATATTAAGGGACCATGTTGCCAGTATTTCCTGGGACAACTTTAATTCTGTATACTTATCAAAACACCAACAGCAGAATTCTCCTTTTCTGATCAGCAGCTAACAAAGGCATGAACTGAATGTGAATAAGATGTATTTTACTTGCCTTGGACAATTTCTCCATTAGATTTTCCAGTTTATTCAAAACAAACAAGGAGATGTTTTTGCTAATAACCTTATGAGAGGTTGCACAAGATCTGATCCAAATTTGACAACAAATCAAAGGAAATTAAGAAGTAATGAGACAAGCAGATGCGTCGAGCCATAAAGATAATCATCACTGACTCCTTCTGCATGCTGGTCATTGGTGGCTTGTCTGCAGATTCTGATGATTAGTGCCTCGGGAAAGTAATTTAGAGAAATCAGTGCTCCACTTACATTCTGCATTTTTACAGGGTTATAGATTGCTTTGACTGAAAGGAAAAATGTCAGCGTTTTAGTCACATATATTTCCATATTTTCCTGTATATAATTTAAATATGTCTCAATTAAGTATATATTACTTCAGGAAAACTTATTTTAGTGACAAAATATAAACATTAAATATATGCATATATATATAGGATAGCTCATAGATAATTCAATGATATAGTTTAGATTGTGTTTTGTTATCACCATATTGTGTAATATACATAATATGTTCATGTAATAAAATATTCCTATTACTCTTTATTTATGTGTCTAATTTGATTTACTTAATTTCTTATTGGACATACTTAAATATTTTCATTTGCTTAATTTTCAGTTAACTATAAAATAATATCTTGTAAGTATAACTTAAATAAATTACTATTTCAAGTTCCTTTTCTCTCAATTAAAGTAGCTCTTGATGTATTTTAATTAATATACACTTGCAAGAAACATTTGATTGGTAAGACCAATTAAATATTGATTTCAAATTGAATGGTAAAATATTTTATAAGCTAATAGAAAATAAAAAGCCTACATGTTGGGATTGCTTTTATAGATAAAAAGTTTTTTCTTCTGAATTGGTAAAAGTGAAATTAATTTTAACTTATATTGCTGAAAATTTTAATTATTTTTTCTCACAAATATCTGTGACATTTTTTCATTAGAAAGGTTTTTTTGCTTGTTTGTTTGTTTTTAATAGACAAATCAATCTGATCCTACCCAAATCTTGTGGCATGTCTGACCTGTGTCAATGCAGAACTGGCGAAAATTGGCTGTGGGTTTTGAATTTGCATATTTTGACAAACTCTGTCCTTTAAAATTTTGAGATATTATGTTATTAGTGATTAGAAAAGCTGATCGTATAAACATGAGCAGCAGGCACCATTTGCTCTGACTGTTACTGAGCACAATAAGTGTTGGAAGATATGCATCTGATACAGAGATGCGAGAGGTGAATTAGATTGTAAATGGAATGCAATTGCTTTCAAGGGCTTCAGGCTAAACTTCCTTGGAATTTAGAGTTCAGAGATTAATAAATTAACACACTTAAAGGTTTTACAATGGCATGCCTATGTATTTGTATTTATATAGAATATAATATATTTTCAGAATCAAATCCTACTATTATCACTATTGTTTAGAAAGTTTACTTCATGACTTCCCTCTTAAAAATATATATATTTTGTGAAATCCAATGGACATAGAAAAAAAAACATCTCTTTTCCAAGTTGCAAAGATTGCAAGCTAATTTGACAAAATATTATGTTAGAAGACATTACAATCTGAGAATTTGATAAACAAAAGTGCTTTTTGTTAACAACTTGTCATGGATTATCTCAAATATTCCTTTCTGTACATCTATTTAAAATGACCGTCATCATGGGAAAGGGCTGTAAGTAAAAAAGGCTAACATGACAAAATTGCCTCTAGTACCTTAAACTCAATACTATCTCCCAAAACAGCTCTGAAAGTACATTACATTAGTAAGAAAGTAGATGTAAGATTTACCTATTAAATAATAATACTATAAGAAAGTAGGTAGAAACAAAATTAAAAGAGAAATTAGGAAATTTTTTTTACAAATATGAAAGTCAAGGTGATGGATTTTCATTTCAAATCACTAAAATAATTTGGAAAGAGAAGAAACAAATGACGATTCATTGAATGTAATACTATAATAGTTCATATATTTTCTTATAAAAACCGGATTTATAGAAAACATAATGCACTCTAGGTATTGGGTTTCTACACAAAATATTGTCTAAAACAAAAAACTTCCTTTTAAAAGCCTAGAGAACACTTTCTAATGCCATGTGTAAATATTTTGGGGTATCTGGTGTGCTTCTGGAAGAAGGAAGAAAACAGTTATATCCATGAAATCCAAGGCTAAATTTATATACATGTTTATATTCTCACAGAAAACAAGCTTTGTGTGGTCATATATTTGATATTTTTGTTTGTGGTCCTGGAGATATAAGTCATGCTAGGCAAATTCTTTCCTCTGAGCTGTCCTGCTGAGGCCTTTTATTTTTGTTTTAAGACAAGGTATCTATAGGTTACCCGGCCTCATCTGTAACTTAGGTTCTCTTGCTTCAGCTTCCTGAATAATGGATGTTACTGCTGTGTGACAACTCACCGGTTAGAAACAATTTTTTATCTCACAGCAAAATAAGGAGCAAAGAGTTAAGAGTAGTTTGGTATTTTGTCATGTATAGTTCTTCATGGAGTCATAGTCTCAAAGCAAGAACATTCACCTACATTCACCTACACTTGCAGGTTGTTTCCAAGATGAGGAGATAAGTCAGGGTTTACTAGGTCAGTAGATGGGCTGCCCAAATCTAACTGTCATCATCTATGAACAGTGTCCAGATTTCAATCTTAGAATGTAGAATGAGACTTAAAAGACATTATAGATATGTTACCCTAAGGATGCCATCACCAGGACCTTATTGTCTAGAAAGAAACTCAGATCCCTAGAGAAGACTCTGAAAAGGTCAACAGAGGTTGGAATAAATGTTCTGGAAATAAGTTAATTTGGCCAAGAGGGAACAGAAAGACTGTTATAGGTATTCAGGGAACCATGCAGAGTTAAGTTGACAAATCACTAAATCAATTCCAGTTCTGCCACCTTAAGCATTTGGAACATTAACAGCCCGGTAAGGAGTCAGTATAATAACAATTGAAATAGATATACACGTGGATACACATTTATATAATTTTCAATTTAAAATACTTTTGTTTATCATTTTTGATATGTCATATTACACACACACACAAACACACACACAAAAAATATATGTGTATTACAGAGTCAACTATAATTGTGAGTTCCTCATTAATTTTATAATTTACAAGAAGACAACTTTGAAAGAATCTATTGAAAAAGAAACATAAAGCGTAACATTTTGGCATAACCATGGAAAAAAGCTGTGATTATGATATTATAATACTATAGATCTTTAACAATCAAATAGAGGTCAGATTCACAGTTCTTTCTATATCAATATGATTGGCAGGTGCTAAAAGCCACATAAATTGGGTAGTAATATCTAGACCTACAACACAGAAAAGTGAAACTATAATATTCATAATTCAAGGATATGAAGTCACAGAATTTCTGATTCAATAACCCAAAGATTGGCAGCTTCTGCACTCAAAGTGCAGAGATTCATCATAAGTAGGCTGGCAAGGATTGTAAGGACCAACGGTCCTTGGCCTATATCAGAATGTCTGGCAGTATCTGCACAAACAAAACATGTCAGCTGGTTTCTCTACTGAGTGCAGGTCTCTGAACTGGAGTTTTCAAGTTCAGTGTGATGGTTCCTAAGAAAAACTAGGAACACCTGGATGTTGTTTTTGGGTTTCATTTAGGTAACCACACTTGTGTTTGCCTAACAGGATACTGTGTCCTTTAAATTCACTCCATTGATTTAGTTACTTTTGTAAATAGTCAAGGGAGCAGTTTGGGGAGATTATTGCATCAAGAACAAGACAAGGGCAATAGCAGCAGAGTAACTGACAAACAGCATGCCCAAAAGCATAGCCAGTGTTTAATATGTAAAATGGTTCCTTAAAAGTTGAAACTTTATATCAGATTATTCTTTTTCAACATAAAAAGGTGAAGAATGCTCCTGTCAAAGAGTGAGGTCATGCGTGAACAGCAGACACTGTAGCCACCAAATTATCCTGGGCAAAGGGAAAATATATACATCAGAATCTTGGTTGCTCATTAAAAGTAGGTCAGTGGAGAAGAAATAAAGAGAAAACGGGCTTTTTATTATTAAGGTGTATTATGATAACATCATTCAAATTTATATAATTTATCGAATGAAAACAGTATATAGATTTGCAGGAAGAGTTGGTTAAATAATATGGTATGAGGGAGTAACTGGGACTATCCTGTCACATGTTAACTGTTAAATGTCAAACAGTATCAATTATTTGAAAATAACTAGATAAGTTGTAAATAAAACTCTGGGGCAACTATTAAATTTTAAATGAGTGTATTTAGCATTTCAATAAATATATAAAGTGTAATCAAATAAGAGATTTGATTCAAAGCAACAAGAGATAGGTGGTATATTGATCAACCAGTAAAGGAATTAAAATGTTACAAGCAGTATATATTATAATATATAAGATATAATATAATAATTACATAATTATTTTAACTATGAATGGTCCACTTAAACCGACCATAAAATGGATATGCACCCTTGAGCTTATAAAACAGGTATTATTTTATATCATCTGTCAGAAACCTGCTTTAAATACAAAGACTGAGAAGGCTTAAAAACATAAAAATAGCAAGATATATATATATATATATATTTCCTTTACCCAGGATAATATGATTATTACATATATAAAATAAAACTGGATTAACAGCACAAAGAATTTCCAGAAAGAGAAAGGGATTTTTATAATAAAAATATTGACTCTTATGACCAGGAGGAAGTCTTAGTGGATAACCTAGTTAGCTTTCTTTTTAAATGATATCATTTTTAAAATATTAGATAGAGATTTCAAGTTCTCTTATTCTTGATGAATAAGAAAGGTCAAAATCACTATGGAAAAAAAACTAGTCTCAAGAACATTAAGATTAACCATATTTAATTGAGGTATTCAAAACTTTCTCTGCCAACAAAATAAAAGCAGAAAATGATCTACAAATACTCATACAAAGCAAAACAAGACACCATATGTTTTTTATCACACTATTTGCTTTTAATTCCAAGAACCAACATTTTTATTTGTAAAAAAATCAAAAGAATTTTTAATTTATGTTGATATACCAGAAATCTAGTTTGACAATAGCATGTTGTATTTAATTTAATTTGTATTCATTCTTTGAGAGTTTGACATAATGCACCCCAGTACTTCTCATCTCCTTATCCCCTCATATCTACCTTGTACCCTTACATACTCCACCCAAAATAAAACACATACACAAACAGATAAACAAGCAGAAAAGCATAAAAACCATCTCATTGTGAAAGCTGTAGCATGTCACATTATGCCCCATATTATATTTGTCTGTCCACACATCTTCACTTGCAAATGTTAGTTGCAATGAGACATTGGTCTGGCTTCTGCAACACCATCAATATTGATCCTTGTTGGGACTCTTCCTCATTATTCTGTTGTTGCCCTCTGTTGTATAGATTTTGCCACTGTGGAACAGTAGGAATGACCCTTTTCTTCCAAGATAATACATATTTGGGGTTGAGACAATTGAAAACCCTGGATCTGGGCAGCAGCTGAGCTATTTAGCCTACTGGGTTTCTCTTATCGACACCACCTACGTAAGTTCTCCTGCACTATTCTTGCTAGGCTACCAAATGCAGGCATCAGCAGAAGGCAGGGTCGGCTTTTCTGCTTTCATGCCCTCTGGCCACTTACCTTCCAGCTCCATCACCACTATGCTGGACTCCTCTCTCCCAAGTGCCTTCCTCCCTTAGGAGCTGGGACAGCTCTCCAGTGTTCACACCACCAGAGCTGGCTCACCAGTGCCTTCACCACCAGAGTCAGCTCTACTGTGCAGCCTAGATGTAGTGCAGGCTCTTGTGAGTGTTATAGCCAAGGAGGGGAAAGCTCAGCTCCTATACTTTCTTGACCTCAGGGCCAGTTCTCCTGAATGCAACAGTTGGCATGAGCTGGGAATGCATAACACCTGTTCCCACTGTATCTTAAAGCAGATGAGTGGCAGGGCAAGCTCTCCTGTGCTCTTGACATCTGGGCTGGCTCATCTGTGTCCCTGCTACCATGGTTACCTCTGCTGTGCTGTCCAAGTGAGGTACAGGGTCTGATCTCCTGAATGCTGCAGCTGGAGAGAGAGTGGACCAGGTCCCCCAAGTTCATAACCCTGTGGTCAGCTCTCCTGACAGCTGGAGATGGTGAAGGGCGAGTGGGGGATGGCACCCATGCCACCCCATGGCAGATGCATAGTGGGTCAATTCTCCCAGCTTCACATCCTAGGACCAGCTCGCCCACATCTCACCAAGGTCAGATCTACTGCCCTGCCTGGGGAAAGTACAGAGCCTGCTTTTCTAAGTGCTGCCAGCAGGGAGAGATGGGGCAAGCTCTCTATAGCACAGCATTCAGTTAAGGGTGAGCTCAGTTATGGACAGCCCCAGGACATCCACATGGTCCCTGGTAATTGATCCAACCAGGGATATTCCAATGTTCTCTAGTGGTATTATGAGCCACAGACATTGACACAGACTGCTTCCTGATATATAGCCATGGACGCACACATGGCCCTAAGTAGCAACTGGGGCTGGCACCTCATCATGGCCTCAGGGTGTGGTGCTTGCCACTCAGAACCATCTACTCTTCTCAACCCTCAAGTCTCCAGTTCCGTCTCTCTTCACAATGCTCATGCTTTTCCATTTCTCTTTCTTGCCCATCTGAACAATCTATAATTGCTCACTGTAATGTCTCTTGTTGTAGGCTGGCTAAGTAACCAGCAGACCCCTGGGTAGCATCCTCCATAAATGCTGCACAACATAGCAGAAAGCAGGTGTCTGTAGTCCTTCTGTGTTATGCACTGTTAGGTGGCACGGTGTCTGTGGGTGGCACGGTGGTTTGTAAGTCTCTTTCTATCTTCCTCTGCTTGTGCAATCCTGCCTGAGTTTGATTTGATTTGATTTTAATTTTACAAGTCCTAAGAATAAGACATCTTTGGCCACCAAGCCAGACATCAAGTGCTGATGAACACAGGATAGCCATCTCTTCTGACCCTGACTGATGTAAGGACAACACCATCAACAAGGTGTATCTGTGCCCACTGTCAGAGAGGAGACAACAGTGTGTTTTTAAGCATAAGGAAAATGTCGATAAACATAGAGTATATGACATTATTTATATGTGATGGAGATTTACTATTTTTAAGCCTATAGCAATTGTGGTAGCCTCTTATTGCCAATGAAACAGAATAGTGACTCTAGAAACAGTGTCAGGTATATGACCACTTGATCTGCTATTAGAAAGTCAGTGTAATCGATTGTGGAAAAGTTAATTTTTAATAAATAATTTTAATAGACATATTAGGACAAACACACAAAGGAAAAGTCTAGTGTGCATACCATACATAATTCAATTTACAAACAATTAAACACAAATATGAAAAGATGAAACTAAACTTCAAAAGAAAACTGGAGAGAATTTCTATAACCTTAGGTATATAGATTATTTTTCTGTATATTTGGAAAAATGCACAATCCATTAACTATAGGGAATAATTGAGAACTTGGAATTTTTAATTTTCAATGTGTTGTTAGTCTGGGTAGTCCAGATGATTTCCAAAACAATAGAAGCTATTGCTATTGTTCTCAGTTATCACACAGCAGTTAAAGATAAGTCTCTATCACTGAAGAAACCACACGCTCAGAAGCAGAACATGGAAGATTTAAACTGAATTTATCCTGAAAACTTTCTTCATATACTCTAACTTTCTTAGCACCAGATAGTATTTCAAAAGCTCCTAATGGAGGGAATCAGTTAATAAACTCACCCAGATCTGATTCCTGTGAACATTCCTGAGCATTGATCACATGAAAAAAAAATACTTCTAACAGTGCAATAGTGGCACTGACATATGACAGTATCCACCAAAGAATAATTAGACAACTGGTCATCTAAATAAGAAAATCATGCCTAGTCCTAGAAACCTAGATAATTCCCCATGGTTATGGAGGTCATGGATCCCAGAAAAGAATCCACTATCATCACTTTATTTGATCAGTATCGTTGTTTACTGCATTGTACAACATAGCCTTATTCTTAGAGATAAGTACACATCACCACTCCAAAGCTTTGTTTTATGGAAAATGGAAACAGTGATGAGAAAACCACAACTGATCCTAATGTAGATCAGAGATTGTTTAGATTCCAGACCCAACAGATACATCAACAACACAACTCTTGCAATTAAGCTTGGAGAACATTGAAAAAAAAAAGGCATATTAAGAAAATAAGAGCCAGAAGACCAAGATCTCTACAGTGAGATTGATTCTTTTAGAAAGGATGGGGAAGGTACAAACATGATACTTCAACCATATGGCTGTCTAAACAAAACCTGAAGAAGTATAAACATATAACACAAATATACATGCTAACATGGAAGGCAGAAACCAAAGAGGGTTTCAACCCATAAACAAAGAACTGTATACACACACCCAATGACTGCCGAGAGAATTATCTTCTCTCAATAGTTCTCAAATTCAAGTGTTCAGCTTAGAAATTATATAGACATAAGTCACACTAAATAGCCTCAGCAACTTTTTATTTATGTATTTTATGCATTTGTGTGCACATGTGTGTATATAACAGCCATGATCAAAAATATTATAACTGATCAATTTTAAAGGAACTGGGAGGCATGCTAGAAGTTGGAGTGAAGTAACATGGAAAGGGGCGGAAGGAAAAAAGAGAATGAAGGAAGTAATGTGTTTATATTTTATATAAATATTAGAAAACAAGATATATCTTCTCAGTTCTTAAATGAATAAAATTAGAAAGCAACAACACACTCCATGTTTCTGTGAAAAATTCCAAAGATTGGGTAGTTAGATTACACTTGTATGATATTTCTAAATATTACATAAAGTTAAACAACTCAATAAAATAAAATTTTAAATCTATGTTACTACATAAGACATGACTTAACAAAACTTGTGAGATACAACTTAAATATACTTGGAGAACAATGTATAACTTTAGACTATGCAAGAATAAAAATACACTGATTAAATTACTTAAATTTTATATTAGAAATCAGAAAAAGAAGAAGCACCAGCAAGAAGAGAGAGAAATTGGAGTTTGGGGAAGGATGGTTGCTTAAGAGCTGTGTTCTTTACTGCACCTCAAGTCTTTGTACTACAAGGGGATTCTGTAAGTATGTCAATATAAGAATCAATTCTAAGAAAGTCTATCAAAAAATCAGTTGTAGGAGAGTGAATCTCCTTTGTGAAGCTGGCTTCTAGCTAGGCATCTCTTCTGTATATAGACTCTGGATAAAACCATGATTCTCCAATTCAAAAATAAAATATTTAAAAGAAATAGTTAAAAGTTTCTACATGACAATTTCTGTTTTTTTATTTTTTATATTTTTATTTACATTCAAAATTATTTCCCCTTTCCCGTTTCCTCCCTCCCCGAAAGTCCCATAAGCCCCCTTCCCTCTCTCTTTCTTTATCACAACATACAGTACAGTACTATGCTTATATTTATGAATTTACCTTTACCTGATTTAAGACAAATTAAGAAAACAGTAGTGATAATCTTTAAAATGCACTTAAGCTACATACAAAGGCATACATCTTCATATGATGTTTTTGTTAGTGAAAGTCCTTTGTAATTCAATATTCCCAAAAAGTTATACTATGAAAATTGCTGGGAAAGTTTTTATGATTTTATATATTTGTAATGATACACTGCCCTCTTTTGATCAATTACAGTTAAATTTTAGGGAAGTGGGCTATTCTGCATATTTCTTTGAAAACATTCAGAACAAAATTAACAAAAAATGATACATTTCTTTTGTTTTACCTAAGGATAAAAAAGAATGATTCTGAATTTATTATCTTCAAGTAACTTTTCATAAGTATGTTTTTAACTTGCTTATCTTGATTATGTTGGTTTTTTGAAACACCACTATTAAGCAATTTTTTTCCATATTTAAAATATTATCTGATATCAATAATAGTAGTAATCAATAAAATACCTAGAGTTCTCTGAAGAATATCTGTAATTTATTGGTTATGATTATTTTGCTATTTTGTTATCATTCATATACAAGAAGGGTTTTTCCTTAACAAATACATAGCACATCATTTAGCAATAAGGGCTGTGTAATAAAACTCTCAGTGTGAAGCAGAAAGTGGATTCAAGTTTTTGAGATATTCTTCATGGCTGATGAGTTTCTAAAATATATTACCTGAATTCCAGGATTATATTAACATTTTCTCTTCTGTGACTGTGGATATTCTTGAATTAAAAAGTTAGGTGTTTATTATTCATAAACAGGGATATGCTATAAGAATGATTTTAAGACTAAGAGTTATTAATGAATCTATAGCTTCATTCTGGTTTATTGTAAAATAATATAACAAAATGGTGCAATCATTATCTCTGATTCATACTCTACTTATGAAACTTGACTTAAAAATTTAATTGACCAATATTCTTTTATGGTTAAAGAGTATATTTCTTCAGAAGAGTAGAAAACATACTTTTATCACCCTTATTTATTTGTATTTGCTTATAATAGAACAACATACACTCTCATCACTTGTGATGGCAAGTGTAAATAAATATAAGAATATAGCTCTTCTCTATATGTCATGTAATGATCTCATGGTTATTCATGCACTACATCTACTACTACACAAAATTACATCTTTTGGCAACAAACTAATGATAAAATAATCTATTATCTTTTTCATAGTCTTTGTAATTCAATGTATATATATATAATTATTCATATATTGCATATCTTTAATATCCAATGAATTATCATTACTCACTGAAACATATAATGAACCTTTATTTCCTTGGTAGTATATCCAATAATATTGTTAGTGGTTAAGGTCTATCTCACTTTACAAGTATTCAATGAAATAAAGAATATGGACTATTCATAGATATTGTATTGTAACATAATTAGAAAAAGATTTCAGACATGCCAGTGGATAGGCATGCCCAGAGAAAATAAGTAAAGTAAGGACTAACATACCAACTGGGTCATTTGCCATTTTCACAATAGCAGAACACTAAACTTAGTATCCCTTATTCATAATTATCCACACATTCAATATATGTATACAGAACAAAATGCAAATAAGCCAATAATTGCCAAAAAATTCTCCCAATACCTGTTACTAAAGCTACGACATGTTAAGGGCAATAATAACAGCTGCTTCATCAGATTACAGTCTTAAATGATGATTTAAAGGATGTCAGTGATGTCAAGGTAGTATGTCTCTTTGCCCATTTAAGAAAACAATAGTCTACGACATCATGAACTACAAGCAGGATATTGTGGCAGGAAGGATAAGTTTATTTCATGGAAGTCGCCCCTGTTAAATTGCCCATACACCAGTGGATGGCCTCAAACCCATATGGGCAGCTGTGATTGGACTCATTGGGTTATAAAAAGAAGAAACACTAGAAAAATTGTGTGGGAGGTAGTAAGTGGTAAAAGTCATAGACATATTGTATTTCAAGACATACAGTTGTCAGGTTCTTATATAAAGAAATTAAGGCACATATATTGAAAATTAATTTTATAAAAAGACATGCTTATAAAAAAAACTTAAATATATTTACTGTCCGGAATCTGAGGTGGAAGATGAAAGAATTAGTGAAGTCTCATATTAAGTTATCCAAGAATTAATGAAATCTCAGAATCCCTTGTCTACAGTTCTATTATCACTAGTATATCCATTTCCTCAGAGATACAGAAATTTTGTCTCCATGAACGCAGAAAAGGAAGGTACTTGCTTTCTGTGATTATTTACCTCAGACTCCAGAATATTACCTGCTGCACTCAGAGAAAGTCAAGTACTACCAGGAGCATGCATGTACTGTACCAACATTATTAAATGGGTTAATTTATCTTCCCAAAGAAACTGACTAAGGAGTTTTCCATAATCCGTAATCACAAGGTTACATTTACAGTAAAAGCTATAGGACCAAACTGATCTTGAGATTCTTCTAGACAAAGTTATTGGGCACCCCTGAAAGACAACACTTGAGTTCATAATCTGTAAATTTTTGTGAGATATTAAATTTTCCAGAATTAGAAGAATTGACTATCTGAGGACATCAAATTGAGACTTCTGTTAAAACTATAAAAAAACAAATATTTAATTATCATGAAGTAAAATCAAGTCATTGCAGTAAGCCAATGATGTCAACCCATAAAAAATAGTTCTCTAAATTGTTGGAAAAAATCCCTACTAAGTTCTGTTGAAAACACTATTGTTTTCCTCTCTTCCTCCCTCTCTCCCTCATGCTAGCTTTACTCCACCTTCATTTCCTTGATTGAATTTTTTCTTTGTATATTTTTACTCTTTTTTAATCATTGATTAAAATATCCTTATTACAAGTCATTCTTAGATTTTTAATGGATACTCTGTATTATCTCATTTTTAAGGACATCTATCATTAGCCATTAATAACAAAATCCCCTACACAATTTTTATATCACCAAATGATACAGTAGAGGAAAATAAATCATGTTATTTCTACTTATATTTTATATAGGCAGGTGACCTTAAAAATTAATGTTATTTTATTAATGTCTTGGTTCTTTTGATGACATGATATTTCCAATATACCCCTCAAAAAGAAAGAACCAACAATAATAACCTGTTAATCTGACAAAATGTAAATTATTTACTCTTTAATTATTCCAAGATTAAATGAATGAACGTACTCCTGAATGAAGGTACTATAGAATTAAATGTTTAGCTCAGTCTATCTAAGATCATGGACTTGACTAAAGTTTCAAATATCTGATATTTGGCCTAATCCTTCAAAATTAAACTTAGTTAATTTACTTTTTTAACTTGAAAACATGAAATCTGTTCCTATTTTCTTCTCACTAATATGCATGCTTCATGAGACTATTAATCTAAGATTATCTGTATGAGACATCTCATTAATCTCCAAGACTACACATTCTAAGATTTAGTTTCAAAAGTGTGAATACCTTTGATAAGAAAAGCACTATAAATACAGACATTATTTGTTTGTTTATATGAATCAGCACAGTGATTACAGTTTGGGGATTGCAAACACAGAAAAGACTGCATGAAATATATCACTAACTGTGTCAGGACCTATAATTAATATATCCTTTGTGCTATGGGGAAGGCACAAAAGTGTCAACTCCTAGGCAAAAGAAGTGATGGATAATTACATTGCTCTTTATTTCTTGCTGCCTGGCCATGGTAGCATCTAAAGCATTGTTAACATATTGCTGTATTTAGAGATACAGTAATTAATGAACAAGGTGGAAAGACTATTGTACTATCTTAAAAAAGTTGAAAATTGATTTTCATTACTATAGAACTTGCTATCTCAGAGTGGTACATTAGGTTTTCTGTTTACATCTTATCTTTACTTGATTGTATTCCATTTTTGTGTTTATCACATAGTCATGATGTTGGTGTCCCAGTGTTTTTTCAAAGTATCTATCATCTGTCTATTGTTTTATATTTATATCTATATAATTTATTTTCCTACTTATTTCTGTTGATACATGTCTCACTATGTGACTCATTATAGTCTGATTCAATTATACATTCCAGGCTGTTCTTGATTTATATTCATCCTCTCTCAATGTTCTCACGGCTGGACTCATTCATGTTCGCTATCCCATCTGGTTTCTATCCAGAATATTAAATAGCTATCTGTCATTACCCTTTCATCAAATGGTCATTTCAGTAATACAGTAACCAAAGCTCAAGAAAACCACCATTTATACTTATTCATAGAACAGGCAATCCATTATCCACACAGTGCAAATGTCTCTAAGTCAACTGGACCATATTTCAAACATGATAAAGTAAAGATGAGTGAGAGAATAAAACACAAATAGACAATGCTTGAACACTATATTATATTGAAGTCTGATTCAGTCTTTCAATTGAGACGTCACATGAAAACATGTAGTATACATTTTCAAACACAAATAAAATTATATAAAATTATTTTTAAATTAAATTTATAATATAATCTTATCGTTAATTTTCATCTGAATAGCAAACAGTAAGTTCAACTGTTCATATAATAATATAAACTCAGCTGGCAAAAATCAGAAATGTTTGTTTTGAGAAACACAAATTATACTTTCACATTTGGCAACCTTGAAATCTGCCTGAGCAGTGTATGACCAGAACACTAATTAGAGGGTACCAGACACAGGGAGCGAGATGTCAGGGACTAATGGGACATGGGCAGAGGGTATAAAAGTATACCCTGATCCCACAATAAATGAGTCCTTTTCTGATTCTTACCAGACTGCCAGAGTCTGTTGTGGATTTGGCACCTTCTTACCCCATACCTAAAAATGGTTTGTATACCCAGTGAGAAACCATTTCCAATAATGAATTTTGACTTTAAAGTGGATAGAAATTGGAGATATCAATTGAGCTGTGCCCACATGTACCCTCAACACTTGAACCTGTGAAGGCACTCTGCATGCTGCCAGTTACTGTGAGTACAGATGTTTGCCAGTTTTATTGTACTTCCAGGAAGCCATGTCTCCTTGGTAGTTTGTATTCCAACTGGCTCTTAATCTTTTTACTTAGCCCTCCACAGGGTTTCATGTGCCCTGAGAGAATAAAATTGATGGAGATGTCCCACTTAGAATGAGTATTCCAAGGTCTCTTACTCTGTATTCATTGTCCAGCCATAGCCAATGTCTATATTTATTTCTATCTACTACAGGAGTAAGCCTCTCCAATAATATCTGAGGAAGGAACTGACTTTTGAGTGCAACTATGTCATTAGGAGCCATTTTTGTTGTTGTTGTTGTAGAAACAACCCCAGGTGTTCATCTCTCCTCACTAAATGAAGACTCCTGTTGAAAATACCGGTTCCATCTAATTGAACTGTTGGTCAAATGGCTCAATGGAGACCACTGAACAACCCAGACAATTGTCAAGGTGATTGGTTGCTCTCTCCGAAATGATGAAGACAACACCTACACAATACATTGAACATGGTTAATTTAAGATGAAACTTACTTAGAATCTTTATTCTATATTGACTAGTGGTGATGATACTGGAATATACTCTGCATGCTACCACAGAAGAAAGATAAATACTAACCCATCTCCAATTCTTCAGTCTATAGTAGTGGCCAGTCTACATGATGAATTAATGGAATAATGGCAGAAAACTTGTGGACCTAATCAACTAATATCTGACTGGGTTTAATATATGCCTTCTCCATGAGATACAACAGCACAGCTTTGGTGTCCAAGATCCCAAAACTAGATAGGCAAAGGACATATAGAAAAATTCATGTTTATATTATTGTATCTATCATCTAGAATATTCTATACCAAACAACTGTTAAGACTGCCAGATGAGGATGACCCTTCATATGACAGTTACTGTTTCACTTTATTTCTCATAAATTATTGAAAAAAAGTCAAAATCTGAATTGGAAATCTACAAGAAACTATTCAAGTTCCAGAAATTCAATTAATGGTCAGCATTTCTGGGATGATTATTTCTGAAAGGTTTTAAGTAAATTGCTGAATTACATTCCACTAGAATGTGAATTATATTCTTTTGTTTTAGCTTTATAGACTTAATAATTTATATATTTTAGAAACTATTTCATTTATAAAAGTTGGATGGACCTTCCTCCAGGTACCAGATAAAATTGAATATACTAACATATCTAAAACCCTTACAGCAGTGTCTGGCCCATAATGACCATTCAGTGCACATTAACCATTATTAGAATTACTCACTCATTTGTAACTTAAAATGTACCAAGTCCTTAATAGAATAGAGACAATTTTTCCTTCATTTTCTTACACCATCATGTATATACTTCTATTGCAACATTATCAAAATGGCACCATAATCAGAGGTTATTTTAAAGTCTGAGATATTCATCGCTTCACTTCTGAAATTGTCTGGTCTTTTATTTCTCCTCTGGGTTAACAGTTAATGAAGATTCCCAGCAGAGTATTAAGGGAGCAATTACAGCAGAATTTTTGAGCTGCAAAAGCTCAGTTGAAAAGCAAATTCTATCTTAATCAAAGCCCCTTTGGGAAAGTGAAGGCAAAGTATAACATAGCAGGTTGGCTGTCTGTGAAGCAAAGACCTAATTTTGTTGCTTTTACTGCTTAACAGTTTCTGTTCGCAGGAAACCTTAATATACTATATTATTTTATGAAATATATCATTATTTAATCAAATGTATATACTAGATAGCACTAAGTAATATATGATTCAGAAACTATATGTGTCTTTGTTCTTAGACTTGGGAACTTTTCTCTTGAGATATAATCTATTCTACACTTTGAATATCAATATATGGGAAAGAATGATTCTTTTTTATATTCTAATTACTAGAGCAAGTGATAGTTGTAACAATTTGGAAAACATGGGAAAATGCAATGAGCTGGTGAAATATAGTGTATATCATCTACTTTTAATGGTATGTCATTTTCTTTATTATTTTTTGCTTATTATTATTTTATTTATTCACTCTACATCTCCATTGCAGCGCCCCACCTTCCTCCTGTCCTCCCAGTTCCACCCTCACAAATGTCTCCCCTCAATATCCACTCTCCATCTCAGTGAAGGGAAAGCCCCGCCCCCCCGCCTTGAGTACCACCCACCTAAACCTGCGACATCAAGTACTACCAGTATTAAGTGCATTCTTCTCCACTGATACCTACTCAGGAAGGTGAGCTAAAGGAAGAGGATCCGATGGCAGTCAACAGATTCAGAGACAACCCCCACTCAAACTGTTAGGTGGCCCACATGAAGACCAAGCTGCATATCTGCTACAAAAGTATAGCAGCACCCGCTACATGCTCTTTGGTTGGTGGTTTAGTTAGTGTGAACCCCCATGGGCCCAGGTCAGTTGACTCTGTAGGTCTATCTGTGGTGATCTACTTCATCAATTCTATCCAGCACTCTTCCACAAGACTCCCTGTGTTCCACCTGACGTTTGGCTATAGGTTTCTGCATCAGTTAAAGATTCTTAGGAGATATGTATGCTAGGTTCCTGCCTGCAAGCATAGCAGAGTATCATTAATAGTGTCAACAGTTGGCTGTCTTTCATGGGGTAGATCTCAGGTTGGGCTCATCATTGGATGGCCTTTCCCTCAGTCTCTGCTCCTTTATCCCAACACATCTTGCAGGCAGGACAAATTTTAGTTTGAAGATTTTGCAGGTGGATTGATGTCCTCGTCCTTCAACTGGAAATCCAGCATGGTTACAGGAGGTGGCCACTTCAGTCTGCATGTCCTCAGCAAGGACCATCCCCATAAACTCCCAGGAGCCTCCCAGCTCCCTGTTCTCAGACTCTAAGACTGGTCCCAGAGATGCTCACCACCGTACTCCAACTCTGCCTCCTCACACCTGAACTGCATTCCAGTTCTCCTCCTTACTCATTCTCTCACCCAGTTCCCTAACTCTATCCACCCCTGATGACTATTTTACTTCCCTTTCTGAGTGAGATTCAAGCCTCTTCCCATGTGCCCTCCTTATTATTTAGTTTCTTTTGTTTTATGGATTCTAGCATGGTTATCCTGTACTTTGTGGCAAATGTTCATTTACGAGTCAGTACACACCATATGTATCTATCTGGGTCTGCATTACCATACTAAGGATGATATCTTCTAGTTCTATCCATCTGTGTGCATAATTCATAACGTCTTTGATTTTTAATACCTGAGTAGTATTCCATTCTGTAAATGTACCACATATCCATTCTTCAGTGGAGGAACATCTAGGTTGTTTCAAGTTTCTAACTATTAAGAACAAAGTTGCTATGAACATAGCTGAACAAGTGTCCTTGTGGGAGGGTGGGGTGTCTTTTGAATACATGCCCAGGAGTGGTGTAGCTGGGTCTTGGGGTAGAACTATTCCCAATTTTCTGATAAACCACCAAATTGATATTCACAGTGGTTGTACAAGTTTGCACTCTCACCAACAATGGAGGGCTGTTTCCCTTGCTCCACATTCTTGACAGTATATACTGTCACTTGAGTTTTATATCTTAGGCATTCTAATGACTGTAAGGTGAAATGTAAAATAAATTTATGTGAAAACTTTTTGAAAATAAATGATAATTTAATGGCATAGAAACTTCCTGTGTGACATAGACTTACTGTTGCTATGATGAAACACCATTATCAAAAGCAATTGGGGAAGAGAAGGGATTATTTGGCTTTTGCTTCTGCAACACTGCTCATATTTGATTGAAGTCAAAACAGAAACTCAAAGTAGCAGGAAGCTGGAGGTAGGAGAGAATGCAGAAGCCATAAAGAGTTGCTGCTTACTAATTTACTGTCATGGTTGGCACAGCCTGCTTTGTTACAGAATTCATAACCATCATCCCAGAAATGGCACAATCCACAATTGGTTGAACCATTCTTCAAGGCTATCTAATTTAAAAGTATCACCTAGAAGCCTGCCTATAGCCTATCTATAGAACTATTTTCCCAATTGAAACCCACTTCTCTTGGATGACTCTACCTTGTTTCAGTTGAATCTCTGACACACACACACACACACACACACACACACACACACACAAAAGTATTTAGATGAAATTACCATAAAAATGAGTACCTCATTTAGACAAGTAACACTTGCAGGACCAGGAATGGGCTACTACATGTTGAGTCACTGGAAAAAAAGAGTTCCAAGAATCCCTTTTACATCCAAATATCGTAGATTTCTGCCAAGGCTATTGTTTGCTATGTACAACCTTATATTAAGGTACTATTGCTGAGGAAAACACTCATGTCACTGGTCACAGAGAACTTTAGTTGTTGAGCTTATTATAGCTTTATCCCTACTGACTAGCATTCAAACTATAGTTTGACATTTTGATATTTTCTTATACTTTTACATAATTTTCCCTGGGAACTTCTAGAATCTGAATTCTATCAGTATTATTTCCAGAGATCTTATCCATAAAAATACTTATACTGAGAGGGTGCATGAAGCTGGGCATTTATTTACAATGGCAAAATTGTTTTGCTGGTGGAGGTTTCAGAGTGCTAACAATGATAATGAGAAAGAATATTTATCATCAACTGCCATATAGATTTTCTTTTCCTGTATGTCTCAAACCCAAATGAGGGGTAAGAATATTAGAAGGATTAGAATATTAACAACATTTTTACAAATCATTTTAACTTATAGTCAAATAACAGCAGTTGAATTTTGAATAATATTGGGACTAATAGAAAATATTTTAGCAGTTTTAGCCTCTTGTTTAAAGTCTGTGACAGTCTCCAGACTTCCGGTCAATACCTGGAGGACTGTATAAATGGCCATTTTGTTAAATTTTAAAATAACCCCATATTTTAAAAACACAGTTTAAAAAGATTTATCTTATTTGTATTGATTGTGAGACAGGGTTTCTATATGTAGTCTTGTCTCTCCTTGTACTTGCTATATATACCACACTCTCCTCTGCCTCCAAAGTGCTGGGCTTAAAGGCATGTGCCACCACCATCCAGCTTAGAAACTCATTTATAATATAAAATATTTTGCAATATTGTAACAACTCCTCAAATCCAAATGTGGAAATAAAATAAATAAAAACTTATAATTATAGATTAATAAAATCTTTGTAGAACATTTTTGCAGTTTAAAATAGTTAATGCTTCCTAGACAGAATTTTTTTTTGTTCAAGAAGATAAATAATCTGCGAATAGAAGTTAGTAATAGGTTGCCAAAAATTTGAATGTACTTAATGTCACAAAGCTATATGCTTTTAAAAATTAACATTCTAAAACTGATTTTATGTAAGATTTAATATTACATATATGTATTATTAGTTATAAGTAGTTTGTAGCTTTAAATTACAACATAATTGCATGGGATACAAAACACAGTGTGTTGAGTTTTGGGTTTTATTTGGTGTGTGTGTGTGTGTGTGTGTGTGTGTGTGTGTGTGTGTGTGTGTATCAGCAACAAGTATCCAGAATCCAAAATGTTACTTTTCTCAAACAAGTGATTAAATAAAATTATATAAAAATATTACTCTATAAAGCCCTCATTGAGTCCAAAGCATATCCTGATTGTCCACTTCCTGTGATAGATGCGAATGAGCAGGAGTCTTTCTCAAGCAAAGCAATTAGGATCTGTGCTTTTTGTCCTTGCCTCAATGCGTGATTAAAGCTAGATTTGTTTTCTTTCTGCTGGTACTATTTCCACATGAATGATTTTTCAAGTAAATGTGCACACTCAAAAATAATTCTTCTTGTGAACATGAATTGAAAACCACCTTAAATAGAAACACTGTCTTGAAAAAATCAAAATGTATTTAAATAGAAATGGCTGAATCTCTTTCCAGTAGGCTGATGCTAATGTCCTGTAATTATTTTTTTTTTTGCAGGCTTTATCTGTTAGAAAACTATCTGTTCACACTGGTCAGCATTGAAGGTTTCATGATGTTTAGCTTACTCATATTTCCAGAATGAAATAGTGCTGCAATTATGCCTGCACTATCGAATATACATCTATTCTTCTGATGTTATGACCAATGAATCAACTGTTGCAATATACATTTTAGTATTTGTGGCAAAAATGCAGACAAGGATCTTCTGATACTTTGTCCTATTAGGAGGATGTTATCACAAGTCCAAGTCCAGAAATGATTTTATAAACATAATAACACTAACATTGATTACATGGTGATTAAAATATAGCCTAGAAAGGGGAGCCATGGATTTTCTCTGGCATAAGAGTGCTTGGTGCTATTGAAGGAGAATGCATATAACTCAGTGAGCATTGAAACATCTCAAATCAATGAGTTTATATGAATGAGCATCTGTTTGGAAACAGGTCCTTCTTTTTGGACACCTATAAAATTTCTTAAACAAAAGATCTTGAGAATACTATTAAATATTAGTAGACCACTCTGCACAAGTACATGGTTAAAACTAACTTGGCCCATTTTTTAAATCTTCTTTTTTATTCTGCCTGTCTAGCTGTCTTTCTTTCACTCTGTGTGTCTATGTGTACATGGTACATGTCAATGTGTGTATGAGCATGCATGCAAACATGCATTGCATACATGTGTATGATGCCAACACATGCATTCCAAGGTATGTATGTAGAGGCAAGATAAAAACTTTCTCTAATTATTTCTTGTACCTTTACATAGTTTCCTATGTGTTGAACTCAGATCTCCCTAATTACAGGCAAAAGCCCTGACCATCAGAATGCATATCCCTGGACTTACACCTTTGTTACAACACCATTTTTGAACCACAGGAAGAGCTGGTGTGATTGTAGGTAGATAGATATTAAGAGCAAAACAACTAGTGCTCCGAAACCATTTTGGCTTCACTGCAGGCTGGTTAGTTTTAACTGCCAACTTGACACAACCCAAGATCACTCTGAAAGAAGCTTTACAGAGGTGTGATGGTTTGTATATGCTTGTCCCAGGGAGTGGTACTATTCGAAGGTGTGGCCTTGTTAGAGGAGGTATGTCATTGTAGGGTTGGGCTTAGAGATCTTCCACTTAGATGCCTGAAGATGCCCAGTCTGTTCCTGGTTTCCTTTGGATAAAGGTGTAGAATCCTCAACTCCTCCTGCACCATGCCTGCCTGGATGTTGCCATGCTTCTGCCTTGATGACAATGGACTAAACCTCTGAACCTGTAAGCCAGCCCCAAGTAAATGTTTTTTATAAAACTTGCATTGGTCATTGGTGTCTGTTCACAGCAGGAAAACCCAAACTAATACAAGAGGAAATAGCTAAATCTGGTTACCTGTAGTTACAGAGAAGATTATTGGTGGGCATTAATTACTGTGCCCTGGCAGTGGTTTCTTTACAGTCGAAGAGACGAAAAAAAAAAAAAAACCAGTGGACAAGCAAACAAACAGGCAAATAAGAAAGCATGTATGCATTTCTCTTTGCTTTTGACTGAAAATATAAGGTGAACAGCTGCTTGGTCTCTAGCCTTGGCTTTCCCCTTAGTTAGGGAATTATCTGCCTAATGAACCCTTTCTCCCCTAAGTTATATTTCATTAGGATATTTATTTCAGCAACTGAAATGAAGCTAGAACAAGTACTTTCTTGGAAAATGAAATTAGTATTTTTCTTTTTCTTTGTCAAACAATACACTTAATATGAACTTCTCATTCGGATCATCTTCATTAAGCACACTTCGACGTAATCTTAAATTTCAGCTAATAATTTCGTTGGAATTAAATTCACCTTAAGAAAACAATTGTTTCATGATTATAGGAACCCATGATAAAAGGAAATTTATGAGAAGCATTAGAGAAAATTCATCCTAAATATATTCTTATCACATTTCTTTAAACATTAATAATAGGCTTAAAAATCAAATACTTACTTGCTTAAATCTTGTAAATTTTGTTATTTCTTATAAAACTTCACTTAATACAATAGGCATCACTTCTACTGATAATAGTTAAATGTATCTTATTACTAGGCTTTCTACAGAGATCTATTTTAGATATATTAGGTCTATAGTTTATAAGTGCTTTTAAAAATGGCACAATTACAGTTACATTTCTTAAGTGGTCTAAGCTGCAGAAATGGAGATTACGATGGTGGAAATCTCTAAACCCTTCAAATTTAAAACCGGTGTGAAACATACCAAGTGCTAAATAAAAAGTGGCATATAAGTACAAGTAGCAAAGATGGAATCAGCAAGTTATATTTATATACTTGCATGTATATACACATATGAGTGTATATATAAATATAACAATAAAATAAAAAGATTCTATTGCTTTGAGAGTGAGAGTGAAACATAGGAAGAGCTGAAGGCAAGAGGCCTGAAGTACCTGTGAAATACTGAGCAGCATGTCATGATAATCCTAACGGCACATACGTAACACCAATGCATTTTTAGCAACAACCAGCTCTGAAATTGAACCAAAGACTCTCTCATCAAGTAGAAAATAATGCCTGATACAGGAAACATAGCTAACAGTCAAGGGATAGTGAAGTCCTTGGTATAGAAGAGAACATACAATTGCCACTTTACAGAGTAATCTATTTATCCTTAAGGCACAGATAAGTGTAGCTGTCACCACTCATCATGCAAATTTCTCTTTGCAGCAGGTGGAAACCATTACAGAAAACTATAACCAATCAAAATGCAGTTCTGGAGACCTGTTCCAATGTCTGTACTTGCCTAACAATTCCTTCACCAAAGTCTCAGGTAAAATTGCAGAGGCAGAAGGATTTTTTAACAACAGGATCAGAAAATTTACAGTGAGACTGTGTGTGCTAGGAATGTCAGAAACTGCATCCACAAAGTTTCACCAACATGAGTACCTAAATATGAGATTAACAAAATTAATATTGGTGGAGTGGGGGTGGGGAAAGGGGACATCTTTGTGGAGACAGGAGGAGGGGAGGATGTATGGGATGGGGAACAGTCATAGGGTGGACCTAGAGAGGGATAAAATTTGGAGTGTAAAAAGAAAGATTAAATAAAATAAAAAAATGAAACAATATTGTAGATGTACTAATATGAGAAAACCCATGAGGCTTCAACCATAAACAAACAACTACAGGCAACTGACTAATGTTGAGAGCAGAAGATGTAGTTATTCCTAGGGAAGAACACATGAATTTGTACCCAATACAAATGCTTGAAAACATATGTATGTATGTATATATATATGTTACATTTTAGTAACCAGTTTATGTTTACATATTTAGAAATATATTGACAAGTATTCACACACATATACATACTTACATACACATGTGTTGTTAACAATTAATAAAAAATAGGGTATTAATATGAAAATAAATGTAAAAGATAAATAAAAATATTATATATGTATTCATTATATACTTGTAGACTGTAATACATTGTTATATGTATTATATAACTTAACCAAAAATTATATATGCAATATCTAATTAATAAAATATTGTACATTTGTATATAATTATATAGATACATTCCTGAGCATAGCTTATCTTTAGAAGTTCAATAGAGATGTTAAGCATTTAATGTGTTAAGTGGCTCACTGCATGTATAATCACATAGCTTGCATTTGGAAATCTTTAAAGTTCTTTCATTTACGCAATTGTATCAGACTGAATCAGTAATATTTACAAAATTATGAAAAGAGAAATTCTCTGATTATTTCACTCATGTCTACAAATATGAAGAACTAACATAGGGCCATCAACAGATATATTTCATAGTTCTCTAATGGCAGAGAGATATTAAATGACAAATAATTAACTAACTCAGGAAATTTTAGTTTCTGTTAAAAGAAAATAGAGAAAAACTAATATTTATATTTAAATAATAGTTTTATAACAGGAAAATTTTGTATTTGACTTGAATCTAGAAAAGGTGAATTTTTATGTTTGTCTTCTTTTTACAAATGACAACACTGTTGGTGAATTTTTGAAATATTAGTTTTTAGAAATTTATATACAAATATACTAAAAATTTAAGTCATATTTCTACCAGAAAGCCTATAATCTGAAATATTCAATGAATTAACAAACTGCTTAACATAGATTTACATATGCACATTATTTTTAGTTTTACTCATACAATGTTTAATTATGATTAATTACATTACCATTTTTATTTTGTTTGATTCATTTTATTTTATCTAAAAATGCTTTATATATGAAGGACTCAAATGTCGTTGGTTGGTTGTGTGCATTGTCTACTCATATGCTGAGTTCTGTGCCTGGAGATCTAGTTACAGCCTGGATGTAGACACTGTCAAAATATTAAAGAATCTCCTATATTATTGTGGTGTAAAATGTTCCTCAATTATCTCTGATAGGTTAATAAAAGATTGAACAGTCAGTGACTAGGCAGAGGAGATAAAAAGACTGGACTTCTTATCTTAGCCAGGAGTCCGAGGGAGTAGAGTCAAGTAAAAGGAGTTTGCCATGAGGCAAGTGAGGGTTTAGGAGAAGGTCTATGAAGTGGAAGAAGATGGTCACCATGAGGTCGGGCAGGAGGAGGAGTTTCCAAGGGAGTTCTGCATGAGGACAGACAGCTACAGCAGAGAGAGTCAAAGAGAGACTAAATCCAAGTAACTTGGGACATGTGGCTGAGAAATAGTTAAGATAGCATAGAGGATTCAGAATATCTGCTCAATTATTGTGCTTAAAGCTGGGAAATAAATCTGTATGTCTCTGTATCAATTATTTACAAGCTAGCCAGGTTAGAAAAACAACCACCTTTAAATTACATCTTCTACTCAAACTAGATATTTTCTATACTAATGTCTAGATTAATGTCTTTCTTAATAATATACTAAATAAAAATAAGTCTTCTATATTTATCAAGAATAAGAAGTAGTTTAACTTGGAGCAGATATTGAAGACACAGAAATTGTTAAAGGGCAATGGTGGGAGACAACAAGAAAAATGAAAGTGGGGAGGTCAGGTATTATTAAAGGAAAATTTCAGTGTATGGCATAGAATAGTTCCTACTGGTGTTGGTCTGTGTCCCTGGAATTCCCCACAACTGCAGACTTGCATCATCACACTTGGTTCCCCACCTACGTCGCATGATGGCAAGGTCTTATTGTTGAAGACACAATCATCGTTGTCGTCAGGACATAAAAATTCAATCTCAGAAAATCTTGAACTTTTTTTTTTCATTCTGGCTAGCTTTTATAGTTCTGGATGGTGAGAAGAATGCCAGTTAGATAGAAAACAACCAAAGGTCATATGCACCACTGGATCCTGAATACTAATGTGTTAAGTGAGAAATGCCTAACGGTGAAATACTGGCACAAATATTGTGAAGTGGGTAACCACTTTTTGTGTTTGTGGCTTCATCCAAATGAGGGCTGTATACCTTTTACTGTAGTCTTAGCCAAAACCCATGCATAGGTAAAAGTAAATTTTGTAACCTATTAAGTCCAATTAGTGCTATTCATGTAGAAATGATTGAGGGGCCATTCACTGGAGCATAAAAATATCTACAGCTGACACACTTTTCAAGAATTACTCTCCCTCTCCAGAAAGCTATCAAAAGACAAGCAAGTGAGCACATGTACAAAGAGTAAAATAGGGTAATCTGGTGAAGAGAATGGGCATTGTGGGATATATGGTCATACTTCATTGTATACATGTTTGAAATTCTAAAAGACAAAAAATATAAAACTTTTCTATCAAAAGTCAGTGATTAGATAAAGGAAGTATCTGTGGTCTCACTCCAGGAACTCAGAGAATCACCATGCCTCTACAACCTGAGCTCTGGGATTGAATGTACAGACCACCAAGCCTCATATAACACCATATGATTTAAAAAATCATCCTTTGCGAATTTTATTCATGTATGCCTACAATGTGTCAAAGTTTCATCAAGTCTACTTTTCCCCCAAATAGTTTCTTGGGATCCCTTTATCATTTTTCCCTCTAAGATCCATGCCTTCATACCATGTGTGATCTTTTGTGATTGGGTTACCTCACTAAGGATGATATTTTCAAGTTCTGACCATTTGCCTAGGAATTTCGTGAATTCATTGTTTTTAATTGCAGAGTAGTATTCCATTGTGTAAATATACCACATCTTCTGAATCCATTCCTCCGTTGAGGGACATCTGGGTTCTTTCCAGCTTCTGGCTATTATAAATAAGGCTGCTATGAATATAGTGGAGCATGTGTCCTTATTGCATGCAGGTAAAGTCTCTGGGTATATGCCCAGGAGTGGTATAGCCGGATCCTCCGGAAGTGTCATGCCCAGTTTTCTGAGGAGCCGCCAGACTGCTTTCCAGAGTGGTTGTACCAGCCTGCAATTCCACCAGCAGTGGAGGAGTGTAGTCACTGATAAGGGGATATTGACCCAGAATCTCAGAATACCCTAGACACAATCAGCATATCAATAGATTTCTAAAAAGATGGAAGGAGAGACCCCTGGTCCTGGAAAGACTGGATGTAGGGGAACGCCAGGACAGAGTAATGAGAGGGGGTTGAACGGAGAAAAGAGGGAGGGAAGGGGGCTTATGGGACTTTCGGGGAGGGAGGAAACGGGAAAGGGGAAGTGATTTGGAATGTAAATTAAAAAAATAAAATAAAATTAAATTAAAAAAAAAAAAGATCCATGCCTTTCATTTTTTTTTTTACATTTTTTAATATCCCACTGTGTTGATGTAGTTAGAGTCACATGATTATGGATTCACTATAGTGCAGGAAAACCTCCAAGTGACTGCATCTGCAAAGAAAAATGACTCTCTGACAATGTGATATTTAATATCTGTGTGTTGTAGTGAGCAACTCAAAAATATTACACATACATTCTCCCAATCATTTTTATTATTGTTCTGATGAGAATATCCCCAGGCCGTCTGTTCTAACAAACATGAAATATGTGGTGCATTACTTTTGACTGGGATCATCACTAACTGTGATACTATACTCAAACCTATGCCTCTTCTGGAATTGTTACAGTATACTATTAACCAGCTTCCCTATCACCTCCTCCCTGGCTCTCATTCACAACTTCTGTTGACCTCTGTTCTACTTTCTTCTTGTATAAGATTAGATTTTTTCTAGACTCCATGTTGATGAAATCATATAGAAATGTCTTTCTGTGCCTGGCTTATATGAAATAACATGAATTGAAAATGAGGTAAACTTTATCCAGAAAGACATAATCAAATAATAAATATAATTTAATATGAAGTAGATACAAATTTTACAGAAGTATAAGACCTTTGCTTCAATGTTGTACATATTTAGCCTAGTCTATAATAGTTGTTTTGCAGAGTCAAAAATAGAGTAAAGTCAAATAAAAGCTGAAAAGAAAACAGAACATGCTTAAGTGAGTTTAAAATGAGCAGAAGAACTGACTAGACAGTCTCAGTAATGATAACAATTGAGTGAAAAAATACTCAACATCAATAATTATGGAATATGCCTTCAAATCATGATGAGACATGTAATCATTCCAGTTATAACAGCTACTATTAGATAGTCAATGCTTAAAATAAAAATAAGGAAAAAAAGAACAAATACTTAAGCTATATAATAGCTTAAATTATTCAATTTATTATGATTATATTGAACAATAAAGAACTTTGAAATAATGGGAGAGACACAGGCACAGGCACACACATACAAACACACACACACATGGAGAGAGAGAGAGTGAGACAGACAGACAGATAGACAGACAGAAAGTAAACTTTCAGAATTCACTGCAAAAGTATAATTCTTCTACACTTTTGAAAGCATAAACTTTTTAAACAACTATGGAAAAAAGTGTCAGTATTTCTCAAAAGGTAAGTAGAAAGCTTCCTTGTCATCTGGAAACTACACTAATGAGCAAATGCTCAGGGGATTTTTTTAAATTGGATAAATTTTCATTGAATTTAATAAACACATAGAAATAAATTATTGGGTTGATACAACTTTTAACATTTTTAGACATGAAAATTTTCCAAGCGAGACAGTAAGTTACAATGAAAATAGATGAGATCTTGTATTATGAGTTGCTGACTCTAGAAAAGTAAAGTAAGGAATAATTCTAAATAAACATTAAATTGATTTATGATTATTCATTTCATGTGGGTTAAAATTGTATCTGGCTTTGGTTTAATTATTTCTTTTTAGTTTCTCTTAGCAAGTCTATTCATGTGCTCTTACATTTAAAAAAAGTGCACTTTTAATAGAAAAGATTATATGTGTAGTCTATATTCCTGCTTCTTTTGTTTCAGCTATACAATATATTACCTCCTAATATGTGACAAGATGCATACCTTTCATACAAGGTCCTAGGATACTGCTCTTATTGCTTCATAATATTCATACTGCATGTGACATCAGAGGGAAAATGTCATATCATATAATTATCCACTAAAGATTATACATGACCAGTAACTCAATGTGTTAATACTAAACACAGTATATCAAAATATGAGGCATTGGAAACTACTTATATCTATACAATTACAGGTTATTTAAAGCATAGTATTAACTATTAAATTATTTTGTATACCAACAGGAAGAGTAAAAGTTCTAAGAATGCATTAACTGTTATCAAATACAAAAGTACCTCTAATATAAAATACATTCAACATATTGTTATTATGTCTATGTAACAGCTGAAAAATAACTCATGAAGAATTCTAACTAGCTCCTGGTAAGAAATGATTAAGAACTAATTCTAGGTTTAAAACCCAGGACAGCGTGCTTCAGCATCTATGATCTAAGAATGTGTTGCAGTCAGGACAGAGTCCAACAGTGTATGTACAGTAATCACACATCAGTAAATCCTTGAGCACTGTTTAAATAGCAGGTCTGTCTGATTGCAATGTCTGGGTCCCCTGACATTTCCAAATAAAACTCAGGTATAGAAGTTAATGGAACTGTCACAAAACCATGTTAGAATCCACCAAAAGGTTAAAGTGATCTCACCTAGTTTTCTGCTAAAGACCCAGTAATATCTGAGTTTCAATTAAAATCCAACTTTGGACTTAATATTATTTTTGAGCATGTGATGCTCAACATTTTCTAGTATCCATTGTTTATCTGTTTATTTTTATTTCTTGAAATTAACATATAATCGCAAACTTTTCTCCTTTAACTTTTCTTCTCCAATTCCTTCTATGACAGCCTCCATTGCTCTTGATTAAATCAATAGCCTTTTAATCTAATTTTTATTAATAATTGATATATACAGAAATACTTATCAATATTATTTAGATATTTAATTATATATGCGCATGTATGTCCATAAGTTTGTGTGTGTGTGTGTGTGTGTGCACAATCTGTTCAGTTTATGTAATGTTACTTGTATGCAAATGATTTCAGGACTGACGACTTGTCTGTGAATAACCAATGTGCTGTTCCCTGGGGAAGGCCATTTTCTTTTAATATCCTATGATTATCTATATACTTTGTGTAGAGTTAAAATCCACATGAGACTCTCTGCTTCATGTCAGTGTATCTGCGGGTCCTGCTCATCTTGGAGGTAAGCAGCTATTCTTTAAGTGTTAGCCTTGTACTCCTACTTAACTGTTCTCAGTACCTTTCTAGAAGTATCTATCTGAGACACTATCAGGTGGGTGCTTGTTTCTGATGAGGCAATCCAAGAAAACCTCTATGTCTTCTCAAGCAAAGGGTAATGAGATCAACTGTTAACACATATGCTTCTTTTTAGGTTTAAACAGCTTCTGTTCATTTTCTTAAATCACTTTCAGGAGTTTCTCTAAGTCCTTTACTATTTACTCTTCCATGTGTACCCATAAGCATCAAATGTACCATACTTCATTTTCTCACACTTCAGTAGTAATGATACGCTTAATGCAAATAGGGCCACCTGTAGTTTGTTTTGAAATGCCTGTCTTTTCCAAAGCAAATTTTAAAATGAAACAAGGATATCTTATAATTTTCTTGAATGAATATAAAATTTTTTAAAGATGATCCATACTTTATAGTTTGTATATTAAGTGTACCTAACATCCTCTTTCCTAATAGATGAAAATTAATTACAAATCTTTTCCTTCTATCTCCACTACACATTTGAAAAAGCTAAAATGATGTATTTGACTTTGTAACAATTCCCAATACCTCGTTAGTGATTGGTGTGAGGTTCAACCATAAACCTATTGGGACCAAGGACATATAACTGGTAAGGGAAGATTCAGATGTTTCATGGACAGTTCTCTCAGTTTGAAGAAGACTATATGAGAGAGCAGGAGTACTATTTTCCCCAGGATGTGCCTACATTTATTGACATCAAATTATCAAATAATAATAATAATAAAAACCTTCTTACTATTGCCATTTCAGATAACAGTCTAAGAATGAACCAGCAGAAGAGAAGATAAATTAAAAAAAAGTACAGGTTCTCAGAAATAATAACATACTATCTAACTGCAAAAGTAGTCATTCTGTAAGGTTGCTAGCATCTAGAATTTCTTTGTATAGCAGCATGAAATTTAGAAATTAGTCATTTGAGAAATAACCGATTACGTATATGACCTGAATTTGCTTTTCTTGAAATTCCTCAGCTTGGTATATATTCATATATTCTACTGTCCCTCAAACAAATCATTTCATTCATCAGTTTTGGAAAGAGAAACAGTCTTAATATTTTTCATATTTAGCTTTATTGGTTTTTTGAAATCTGGAATTGATTTTTTAATTTTTTGGAGGTTATAATATTCTATTCTTCACTTCCCTTTCATCCCTCCACCTCCATCCCATATTTGCTTCCTTACTTATGAGAGCTAGAATACTTATAAAACAATTTAGCCACATGCCAAAAGCCTAAAAAACTCATAACCTAGAACCTATACCATAAGCCTCAGAGTGAGAATCAGATGAAAATAGAAAATTGAGCTATTCTCCCACTAGCAAAAGAAGCACACATTTACAAAACTATGAAAGATAGATTTTCCTAAAGATGAAGAAGAATTTACAAAATTCACATCATGTCACTTATGTCAATAATGAAGCTTATACAACACTAAAATTTAAAAGAAAAAAAAAAGAAGAACCAGGAATGTTGGTAAATTGAAATACATAGTTCCAAAAGAGTAGCTTGGAGTGAGTGACTGTACCCTTATCAACATAGCCCAAACCAAACGTCAAAGCAAATATTAAATGAATAGATTTGATTAGTGGTAGTTAAGCAAACCAAATTAGAAAAAGGAGAGAGAGAGAGAGAGAGAGAGAGAGAGAGAGAGAGAGAGAGAGAGAGAGAGAGAGAGAGAGAGAAAGCAGGTAAGCAGGAAAGAAACATTAAGATCACCTCACTGAGAGCTGATGCCCTGAGTAGTGTTTCTTGGAGTTCACAAAAGGAAAGACTCCCTGGACCTTGGGATGTGAGAGAAGAAATAGTGCATTGTCTCTAAGCATAGGTGTCATGTGTGAAAACTGATTGCAGTCTCTCATGCTCCACCATGATTGTCCATAATGATAGACACAGACCAATCTGAGATTCAACTCAGCAGATTCCAACAGAGCTTTAGAGACAACTAAACCCCAATTTTTATAAGTTAGGATATACTTAATTTTCTTTGACAAATGTCATATTATTGTACCTATTAATCTGGAGTCTTGGATGTTCTATTCAAAGACAGAATACAGGGCTCCTCTGAACACTAGCCACAATTATTCTCCCATAGCATTGCCTCCATAGTTTATACAAACAGGCTTGTCACTCAGGTTCTGAGTCTACTCAGTCCTGCATTTACTCTGACAAGGTCCACTTTCTAACATACAGTGACATCTTTGATGGCGGTAGGGAAATATGAGACAAGTACTCATTTATAGGGCATCACTGGTGTTTGTGAGACTTATGAAGTGGACTCTTTTAGGAAATTCTACTTCATAAAACCATCAAATAAGAAAACATATAAATAGCACAATCTTGGGCGGCACAAACATTCAAAATATCTGATTAGTAGAACGTTTTCCAATATATTTTGAATTGCGATTCTTGATTAAAAACTCCTTAATCACAGAAACGTATTCTGTGTTTTAATATATTTTAATTGAAATAATACTATATAATTTCTCCTTTCCTGTTCTCCTTTCAGCCCTATCTGAGCTACCCTCCCTCAAGCCTTTCCCATGATCCTCCTATTCTCAAGTAGAGCTGCTTTTTCTTTGATTATTACTGTTTAACACACAGATACACATATTCATATGTGTGCTCACATGAGTATATGCATGAGTGGGTACAACTACATAAATGCAACCTGCTGAATACATGTTTGTGGTGTATATGTGATTTGAATGCTGACCACTCTTTATTGGACAATCAGTAAGGCAGCTCATCCTTCAATAAAGCTCTCTGTTCAGCAAGAATTAATTTCCTGCAGTTGTCTCTCTATAGGTGGGACCCTGTGAAAGTGTTCCCCTTCCTATTAATATGTTCATTGGGATTACCATTTTTCTGGTATTGTTAATGTACCTACATGTAGGAGAAACTGTTTGGTAGCAGACTTCTTCCCTTTTGCATGATATTCCTTGGGACCCAGAAGAGTGAACTATGATGTGGTTATATCTTCTAGGTTTGAATTGCTCATAAACTGTTGATCTCTTGTGCCCTTCCCCCAGCCTTGAGCAAGCTAAATAGACCTTAAGTGTTTGCTACAATTAATGACCCAGGTGGAGTCAATTTCTACAAGAGTAGATTGCCCACTGAGCTTGCTTTGCAACTCAATCCAGCTGAAACAAAGGATGGGTCTGTGGGTTTTCCCTATATACAGGCAGAGCTGAAAATTAAACTTTGAGCCCTGATCAGAAATCTCTGTCTTGGCTTCATCCTTCTCTCACCACCACCACCCCCAACCCCATCCCTTTTCATTTCCAGCCTCTCTTTCAGGTATACCCAGTTCATCCACTGCTGCTGGACAACTACAATCTTTCCTTGTGTCCAGCTTTGGTTTTCTGTGATAGTGTACATTTGCTATAGAGAGGATCCTTTTTTGAGATGTATCAGTGTCATTTTACTATGCATCTAAAGATAAGGTTTAGCAAGCAGAAAGGGATCATGCTGGTCTTGCAAAGCTGTGCTGGTAGGAAAGTTAAGTTTTGGTACACTGAGTGTGCTCACAGCCAGAAAATGTTCAGCAGACTGTTAGTCTCTAATGACCTTTCAGCCACTTTAGTAGAAGGCCAGGTAGGAGTTGGAATTGAGTAAGACTTAAGCTTGAAACTCTCTACCTTGAGCTAACTTAACATATAAGCAACTGTGTTTTTTGTTTGGTTGGTTTTTTTTTGTTTGTTTGTTTTGTTTTTGTTTTTTAGGGTTTTTTTTTTTGATAACTTACATTGGAGGCATCTCTATAAGGATGTCAGTAATGGTCTCTCATAGGACAGGCTCAGAATTTCATTGAAAATTGTACTCCCCCAAACACAGATGTCTGACTATTTTTATAGCCTCTTTAAGGCTAGGCAGAGCATGGGCCTTTATGAACAGAACACAGCATGGCTAAGCTTGTGTTGGGCCTTTGGGTGTGATGACCCAAGGTTGAAGTATTGCACATAAAACACCCAAAGGTATTTATTGTGATAAAGATGGCAGCTTAAACCAGGTCGAATATGAAATGAGAAAGCAGTGGATTAAACAGATGGCTAAGAATAGGATATCAGGAGGTGTTAAGAATTCCAAGCTAATTCTGCAAGAAATGTTTATATACTGAAGAGAGAGAAGAGACAAAATAAAAGATGCCATTAAGAGTCTAGATTACTAAATGGAATGAAAGACAATGTCTTGAGCCAAAATACCATTAGATAAAATGCTGCTTAAGGGATGTTGATGTGTATGTGCTTAGCTCTTGAGCATGCAAAACAGAGCATATCTTTCTAAATTGGTTAGGGTACCTAATGCTTAAACAAATGGTGTGCTCATATCGGAATGTTGAGGGAATCAGAATAGTGCCAGAGTGTTTAGAGCAGCACAGAACATAGTGAAGGAAATGTAGGACAGGAAGATGTTTGCCATGGCCTGTACTCAGAAATGACTCTCTTTGTCTAATCTCAAAGGTAACTGTCAGTACTGAGTATACAGATAGTAAAGGAAAAACACAAGGATATTAAAAAAAAGAGAGACTTGTGTGCATTTGTGTGTGTGCATGTATGTGTGTTTACCTACAAGGCAAAACAATTTAAAAAACCTTTGCTCTAGTTTGAATATGTATCTTCTTCAACGGCCATAATAAAAATAATTGTCATTATGTCTCAGCATATATATGATGAGCTGTTATATGTCTCATATGTAAAGTGTTTTCTGTACAACATTAGGACCTGTATTTGATACCTAGACGTCAGCTAGAAACAATTTTAAAACATGAAATAAAACAAAACCTAAATATGGTGAATTGTGTTTTCAATCTATGCACTTGGAAAATGTAGATGGGGTATCCCTACCCACCCTGTTCTACTGGGTTTCAAAAACAAATAAGCATATGATTCCTGAAGAAAGACATCTGAGGTTGACCTCTGGCCATCATATGAACATGCATAAATATGTACATGTACCTGTTCCCATTTTATCCACACACACACACACACACACACACACACACACAAACACATACTACTCTTAAGTAAATATGTCATATGTAACAAGTACTCTATGCTCTTTGGTAACAATGGCTGTTATTATATAAGTTAGTTTGACCTGAAAGATTGCTCCCACCCTTTTTTTCTGTCTTTCTTATGTTTTCTTTCCCTTTAAGCAAAGAGAACACACACACACACATGGAAAGCAAAGAAAAGCCCATATTAGGCTATGAATCTGCTGATAACTTGATCTAGCATGCTAAAATGATTGAAAACAGTAGATAATACAATATCTAAGGTACATTGATAAATATTAGTTTACACAAATGGGAAAGGGGTGATTTATTAATTCTTAAGTTTCAGATACTCTACTATAGATAAAAGGATGAGCTAATATAACTCTTCCTAAAAGAAAGAGGATACATTAATGAATCATGCACTGAAGAGCCCTTCTTTATATTATCTTATAATTTACCTGACATGTAATCTAGTTTGTACTGCTCTATATCAGTTTACCCTCATTTTATTCATTTTTGTACTATTTAACATATTTTCTAATTTTTAAAGTGCATGGAAAGTGTAGCAATTTGTAGGTAAGTCCTAATGTATGTTTGTGTTTGTTTTTCTCTGCATATATGTATGTGTGCATTTGTTTGTGTGTGTGTGTGTGTGTGTGTGTGTGTGTGTGTGTGTGAGAGAGAGAGAGAGAGAGAGAGAGAGAGAGAGAGAGAGAGAGAGAATGACATACAAAGATAGAAGAAGAGAGATAGACAGACATAGACATAGAGTTAAAAAAAATAATGCTTATGGGTTTCAGAATTTAAACTTACAGTGTGAAATGTATGCCTAATCCTTATGAATTATACACTGCTGTACTGATGACTTAAGATGCACATATACACAGTATGGCTACTTTCATTCTCTGGGATGTTCAGTTTATAAGATATGAGAATACAGCTGAATATGTTGTAATAATTAATGTTTAACAAAATGATTAGGAAAATAGCAGCCCATTTGCTAATATATGTACATATCAGCATGTGTGAATGAACTGCTAAAGTTTTAGATTGATCAACATTCTTTTCTGCCCTAAAGTGGTTCATATTGTCAAAGATGGTATGTCCTAAACATTTTTTAAACTATATAAGTTTATATAACTATTAGTGTTGCACTCATACATTTGAATTATCTAAGGAGTCATCTCTAACTCCTGAGAACCAGTATAGCTACCAATACTGACAATATTAATGAAAAATTTTAACAGCCTGTATTAGAATCTAAAGTTATCCTATAAAATTTATGAATTTGGTTTTATTTCCATTCCAAAGTCCACATTTGTATTCCATTTAATGATTTATTTCTGCCACTTTTAAAAGTAAATACCTGTTATATGCCCCATAATGAGAGTCGAGAAGCAATAGAATGTAAACAGCTTCCGATGTTATCTAAAAGAAAACAAATTGTTGAATGCAGCCATGCATTGATAAAATAACGATGTACCTTTTACACTTCTACCAGTAATATTTCCTTCAGGGCTAACAGATAAGGCAATGAAATATTAGAAAAACAAGTGCAAGGATGCTTTAGGGTAATCCCTTATCAACCAATGTTTTTCCTCTCTTATCCCATCATATGCATAAACCACAGTTATTATAGACTGTGATAATAATGCTTTCCCTAGAATATAAATCAATTTAACACTGCCTTACTCAATCTGAATATTTTTTCTCATCATAAAGTGAATATAATTATACACATAACTGTCATTGAAGGCTAAAGAATGTATTACATGTTAGCAATGGTGACATGCATAGATGGCCTGCCAGAATCTCATTAAAGGTGAGATTGCAGACTAGTCATGTTGTTGATGACAAATGAATACAACTAAAGGAGTACACTGTGCAGAAAAGTTCAAATGAATGAGATAAAGCCAGGTGGAACTGTTAAGAATCTAAGCAGGAACTTAACGGGTGGGTAAGTCAAGTTGAGGAAGAAGTGCTGCCCACAAGGATAGTATTAGCTGAAATTTATTATCTGGTAAAAGCAAACTAAGGGAGGAGCTTGTTTGTTTGTTTACATTTATATGGAATACAGTCCATTATTATGGGATGGTATGGCTGACAAAAGCAGAATAGTTGATCACAGAGTTTCTATTGTCAGAAAACAGGAGTCATCAGATCCACGGATTAGCTCCTTTTTCCTTTTTATACAGTCCTGGACCATAGCCAAGCAATGCTGAACCTTCCCTTTATGCTGGATCTCCCACTTCAGTGAACCTAATCTAGGAAATCTCTCCTCACTGTTGCATTAAAATGTTTGTATTCATAGCAGACTTATTTATAATAGCCCAAACCTGGAAGCAACCCAGATGTCCCTCACTTAAAGAATGGATATAGAATATGGGGTTTATTTACACAATGAAATACTATTCAGCAATTAAAAACAAGGGTATCATGAATATTTCAGGCAAACACATGGAACTAGATAATATCTTCCTGAGTGAGGTAACATGCCTGGTATGGGTATATACTCTCTGATAAGTGGATATTAGCCAAAAAGTACAGAATACCCATGATAGATCCCCCCACCCCCAAACCCTAAGAAGTTCGACAAAAAGGAAGGCCTCAGTGAGGATGCTTCGAACCTACTTAAGATAAGAGAACGCAATCATCATGGGAGGCAGAAGGAGGGAGGGACCTGGATGGGAGAGGGGAATGGGAAAATGGGGACAGATTAATGTATGGGAGGGAGACAGGAGAGAGACCCAGAGGGTCAGGAGAATGAATGGAAATATGCAGTTGTGGGGGTTAGAGGTGGGGAGAACTTCTAAAAAGTTGCAGAGACCTGGGAAATGAGAGGCTCTCAGGTTGCAATGGGGATGACTAAGCTACCAGTCAAATATGGTCCAAAGTCCCTGGCAAAAATGGAGCAGAGGACTGTCTTTTCTGGCCTCAGTGGGAGAGGCTGTCCCTAATCCTGTAGAGACTTGTTGCCTGAGGGTTGGTGGGATACCTGGGGGGAAGGCATGGGCATCCTCTCAGAAGCAAAGTGTAGGGGGATGCGGGAACACATTTGCAATGGGATATGAATAAATGAAATAATTAACTGACTGATAAAAGAAGTTTATGTGTGTGTGTGGGGGGGGGGGCTCAGATCAGCTTGTGTATGCTGGCTGACTGGTGACTTAGTGTCTGGTAGCTCCTAGCAGACTGGGTTAGTTGAGACTGCTGGTCTTCCTATGAGGTCACCCTCCTCATCAGCTTCTTTCATCCTTTCCCAAATTCAATCACAGGGGTCCCTGACTTCAGTCCAGTTGTTGGTTGTAAGTATCTGTACCTGTTTCAGTAAGCTGCTTGTTGGGTCTCTCGGAGGGAGGACCACCATGCTAGGCTCCTGTTTGTAAGCACACCATAGCATCCGTAATAGTGTCAGCCCTTGGAGCCTCCCCTTGAGATGGATCCCAATTGGCCGGTCACTGGACCACCTTTCCCTCTGTCTCTTCTACACTTTTATTCCCGCAGTTCTTTTAGAAAGGAACAATTAGAGGTCAGAGTTTTTGACTATAGGATAGCAACCCCATCCCTCCACTTAATGCCCAGTCTTTCTACTGATGGTGTATTTTCCCCACTGTTGGGCGTTTCATCTAAGGTTCCTTCCATTGAGTCCTGAGAGTCTCTCACCTTCCAGATCTCTGGTACATTCTAGAGGGTCCCCTCACCTCCCACACCTCCAGGTAGCATATTTCCATTCATTCTGCTGACTCTCAGGACTTCTCCCCTGTTTCCCCCTCCCCATATTTGATCATGTAGTGGGATTGAAATATCTTCACTAGGGCCCTTCAGCTTGTTAACCTTCTTGAGTTCTGTAGATTGTATCCAGGGGATTACCTGGTTTGCCCTCCGTGTCAGAAGATATGAATAACTCTCAGAGACTTGCGGCCACAGGGAGTGGGGTGGCCTGGCAGGGGAGGACATCCTCTTTGGGGTAGGGGATCAGAAACAGGACAGGGAACAGGAGAAGGGGAGAAGGATCTGAAGGGAAGCAATAGCTTGTCTAGGAGGGGAGGCCCTTGGTCCAGTGGAGGCTTGATGCCTCACATAGAGGAATGCTAGAGCAGTGAGGCAGGAGTGGGTGGGTGGGAGGGAGAGCATCCTCATAGAAGCAGGGTTGATGGAGGATGGTATTAGGGGTTTTGTGGAGGGGAAACCGGGAAAGGGGATAACATTTGAAATATAAATAAATAACCAATAAAAGATGAAAAATCGGAAAAAAAGTTTATATCCACAATTCTAAATCGTTCCAATTGATGGTCAGAAAATTGATCATCTCATATACTATAAAACACTGCACTCTGAAGGTAGAAGCAATAGTTTATTATGCCATGTCATGCTTTATCAGAAGGTCAGATTTCTATTAAACATTTCTGAGAAAAAATATTTTTTATCAAAAACCTGAAGACTTGAGCCATTTTTATTATGCAAAGAATCTTATTTATAGGAGAGTAATTGTTCCTGTGATAGTTTTAGTTCTAAAGTTAAGACCATAATAATAAAAAATTGAATACATCAAATTCTTACCCATATATTTCACAAGTAAATATTCTCTAAGCTTTACAATTGTTTCCCAAGGAATTTCTTATTACAATTGTATTACAAATGATATTTTAAGCCAAAGGTCCACCCACATCTAAAAATGCTTTAAAAGAGGCAATAAATAATTTTTAGAATAGCAATTCATATGTGGGAAGATAAGTTATGATTTTAAAAGAATAAGTTACAATGTAAAACACACCACTTCCATTTTCCCCAGTATCAAATATAAAATTAATCCTATACAATTTTTTAACATTCATAGTATATTATACAATTCATGAACTCCCAGGGCATCTTTATGGTTTTCAGGTAAGAAGAAGGAATGCTGCAGTCAACAGCAAAAATACAATTGTAACATGAAGACATGATTTCATAGGAAAAATTATAATCATGAAATAAATAATTTTCATGTCTCATGAAAATATATTTAGCTGCAAACAAACAAACAAAATTTTAGAAGTTAAAACACTGGTTAACTATTCAGTATGAGGAATATCATGACCTTTTTTGAGGAGCATTTACAATCACTAATTTGTTAATCCAACATATTCCATAACACAATCTACAAACATTTGTCCTGTCGTACAGAGATAACTGAAGTCTTTATTCCTCATTAAAAAAAAATTTCTCTTTGCAATGAGTGGAACTGAACTTTAGAGCCCCATTCCAATAGCTACATCTACAAAATTCTCCAGCAGCTAAAGCTCTGGGAACATTACCTGCAAGGACTCCCAAAGACCAGACAAGCCCTAGAATGAAGGAGATTGCTGTGAAGTTGTGTCTACTAGTGCTAGCAGAAGTTTCTCTCATAAAGTCTCATCAATAGGACTGCACACATGTGAGCTGAACCAAGATGATGCCAGGGAACATGCCTGACTGGACTGAGGAAAGCCTGTGAGGCCTAAAGGACCATTGGCAACTGACAAAAACTAGGAGCAGGAAAAGTGGCCTTTCCCAGGGAGACGCAGACCAACTGGTTTTCCACTGCCAAACAGTCAGCCCTGAGAACACACATGCAAGTAGCATTTTGTGGACTAAACAGGTTAAATTAACAAAAAGATAAAGATAGAGATAGAAAGATAAAGATAGAGATAGAGATATATTCATATGCATATATGTGTATGCAGTAACTATTAGTATGGAGAAAAGAGACAATGAATTTTAAGGAGATTGGGAAGGGCATGTGAGAGGGCTTTTAGGGAGGAAAGAGAAGAGAGAAATATTGTAATTAAATAATGTCAAAAACTTACAGTGCCTTTTGATACAAAAGTAAGTTGATATATATATATATATATATATATATATATATATATATATATGCATGTGTGATATATATATATGCATGTGTGTGTATACTATTGGATTCTCATTTAATCAAGTGTTTTATTAGCAACTTCTTTGAGCCTTTGAGCCTTAGACTTACTGATAGCTTTGGTTTTGTTTCATGACATTCTTCTATATCATAAATATTCATGCAGAGAACATGACATTGACACAGAAAAGCTGGCATAAAATGAAGAACAGAACTAAGACGTTGGGTACTGATCATACACAATGAAGCTGTTCACAAAGATGATGCTAATTAACATAACACCTGTAAGCAGTTCTAGAGAAGGTAAATGGAAAAGACTAATAGTAGAGTAACTCCGAGATACATAAGTAAATAAACACACAGATGAATGCAATTTAATAGGATGAGTGAAACTAAACATTAAAAGCACACATATCGATATAAGTTTAAGAAAACTTCTTTAGCAAAACTTCTCACAGCAATGAAGTGCCTTAGACTCTAGCTGCACAAGACAGAGTGCAGAGGACACAAGGTCATTCTGGCTGCATTTGCGCGCACAGGTGGAGATCAATTACAGTGTCAAGTAGTTATTTCATTCTCACCGCAGACTTTAAAGAAAAGATAAAACAGGTTCATGATCTGTGTCTTGTTGTTCAAAATGGAAGGAAGCATCAGAATCAAGGTGGCGCTGTGGTGCACAATGTTGGTTTTATGCTGACTACCCAAACAAACGATCTGTATTTTTTAATTGTTCCTACTCTTGGATTTCTTTAACCATTCTTCTGTGAACGACAGAAACTTAGAGGAGAACAATGGTGATGAATGTTTCATATATTTTTAATTCTCTAAAAATGGAACTTTTAAAGGATATTTACATGAAATTTAATTATAAAAGCTGCTTATTTTTTAAATCATGTTCTGTTGGGCATGTGATATTTGAAATGATTCTTTTAGTGATCCAGTTTGCACAGCTGCTACTAAGTTTGATTTTATTTCCCTTAATTCTGTAAGTTTTAGAAATGTAAGATATTGATGTGTCATAATTTGGAAACTGAATTTTCACTATCAGAAGACGCTTTGAAAGAGGAAGAGGAAATCTTGTATCACAGAAATGTAACTAACACAAATTGATGTTGTGTTACGTTGATATGAATAATAACCTGGAGGGGTTTTCTTTATCAATGCATATAAACTGCTTATCTACAAAACCTCACTGTCTCATAAATGCTTCCATATATAACTCTTGCATGTTTTCCATATTTAAAATAATTTGTTCAAGCTTATGTGGAAATCAACACGTTTACAAAACTCTACTATTTGAAAGTTCATGTGGAAATAAAAACATCTAAATTACATGTTAAATTCTTTTATTTGACCCTTTTGTACCATTTTCCTCTAATCCATATATCTCCGGTACATATACTCTATCAACATAAAACTTCTGTTCCATCAAACTTATTTACAACCCAAAATGGAAACTATCATTTGGTACAATATTATTGAAGTTACTTAGTCGAGAGAAATGTAAATTGAAATGTATATGTAGCTGTAAAATAAATTTCTTAATTTTGAAAGTCTCAAGCCATTTCTTGATATAAGCATGATTCAAATAGGACAGAGCAACAGTTTTCTTTCTTTCTTTCTTTCTTTCTTTCTTTCTTCCTTCCTTCCTTCCTTCCTTCCTTCCTTCCTTTCTTTCTTTCTTTCTTTCTTTCTTTCTTTCTTTCTTTCTTTCTTCCTTCCTTCCTTCCTTCCTTTCTTTCTTCCTTCCTTCCTTCCTTCCTTCCTTCCTTCCTTCCTTTCTTTCTTTCTTTCTTTCTTTCTTTCTTTCTTTCTTTCTTTCTTTCTTTCTTTCTTTCTGTGTGCGAGTTGTTTACTTGCCGCCCCTGCCCCACAATTACTGATGTCTCTATGAACTTTGGATGTCCTGAATCTAGCTCTGTAGACCAGGATAGCCATAAACTCAGAAATCTGCTACCGATACCCCCAAGTGCTGGGATTAGATATTTCTAAATTATAGGTGCCACCAAGCCCAACTCAGAGTTTTCTAAACCAAATTCTGACAGGAATTACCCCACATTAAAAGAAAAAAAATATTTTTAAGTTTATTAAATTTAAACATAATTCTTCAGGTCTCATGAGAGAATTTATAATAATAACTATGAGTTATAAAATAGTAAACAAGGTTGTTCTACTATGGAATTTATGTTTGAATATGTCACAATATTTTTATACTATAGCCTGACTTTAATAAATATCATTGCCTTGTTCTTAAAACTTTATTTCTAACTATACAACCAATTAAAGGAACAACTAAAGTTAATTTTGTATGTAGATTTGTATGCCTAATAAAACAAAGTGGATCAGAATCTATGTATTAAAACAGTTTCAACTAACCTGTACCTCCAAGTTCTCTTAGACACTGAGGCACAAACATATATATATATATATACTTGCTGACATAAAGCCTCTAACACATTTATGGCAGAGGATTGACTACCTGGTCTGGCCTCAGTGAGAGAAGATGCACCTAACCCTCAAGAGACTGGAGGCCCCAGGGAGGAGGGAGACCTGGTGAGGTGGAGGGAGGTGGGGATGTCCTCATGGATATGATGGAGGAGAAATGGGATGAGGAATTATCAGAGGGTGGACCAGGACGGGGATAATGACTGGACTGTAAAACATGATTAAAGATATTTTCCCAATCTGTTGGTGACTATTTGGTCCTATTGACAATGTCCTTTGCCCTACAAAAGCATTGCAATTTTATGAGGTCCCTTAGAAAAGTGGACATAATATTACCTGGGGACCCAGATGTATACCAGGGAATATACCCAAAAGATGCTCAAATATATAACAAGGACACATGCTCCACTATGTTCATAGCAGCCTTATTTATAATAGCTAGAAGCTTGAAACAACCCAGATGTCCTTCAATGGAGGAATGGATTCAGAAAATGTGGTAAATTTATACAATGGAATACTACTCAGCTATTAAAAACAATGACTTCATGAAATCCTTAGGAAAATGGATGGAACTAGAAATATCATCCTGAGTGAGGTAACCCAGTCACAAAAAACACACACAAGGTATGTACTCACTGATAAATGGATATTAGCCCAAATGCTCGGTATATCCAATATACAATTCACAGACCACATGAAGCTCAAGAAGGAAGACCAAAGTATGGATACTTCAGTGTTTTTTCCTCTTTTTTTATTAGATATTTTCTTTATTTACAATTCAAATGTTATCCCCTTTCCTCATTTCCCCTCTGAAAACTCCCTAGCCCATCCTGCCCCACCCTGCTCACTAACCCACTCACTTCTTAGGCAAATGAATGGAACTAGAAAATATCATCCTTAGTGAGGTAACCCAATCACAAAAGAATACACATGGTATGTACTGATAAGTGTATATTAACCCAAAATCTTGGAAAAACCATAATTCACAGACCACATGAAGCTTAAGAAGGAAGATCAATGTGTGAATAATTTAGTCCTTCTTAGATAGGGTACAAAATACCCCTTGGAGGAAATACAGAGAAGTGTGGGGCAGAGACTGAAGGAAAGACCATCCAGAAACTGCTGCACTTGGAGATCCATCCCATATACTTCAGTGCTTCTCAGAAGGAGGAACAAAATATGGTAGGAAATGTGTGGGACAGAAACTATAAGAAAGGTCATCCAGAGACTGCCCTACCTGGGGATCCATCCCATATACAGTCAGCAAACCCAGATACTATTGTGGATGCCAAGAAGTGCTTGCTGACAGGAGCCTGATACAGCTGTCTCATAAGAGGTTCTGCCAAGAACCTGGCAAATACAGAAGTGGATGCTCACAGCCAACCATTGGACTGAGCAAGGGATTCCCAATGGAGGAGCTAGAGAAAGGACTAAAGGAGCTGAAGGTGTTTCGGAAGAACAACAATATCAAACAACCAGACCTCCCAGAGCACCCAGGGTCTAAACCACCAACCAAAGAGTACACATGGAGGGGCCCATGGCTCCATTTGCATATGTAGAAGAGGATGACCTTTTGTGCCATCAGCGGGAGGAGAGGCCCTTGGTTCTGTGAAGGCTCAATGCCCCAGTGTAGGGGGAATGCCAGGACTGGGAAATAGGAGTGGGTGGGTGGGTGAAGGAAAGCCCTCTTAGAAGGAGGGGGAACAGGAATGGGATAGAGGGTTTCAGTGGGGAAAACAGGAAAGACTCAACATTTGAAATGTAAATAAAGAAAATATCCAGTTTAAAAAAAGTAAAATAAAGGTGAATCCCCTGAATCTTTCAGGAAAAAAAACGATTAAAGATAATTAAAAAAAATGTTTTTACAAAAATACACAAACTGTGCAAACACACACACACACACACACACACAAAGTTGACATATACTGAACTAGTCCATTTCATACAGTGAATGTGAGGGGGATTTGTTACTTTCATGTATAACTACAATAAATAATCAAGGCTTTTATCTCTATCAGTAAAACCCTTACACTAAATTTGTGAATTAGATTATAAAAATAATTCACCACCAGTGTGTAAATAGTTTTAAATGAAACTATACCTCACAGAGCATATGTTATATAAGCTTGAAGGGCAAACGGATATGAAAGAAAGACAAGCCTTTCCTCTCTTCAGACAATGGGTAAAAATGTGTGTGTGTGTGTGTGTCATAATTTAGGAGCAAATTATGAAACATGTCCTGTTTATTCATGTCCTTTTTATATCATTAGATAAATTGTTTATCATCTTTTTTGAAGGCTGTGATTGGTTTAGGGTTATTCCCTCTAATTTGAAATAACTTATTACGCAAGCTAGAATTTTGCATTTAATAGTTTGTACTACTTGCTGTTCAAACTTTAAAACTACAGATGCTGCCTTAGCAAACATTACACCAAATGGCAAGCTTGGGGCTTGGAAATGTCATATAGCTTCCAAAATTAAAAGTCAAGAGATGAAGGCACTTGAGTGCTTGTGGCACAATCACATATTGCTAGATATTTGCTAGTAAGAATCTCGCTTAGGAGTAAGAAAATGAACACATATTGAAATTCAGCTGTCTCAACATGTGGGCTTCTGTTAAGCAGAAAGTCATTTTAGTAACTGGTACCCTCTTCATGATGGGCTAAATGCATGTAGACTATTTATCGATTCCAAAACATGCTGTATAACACTCCGAAGAGATGTGATATAAAATATGAGTGATATATGTAATGTGCATTTTTATTCATGTTTTAGAAATAGAGGGGTAAACGCTTTAAGTAGATTTTAAAACATATATTTGGAAATTCAGTTTCATGAGGAAAAAAAAAGTCCAGTGAATTTATGGAGGCACAAATAACAGGCTGTGTTTAGTGGTGTTGGTATTCTAAATTTCTTCATCAGGCTTTTTCTGTACACACAAGCAGTTCCAAGGCCTGAGGGAGAGAGGCAGATGGATGGTGACACTTTTCATGACAAGAATTGTTCATTTGTAAGAAGGTAACCAAGAGGGCTTGTTTCTACTTCTTGTGCTTCCCAATAAGAAAATATAAACAGTCGGATGACCACCCGTAAGCCAAGAAACCGACCCTTGTCAGATACCACATACATCTGCCAACACTTGATCCTTGGACTTCCCTCCCTCCAGCCTTGAAAGAAATAAATGTTCATTGTTTAAGCCACCCAGTCCATGATAATTTGTTACAGCAGCCTGAACTGATGAACTGACTGAGACACATTGTAATGCAGTGAAATGAAATCGATGAAGAAGATTTATGTGTTTTCCTGGTCAGATTAAAAAACAGTATCCAGAGAGCACTGAAACCAAAAGAATTGTTTCTAAGAAGTTAGCTCTTAGAGAAGAGGGGACTTCAGTGGGGTTTTTGTGGTTGTTGTTTTTGCTTTTGACTTTTCTAACTGGTCTAATGCAACAGCTATTGAAACATTGGCCAGTAACATCCAAAGCACACTTACTCACAATTTGAATTTAGAAATGGAACTGAAAAATTAAAAATGAAAGAAAATCCAAAATGAAACTGTTAGTTATAGCGAGAGTTAAATTGAATGGCTTTGAAATAACTAGGTTTTCAAAAACATATACTGGCTTTGAGAAGACTTTATAGTTGGGGATTATTTAAATATATTGCTAAAAGCAAATTGCAGTACTTTAAATAAACTTTTGTTTTCTCATTATTCCACTGAGCTCCTAACATATTGTGCCAGTCTTCATTAGGAAGACAAATGATAAAAAATCATGTCTAAGATGTTATTTTATAGTACCTATCCCTGAAAGACAGATCAAGTGTTTAACCACTGACAAATAAGAAATGAAGCACACAAATATTGCTTGATTCCTAGAGAGACACATTTAGCCAGTATATGCAAGAATGCATTTAGGGTATAGGAGTATTATGAGTAATTGTGCAACAACCATGGTAAAAAGATCAGTCTATAACTGCCATTATCCTCCTCTAAGACAAAGTGAAAGGATTATTTAGATGTAGAGGTAAATCTTGCAAAAAAACTCATGACAGACTATATGAATCTTATATTAAACGTACACATGGTCCTTTGAGGGAGAATCAGAAAAATGTATCCACTCTGCACTGACCCTCCTAACCACTGACAAACATGACTATAATCTGAAGGACTTAAAATAGATTTCTTATTTCCAATGGAAACATTTGACTAACAATATGAGTAGTTATCTTCCAGTTACTATTTTAGCACTTATTGGAAAAAAGGAAAGAAATAATGATACTCAGGCAACAGAACATTTCCCCAAAGGTGAAAAATTTGTTATTAAATATATACTTGTTCTTATTTGAGGTATCCAATTAAATTTTTACCTTAATTGTTTATTTGTATAGACAAAGGGCCTTTTCATATGTTGAGTATTTCAAAAATATCTCTGCTGCAGATATTCATTTACTAGGTTTAACTGTCATTACAATGAGATGATAAGAGAAAGAGATGTTGTATTCATGTATTAACAATAAGCAAATTTAACAATATTTCTTCCACCTCAGAAAAGAAAATCCAAAGTAATTCATTTCATTCTAAGGAATTTCTTATTATTTTGTTTGGTTAATCTCTTATACAGAGAAAATGGGAGAAACAGAGCCCTTAGGTACTTAGTAAATTGCCACATTTTAGCTCTTAAAAATATTGAAATATTGTTCTCAGTAATAAGTCATCATAAGTTCATATTTGTAAAGAACTTAGAAAATAATGCAATTAATATATATTATTGCCTCCGGCCATTCATCTGTTTCTTTCTAGACTTTAACTTTTATGACACAGAAAATCATGGGGGTCCTGTATGTAATTTGTAACTGTTATAAAATTCAAATGATAAAAATTGGCTATTATTTCAAAATGTCAGGAAAAAAATGAGTTATTGTTGCAATTCTTCTGAGGACTTTAGCATTTCAGACTTCAAACATTCACTCATATAACGCTAAAATATTTTCTTTCATATGTAAACACAACCAAGCTCTGTTAGACTTTTTAGTAGGACCGAAGTGGAAAGAAACTGTCTGCCATCATCACATTATTTATCATGAGAAATAAGAGAGCCACAGAGACCCATGGCACACATCAGCTATGCATAAAACCAACAGCCTGACTTTGCCTCTCAGAATCTGTAAATGAGTCTTATATACCAGTCAAGAAATTTTTCAAAATGAATGTAAGACCTACTAGGAGTTGGGAGCAAATAAAGAATGAAGTTGATAGACACAATGTCACATGGTCTTGATATTATCAGTTTTTAAATGTTACTTTATGTTATATGTGTCATTTATCCATTCTGTTCTCTGTTTTGTCTTATATAATTTCAAGTAAAAACATTTTAAACTACTACTACACTAAGATTTTTTTGAAGCATTCACTTGAAAAACTTCTCTCAGTATAACAAATATAATTTGCCATCTAGCCTTCTGGCTATCAATTATGCTCTTAACCCATAATAATTTTCTGTCTTAACATTAGTCATAGTAAATAAAATTAACAGCATAACATTAGATACTTCTAAAAGTAAGTACTTTGTTGACGTTCTCCTTATGATCTCTTGATCTCCCTTTCAGTATGAGAGGTATCATTGGAAACCATTCACAAAATCTAACGGGAAAATGAAAATCAAAACAGATTTAACATACTCAAAAATGAAAACGTTAGTGCTCAGGTTGACCAGTGCATGAGGGCAACTTCTTAAGAGCTATTGAACTGAACTAGTATTTATGTTAAATATAGATTAAATAGGTAAAAGGTAACACAAGTATAATTATCAAGAAACAACCTATGGAGCATATTAATGCACTAGAGGATGTACTTAAATTATTTAAGATTGTATGCTATGGAACATTATTGGGACTTTGTTTTCCATGCTATGATGGTAAATACTTATAAGATAAATTCCTAAAATACTTATTTGGTATAAACTGTACTTTATTTCTACTAATGATGTACATTACTAAAATTAAGTACTCCTCTTAATGAGGCAAAAATAAAGAAACTGCATACTTAGTATAAAGTAAAACTTTTGGGCAGGCACAATTCAATAAGATTAAATGATATAACAATAATGTCATGTTTTCAGCATCACTACAAGAAGTCATCTGATTTTACATTTGACTTTTTTTATTTTGTTCTTTGTAATGGGGACCTGTAACCTAATAAGAATTTCTAATACATAGACATCTATAACAAAATTACAGTGAAAACTCTGTAGGAAGGCATACAAAATACTTCCCTATAGATATTTAAAATAAAAATAAAATGATGTACAAAGACAATGCATTATGACCCTATTGCTGAAGATACGTACACACATTTTTCATAATATAGAGAAATCTAATAGGGACTGAGCTAGAAGCTTCATCAATATTGGTTAGCTTTCATTTTCCTGGAAGGTCTACACAGGCCTTCTACAGGATTAGAGTCTTGCCATGGGTGCACGATATTCTTGTATGAGTGGGCCATCAACATTCAGGCAAGGATAGAGAAGACATTAGATGGGAAGGCTATCCCCCATTGCTCAACGTATTCCTATGTCTAGGTTCAGCAAAAGGTGATCCTTGTCAGTTGTCACTCATTAGTCATCTCCTCAGGGGCCAACAATAGTCCCACGCCAATATAATAATCTGATTGCATCACATGCATGTATGAAAGTGGAAAAAAATAGAAAAGGAAAATGAAGGTAAGTAGGGAAATACAATATTGGATAGTAATAGTATCAGTTTTTTAAATTGAAAATGACACTATATGAAGTAATTTATATGATAAAGCAAGTGTAAAAGGAATAAGGATTCCTTTTGAGAGCAATACTATCTTGATTGTATCTCCCTGAAATTTTTTCATATTGCTTGGGCAACCGATTGTTTCCATTTCCCCCTCATTCTTTCTGCATTCTCTTGAGTCGATGACTGGTTTATTTATGCATCTAAGTCATGTAGGAAGTTTCTGTTCTTATTGGCACTGTTTTGGATTTGCATCTCTCTGGTTCTGTATTGTTGGCATTATTTTATGCTTGAGTCTCCCTGGTTTTGTTATAGCTTGGATATCTCACTTATTTAAACATGCCTCTCTGCAGATCAGGTTATAAGAATGATGAGTATAAAACATATCTTTAATATTTGCTTCCCAATGAATATATTGCTTACAGGGTAATGAGCTGTCTTTGTTTCTTTAAACTCAGAATGTCATTAGCCTAACTCATAAGACTAACTGTAAAAAAAAAAAAAATCATTAACTGGTGAACCATGTCTTCTGTTTTTATCCATATGGAAATTCAACTCTAATTCAAACTTTGCCAATTCAGCTTCATTAACATTTGACATACCTCAGATCTGCTAATATTCAATTTGTATTTGATTTTTTCCATCTACTAAAGATTTTCCCAAATATCCATGTCATTCTCTTATATTATTTAACCTGTCTATGTTTATTAAGGTCATTCACTTGTAATCAACACATTACTCCATCCTTTGAACCCTATTCTTGCTTACACTAATTTTCTCTAAGGTGCTTATTATTATTGGGCATAGAATTGGATGCTAAGAGGATATTTTCTTTGTGGATGTAATGAATATCTGTTTTATTAGAACACTGACAAGCAAGTTGTAAACAGTATATATGTATGTATATATGCATATGTGTGTGTATATATATTACAAGAATGATATTTCTACATGAATAAAATATTATTCCCTATTTAATGATTAGTCAAGATATCCTCTCTTACAATAGCAGCCAACATAAGCCAATATCAAATTGTACCCCCAAAGCCGCATAACACCATGAGTTTCTTGCCAGGCAAGAATAAATGTTGGCAGGCTCACTCTGTGGATATAAATTGTAGGCAGCTATAGCTGCTATGAGTTCATGATTACAATAGTTATGTCATGCCAAGATAGGATTCCATAATCCTTCTACCTACCATCCAATGGTTATATTCTTTATTCCACATCTTCTGCAATGTTCACTAAGTCTTGGGGACTTTGATATTGATACTCTATTTAGAACTGGGCACTCGACATGCACTTATTCCCTGAAAGTTGTTTTGGTATACCTGATAGATACAAGTAGGTAAGAAGCTTTTAAAATGCTTCTAAGCACTTTTATTTCCCTCTATTTTTGAAGTAGTCAACAGTGGCAGTCTGGCAGGTGGAAACAGAAACAAGTTATCGTAACTTTGAGAACCATTAGGGTCCTCAGCCCTACACTATTAACAGTTTCTACAATGACATGAAGTTATAACCCTTGACTCTTTGCAGAGGCAGGTATTCAAGCACTCATTCTGGGGTCATGAAGATTTGACAGTCTTTTCAACCAGATCAGAAATGTTCTCTTTTCTGACTCCTTGATGTCTACTCTAATATTATAATTCATTTTCTGTTTATTGTTTTCTTCATGTTCTGGCCTCTTTGGACCTGTACAAATGTCCCCCAAATTATTAAGTGCACACTGCCAAATGAATCTAGGTAAGTGTTTCTATTGGGACAGGATATGGGAGGTATTTTTCCCAGAAAGATATTTACTAATATGAACAATGACAACAGCTGGCATTGCTCAGGCACACACCTTTCTGGTATCTCTGTACGTATAGAACAGGATCTCTTTACATGAAATCAATGGAGAATTCCAAGAGTCTGATTTCTGTATATTTTTGCTAACTAGATACATACCTATGGATGTTCCTTAGTCTCAACTGGAGACTTTCTTTGCCCATCAAGCATAAATTGCCCAGGCATTAGGCTGGAAAGCCAGACCTTAGGATTCATAGTCAACTGGTATAGTGTCTCTACAACACTTCCCATATAATTTTTAACTGTGGAACTGTACATGTGCTGTTCATAGGGTCCTCAGTTTGTAGTTACAAGCCTCTGTTCAAGGTCGGTGCTGCTAACCAAGCTAGAGTATGTTCAGTTGCTGATCCCACCATCTGTACAGTGCCCTGCTGCCACTGCTGCCCACATCATCTACTGGTTATTTCAATGTGTCACTGTGTACTACTAAAAGGAGTCAAGGAAGGCTACCTAAGATTTTTGTTACACTTCAAGGGAAGGTACCACAGGAGAGTAAACAAATTCAACTCACAGAGTGAGCCTAAGTAATTATAGATATGAAGAAAGAATATTTAGAGAGATTATAGTCATTTGTTTGACTATCTACAAACATTTATTTTAGTCTGGTAACACCTATTAAGACTTGAATTTCAATCAGTTAGGCCCTTAAAACTTACCAGAGTAGCATATCTGTTACTCTGCTAGATGTATTACTTCCCTTTTAACCAGGGTAGAAATGGTCTAGTAAAATTTCTGATTTCTAAAAGTCTAAAGAAACTCTTTTTAAACAGTTACCTGATATTGTGCTTTCATGAGCCAAGTCAATCTGATGAGTTCTTTGGCATAGGTATCTAAAGGTACTTATGGTGTGTTCAAGATGTCTGCTGATGGAAAAGGGTAACCAGGATGCTTTACAGATGGATTCTTCCTTTCTCAAATCGTGTTAAGCAACAAGAAGAAGTTCAGCAGCTGCTATTTAAGGTGTCAGATTGTTCCATTCCAAATACCTTTTCTAACTACTAAAATGAATGACAAAAGAATAGTTAAAATAAATGTGTAAATACATTTTTGTTGAAATCAATTTTACGTATTTCAAAAAGGTTTAATATCTGCCCAGTGCTCAGGTATCTTGTGATCTAATTTATCACAAAAATAAAAGGCTGGGATATATAATATTACAAATTAAGTTTCTAATTAATAGATAGATAGATAGATAGATAGATAGATAGATAGATAGATAGATAGAAAGAAAGAAAGAAAGAAAGATAGATAGATAGATAGATAGATAGATAGATAGATAGATAGATAGAAAGAAAGAAAGAAAGAAAGAAAGAAAGAAAGAAAGAAAGATAGATAGATAGATAGATAGATAGATAGATAGATAGATAGATAGATAGATAGAGAGTAATCAAGCCATTCAAATAGAGGTCCACTCTTTCTCTCTTCCTGCTGCCTGTGGATCTAGATGTAGAACTCTCTGCTGCTTCTTTAGTACCATGTCTGCATGCGTACTTCCCTGCTTCCCACCATGATGATAATGGAGTAAACCTCTGAAAATGTAAGCGAGCCTCCACATAAATGCTTTCTTTTATAAGAGCTGTTGTGGTCTTAGTGTCTGTCCACAGCAGTTGAACCTTGACTAAAATATTTGCTTTATGAAAAATTTTAAATGATCATATTTTATAAAATATACAGAATTGAATAGTGATTTAAATTTGCATATTAAATGTACTTTATTTTGTTTACGTAAAACAGAAAAGTTATTCTACAATATGAAAAATATATGTAAATAGTGATTTTGCATATTCAAATTTTACTTATCCTTAGTATGCTTTTGTTGTCATTGTTGTTGATGTTGCTGTTTAACAGGGTCTCAGTGTGTAGCCATTGCTATCCTGATACTCACTATGTAGATCAGGATGACTTCTTTGCATTATTATTATTATTATTATTATTATTATTATTTTATTTTCTATATTCTTTATTTACATTCCAAATGATTTCCCCTTTCCCAGTTCCAGCCTCCCCGAAAGTCCCATAAGCCCGCTTCCCTCCCCCTGTTCCCCATTTGCCTAAGAATTTCATGAATTCATTGTTTTTAATTGCTGAGTAGTATTCCAATGTGTAAATATACATGGAAAATGTCTCTGATAAAATTGAAGAAATATATAGAAAAACATGTTAAGATTGACTATTTCATGGAAAAACTATACAGATAAAATGGTAGGCATAAAAATATTCCTAAATTGATTGAAAGTGGAATTATAAGCATTTTCTGATAAAGTTGAAAATCTACAAGGAAAATATTTCTGATAAAACTCAAGAAATATATAGAAAAATATGTTAAAACTGACTATTTCATAAAAAATTATACAGATAAGATAGTAGGCATAAAAATATTCCTAAATTGATTGGAAGTAGAAGTAAAAACATTTTCTGATAAAATTGAAGATTTACATGGAAAATATCTCTGATAAATTAAAGAAATTTATATAGATAAATTGGTAGGAATTAAAATATTCCTAAGTTGATTGAAAGTAGAATTATAAATATTTTCTGATAAAATTGAAGATTTACACAGAAAATATTTCTGATAAAATTGAAAAAAAATATGGAAAAACATTAAAATTGAAGATTATCATGGAAAATTATACAGCTAAAATGGTAGGCATAAAAATATTTCTAAGCTGATTGAAAGTGAAATTATAAACATTTTCTGAAAAAAAATGAAGATTTACCTGGAAAATATCTCTGATAAAATTGAGGAAATATATAAAAAATGCATTAAGATTGAGTATTTCATGGAAAAATTATACAGATAAAATGGTAGGCATAAAAATATTCCTATGGTTTTTTTTTATTTTCTAAGTTTTTTTATTTACATTCCAAATGATTTCCCCTTTCCCATTTCCTCCCTCCCCAAAAGTCCCATATCTTTTTTGAAAGTGGAATTACAAACACTTTCTGATAAAATTGAAGATCTACAAGGAAAATATTCCTGAAAATATTCCAAATGATTTCCCCTTTCCCGTTTCCTCCCTCCCCGAAAGTCCCTATGTTTTTTATTTTATTTTATTTTATTTTTTTAATTTACATTCCAAATCACTTCCCCTTTCCCGTTTCCTCCCTCCCCGAAAGTCCCATAAGCCCCCTTCCCTCCCTCTTTTCTCCATTCAACGGTCAGAACTTGAAAATATCATCCTTAGTGAGGTAACCCAATCACAAAAGATCACACATGGTATGCAGTCACTGATAAGGGGATATTGACCCAGAATCTCAGAATACCCTAGACACAATCAGCATATCAATAGATTTCTAAAAAGATGGAAGGAGAGACCCCTGGTCCTGGAAAGACTGGATGTAGGGGAATGCCAGGACACTAGGGAAGAACCTTGAACATATGGGCACAAGGGAGAATTTCCTGAACAGAACTCCAATAGCTTATGCTCTAAGATCAAGAATAGACAAATGGGACCTCATTAAATTACAAAGTTTTTGCAAGGCAAAAGACACCGTCAAAAAGACAAAGCGGCAACCAACTAACTGGGAAATGATCTTTACCAACCTTACATCCGACAGAGGGCTAATATCCAAGATATACAAAGAACTCAAGAAGTTAAACTCCAGAGAGGCAAGTAACCCTATTAAAAAATGGGGTACAGAGCTACACAAAGAGTTCTCACCTGAAGAATATCTAATGGCTGAGAAGCACCTAAAGAGATGTTCATCATCCTTAGTCATTAGGGAAATGCAAATCAAAACAACCCTATGTTTTTTGAAAGTGGAATTACAAACACCTTCTGATAAAATTGAAAACCTACAAGGAAAATATTCCTGAAAATATTCAAGAAATATGTAGTGAAACATGTTGTAGTGGCTATTCCTGGTTGTCAACTTGACTAAATCTGGAATGAACTAATCAAGAATTGGAAAACTCGATGGCACACACCTTTAATCTGGGCCACACCCTCAGCTGGAGACCTATATCAGGACATTGGAAAAAGCAAGATTCACTCTGGCTTTTCCTGGCCTGCCTCGTGTGACTGAGCAACTGCTTGATCCTCGGACTTCCAGTCAAAAGTACTGCTGACTATTGTTGGGGAGTTGGACTATAAGCTGTAAGTCATAGACTAATTCCCTAACTATATAGAGACTGCCCATACGTTCTGTGACTCCAGAGAACTCTGACTAAATATACATGTTAAAACTGACTATTACATGGAAAATTATAGAGATAAAATGGAAGGTATAAAAATGTTCCTAAGTTGATTGAAAGTAAAATTATAGACATTGTCTGATAAAACTGAAGATCCACATGGAAAATACTTCTGACAAAATTGAAGAAAAATACAGAGAAACGTTAAAATTGAAGATTATCATGGACAATTATACCGACAAAATGGTAGGCACAAAATATTTCTAAATTGATTGAAAGTGGAACTACACCCCCGACGAAACCAAAGATCTACATGAAAAACACCTCCGACAAAATCGAAGAAATACAAAGAAAAAATGTTAAAATTAAAGATTATCATGGAAAATAATACAGTCAAAATGATAGGGAAAAAAAAGCATTACTGAATTGAAAGAGGAGTTACAAACATTTTCTGATAAAACTGAAGCTCCACATGAAAAACATGTCTGTTAGACTATGTTTTTTTGTTGGGGAATTGAGTCTATTGACATTATAAGATATTAAGGAATAGTGATTGTTGCTTCCTGTTATTTTTGATGTTCTTTTTTATGTTTGTGTGGTTACTTTCTTTCGGGTTTGTTGGAAAAAGATTACTTTCTTGCTTTTTCTAGGGTGTAGTTTCCCTCCTTGTGTTGGCGTTTTCCATCTATTATCCTTTGTAGGGCTGGATTTGTGGAAAGATATTGTGTAAATTTGGTTTTATCATGTACTATCTTGCTTTCTCCATCTATGGTAATTGAGAGTTTTGCTGGGTATAGTAGTTTGGGCTGGCATTTGTGTTCTCTTAGGGTCTGTATAAGATCTGCCCAGGATCTTCTGGCTTTCATCGTCTCAGGTGAGAAGTCTGGTGTAATTCTGATAGGCCTGCCTTTATAGGTTACTTGACCTTTTTCTCTTACTGCTTTTAATATTCCTTCTTTGTTTAGTGCATTTGGTGTTTTGATTACTATGTGCCGGGAGGACTTTCTGGTCTGGTCCAAACTGTTTGGAGTTCTGTAGGCTTCTTGTATGTTCATGGACATCTCTTTCTTTAGGTTAGAGAAGTTTTCTTCTATAATTTTGTTGAAGATATTTACTGGCCCTTTAAGTTGGAAATCTTTACTCTTGTATACCTATAATCCTTAGGTTGGGTCTTCTCATTGTGTCCTGGATTTCCTGGATGTTTTGGCTCAGGAGCTTTTTGCATTTTGCATTTTCTTTAACTATTGAGTCAATGTTTTCTATGGTATCTTCAGTCCCTGAGATTCTTTCTTCTATCTCTTGTATTCTGTTGTTGATGCTTGCATCTATGACTCCTGAATTCTTTCCAAGATTTTCTATCTCCAGAGATGTCTCACTTTGTGATTTCTTTATTGTTTCTACTTCCATTTTTAGATCCTGGATGGTTTTGTTCAGTTTCTTCACTTGTTTGTTTGTGTTCTCCTGTAATTCTTTAAGGGATTTTTGTGTTTCCTCTTTAAGGGCCTCTACCTGCTCACCCATGCTCCCCTGTATTTCTTTCAGGGATTTTTGTGTTTCCTCATTAAGGCCCTTTACCATTTGACCCATGTTCTCCTGTATTTCTTTAAGAGAGTTATTTATGTCCTTCTTGATGTCCTCTGTCTTAGTCAGGGTTTCTATTCCTGCACAAACATCATGACCAAGAAGCAAGTTGGGGAGGAAAGGGTTTATTCAGCTTACACTTCCATGCTGCTGTTCATCACAAAAGGAAGTCAGGACTGAAACTCAAGCAGGTCAGGAAGCAGGAGCTGATGCAGAGGCCATGAGGGATGTTCCTTACTGGCTTGCTTTCCCTGGCTTGCTCCGCCTGCTCTCTTACAGAACCCAAGAATAACAGCCCAGGGATGGCACCACCCACAAGGGGCCCTGCCCTCTTTATCACTAATTGAGAAAATGTTCTACAGTTGAATCTCATGGAGGCACTTCCCCAACTGAAACTCCTTTCTTTGCAATAACTCCAGCCTGTGTCAAGTTGACACACAAAACCAGCCAGTACAATCGACCGCTTGTCAACGTGACACACAAAACATCACTATTAAGCCTCAACCCTTACTTCCTTATTCATCCCCAAGATCTAAATAACTTTAAATGTCCCACAGTCTCTACATATTAAAAGTTCAATCCCTTTAAAATGTCCAATATCTTTAAAAATTCAAAGTCTCTTAACTGTGGGACCCACTCTTCCTTCAAGAGGGAAAAATATCAGGGCACAGTCACAATGAAAAGCAAAACTCAAACTCCAAGGGTTCAATGTCTGGGATCCAACTCATGATCTTCCAGGCTCCTCCAAGGGCTTGGGTCATTTCTAGCTCAAATTTCCAAAGTCCTTCCACAGTTCTATGACTTTATCCAAAGGAAGCCAGGAATAGACTGGGCATCTTCAGACATCTAAGAGGAAGATCTCTAAGCCCAACCCTACAGTGACACACTTCCTCCAACAAGGCCACACCTTCTAATAGTGCCACTCTCTGGGACAAACATATACAAACCACCACATCCTCTAACAGCATTGTGAGAAGAGACTTTAAGTCCATCTCTTGCTTTTCTGCTGTGCTGGGGCATCCGGGACTTGCTGTAGTGGGAGAACTGGGCTCTGAAGTTGCCAAGTAGCCTTGGTTTCTATTGGTAGGGTTCTTGTGCTTACCTTTCGCCATCTGGTTATCTCTGGTGTTAGCTGGTCTTGTTGTCTCTGGCTGGAGCTTGCCCCTCCTATGGGCCTGTAAACCTGTGTCTGTACTCCTGGGAGACCAACTCTCTTCTGCCAAGGTCTGTGCACAGAAGGCTGTGGAGCTGTCTGGCTCCCTGCTGCAAATGGCGGCCAGAAGGGAAGACTCCTGTCCCAGTTGCTCCACTGATCTTATGCCCTGTGCGCTCCTAGCTGTACCCCTCCAGAGAGAAGGTGGAGATCTCACCTCCATGCTCAGAAGTGAAATCGCTGCTGGGAGATCATTCTCTTCTGGTGGACTAAGCACAGAAGGCTGTGGAGCTGCCTGGTTCTCTGCTGCAAATGGCGGCTGTCAGGGTGACTTCTAAGTCACAGTGATCCACCTGTCTTTGTTTCTGCCTCCAGAGTTCTGGGAATAAAGAAGTGAACCACTACACACAGCACCATGAATTTACTTTCATGCAATACACTGTCAATAGAATTAGGAATAATTATTTCTAAGATTCAAATCAAATAACCACACAGGTGTGTGTGAGGTGTGTGTGTGTGTGTGTGTGTGTGTGTGTGTGTGTGTGTGTGTGTGCGTACATACCTAATAATTTTTGAAAAGCTACTTCAAGAAAAATATCTGCATCAAATATAGCATTGGCATTTTTTTCCTTTAATGTATGCTGGAACTCAAACCATTTTTAGAAGGAATGGTCTAACCCACAAAAACAGATTATGGGAGATATTACAAAGGCACTAGAAGAAAAAAACACTTTTTGCATATTTGTAGAAATCATAGATTATTAGCAGGTTGGTAACCTGAAGTGATCAAGGTTATGGAACATTAACATTAACTGCTCTTTAAAACAGTAAAACTGAAATTACCAATCAACATAGGGAAGACCATTATAAATCTTAACAATGAATTGCTAATGATTCAAGGGAGAATTGTCTTTTGTCATCAATCCCATGGAAGCAGTTAAAATAAAATCAATGCATGTGCAGAGTTAAAAGTAAATTACTTAGACCCATAATCACCTAATAAGCCTTTTATATATTTGATCATATATTTCTGAATAAGAGGAATTGCTTTCTTGTTATTGATGCAAAATATGCTTTGACTGAATTTTGATTCCTCCCCCAAATTATTCTATTAAAACCATCGTCTTTAATGTGGCTATATTTGCAAAAGAGACGTTTTTGTCCATACTAAATTTATTGTAGTTCTAATGCAAAATAGATCTTTAAATAGATTTTTAAGGTTAACTAAGGTCATAATCAATTGCTGTGACTAAGAAATGATTGATATCTTTATAAGAAGATAAAAGATGTAGACAGATGAGAAAAGCTTTGTAGAGAAGAGAAAAACCACCAACTGCCAACTATGGGGGAAGGTTCATAGGAGAAACCACTTAGGCTAGCACTTTGATCTTTGATTTTCATTATCTAGATCTGTGAATCAATAGATTTCTATTGTTCAAGCCATTCACACTATGGTATTATAGAGTGGTAGCTCTGTGAAAGAAAGCAGATATGTCAGTTATTTATAAATTAGTGAAAGAAACTAAACAAAATATTTTACTGGGTTTTAAATCATATTCCACAGCACAATATGCATAGTATTGTTTCAATTGCATTGAATCAATAGATCAACACAGTTCCATATGTCTGATATTTACAAATGTTCACCATGTCAAGACTATTGGTAGAACTGAATATATTTGCCACTGTGTAAATCCCCACTGAAATATTATTGTGCTAGCTTTTTAAATGCTAGGAAATACATAGTGGCAAATAATTTCCAGATAAGATAAATGGTCACAGTATTGTCTTAAAATCTCCATAACACTTCTAAAAATAGTTTACAAAACTTAAAAGCAGTTGAACAATAGTAAGAAAAATAATCATTGATTTATGTCATTTAAAACTGTAGACAGTGTGACAAAAATGCAGATTCCATTATGAGATTTGTTTTATTTTGATTGATTTTATTTTGTTTTGATTTTATTTTGATTTTATTTTATTTATTTTGTTTTGATTTTATTTTGTTTCACTTTTCCTAGGAGATTGCAAGGGTGGAGGGCATATATGAAGAGATGGAGAGATGGGTGGGATTGGGGTACATGTAAAATTAATGAAGAATCAATAAACAAACAACTGTAATGTCTTAGATAAGGTTTCTATTGGTGCAGTTCAGTTCAGTTCAGTTATGGGCAGTTGTATTCAAAGAATTCAGAGGCAGGCTTTCCAAACAGTCAGAAGCCAAGAGAAGCTAATCAGTCAGCTTGTAGAGGAGTTTGAGCCAGAACAGTTGAGTTGAACCAGCCAGTCAGAGTTCAGAATAAGCTAGGAAAGGAGTTGGAGAGGAAAGCATTTATTTGGCTTACATTTCCAAATCATCGTTCATCATTGGAAGAAGTCAAGACAGGAACTCAAGCAGAGCTGAAACCTGGAGGCACAAGTTAATACGAAGACCGTGGAGGAGTACTGCTTACCTGCCTGCTTACTGTGGCTTAGTTATTAGACCTTCTTATACAACCCAGAGATACTAGCCCAGGGATAGCATCATCCACAATAGGCTGGACCCTTCCACATTGAATAATAATTGACAAAAATGACCTACAGCTGAACCTCATGAAGGCATTTAATCAACTGAGGTTCCCTTCTCTCTGATGACTCTAACTCCTGTCAGACTGGCATGCAACACCAGCGAGTACATGTGGGCAACATTTTAATTTTCCTGATCTTTAGCCAATAAAAATACTTTTAGATTTCATACAACACAGTTAGATACATGATTTTCTTCAGGTAGTTAAAATTATTTAGATCATTACATTTATTTAAACAACTTTATGGACATTTTTTCTTTTTATTTACTCTTCTCTCATATATTACACTCCAATGACTGTTTCTACTCCCTCTTTTTATCCCAGTTTTTCCTCCCAACCTCGACTTTCCATTGGACCCACCATGACCCCCTTGCTTTCCCTCAGAAAAGAGCATGCTTCCTAGGGACATCAACCAAACATGGCATAACAAGACCAGGAACAGATACTCATATCAAGGCTAGATGAGGGAACCCAGTAGGAGGAAAGGAGTCTGAGAGTGAGGCAAAAGAGTCATAAATAGAACCCACTAGCATCCACTCTTAGTAACTCTACATAACATATATGCAGAGGACCTAGGTCAGACCAATACAGGCGCGCTGATCCCTGTTAGCCCACTTGAGTCTTGATCAGCTGATTCTGTGGGTTGTGTTCTTCTGGTTTTCTTGAGCCCTCTTGATTCTCAAATTCTTCCTTCCCCGTCCTCTGCAGGACTCCTCTAGTTCTACCTGTTTTGCTGTGGGGACTCTGCATCTGCTCCCATCAGTTGCTAGACAAATTTCCTGATCTCTCCAACTTCAGCCATCTCTCCTAGTATTTTTTCCTTCCATTCTCCCTTCCTACCTCTTGTTACCATCCCCACCAACTGTACAAGAATTTTAATCCAGCAATATGGCTGCTCTGACACAAGAGCATATCCAAAGATATGATTCTGCTGGAATGCAGACATTCCCTTAGTACACACCTTTGATCTTCTGGCTGGAATACACACATGCCTTTAGTACAAACCCTCAAATCCTCTGGCTGGAATACAGAAAGGTCTTTAATACATACCTTTAATCCTCAATGATGACTTATAACCAAGGGGCAAAGTGAAGAATCAGAGAAAATTTTGACAGAATGAGTCAGAGATAGGATATGTCCAACTTTTGTGAAAATAAACAGGAAACAGAAGCATCTAAAAGAGCAGTGAGAGAGGGAAGAAGAATTCAGTTCAATTCAGTTCAGTTCACTTCTGGGAAGTTGAATTCATAGAATTCAGAGGCAGGCTTTCCAAACAGTCAGAAGTCAAGAGAAGCTAATCAGTCAGCTTGTAGAGGAGTTTGAGCCAGAACAGCTGAGTTGAACCCTCCAGCCAGAGTTCAGAAAAAGCTAGAAAAGGAGAGTTTATTCAGTCTCTGAGACTGAAACATTACAGACCTAGCTTACCAGACAGAGGCTGGAAGCTGAAGCCTTCAAGGCCCTGACTTGCAGATGATTAGATTATGTGGAGGCTAGTGCCTTTCAGGTCTAGGCCTATATATAGTTAAAAGAGGAAAGAAGGAAACACTATGTGGGATGGAGGGTGGGAAAGTGAACCCAGGGGAGGTTCCTCCTTCTCAAAGGATAAGGGGAGGGAAAAATGGAAAGAGGAACTGTAAAGCAGGTACCGGAAGGAGAGGGCTGATATTGGGATGTAAAGTGAAGAAATACATTTTAAAATATAGATATGAAAAAGTCAAACATAAAATAATAGATGTTGTGATTCATAATGATTAAATTCTTATTAAGTATTACAAGTACGGTTATATGCTTCTCCATATGTGTGTATATATATATATATATATATATATATATATATATATATATATATATATATATATTTATATATATACTAAAGAGTGGTATAGTTTCATTTTTTAGTGGATAGATTTAGTTGTATTTCTACCAGCAGTATTGAGTGTAAGGGGTCCATTGACTTTGAATCTGTACCATCATTTGTTATTTATAAATTTTCTTTAAAATATAGTTATTTTTAGTTGTCAGAGCCTTTCATCTGCATGTTTGTCAGCACATGACTGGTACTGTGAAAGCCAGAAGAGGACATCTATTCTCCTCAGACTGAAGTCATAGGGGCTGCAAGTTGCTGTGTGAATATAGAAAATTGAACAAGAGCCATCTGGAAGAACAGCCAGGGATTTTAAACACTGAGTCATCTCTCCAGTCCCTCTTTTATTATCTCAAATAGCTATTATGATGGGATGAAGTGGAATCTCAGTTTTTTGCTATACCATCAAAATATGCTGAATATTTTCAGTCTTTTCCATTCTCTTGATGTTAATTACTTTGTGGATGAATTTCTGGAAAATAACTGCTTCTAACAAAGTCTTGCACTTCAAACTGTTAATGATTTCTTTTTCTGGGAAAATTTCTTTATTGCAGAGATTCATTAATATAACCTACTAAAACACATATGTTTAAAAATTATGATTTTTGAAAGAATACATAAATTGAGTAGGAAGTATCTGAAGAATAGTTCCAAATGTTCAAATGACAAGTAGGACTTGATAGCTTTCTACATTCTTCTAATGTTCATTTTTCTGAAGGTTTTATTTATTTATTTATTTTGGAAAAAAAGAATAATGTTAAAACTATGCCATGTTTTCAAAGAAAATAGTGAAATAGAGGAATAAATGCCATTTAAATTACTTAATTTATCTTTCTTATTAAATTCCAGTTCACTCTTTTTAATTCTGTAATTCAAAGACATTCAGTACTTATTTTTAATCTATAATGTAATATACATTGATACAAATAGGATAGAAATAAGATTTCCAATATTGTCTGTTGATACACATGAAAAACAGTTATTTTTTATTCTTATTGTAGCCAAAATTTTGAATTTCAGGTTAATTTAATGTCATGAATATAAACATTAAGGAATAAAAACAATTATGAATCAATGTTTGTTTACATATACATATATGTCATTTATGTATAATAATAAGGAACAAATGACTTGAGTAGTATAATTCTAGGCAGTTAAATTAAAAACATTCTGATTAAATTAATAATATTTATACCTATATCTTTACAGTTTTATGAGCAAGTACTAAATCATTCTTTACAGGTTCAGATATCAAATATATTGTCTTCAGATATTGGTGTTGTTTAGGAGTATGATGAATCTTTGAGAGATACAGCATAATTCCAGGTAGTAGTTTATTAGGTGGCAGTCCCATAGAATAAATGTCCATAAAGCCTTCATATTTCATTTTTATCTTCCTTTTGTCATGTAAGCTTCTCTGAGACATCATTATGCTATGATGGACTGAATCTTCTTGAAACTATGTTTCAAAGTGAATAAAATTGTCTTGTCAAAGTTTCAATGTAAAACATCCACAGCAGACTTGTGTAGTTAATACTTGGTTGTCAACTACTATACCTTAAAACCATGAACCCAACTAGACCCTTCCTCTTTTAAGTTGTATAGTGTCCAGAATTTGATCACAGCTGTTCTGCAGAAAATTAGTGCCAGAGGTGTAGCCTTTTGTGTGTTAAGCCTGACCATATTACTTATAGGACTTTGAAATTAGTTCAAGGTAGAAATATGGAAGAATTTAGAACTGTTGAGAATGAATCCCTAGAGTGCTATAAGCTGAGTCTAATGATACATTTTGGAAGTTCAGTTAACCAGATGAGAGCTGCAGCAATGCTCTTATACTGTTTAGAAGGTAATAATTACACTAGCAGGACATGGGCTTGAGACTTTTTGAGTTATATTGGTGGTTATATTGGCAAACCATCTGATGATACAATGCCCATTACCTGAAAAATTTAAATACTGTAAACTTTAAATGTAAAGGATTATTATTAATTATTATTATTATTATTATTATTACAGACAAAATGTCAAACCTGCATATCATTCAGGTTAGGGCATGGTTGGTCTTCTATGACCTTACTTAAGTTTACATAAAAACAGTAAAGCAAAAATAAGTGAGATAACATATAATTTGGTGAGGAGTGAGGCATGACATGAACATTTAGAACAAAGAATAGGAGGCAGAGATTAGTATAACTGAGGAAAAATTTTGGACTTTAGAATAACACAACATGAAAAGTACCTTTGGGTAAGATGACATCCATTAGATGCTCTGGGGAATACCTGTGCAAATGTATTTGAAAGAAAATGTTTTGGAAAGAGAGAGACATCCAGACACTGCACAAATGTGGCTTTCTAGGTCACTGTTTTCACATGTTCAGTTGTGAACTCACACCTGTGGTTAAGTGGAATCTCAAACTACCAATTAGAGCTTGATGAAATCCTGATTTTGAAGGCATTCAGGATGGAGACTTTAAACAAGGCTACAGAAATATGGTCAGGTCAAGCAACACATCAGAGGAATGGATTCTGTAAGATTATAAAGCTGTAAAAAAGTCTGTCTTGAATTGAGGTTCCAGAATAATGAAGATTCAGAAACAGGGATTTCTATCGAGAAAAGCTTCAGGCTCAAAATGTTCTTCCACAATTCTTTGAGAAGACTATTCCTTCTAACAATCCCACTTTTTTTCTCACCTTTTTTCACCTTTTCAGAATATCTCCACTTAGTACATTTGGCAAACTTAATGAATTTCATTTTTTCTGTTGGTTATTGCCCAAACCTAAGAACTAAGTTGGCAATGAACAATATCTAATAACACATAGGCAGATTGAGAGCTTAGAGATACAACAGGTGCTCAATGTTAACAGTCTTTGAAAATCTATAATGTTTAAAATATAACTCTACTTTGGTGACTCCTATATAGTCAAAAATTTTATAAAGTAATTGTGGACACATCATAAATATGTGTGTGCCCTTTATTTTTTCTTTTCTGTTTTGAAATTAACTTTTGAGGCATTCTGTACTTAAACCTTGATAAAATTCAAATAAAAGACATTCATTATCTTCCACAGTCACATCTAACTATACTTCATAGTTTCTTGAGATTGAGATATTTAGCCACATCATGTATTATTACATTGGAGGAAATACTTTACATCATTTTGTTTCTTCTCTACTACTGGTTAATTTTTGTGTCCCTTCAACCCACCTTGCAAGTAAGAGAACAGATAATGTTGAGGGCACGGTTCTCCTGATTACTTTGAGAGAAGTGAATCACCTTTAAACCTCTTAACATGTGGCCACAGATCTCAGGCCTCACCTGTAACTTAAATTTTTCGAAGCCTTGATGACTACTCCCAGTGACAAATGGAACCGATTCTACAAACTACCTTGCACAAATAATACTTTTGGATTGCGTGTTGTGCTCACTTGCAGAGCTGAAAGATTCATTTGTCTTCTAACCCTTAAGGATAAAAATGCATTAGTCTTCCTTCATCTCCTCCAATCAGTGCCATTTTTTTCTCTTGTGACTGAGTGGTTGTGTGGAACCTCTGTCTGTCATTTTAAGAACTAGTTTGTGAAAGCTTCACTGTGATTTGGGACTCTATATTCTTCTATAACCTTCAATCTGGGACTATAAGAGACTGGAAAAGAAAACCTTGATATTTCAGGATAACAATGTTTTCCCACATAACAGCTACTTAATTTTGTACAGATCTTTAAATATTAAGAATACCAGGTATATCGCTCTTTGAGAAAACATAACATATGACAGCGATGAACTGAAATGTTTAATTGTATCTATGAAGGTAAAAAACTCTAAGTTATTAGGAGTATATTATACTTACCAAGATCATGAGTTTGAAAAGAAAATTGTCTGTGTTCAAACACCAACCAAAGCCATGAACTTTTTGTGTATCCTTGGTTTAATAACCTCATTGTGATGATAGAATCACCTCCATTTTATTAAAGCAAACAAGTGTGAATGAGAAATGTAAGCATATCAAGGCGAAATGTAGGCATAAATTCTGTGTTGCTAACAGAACACCTACTGAGTCATTTGTGTGTATAATTATGAACATCCATACTTGTCTCTGTTTTACTTCATAGTGATTTTAAGTTAGTTAAGAAAACAACTAATGGGTACGAATGTGCCCCCTCAGCAAGCATTTGTTGGCATTCACAATAGTATCTGGGTTTTGTAACTATATATGGGATGGGGCAGTCTCTGGATGGTCTTTCCTTCAGTCTCTGTTCCACACTTTGTCTCTGTATCTCCTCCAGTGGGTATTTTGTTCCCCCTTCAAAGAAGGACCAGAGTATCCATACTTTGTTCTTCATTCTTCTTGAGCTTCATTTCATCTGTGAATTGTGTCTTGGATATTCCAAGCTTCTGGAAGCCTGATATAGATGTCACCTGGGAGACTCCACCAGTGCATGGCAAATACAGAGGGGGACATTTTCAGCCAGTCATTGAACTCAGCACAGGGTCCCCAATGGAGGAGCTAGAGAAAGGAACCAAGGAGCTGAAGGGGTTTGCAGCACCATAGGAGGAACAACAATATGAGCCACCCAGTAACCCCCCCCCCAGAGCTCCCAGGAATTAATCCATCAATCAAAGAATACACATGGAGGGACCCATGGCTCCAGATGCACATGCAGCAGAGGATGGCCTTGTTGGACATCAAAGGGAGAAGGGGCCCTTGGTCCTGAGAAGGCTTGATGCCGCAATATAGGGAGAATAAGAGGATAGGGAAGTGAGAGTGGGTGGATTGGTGAAAAGGGGGAGGGGATATGGGCTAGGGGATTTTTGGGAGGAAACCAGGAAAGTGGACAACATTTGAAATATAAATAAAGAATATATCTAATAAAAATGGTTTAAATAAAAAGAAAGAAAGTGCCCCATCAGTATTGTTGTAAAGAATTCTCCAATACATTTTTTTGATTGCATGAAACCAAAAGTAATATAGTTGTCATGATAGCACAATTTTGCTAAATGGGGAAATATTTATAGATATATCAATTGATAGGTGATAGATGATAGATAGATAGATAGATAGATAGATAGATAGATAGATAGACAGACAGATAGATGATAGATGTTTTTTTGTGGAACACTGCATTTGAGTATAACAGCCTGCTCCTGATATAACAGTTTTAAGACATCAAGCAGTGGCTAGGATTTGAACCAGAGACCTTTGGAACCATAGTTGTTGCTTTTAACTGCTGAGCCACTGCTCGAGCACATTATATAACAGTTTTGACAAGGATCTACTGAAACAATTTTTTACTATGACTATTGCAATTATAGGAAAAATACTGTCAGAGTACCCAATCCTAGCTTACTAACCTCTTTAGTCTCAAATATTTTTTCCCCAAGAACATAAACCAAGATTGCAACATCCATAGTAGGTCATTAAAGCAATGGAAGTAAATAAAATGGATTTATTTTAAAAGAAAGGGCTGATAGCATTGAGATAAGGTATCAATAAAATAAGTTAAAGCAAGACATTAAAACAAATTCACAGTATAAGATATATCAAGTAAAAAAAAAGTACTTCTCTATATGATGCAGAACAGTTTCTTCTGTGATTGTAACCTTCTGTCTTGGAAGGAGGCTCCCAAGAATGCAAGATGTAAACATCACAGTTATCAGAGGACAGGACATTAGGAAGTATGATAGGATGTTCTAAGTGAGGATGTTTAAGTAGTTTGTCATGCAGGGAAGGTCATCAAACTTAGAAAATATAAAACTCAGTGGCTTCATGAAGTCCCATACACTGCTCAGCCTCACTATTCCACCCTCTGCTCCTCGAGTGTGTGCAAATAACAAGGGTTGATGAAGAATCCTCTCAAATAAGATGAGCATCCTAGAAGAAGCAGAAAGCAGCTAAGCAGACTACAGGAGAGACCAGATTAGGTATCTGGAAGAGATTCAGACTACCTACGTGACTGAAAGATAGACTCTCCAACTTGTCAAGTTATTTGAAAGTTGTTTAGTGTCTTCAAGATTTCCAGCTTTCATGTGCTATTTACCCATGCTGGGATGAATTTTTAACAACACATTGTCTCTCTGTCATTTCTGCTGATATAATTAACCCTTCATACACAATCCTGTAATCAATCGAAATAAAGTTAGATTTTCGTGGCATACTTACTTTGGTCTAAGATTAGTTACTTTATCTGAGATTAGTACAGTGATCTTATCTTCTAAGGGAGAGTGTTACATAACACTGTAATACATAAGAGTTTTGTAATCAGAAATATTGTTTAGAGAAAAAGATTTTTTTAAAAAAATCATAATACTACTTCACAAGAATAAAAAAGAACATGGAAATGTATAAATATTTTAGTGAGAATAAGTATAAAATTAAGAGGGAATGAAAAACTGTTTCAGACATCCTATAATTATAAAAATAAATAATGGTAGAAGTCATAAAATATGCTAAACCCACTGTCTTAGTTATGTATGTATTGCAAACTCCAAAATATCATGACCAAGGCAACTTATAAAATAAAGCATTGGATTGGGATTATGGCTTCAGAGAGCTAAAGTAAATGATAAGGGAGTGATATCATCACAACAGGAATATACGAGGGCTCACATTTTGATTCCAAAGTAATTGGCAAAGAGAAGGCCTGGCTAAGAAGAGTGCTAGTCTTTTGAAACCCCAAAGCCCACTCCTAGTAACAAATCTTCTTCAAAAAAGCCATATATTTTAATTTTCCTAAAAGTTTCACTAAAATTAGACCAAGTATTCAAATATATCAGCTAAATTGTCCATTCTCATTCAAACTGCCATAGTCCCTAGCCTCTTTAGGTTCCTGCTCATATTTTAATGGAAAAGCATTCAGATCAGCTTTGTAAGTTGCCCATAGTCCTTCACAGTCTCAAAAGTGTTTAAGAATGAAAAGTCCAAGTCTCTTCAGAGACTCAAGTCAATCCCTTAATTCCAATCACCTATGAATTCAAAGACAAATGAGTACTTTTAATGTACAGTAGCTACACAGAATCTAGCTACCATTCCAAAAGGCAGTAATAAGCTATAGTGACTAAATGATGGAGCAAAGAAAGACCTAAACTTAGTGGGGAAATATTCAAATCCTTTAGCACTATACCTGATGTCAAGGGACTTAGATGGTTCTTCCCATTTGGCATTATTACCTGCAACATTTTTCCCTATCATGAGCTGTTTCTTCCCTATATTGAGCTGTTTCAATTACCTGCATGCAGCTCTCCTTGAAATAAATCCTATGGCTATTTCACCTCTAACATATTGGGGTCTCCAATGCAACCCTGACTTCATTTTTACAGTGTCATACAAAAGCCTCTCAAAGTCTCTATAAAGAGTCTCCCTCGTCACAAAACTGACCTCGGCAGATCTTACCTGCAAAGGAAGATTTGACAACCACTTTTCAGTATCCTCTACAGCTTCTAAACCAGAGCCACACTGATACCATTCCCAAGTTTGACAAGCAACTTTGAGAGAACCATGGCCCACTTGAACCATATCCACAACATCATTGATTTCGGGTTGCTTTTTAGGAGCAGAAAAATTCCTTATTTTTTTTCCCTTTCACAATATTTAGGATTAACTGGCTGGGATATTTCACTAAAGGTTTTTCTTCTTCTATCCCAGTGAGAACCAGGCTTTACCTTGGCCTCTTTCTTGGTCTCTATGTGTACAAGCTTTGCACAAACACTAAATTTCATATTCTTCTTTTATTTCTTCAAAGTATTCACTTTGTATTTCTATTTCCCCTCCATCTTTTATTTTAAAAATACATAAGACTGAGTACTAATAACCATGTAACAGAGACAATTTTAGTCTATTACAGAATCTTCACAAACAAATTAAAACATTGCTTTCAGTTTAGCAATAGGACAGTTTTTAAGACAAAGGTACAAGGAAGTCATATTCTTCGCCACATTATCATCAGAATTTTCACTAATGCAGTTAATAACATTGTTAGCACATTATATAACTCTATGCTCTAATGTATTACATAACTAAGTTTTGCTGTAGTCCAGACTCCTTCTAGATGATCCACCAAGTTTTCCTTATAGGTTCAACTACATTTCTAGTCCTAAGTTCCAAAGTCTTCCACATTCATAAAAGAAAAGGAAAAAGAAAAAAGAAATAAAAGAAGGAAGGATGAAAGAAAAGAAAAAGGAGAAGAGAAGAAAAGGATTAAAAGCCGTATTGTTAGACCTAACACAGCAATAGGCTACTGACTTGTAACTAGCTCCTATATTAGTTACCTTTCTATAACAAAACATTATCAAGACAACTTACAAAAGAAAGTGATTAATTGGGCTTACATTTTCAGAAGTTTATGATGGTGGAACAAAGACAGTACCAGGAACAATTGAGGGCTCACATCTTGATCAAAGAAGGAGTCAGAAAGAGAGAGAGAGAGGTACAGTGTGAATGTGTCTTTTGAGTTCTTAGTTCCATCCCCAATGATACATGTCTTATATCAAGTGAACATTTTCTAATCATCCCAAAAGAGTTCCATAAATTGGGGATCAAGTATTCAAATAGATGAACCTATTGAAGCTGTTCTAACTCAAACCAACATAGCCATATTAAAAATATTTCCTCTATAGAAACTTACATAACTAAGAATATACAGGCAAAATGAGTTGGATTTGATGAGTTGAAAATATCAAATAAAAGAAAACATAGTATTGAGTTGGGAGTGGAAATGAGGTAGATCTGAGAAAAGTCAGAGAAGGCTGATAAATATCACCAAAAACTATATATAACATCATAACTCAAACCTTGCATGAACAATTACCTACTTCATATAGAAGAACAAAAACATCTAGAATAGCTAAAACAATCCTGTACAATAAAAACAACAACAAAAAACTTTGGGAGGTAACACCATAACTGATTTCAAGCTATACTATAGAGCAATAGTAATAAAACTGAATAGTATTGGCATAAAAACATACTAGCTGATCAATAGATTTGAATTGAGGACACAGAAATAAATCCACACATTTACAGACATGTGATTGTTGACTAAATCATGCAGTAGAAGAAAGAAAGCATCTTCAACAAATGGTGCTGGTCTAACTGGAAGTCTGCATGTAGAAGAATACAAATAGGCCCATACTTATAACCCTGCACAAAACTCAAGTCCAAGTAGACCAAAGAATTCAACATAAAATCAGAATTGAATAGAAGAGAAAGTGGGAAAGTGCCTTGAACACATTGACACAGAAGAGAAAATCCTGAACAAAACACCAATAGCTCTGGCACTAAGATCAAAAATTAATAAATGGGACCTCATGAGACTGAAAAGCTTTTGCAAGGTTAAGGATACAATCAATGGGTTATAAGAGTTGTCTACAAAATGGAAAATGATCTTTATCAACCTTATGTGTGACAGAGGACTAATATCAAAAATATATAAAGAACTCAAAAGATTAGATACCAACAAACTAAATCACCCAATTAAAAAATGAGGTATGTGTACTCTTTGGTTGGTGATAAGGGGATAGGGGGTTTTCAGAGGGGAAACCAGGAAAGGGGATAACACTTGAATGAAAATAAAGAAAATATCTAATAAAAAATATATACAAAAATTGAGGTATGGGGCTAAAAAGAGAATTCTCAACAGGTGAATCTCTAATGGTAGAAAAGTAAATAAAGAAATGTTCAACTCTGGATATATAGTGGAGAACTGCCTTATATGGCATCACTTGGAAGGGAGCAGCTTGGTCCCCTTGGAGGAGACTTGATGACCCAGGATAGGGGAACACTAGGCCACTGAGGCAGGAGTGGGTGGGCAGTTGGAGGAGTCCCCTCATAGAGGCAGTGAGAGGGAGGAGGAGAAAGGGAAACTTTCTTGCTTGTGGAGGGGAAACTGAGAAGGGGGTATCATTTAAAATGTAAATAAATGAAATAACCAATAAAAAATGTCCTTAATCTTCAGGAAAATCAAATCAAATCAAATGACCCTGAGGTTCTATATTATACACATCAGAATGGCCAAGATCAAAAACTCAAGTGCCTGCACATGATAAAGAAGATGTGGAGCAAGGGGAACACTCTCCATTGCTGCTTTGAATGCAAACTTCTTTTTTTTATTTTCTATATATTTTTTTATTTACATTCCAAATGATTTCCCCTTTCTACAGTCATTCTGAAAATCAATATATGGGTTTCTCAGAAAATTTCACATAATTCAATCCCAAAACACAGCTATATCACAAGAATACTTGTTTGACTATGTTTGTACCAGCTTTATTGGTAGGAGCCAGAAGCTGTAAACAACCTAGCTGTCCCTAAACTGAAAAATGGATGAAGAAAATGTGTCTTGGGTATTCCAAGCTTCTGGGCTAATATCCACTTATCAGTGAGTGCATATCATGTGTGTTCTTTTGTGATTGGGTTACCGCACTTAGGATGATAATTTCCAGTTCCACCAATTTGCCCAAGAATTTAATGAATTCATTCTTTTTAGTAGCTGAGTAGTATTCCATAGTGTAAATATACCACATTTTCTGTATCCATTCCTCCTTTGAGGTACATCTGGGTTCTTTCCAGCTTTTGGTCATTATAAATATGGCTGCTATGAACACACTGGAGCATGTGTCCTTATTACATACTGGGGAATCCTCTGGTTATATGCCCAGGAGTGGTATAACAGGGTCCTCTGGTATTATCATGCCCGGTTTTCTGAGGAACAGCCAGACTGATTTCCAGAGTGGTTGTACCAGCTTGCAATCCCACCAGCAGTGGAGGAGTGTTCCTCTTTCTCCATATCCTCACCAGCACCTGCTGTCTCCTGAATTTTTGATCTTAGCCATTCTGACTGGTGTGAGGTAAAATCTCAGGGTTGTTTTGATTTGCACTTCCCTGATGATTAAGGATGTTGAACATTTCTTTAGGTGCTTCTCAGCCATTTGATATTCTTCAGGTGAAAATTCTTTGTTTAGCTCTGTACCCCATTTTTAAATAGGGTTATTTGGCTCTCTGGAGTCTAACTTCTTGAATTCTTTGTATATATTGGATATTAGCCCTCTGTTGGATGTAGGGTTGGTAAAGATCTTTTCCCAATTTGTTGGTTGTCACTTTGTCTGATTGACAGTGTCCTTTACCTTACAGAAACTTTGTAATTTTATGAGGTCCCATTTGTCAATTCTTGATCTTAGAGCATAAGCTATTGGTGATCTGTTCAGGAAATTTTCCCCTGTGCCCATTTGCTCAAGGCTCTTTCCCAGTTTCTTTTCTATTAGTTTCAGTGTGTCTGGTTTTATGTGTAGGTCCTTGATCCACTTGGACTTGAGCTTAGAACAAGAAGGTAAGAATGGATTGATTTACATTCTTCTGCATGCTGACCTCCAGTTGAACCAGCACCATTACACAATTCACATATCAAATGATGCCCAAAAAGAAGGAAGGAGAGACAGCAATGTAGGGGAATACCAGGACATTGAAGTGGGAGGGGGGTTGATTGGGGAACAGGGGGATGGAAGAAGGCTTATGGGACTTTCAGGGAGGGGTGAACCAGGAAAGCAAATATCATTTGAAATATAAATAAAGAATATATCTAATTAAAAAAAGAAAAAAGAAAGAAAATGTGGTATATCTACACAATGAGATACTAGTCAACTATTTAAAAGAGAGAGAGAGAGAGAGAGACCATGAAATAAGCAAACAAATGGGTGGATCATCCCAAGTGAGGTAACCCAGAGCAAAGAGAAACTGATGATATGCCCTTACTTATAAGTGAACATTAGCAAAAAGTCCAGGACAACAATGCTGTAATCCACAGACCAAAGGAAACTAAGTAATAAAAAAGGGCCTAAGGGAGGATGTGTGAATATCTTTCAGCAGGGAAAATAAAATAAACATCGGAAGTGGATGGAGGGAGGAAAGTGGTAGTGAAAGGAATGAAGAGAAAAACTAGAACGGTGATCTGGTGTGGGGAGAGAGATTAGGGTAATGCCACAGTAATTGTTCTAATCTGATTAAATAAATCCAAAAGACTTTGCCTCACTTATTTGAGATGACTGGCCGGGTCATATCAGTAACTAATATTGGTATAAAACATACTCTTGATGCAGGAACAGAGGGAGGGAAGGGGGTTTATGGGACTTTTGGGGAGGGAGGAAACAGGAAAGGGGAAATCATTTGGAATGTAAATAAAAAAATATAGAAAATTTTAAAAAAATGAGAAAAAAAGATGGTTATATTTGATTAAGTAGCTCGGTTTACACCCAAAAGCATGCGTACCAATTTAATGGAAGGGTTCATGTCTCCTGCTTTGTGTTCCTTACCCCAAGTGCTCAGCTTCCATGTCTGTTGCCTCTTGACTGGAGTGCTTCCTTGCCCATTTCCTGTGACCACCATCTTGGTACTCTTTGAAATATAAACACTTCATTTTCCTCTCTTTTACAGTATCTAGTTAATTTTTTTTTTGAAAAATTCTCCTTAAAATTCCTACAGCATGGTAAAGAACAAGTACATGAAAACAGACAGTTTGCATTTAATCCAGTGTCAAGGAATATATAAGAAACAAAGAGATTTTAAAGGCTGAATAGATATTGTAAAATGTATGTTTTAAAGCCTGCTGAGAACAAAGAAATTCATGGTGCCTATTTTAGAACCCCTTGACCTTTTGCTCTACTGACATAGGCCAAATGTAAAAATAGAGGAACATTCTATTATCTGTACCCCACCTTCTTCAAGTAAAAGTCTTTATTCATGAAGAAATGCAAACCAAAACTCAACATTTAAAAAAGAACCTTCAAATTAACATTATCTTCCCACATTGACCTATAAAACTGTAGAAAGTCATAAAATCTGCTAGAAGAAGGATAAAGATGAGAAATGGCTTGGATGATATGCATAAGAGGTGCAATCCTACTGCCATCTACTGCTTCAAATATTTGTGTTTAAGTGTGACATGGCACAGTTTATGATTTGTAAGAGCAAAGTACATGTAACCTCCTTTTTGCAACTTCAAATAATTTTATGCAAATGCATATATCTTTTTAGCACTCCAATTTTTAAAAGTCTTCTGTTATGCTGAATTTTGAAAGTTCATTAAGAAACATGAGTCTGTTAAAAGTCATTCATTAGATTCACCAAATAATATTCTTTCTAAAGGATTTTCTTAAATGTAAATGTATGCTCGAGCTATGAATAAAGTTATGAATGGATTTGAGGGAAATCATCCCATGAGTAGGCACCAATCTCTGACACTATTACTTATGCTATGATGTGCTTGAAGACAGGAGCCTAGCATGGTTGTCCTCTTAGAGACTCTACCAGCAGCTGACTTAGACAAATGCAGATACTCGCAGTCTAGCACTGGACTGAGATTGGTTACCTCTATGGAAGAGTTAGGGGAAGGATTAGAGGAGTTGATGGGAATGAAAACCACATAGGAAGACCAACAGTGTCAATTTCCCTCTCCCTCTGATCCACTGCTCCATAATTTACTTTCAGGAAAAAAACAGTTCTCCCAGTAATATCGAGTGAATTTGGTATAACAACATGCAGTAAGGTATTGGAGTTCTATTCATGAAATTCTCCCCTGTGCCCATATGTTCAAGGTTCTTCCCTAGTTTCCTTTCTATTAGTTTCAGTGTGTCTGGTTTTATGTGGAGGTCCTTGATCCACTTGGAATTGAGCTTAGTGCACGGAGATAAGAATGGATCAATTTACATTCTTCTGCATGTTGACCTCCAGTTGAACCAGCACCATTTGTTGAAAAGGCTATCTTTTTTCCACTGGATGGTTTTAGCTCCTTTGTCAAAGATCAAGTGACCATAGGAGTGTGGATTCATTTCTGGGTCTTCAATTCTGTTCCATTGATCTACATGTCTGTTACTGTACCAGTACCATGCAGTTTTTTAACACTATTGCTCTGTAGTACAGCTTGAGGTCCAGGATACTGAATCCCCCAGAAGTTCTTTTACTCTTGAGAATAGTTTTAGCTATCCTGGGTTTTCTGTTATTCCAGATGAATTTTTGAATAGCTCTTTCTAACTCTATGAAGAATTGAGTTGGGATTTTGATGGGGATTGCATTGAATCTGTATATTGCTTTTGGCAAGATGGTCATTTTTACTATATTAATCCTGCCAATCCATGAGCATGGCAGATTTTTCCATCTTCTGAGGTCTTCTTCAATTTCTTTCTTCACAGACTTGAAGTTCTTGTCATACAGATCTTTCACTTGTTTGGTTAGAGTCACGCCAAGATACTTTATATGGTTTGTGGCTATTGTGAAGGGTATCATTTCCCTTACTTCTTTCTCAGCCTGCTTATCCTTTGAGTATAGGAAGGCTTCTGACTTGCTTGAGTTGATTTTATATCCGGCCACTTTGCTGAAGTCGTTTATCAGCTGTAGGAGTTCTCTGGTGGAGTTCTTTGGGTCGCTTAAGTATACTATCATATCGTCTGCAATAGTGATAGTTTGACTTCTTCCTTTCCAATTTGTATTCCTTTGACCTCCTTTTGTTGTCTAATTGCTCTAGCTAGAACTTCAAGTACTATATTGAAAAGATATGGAGAGAGAGGGCAGCCTTGTCTAGTCCCTGATTTTAGTGGGATTGCTTCAAGTTTCTCTCCATTTAGATTGATGTTAGCTACTGGTTTGTTGTAAATTGCTTTTACTATGTTTAGATATGGGCCTCGAATTCCTGATCTTTCAAAGACCTTTAACATGAAAGGATGCTGAATTTTGTCAAATGCTTTCTCAGCATCTAATGAAATGACCATATGGTTATTTTCTTTGAGATTGTTTATATAGGATTACATTGATGGACTTCCTTATATTGAACCATCTCTGTATCCTTGGGATGAAGCCTACTTGATCGTGGTGAATGATCGTTATTATGGGTTCTTGGATTTGGTTGTCAAGAATTTTATTCAGTATTTTTGCATCGATATTCATAAGAGAAACTGGCCTGAGATTCTCTTTCTTTGTCAGATCTTTGTGTGATTTTGGTATTAATGTAATTGTGGCTTCATAGAACGAGTTGGGTAGTGTCCCTTCTTTTTCTATTTTGTGGACCTGTGCTTTTTTCTTTTTTTTTTTTTTGGTTAGAAGACTTCCAATGACCACTTCTATTTCTTTAGGGGTTAAAGGACGGTTTAGGTGGTCAATTTGATCATGATTTAATTTTGCTCTAAGAACAAGAATTGACAAAAGGGACCTCATAAAATTACAAAGTTTCTGTAAGGCAAAGGACACTGTCAAAAGGACAAAGCAGCAATCAACAAACTGGGAAATTATCTATACCAACCCTACATCAGACAGAGGGCTAATATGCAATATATACAAAGAATTCAAGAAGTTAAACATCAGAGAGCTAAATAACCCTATTAAAAAATGAAGTACAGAGCTAAACAAAGAGTTCTCACCTGAAGAATATGTAATGGCTGAGAAGCACCTAAAGAAATGTTCAACATCCTTAGTCATTAGGGAAATGCAAATCAAAACAACCCTGAGATTCCACCTCACACCAGTCAGAATGGCTAAGATCAAAAACACAGGAGACAGCAGTTTTTGGCGAGGATTGCAAGCTGGTACAACCAATCTGGAAAGCAGTCTGGTGGTTCCTCAGAAAACTGGGCAGGACAATCCTGGAGGACCCTGCTATACCACTCCTGGGCATATACCTAGAGGCTTCCCCTGCATGCAATAAGGCCACATGCTCCACTATGTCCATAATAGCCTTATTTATAATAGCCAGAAGCTGGAAAGAACCCAGATGTCCCTCAATGGAGGAATGTATTCAGAAGATGTAGTATATTTATACAATGGAATACTACTCTGCAATTAAAAACAATGAATTCACAAAATTCCTAGGCAAATGGTCAGAACTTGAAAATATCATCCTTAGTGAGGTAACCCAATCACAAAAGAACACACATGGTATACAGTCACTGATGGGGGGATATTAACCCATAATCTTGGAATACCCAAGATACAATTCACATATCAATATATTTCCAAGATGATGGAAGGAGAGACCCCTGGTCCCGAAAGACTGGATGTAGGGGAATACCAGGACAGAGAAGTGAGAAGGGGTTGAATGGAGAACAGAGGGAGGAAAGGGGGCTTATGGGACTTTTGGGGAGGGAGGAAACAGGAAAGGGAAAATTATTTATATGTAAATAAAAAAACTTAGGAAAAAAAAAACATGCAGTAAGACTAGGCATATGCTCTCATATCAAAACAGGTCAAAGGCAACTAGGTAGGAAGTAAAAGTTCCCATGAGGAGGCAGAAGAGTCAGAGACACTTCTACTCTAGTTGGAAGTTCAACAGAAACCCAAAGGTAAGGAATCATAGCATGTGTGCAGAGGGCTTGCTGAACTCCTGGGAGCTCCCAGAGACTGAGCTACCAACCAAAGATTATACAAAGGCTCATCTGCGGTGCTGCTTTTTCTGGCCTCAGTGGGAGAAGATGCTTCTAATCTTGTAGAGACTTGATGTTTCAAGGTGGGGGAATACCCAGAGAGCCATGCTATCAGAGGAGAAGGGGAGGGAGGATATAGGAAGAAATTCTGCAAAGGGGGACTGAGAAGAGGAGCAGCATTTAAAATGTAAATTAATTAATTAATAAAGTAACTGTAATTGAAATTAAATTATTTTGATTTTTTATTTTTACATTTAAAAATTACTTATTATTTTATAATATATGCAATATTTAGTGATCATATTCACCTCTCTTATTACTTTCCTTTTTTCTGCCACACACCGATTAACTGCCTTCTTCCCAATTATGGCATTCGAAGCTGAGTTTGATTGTTGATGACTTTTCTCCACAATAACTTGCATATCTTCTTCCAGCACTATGAATCCTGAGCCCCAGAATTATAGGTCCAGCTGGAAGCTTTGGCTTCATTTTTCATTGTTTTGTACTTATCTAAATATGTCAACACAGGTATATCACCCAGTTTCCACCAAAAGCAAAAAACAACTACAACAACAAAAAAAAAAACTTTTCATTGTTATCATTCAATCTGGAATTTTTAGCATATTAAGTTTCAATATAAACATTGGTATAGTTTTATTAAATTTTGTTACTCATAAAATATATTTTTCTGATAACTGTGAGATTATAATACATTGGCCATTTATTGAATATTTGTTTCCTTATAATCACAGAGATGAAACACCATAAATAGAGGTAATGATTCAGTCAACCTAGAAAGTGAATTAATGAAGATAATAATACAAAGAAGAGTTAATTGTCTCTCTCTATATATGTATATATTCACTGTATATTTCTCCCTCTCAGTAATAAGCATTTTAAATAGCATGTATTTATTTATTATTTATCCGTCTCTCATACAATACATCCTGACAACAGCCTTCCATCCTTCCTTTCCTCCTAGTTCCCAACCCAATTTCCCTTGCCCTCAGATCCACTGTTCTGGATTTGGTATAACAACATGCAATAAGACTAGGCATATGCCTTCATATCAAAAGGCAACCCAGTAGGAAGTGAAAGTTCCCACTAGGATGAAACTGCCTGCAGTTTCATACGAATGGGTTATCAGATTCTCTGGAGAAGAGCTGGGGAAACAAAACAGGGTGACAAGAGAAATATGGAGCCAAGGCTCAAAGTTTAATAGACTTTTTCAAATATATAGGCAGGAGAAAAAGCCCTTCCCCCTCAAAGTCTGGAACCAGGTCTGCAGAACTGGTCTGGCTGCTCACTGGCGTTGATGCCACGGCTTGGGCAAGGCAGCTGGGCTGGTCTCCTGCTTAATTCAGGAATTCATAGACCTGGAGGAACAAAGAACTTAACCTTCACTCCACCTTAGGTGGAGCAGGATTGTGACTGGGAGAGGAACTTTACCTTGGTCAATGCCAAGTTCCTGCCAGGTGACATGACACCCCAATATGGCTCTCTACATCTCCTCCCTCTTTATTAGTTTTAAGATGAGGAGGTATAAAACAAGTGGATAATCAACTCTCCTTGATGGTGGACTTTAACCAGGGAGTGGAAGTTTGACCTGATTCCTCTCATGGAGAACAGAGGATTGTTCCCACATCCAGATGGCTCTTGGTATTTTTGGAGAGGAGGGGGCAGAGCCTTAACTTGGTGGGAGATCCCCACAGAGGGTAGAGTGATCCGAGGACCATCACACCAACCCCTATGCAAATCAGGTGTGCTTCCCAGGGACTCAGAGCCAGAAAACATAGTCCTCTCCTTGCAGTGCTTTGCCTTGCAAACACCCACTGGTGTCCATATCAGCTCGTAAGCAGACAAACATAGATCTGAGTTCTATGTGACTCCATGAAGGAGATCCACTTGTATAGGTCTTGATGTCATAGAGTCAATTGGTTGCCAAACGCCATGCAAGTGTCTTTAACAGACATGCCAGTTTTCAATTCAGGTGAGCTTGGGTGGATACAACCAGTCTGCTCAACACAAAAGCTTAGAAATTAGAAGCAGAACAGAATTAACTTGTCTGCAGATGTCCTGGGGTATCCATTTCAGTTGTTTTGTTGTTGTTGTTGTTGTTTTGTTTATTTATTTATTTTATTATTTTCTGTTTCTTTATTTACATTCCAAATGATTTCCCCTTTCCCGTTTCCTCCCTCCCCGAAAATCCCATAAGCCCCCTTCCCTCCCTCTGTTCCCCATTCAACACCCTCTCGCTTCTCTGTCCTGACATTTCCCTACATCCAGTCTTTCCAGGACCAGGGGTCTCTCCTTCCATCCTCTTGGAAATCTATTGATATGTGAATTGTGTCTAGGGTATTCTGAGATTCTGGGTTAATATCCCCTTATCAGTGACTGCATACCATGTGTGTTCTTTTGTGATTGGGTTACCTCACTCAGGATGATATTTTCCAGTTCTGACCATTTGCCTAAGAATTTTGTGAATTCATTGTTTTTAATTGCAGAGTAGTATTCCATTGTGTAAATATACCACATCTTCTGAATCCATTCCTCCGTTTAGGGACATCTGGGTTCTTTCCAGCTTCTGGCTATTATAAATAAGGCTGCTATGAATATAGTGAAGCATGTGTCCTTATCGCATGCCGGGGAAGCCTCTGAGTATATGCCCAGAAGTGGTATAGCAGGATGCTACAGGAGTGTCCTGCCCAGTTTTCTGAGGAACCACCAGACTGCTTTCCAGATTGGTTGTACCAGCTTGCAATCCCACCAGCAGTGGAGGAGTGTTCCTCTTTCTTCACATCCTCGCCAACAACTGCTGTCTCCTGTGTTTTTGATCTTAGCCATTCTGACTGGTGTGAGATGGAATCTCAGGGTTGTTTTGATTTGCATTTCCCTAATGACTAAGGATGTTGAAATTTCCTGAACAGAACACCAAAAGCTTATGCTCTAAGATCAAGAATTGACAAATGGGTCCTCATAAAATTACAGTTTCTGTAAGGCAAACAACACTGTCAAAAGGACAAAGCAGCAACCAACAAACTTGGAAATGATCTTTACCAACCCTACATCCGACAGAGGGCTAATATCCAATATATACAAAGAACTCAAGAAGTTAGACTCCAGAGAACCAAATAATCCTATTAAAAAATGGGGTACAGAGCTAAACAAAGAGTTCTCACCTCAAGAATATCTAATGGCTGAGAAGCATCTAAAGAAATGTCCAATTCAGTTGTAAATTAGCAACTTTCAAACACAAACGCCAGCCTCTAGAGTGGGGGAGGTAGCTTTGTGAATCAACAGATAAGCTGTTACTTCTCAGAAAGAATGGAGACTATATTTTAAATTAACTCATCTGACTGATAAAGATTATTAGCCATCTTCATAATTGGAATCTCCAATATTGAGCTTATTTCTAGACCACTCCATGATTGAGTAAACTGATCCACATATTAAAATAACTGATCAGGATCATGCCATTTGCAATAAGTGGATCCTTCCATCTCACCCAGGCATCAACATGCCTAGTTGTTGGATGCTATAGACACTCAGGAAAGAGTTCCTTGGCATCCAAATTTTTAAAATTTTCTTAAAAATATAAAATATAATTTAAATAATATGCACAGGGATACAATTTCTCTCTTTTTTCTTTTGAAGATGTTATTTTAAGGTTTTACAATACCTAGTCCTTGAGAATATTTGATGACTGTAATAAATATCCAGTTCCATTATTTGTTTTAATCTAAGTTGGAATACCAAGAATAGACAATAATGTAGGCAATGACTATGTAAGCATAGAAAATAAATGTAGCATTTTTAGTTGTTTTTCTTGTTAAAAAGATAAAATTATTCTCAAGCCAGTACTATTTTGATGATGTAAAGAATATGATTATATGGCCAATTGTTTCTATGGCTGAGCCATCTCTCTAGCTCCTGGATAAGTTCTTAAATGTCTAGAAGACAGTCATTTAAAGGAATATATCTTTTCTTAACTTGAAATGTATTTGCATAAATAATTGCAAAATTTAAGATTTAGCAGTATCAAAAAAAAGGAAACAATTTTAAGCAATTGTAAGCCATGAACTATAAATATATTTATTGGCTATCAGTAAACAAATTAAAAACTTGATTTTTAACATTTTAAAAATAGCAGCTACAGAACTCAATTCAATTATCTATGCTGAAGCAGGGGGAAACTCAAAACGAATAAACTTATGATCCAATTACATGAGCTTTACTCTGACAGTAGATGCATTCTTTATAGGATGCATGTATAAATGTATAGAAATACAAAAGCATGTGTGGAAGCAAATTTTAACAACTTATCTTTTGGATAACTATTAATTTTACCTAAAAGGCTTGCTGTGTAATAGATCAACTACCAATATAAAATTTTATTTGGAGATGAAAAAGGTGATTCTACATTAATGTTCTCTTTGCCATGGAATGGCAGTGAACATGTAACATAAACTATTGGCAAATGAGTACAGTAGGTTTCCTCCTGTGGCAAGCTTAAGTTGACATTTACATATAGGATAAAGTCAATTAATATATCTTAACTTTTGAAAATCATTTAGAATAAGCAAATTATCTTTTATTTGAATTTTCAATAACAATTTGCTTAAGATATAATTGATACATTACTTTTGAATCCTTTTTTTAAGCAAAAAATACTTAAAAAATTTTTAAAGCCCACTGTTAAGAGAAAAGGTCTGTAATAAAATTTTATGAACATACCTGTGCCTGTGCACTGAGGCAGTTCTGAGCTTTGCATTAACTCAAATGTAAATATTTTCTAATCTGAGCCTATTGTACAAGGCCAGACACACACCCACCTCTCCTGTAGGGCAGTGGCCTGCAACCAAACCCTAAGGTATGAGGTTTGAATGACAAATAAAAATCTTATAATTTGAGGGTTCCTGGAAAATTCTACTAAAATTCCACTGAAATCTCATTTTTAATTTTGGGTTAAATTTTACTTTTACAACTGTATCTAATAAACTTGTGAAAAAGTGGCAACAGGCCTATACTGGCCACAGCTGTTTTTAAGCTTTATCATTTTTGAAATCATCTTAATTACAAAATATGTTAAGAATCATGAGCCTTCAATCACACTGCAAACTGCAGTTGATAGTACACTGGAAGTTTTTAAACATAATGCTGAACTTTTTCTTGTAATATTAGAACATATCTACAACTTTGAAAAACAAAGCCTAATTTTAAACCATCTATTCCCTTTAAAATCAATGGCAAACACATTGCTTTCACACTATAAAATTTGTCTTCCAGTTTTCATGATGGAATGCATGACAGTGTAACTTATAATATCTTATTAAGAAAACATTATTTTAAATCTTATCTCTAATAAGACTAATTTGTAGGATAAGATCCACATAAAACATTACACCAATTTGGAAGTATCTTTAGAGGCCTGTTTCTTCTGGGTTGAGTCATGCCACGTGTTGCTTAAGATGGCTCAAACCCTGAATTACCAGTTTTAAACTAATTTTTTGTTACAGACATTACACCTTTTAAATAACTTATAAGCCAATATTCTATAGTCAAGACATGTAAAGCATACTTATACCTTTAATACCAATTAGAAACAAGAATAAAGCAACTGCATAAATCTTAGAAATTTAAACCAATTGTTTTTCTTTTTCTAGCTATAATTTTAAGAGAAAAAAGCACTTTGGACCCAATAACCACAATTATATAGATTTTTCTAAGATAAATAAACATCAGCTCCCTTGCCCTAGAACTTGACAAGCTGCTAGCCCTTTTTAAAGGCAGCTTTTTCTCTAGCTGTGCTTTGCTCCTAGCTAAATGCGGCACAGTGTAAATCAACCTCTGCTGTATAAACTAAGACTGCATTAAGAGATGGACCACCAGTAGATGAAGTTTTTACCATTTTTTCTTTTCAACATGAAACATAGAACAGTCATTCAAACAATGACACAAATCGACACGTGGGCAAATTGGTGCACCAAAGATGAGCAATACATAGAGAGGGAAGAGCGCTTGTTGTACTAAAAATATCTCCAGTAAGGTTCATAGAGGAAACAGGACTTCTCCATATTTCTCCTTGTGCCTAGGAGACTTTTAAAATCCATTTTCCTTCTTTGTTTCTCATGTTTCTGAAATCTGTTTTTCCCTTTTTCTGTTTTGTTTGTTTTTTCCTCTTTTTATTTTATTTTATTTTATTTTATTTATTTTATTTTATGCTCTATTTCTCTCTTGCCTGATGCAGTTCTTGACCACTGACAATTTTCCTAACAGAATTGCCCATCTCAATTTGCTGTCACACCCTAGCTGATCTCAGCGTCGGGCTTATGCGGATTCAGTCTAGTAATCCATATCTTTTCTGTACCCCTGCAACAATAGCCTTCAAAAACTGACATTTTTAGCACTAAAATTAATATTCTATGTTGCTTACCAAAAAGGATACATAACCTTTTTTCTGTTTCTGTGGAGCTCCACCCAAGACAGCGTCCCTTAATTGTTCTCTCCATTTCCAAGTCCCACGTTCTGGGCGCCATCTGAAACTGCCTGCAGTTTCATAACGAACGGGTTTTCGGGTTCTCTGGACAGAGAGCTGGGGAAAGAAAATGGGGTGAAAAGAGAAATATGGAGCCAAGGAGATATTTCCTGCTCAAGGTTCAAAGTTTCATGGACTTTTCCAAATATATAAGCGGGAGAAAAAGCCCTTCCCCCCCCCCAAAGGCTGCAACCAGGTCTGCAGAACTGGTCTGGCTGTTCACTGGCATTGAGGACACTGCTCAGGCAGCTGGGCGGGTCACCTGCTTAATTCAGGAATTTGTAGACCTGGAGGAACAAAGAACTTCACCTTCACTCCACCCTAGGTGGAGCAGGATTGTGACTGGGAAAGGAACTTCACCTTGGTCAATGTCAAGTTCCTGCCAGGTGAAATGACACCCCAATATGTCTCTCTACTCTAGGAGGCAGAAGAGTCAGAGCCACCCCCATTCTGATTATTAGAAGTTTAACAAAATCCTCAAGCTAAGGCACAAGCAGAGCGTGTGTGCAGAGAGGGCTTGCTGTAGACCCATCAAGGCTTCACAGTCATCAGTTCATTCTATATTCCCCATGAGCTCTGGTTACTTGTTTCTGTGATACACTGAGCCTGACAGAAGAGAAGTTAGGGAATAGCCTTGAATGCAGCAACACTAGAGATAGTTTCAAAACAGAATACTAATAGTACAGGCATTAAGATTGACAATTAAGAGAGGGGCCCTCATGAAACTGAAAAGCTCCAGTAAGGCAAAGTCATCAGTGTTTCAGTTATGACTATGTAGTGTTGCCATTTTTAAAAATTCTAGCCAAGCTACTTTATATTTTCTATGATTTATCTCTCTATATGGAAAACATTCTGAATTTTATGAATAAACAAGAAAGCTTCCCATTAAGATATATATAAACAAATATAAATTTTCCTGTACATTTTGGATTAATTATTACAGATCTGTTAAATGATGCGGATTAGTTATAGAAGATCCACTTGGCACAAAACTTTCTTACTGCTTCTGCATCCTCTAGAGACCATGTGCATTATGTGGTTCATCTTACTTCCTTTCATCAGTTTGAAATGAATCATTGTAGACCATTTATTTAATCACTTATGTATACATTATTTAAGATGAGCTTAGCAGATATCCTGGAAGCAAAGTAATAAATTCAATTCTCCTAAGAAGAAGAAAAGAAAAGAAAAGAAAGAAAAGGGGAGAAAGGAATAAAAGAGGGGGAAACTGGAAGGAAGGGAAAAAGAAAAGAAAATAAATTTTAAACAGTTAAAATATGTTGTATCATTGAAATTTGAAAAACAAAGTATTAATGCATGATTAAAGCAAAAGTTTTCATTAGTAAAAATAAGATAAAAAATTTAGATGATGTCTAGATGGTTTAATGGTTATGAATGCTTGTTGCTTTTGTAAAAGATATTTTCATTCCCAGAAACCATATCAGGCAACATATAAGTGCCTTTGACTCCAGCTCTAGAGGACCCAATACTTTGGGACCTCTACACTTATGTGCATACAAGTTACATGAACACACACACATATACACATAAACAAAAGTTTTAACTCAGCCTCAAGAAATTTCTGATTTTACATAAAATAGAAAAAGTAATAGTACAACACTGTAACAAGCAAAGCAAAAATGAAAATAAATGCCACATGTTGTCATTCAACATCATCATCACCATTAACAACAACAGGCTGTAGAAGTAAAGACTACGCAGAATAAAATTCAAAAGAGGAGATACAAAGTCTACAATATTCCATCAAATGTTGGCCTAACATGAAGAAAGTTAAAATCTGAGATCCACGGAGCTACAGAGGAGTTATGTCTGTTAGGATGTGTGTTTGTGCTTCCTATCCCTGAAATCCAGGAATGGAGATTCTTCTTGACAAAGAAATATGGCAATGCTCAATGAGCTAGTAATCTATTTTTTATGGCCAATAAAATTGCCACATTAAGAGGAAAATTTCCATTCACAGGAGATATTTGATGGTATTTATTTCCCACAAATATGAAACATCTGGAATTCATGAAATGGTATACCTGATTTCTTGTCAACCCATTGTAACTAAGAATAAATACGGGTAGAAATAATGTTCTTAAAGACATTGGCCAAACATTCAGATCATCCGTTAATGGTGACTAGGGTCATCCTACTGTGAGAATCCAACAAAACAAACCTACCACCAAAACCTACCTAAGTGGGCATCTTTTGCTTTAATTTTTAATGTTTTCATCCTAAAAGCTCTTTGCTTTCATGCTAATAATGTTCATATGTTTTTCACTAAGAGCAACCAAATATTTTTTATTAAGTTAAATTGGCCAAATTAATATTTAAAAATAAGACTATTTAGCTCAGTGCTACAGGTATTTTCAGACATTTTTAAGATCACAAAATCAAACTCTAGAACAGAAAATTGATACAAAATTAAAATGAAAATGATTACTAATTAGATATAGCTTAAATTTCCACTACTCTATAATATTTTATAGGTTATACAATATAGTATTAATATTTTATAGTTATAACTATTAAGTTACAGCAACACTATGCTCTCTTGTACTCATTTATGGTTCTATTACAATCATAAAATAGAGCATAAGTTAATTTGAAAAAAGTCATATTATTTGTAATTGTTAATTATGTAATATTTTCAAAGACTAAGACATTGTCCTTTATGTGCATGAAATTTGTGTTAGAGCATGATGTGGCTGATTGCTAAAAATACAATCTGGCTTATTGTTGAAGAGTGTGAAATACTTTGAGTACAGAGCCACAATATTAATGTAACTAATAGCATCCTCCTGAATCAGAAACCCAAAGTTACCTCTGTCTTTAACTAATAGATTCGATTGCTACTTACAAGGCATGTAATATAGATTGCATCCTTGAAATACTGGCACATGCTGGTCAATACCACAACTTTGCATTTACTAAAGAGAAAATAACAAATTTAGAATAATTTATTTTGAAATTGCTTGATTGAACACTAATCCATTTAAACTCTATGATGCCAATTTCATTTATATATTCACATTTTGATAAAAGCATAGGAAACATTTAAATTCTGACACCAAGTGAAGATTATGAAACTTCTCTTGGCACAATTTTTGTCATTGAGAAGAATAAATAATGAGTAATAAATTAAGAAGGAATTTTAATGAATTCACTCAAAACATATTGAGTGAGTATTGTTTACCAGATATGTGCTATTTAAGCTATATCACTCCTGGGAATATGCCCAAAAGATTTTCCAACATATAACAAGGACACATGCTCTACTATGTTCACAGAAGCATTATTTATAATAGCCAGAAGCTAGAAAAAAACCCCAGATGTCCTTCAACAGAAGAATGGATACAGAAAATGTGGTATATTTACATAATGGAGTACTATTCAGCTATTAAAAACAATGAATTCATGAAATTCTTAGGCAAATGAATGGAACTAGAAAATATCATCCTGAGTGAAGTAACCCAATCACAAAAGAACACACAAGGTATGCGCTCACTGATAAGTGGATATTAGCCCAAAAGATCAGAATAACCAAGATACAATTCACAGACCACATGAAGCTCAAGAAAAAGGAATAACAAAGTGTGAGTGCTTCAGTCCATCTTAGAAAGGTGAGCAAAATACAATTTGCATTCTTCCACATGCTGATGGCCAGTTAAACCAGCACCAACTGTTGAAAATGCTGTCTTTTTTTCCCACAGTATGGTTTTAGCTACTTTTTCAAAGATAAAGTGACCATAGTTGTGTGGGTTCATTTCTGCGTCTTCAATTCTATTCCTTTGATCTTCTTGTCTGTCTTTGTACCAATACCATACAGTTTTTATCACTAGTGTTCTGTATACAGCTTGAGGTCAGAGATGGTGATTCCCCCAGAAGTTCCTTTATTGAGAAAAGTTTTTTGCTATCCTGGATTTCTTTGTTATTCCAAATGAATTTGCAAATTTCTCTTTCTAACTCTATGAAGAATTGAGTTGGAAATTTGATTGGGATTGCATTGGATCTGTAGATTGCTTTTGTCCAGATGGCCATTTTTACTATATTAATCCCATCAGTCCATGAGCATGGAAGATCTTTACATCTTCTGAGATCTTCCATTTATTTCTTTAGAGACTTGAAGTTCTTGTCATACAGATACTTTACTTGCTTGGCTGAGTCACACCAAGATATTTCATATTATTTGTGACTATTGTGAAGAGTGTTGTTTCCCTAATTTCCTTCTCAACCTGTTAATCCTTTGAGGGTAGGAAGGCCACTGATTTTGAGTTCATTTTATATCCAGGCACTTTGTTGAAGTTGTTTATCAGGTTATTTAAAAATGGAGTACAGAGCTAAACAAAGAATTCTCAACTGAGGAATGTGGAATGGTTGAGAAGCACCTAAAGAAATTTTCAACATCCTTAGTCATGAGGGAAATGCAAATCAAAACAACCCTTGGATTTCACCTCACACCAGTCAGAATGGCTAAGATCAAAACTCAGGTGACAGCAGATGCTGGCAAGGATGTGAAGAAAGATGAACACTCCTCCATTGTTGGTGGGATTGCAAGCTGGTACAACCACTCTGGAAATCAGTCTGTGGGTTCATCAGAAAATTGGACATAGTATTACCTGAGGACACACCATATACCCAAAAGATGATCCAACATATAATAAGTACACATGCTCCACTATTTTCATAGCAATCTTATTTATAATAAAAAGTCAGAAGTTTGAAGAACCCAGATGTCCTTCAACAGAGGAATGGATACAGAAAATGTGATGCATTTATACAATGTAGTACTACTCAGCTATTAAAAACAATGAATTTATGAAATTCTTAGGCAGATGGATGGAACTAGAAAATATCATCTTGAGTGAGATAACCCAGTCAAAAAAGAACACACATGGTATGCACTCAGTGATAAGTGGATATTAGCCCAAAAGCTAGGAATACCCAAAATGCAATTCGTGGACCCCATGAAGCTCAAGAAGCAAGAAGAACTAGTGAGAGTGCTTCGGTCCATCTTAGTAAGGGGAACAAAATACAGGAGCAAATAAGGAGACAAAGTGTGGAGCAGAAACTAAAAGGAAGGCCATTCAGAGGCTGCCCCACCTGGTGATCCATCCTATATACAGTCACCAAACCCAGACACTATTGTGCATGAAAGAAATGCTTGCTGACAAAAGCCTGTTTTAGCTGTCTCCTGAGAGGCTCTGTCAGAGCCTGACAAATATGCATGTGGATGCTTGCAGTCAAACATTGGACTTTGCACGGGTCACCAATGGAGGAGTTAGAGAAAGGACAAAGGAGCTGAGAGGGTTTCCAGCTCCATTGAAAGAACAACAATGTCAACCAACCAGATCTCCCACAACCAAAGAGTTCACATGGAGGGACCCACGTCTTCAGCTGCATATGTAGCAGAGGATGGCCTTATTGAGCATCAATGGGAGTACAGGCCCTTGGTCCTGTGCAGGCTTGATGCCCTAGTGTAGGGGAACACCAGCGTGTGGAGACAGGAGTGGGTGGATGTGTGGGAGATCATCCTCATAGAAGCAAGGAGATGGAGACTGGGATATGTGTCTTCTGGGATGCAAACCGTGAAAAGGGATAACATTTGAAATGTAAATAAAGAAAATATCCATTTAAAAAAGAAAAAAAATCATTTAAATAATTTCCAGTAATTTATTTATTTATTCACTTTACACTCCTGTATCACCCCACCCCCACCTCCAAGTTCCCTGTCATGCAGCTTCTCCTACCATTTCCACTTTCCTTTCTCCTCTGAAAATGGATAGACATACCCTCCCATATATCAACCCACCTTGATTCCTAAAGTCACTCCAGGACTACATATATCCTTTCCCACTTAGACCAGCCAAGTCAGCCCAGTTACACAATGGGATCCATAGGCAACCCACAGAGTCAGGAACTTGCTATTCCTGGCAGACTCACATGAAATTCATAGTGCACATCTGCTACATGTGTACAGGGATGGTGAGAACACTAGGTTCAACCCATGCTCACTCTTTGATTGATGGTTCAGTCTCTGGGAGCAGCCAAAGGTCTATGTTAGTTGACTCTCTTGGTCTTGGGGATTCCTTATCTTCTTAGAGTTCTTCAACTCTCCACAAGTTTCCCTGGTTTCCATGTAATGCTTGTCTCTGTGTCTGTTTCTATTAGCTACTGGGTGGAGCTTCAGAGATGACGTTAATGCTAGGATCCTGTCTGCATAACAGAATTTCATTAATAGTGTCACAGATTAGTTCTCACCTATAGGATGAGTCTCAAGTTGTGCCAATCACTGGTCTCTCTGTCTCTGTCTCTGTCTCTGTCTCTGTGTCTCTGTGTCTCTCTTTCTCTCTGTCTCTGTCTCTCTCTCTCTGTCTCTCTCTCTCTCTCTCTCTCTCTCTCTCTCTGTCTCTCTCTCTCTCTCTCTCTCTCTCTCTCTCTCTCTCTCTCTGCTCCATTTTTGTCTCTGTACATCTTGTAGGCAGGACACATTTGGGGTACAAGATTTTGTGGGTGGGTTGCCATCCTTATCTCTAGATAGGGAGTGCTGCCTGTCTACAGAAGGTGGCCTCTTCAGCCTTTGTATCTCTCATTTCTATGAGTCTCAGTTAGAATCACCACAAAAGTCTCCCTGGGGCCTTCTCCCATTCCATGTCTCTGGCCTCTTTAAACCTTGTTTGAAATAAATGGATTGACACAACTATGACTGGCATCATGAAGCAATATTTCCTTACATCTCCAATTCCCACTTTGTATCTTTCCCTCTGAGAGCTAATTACTTGATTAATGTTCCATAAGTTCAAATTTGTTATTATGAGTGATTAGGATTATATCAAGAAAATATATAGGGACAATTATAGCTAACATATTAACAACTAATTATCTGCTGTAGCTGAGTGCAAGATTAAGAAAACATTATAAAATTCATGATAAAGTAAATAATTTATTCTTTTTCATAAACAATTTTGTAAATGGTAAAATAGACAATATACTACATAGTTAACCCACAAATAATTATTGTAACTGTTTGACCAAAACAAATTTCATATACCTTGAATTACAAAGTTCTAAAACATTGACTCTTAAAATATCAGAAGATGTTATATAAGCTGATAAGAGGGAAGATTAATAGGTAAATACTATGAATAATAACAACTAATGGACACAAGATATCCTCAAAGCTTCAATACTGATGCTTTCATTGAAGTACTACAAACATTCATCTGATTAGACCCATTCAACACGGAGGAGCTTACAGTTGAATCTACAATCACAGCCAAATCCCTGTGGCTGGAAAGACCATAGACTAGAGAGAAGAATAATCTATGGACATTTCCCTAAAGCAATATAATTTATAAGTGTGTTCTAAATTCCTATCTAAATATCAGTACATAAGTATAAGCTTCATCACCCACTGGGACATTGTATCTTGTGTGTGTGTGTGTGTGTGTGTGTGTGTGTGTGTGTGTGTGTGTGTGTGTATGTGTGTAACACAGAACAGCTCAAATCATACACTCTCTGTATTAGTTAGGGTTTTATTGCTGTGAACAGACACATTGACCAATGCAAGTTTTATAAAAGACATTGTCATCAAGGCAGAAACATGGCAGTATCCAGGCAGGCACGGTGCAGAGGAGCTGAGGGTTCTACATCTTTATCCAAAGGAAGCCAGGAACAGACTGGGCATCTTCAGGCATCCAGGAGGAAGATCTCTAAGCCAAACCCCACAGTGACACACTTCCTTCAACAAGGCCACACCTTCTAATCGAGGCACTCCCTGGGACGAACATATACAAACCACCACACTCTCAAAAACAAGATTATTAAATGACAACACCAATTGATATGCCACTGTAGATGAAAGAAATTTCACATAGTCCCAAAACCTAGATTACAAGTGTTATTTATCTATTGAGAGACAATAAGCCTCCTTCATGCTCACAGGTAGGTTTACAATTTATTTATTTTTTTATTTTTTTGGTTTTTCAAGATAGGGTTTCTCTGTGTATCCCTGGCTGTCCTGGAACTCACTCTGTAGACCAGGCTGTCCTCAAACTCAGAAATCTTCCTGCCTCTGCCTCCCAAGTGCTGGGATTAAAGGCGTGCACCACCACTGCCTGGCTGGTTTACAATTTTCTAAACCTACTTTATTTAGGGTTCTTAAACACTTCAACCTCCACTCTAGCCCACCAACTAGAAGTAGAGGAGAAACAAGGTTAATAGGAAAAGGGAGTCGTGGTGATGTTTAGTGTTCTGTTTCAGGCCCTGGACAAGGGATTGAGATGCATAGCTTACATATCAAAGCCGGCCTGGCCTGGCCTCCAGGTTTACACAGAATCCCTCAGTCCCTACCTTATATAACCTGATCTTAACCCTGAACTATCCAGCCCTTGGGCTGGAATGCCCTTCCCCCAGCGGCTCTTGCCTTTATAATCCAAACATTTTGGTCTTTTCCCTCTCTCCCTCTCCCTCTCCCTCTCCCTCTCTCTCTCTCTCTCTCCTTCTCCCTCTTCCCTCTCCCTCTTCCCTCTCCCTCTCCTCTTTCCCTCTCACTCTCCCCTCTCCTTTTCTCCCCCTCCCTCATTCCCTCTCTGTCTCCCTCTCTTCCCCTCCCCCTCTTCCTCTCCCTTTCCCTCTCTCCTTGTATTAAATCACAGGCTCTTAATGATAGGTTTGACTTAAAATTTCTTTATCATAAGTTTTGCACAACAGAAATATATCAAATTAATTTATATGGATAAATATTGATTAGAAGTTTTTATAATTACCATCCTTCCCAGATATAATAATTTTTATTGTTGGTCTTTATATGAGGACTATATTAAATATATTACATATATTTTTGGATCTGTATGTAAATATTATTTCTTCATTTTGTACTTTTTGGGAAACTTTATTAAGTACCTTGTCATATGTCTTAATTTTTTAATCAATGAAAACAACATATTATCTTGTATTAGTTCCATTCCGTTCAATTTCCCTTCAGTGTTTTGGGTCTTTCTCATATTTGATGAAGCACAGCACTGAGTTTTGTTTTGAATAATTTCCTATTAAAGATGTATAATTTATTTCTAAATTATTTTAATTAACATTCATACATACCCACAATATATTTGTAACTAATATAAATCCCACTAACTACCCTCCAATTCATCCTCTATTTTCCATTCTTTGCTTTCAAGCTCATGGGTTCACTCTTTTTCTATCTTTAAATTTAGCACACACTGAGTCTGTTTAATGTGTCTATGAGTTTATGAGTATGAGACTATATATTGGAGCATGGGTATCCTTAAAATGTCTGAATCACTACACAAAGGACTCTCTCCCAGTAGCCATCAACTCCCAATGTTCTCAGAGAAGGGTGGAACTTCATGAGCCCTTCCACATCCATGATGATCACCCAGAGACAGCTTGACTCCCAGGAGCACCAGCCTAACTTTTTGAAAAGTTTGAACTTCAATTGAAAAAAAATGCCCTTAACGGATTGATCTGTGATCAAGCCTGTGGGTGATATTCTTTGTTGATTATTGTTATGGATTTTTAGAGGCATTTTCTTTTTTTTTTCTCTCTTAAAAGAGAAAAAAAGACAATAAGTAGTTTGGTATTGAAGGGGAAGTATCTATGACTAGTTGGGAAATTGGATATAATATAAAATCATAAAATGTAACACATTAAATTGTTAAAAAATTAAATTAATTGTTTTGTTAAAATGAAATAACTATAAAACTATATTAGTGGATTTAAAATATTTTGAGAACATTTTGCCTATAAATTATGGCAAATCATTGTTAAGATAGGATATTATGTGCATATATATAAATATATGATTTCAGAAGCATTGCAAAATATGTAAATTAGTTTGGGCAAAATTATGAAAAAAGATTTGAGTTAAATTGATATTTCAATCAATTATTAATTAGTATAGTTATTTTTAAAAATCTAAAACATGAAGAAGACAAATAAATTTAGTATATTACTCATTTTAAGGAAACTTATTTAGTAATACTGATGTATTTTGTACTATTTTGTAAAGGTTAATGATTTTAGAGAACTGTGAAAGAACATTATTGAATTTAGAATGTTTATAAGAATGTTTTACATTTTCATTAGAATGTTAGTGATATTACAATGTTTTTGAGGCTGTCGTGATATATTGTATAATTTCTAAGCATGTCAGATATAATTTTACTTGAAAAAAATATAGCTGTAATTAAAACTAAATCTCAGAAAGTGAGTGTTTAGATTGCCCTGTGAAACCAAGATAATCAATTTACTTTATATATGGCTAGAGTAGTGAGGCAGACAACATGGAGAAGATGTGACTATTGAGTTTATGAGTCCAGAAAAGAAGAAAGTTCTAGAAACTCTAAATATTAAACAAAATGACTCTTTTGTAGAACTTGTCAAAGGAATGTAGCCTGATTACAATTGGCTTTCAAAATCATATTCACAATTGAATTAAAGTATTGCTTATTCTTTGGTTTTAAGCATTTGCTTCCATAAGCATTTCACTCAAAACTATGGATTGAATTCTATACATGTGTTCTTTGGAATAGGAATTAATGCATTAAGCAAATATTCAAAGACTGAATTCATAAAATACATGTTTATTGTTAGTTGTCTTAGTTATTTTTCCTATTGGGACAAATACCTTGGAAAAAGCAACTTAATGAAAAGAAGGATTATTGTTATTCATATTGTAACTTCCTTCACAGTCGAGTGGTCAAGATACATATCATCAACCAGACAATTACATAGCAATGGCAGCCAAGAGGAAGACAGAAGAGGGTGCTTGTGTTCAGCTCACATTTCCTTTTTATGTAGTCACTTATTTCAGCCTAGGATATACCAACCAAAAGGGGCAGACCTTCTCACCTCTATCAGTCTAGTCAAGATAATTCATGAGAAGATGTCCAGAGGCCTGTAGCTAACATGATTTTTGATCGTACCAAATTGAAAATTGAGATTAATCTTTTCAACTCGACTCCACCTCTAGTCAAGTTGGAACAGCCAAGGCTATCACTTCAAATTATAATAATCTTCCAATTTATATAACCATTGGCTACTAATACAAAATTCAGTAAAATGAGAAAATTTCACCTATCTCTTGTCATACTCTTTTCTTCTGTCCCTTCCTCCCTAACCTGATGACTCCTGTTCAGATTTCTACCAACACCAGGGTCCACTCACAAAATCTATTCTAATTCCCCTTTCCAGAAGCTCCATGAGTCCTGCCTAGACCTCTCCTATTTATCTAACTTCCCTTAGTGATCAGATTATTGTTTGATTATCCTTTACTTAAGAGTCAGTAGATGAGTATATAACATGTGTCTTTCTTGTTCTGAGTTGCCACAGTCATGATAATTATTTTATAGTTCCATCCATTTGTATGCAAATTTCATGATATCATCTTTTTCTAAAAGCACAGAAATACTGTGTTGGATAAAATTATCACATTTTCTCTCTCTCTCTCTCTCTATGTATATATATATATATATATTTGGTTGAAGGAAATTTAGGGTTTTTTTTTCCATGTTTCTGGCTATTATAAATAAAGCTACTATGATCATATTTGAGCAAGTGTCCTTTTGTGGTATGATGGGGTGATTGGTGGATACATGTGCAAGAATTGTATAGCTGGATCTTAAGGTAGATAGATTCCTAATTTTTTGAAGAATCATCATATTGATTTCCATAGTAACTGTACTAATTAACTCATCATTGTGTGTGTGTCTTTGTTTGTTAAAAATTCACTTTTTCTAATTATTTATTTGGTTAGAAATAAGAATAAAACTTCAAAATGATGTTAAATTCAATTTTTTCTTCACACATGCTAATTAACGTTGTCACATAAAAAAATTTTTTTACAGAAAGAAAACCAACATATAACTGGAAAATTAAATCACCTTTCAAATGTAGTCAAAGTGTTTTATGGGCAGTGTGTTTTTGTATAAACTAAAGAATAGTCAAAGCTGAATTGTAGAAGGCCCCTAGCATATATTTAAGTATTCCTTAGAAAATGTGCTTTCATGTTTTCTTAATATACTATTTTTAATGCTGACTAGAGGCAGAATGCCTCAATGAAGTATAATATGTTAGTATAAATGAAAATTTATTTTTCTTTTTTTTTATTTTTACTGGATATTTTCTTTATTTACATTTCAAGTGTTATCCCCTTAACAGTTCCCCCCCCCAAAAAAAAACTCCCTATCCTATCTCCCCTCCCCTGCTTCTATGAGAGTATTCCTCCACCCGTCCATCCACTCCTGCCTCCGTGCCCTAGAATTCCCCTACCTCTGAATATAATAAAAGCTATTTTTCCAGTCACAATATAACACTGGTTATTTTGAAATTACGAGAGATTTTTTAAACAATGCATTGAACTGCATTTAGATATTTATGGTATCAAGTCCTGCATGGCTGTGGAAGAGACAGTGTGACAGAGTTCCCCCCACTGGAGCAGAGCCAGCAGGGTGTGGGCCTCATGAGTGTTGACAGTTGCTAGGCTTAAGGTTTGCGTATATAATATCTCCATGCTCCTCCTTCAGGAAATGCTATTCCTGTTAACGTTAATGATTCTATGAAAATTAGAAACAGCCTGAGTACAGGAGGTAAAGATATGTCCTCAGCAAAATGTTCAACACTATGGCTTCCAGCACATCCCCTTAAGGCTGTGAAGGAAAAATCCATAAAAACATGAGTTCAAGAATATACAAGAATATATACTTTCTCAATTATGCAAAATATAAGAATGTAACATGAATTGGCTGAGGGTCTTCCCGGACCTAAAAGAACAGAGGAAGCTGCATTAATAAGCCTGCTTGTCAGAAAGATACTAAGGAAAGAGAAAAAAATTTAGGGAATGGTGATCTCAGGGCAACATCCCACCCACCTAAATTTATTGTTTGTGTTTACAAAAGCAGGCAGATTCCTGAGTTCAAGGTCAGTCTGGGATAGAGCCAGTGTAGGTCCAGGTGTGGTGGGAATGGTAATCTCAGGATGGGATCCCACCCAGCTAAACTTACTGTTTGTGCTTACAAAGGGAGGCAGATCTATGAGTACATTTGCTGTGTTAAAAAAATATACTTGTTGTCTCTTTCTAAGAATCAAGGGGCTAAGGTTATAAAAATGCTGATGTTGTTTCATGGGTAATGATTGAATTCATATATAAATTAAAGAATGGGCTTTGGTCTTCAAGAGTTGAGCAATCAACACAATTTTCTGGAGAGCCAACTCAAGCAGAACACAGAGCTGTCCGCTTACAGCCATGATTGATTTTGAGTTGTTTCTTCTGCCACTCCCAGACACCCCTTTTTCAGGAACCCTTCTCCAAGCATTAAGGCACTAGTGTTTATTTTTTAAAAATGAGAAGCTGAAAAGACTTTGTTGAAGTTTAATATATATGAATCATAATAACTGTAGTATATAAATTTTGAATAGTTTCAAACTATGCACATATCTATGTAGCTCCCAAATCAATCAAGCACCTATACATATAGGAAAATATTTTAATAATTTGAACTACAATTTTAAAACATTTGATTATGAGATAATAAATATTTGCTTACAAGAGTCATTCTGAAAAAGATGTTAATAATAAATCTTATAAGTAAATCTATTTTATGCATATAGATATTTGTGAATAGATATTTGTATAGCAGGTATATCCCTGATATTCATAGAGCTCAGAAGATGGCAACAGATACTCTGTCATCAGATGGTTGTGAGTTGTCATGGGGCTACAGGAATATATAACCTAGGTTCCTAGAAGAGTAGCCAATCCTCTTAAACACTAAACAATAAAAGTGCACACAATAACAATTATATATGTATTATATATAGCATTTATAGAAAATGGCTAATTCTCATTTGTTTCTACATTCAATCCATTGCAAGTGAATAGTATTGGCTGAACTATTGAGGGAAACTTGTTAAAAAGGTTCAGTTTTTGGAAATATATTTTTAACAGCCTTGCCAGATATTATAGAATTATTGTTTGATGCTATAAACACAAAAAGCTCATACACAAACAGACACACACACACTATATATATATATATATATATATATATATATATATATATATATATATATATATATCACTCACACACACACACATATACACACACATATAAAATGAAGTTATCCTACTTGGGCTAAAAGTGATTCCCCTAAGAGCCTTAGACAATCTAACAAACAAAATTCACAACCAATTATGAAAATGTCTCCTTTCAACTTGTTGATAAATGGAGTTTAAGAAATTCCCAAGCAATATATCTCATTATTATTACTTTTCTTTCTCTCCCTTAAGCTGAAAGTAAGTTTCTAATGTTGAGGATACTAAGCACTTTAGAAACAAGACCTACAGGGCTGGAAATGCTTTGACTTGAGAGTCTTCTCCTTAAGAACTAACTTTCATAACACCAGATGTTTCCAATTAAGTTTACAGAGAAAGGAATATTCCTCACAATCTGTGATATCAATGAAAATCAATGAAGTCCAGCATAACAGGGCAACACTAAAGGAGCCCTAGTGATATTCAAATCTTGGAAGTAACCAAGAGATCTGTGATTGGATTTACAACAGGAAGGAAGTCATACCTGGCACTGGAAACCTTTTTCAAATACACAGGCCTAGGGAGAACATGGATATTGGAGAGAAATTTAATAGTATTACTTTGTTACACTAACATAATTTAGATCTGCATTTTAAAAACTGATCATTTTATTCACAGATAAGTTTGGTTCTCACCACCAAAGAGTGTTCACTTTTTTTGTTAGGGAAAACATTACAAAAAAACAAGAACTAGTCATAATTCAGCAAACAAATGATTTCATGGTGTTCCAAACAGCAACTGATGCAAACGCTAGACATATCCTATACCAATGGCTAAGGCAATATCAAGGAAGATGAGGTAGAAAGATTGTAGATGTTTAGTAACCAGAAAATCAACTGTGAGGATGTCTTTAAGAAACTGCAGAGATCTGTGAATTTTATCTTGGATATTCCAAGCTTCTGAGCTAATATCCACTTATCAGTGAGTGCCTACCATGTGTGTTCTTTTGTGATTGTGTTACCTCACTTAGGATGATATTTTCTAGTTCCATCCATTTGCCTAGAATTTCATGAATTCATTGTTTTTAATAGCTGAGTAGTATTCCATTGTGTAAATGTACCACATTTTCTGTATCCAATTTTCTGTTGAGGGACATCTGGGTTCTTTTCAGCTTCTGGCTATTATAAATAAGACTGCTATCAACATAGTGGAACATGTGTCCTTACTACATGCTGGTGAATGTACCACATTTTCTGTATCCAATTTTCTGTTGAGGGACATCTGGGTTCTTTCCAGCTTCTGGCTATTATAAATAAGACTGCTATCAACATAGTGGAACATGTGTCCTTACTACATGCTGGTGAATCCTCTAGGTCTATGCCCAGAATTGGTACAGCAAGGTTCTCTGGTAGTATTATGCCCAATTTTCTGAGGAACTGTCAAACTGATTTCCAGAGTGGTTGTATCAGCTTGCAATCCAACCAGCAGTGGAGGAGTGTTTCTCTTTCTCCACATCCTCACCAGCACCTGCGTGTCTCCTGAGTTTTTCATCTTAGCCATTCTGACTGGTGTGAGGTGAAATCTCAGGGTGGTTTTGATTTGCATTTCCCTGATAACTAAGGGACCCAAGGAGCTGAAAGTGTCTGTAGCACCATAGCAGGAACAACAATATTAACAAACCAGTACTCACTCCCAGAGCTCCCAGGGACAAAACCATCAACTGAAGAGTACACATGGAGGGACCCATGACTCCAGATACATATGCAGCAGAGGATGGTCTTGTTGGGCATCAAAGGGAGGAGAGGCCCTTGGTCCTGAGAATGCTAGATGTCCCAGTATAGGGGAATGCCAGGACAGGGAAGCAGGAGTGGGAGAATTGGTGAGCAAGGGGAAGGGGGATGGCTTAGGGGATTTTCGGGGAGGGGGGAGAACCAGGAAAGGGGACAATAATTGAAATGTAAATAAAGAATATATCTAATAAAAATGCAAATAAAAAGGAATTTACAGGGACGTTTCACTTATGATATCACAACAATATTGTTTCATAAAGATGTTTTGACGTATAACACCAGTGAACATGCTAACATGGAAGGGAGAACCTCACAAGGCCCCACCTATTAACAAATTACTGCAGGCAACTATGGAATGATGGATCTGAGAAATAGTGTTTCACATAGATGAGACCCTTAAGTTTTCATACAATACTACTGGTCAGATTTGAAACCATATTGAGAGGGAATAATAGAGGGTGTTTATAAGGGGTTGGAGTGAATAAAGAAGAAAGAGTAATTATAGAATTTAAAGTTAAAATTAATTAAAATATTTGCAGAAATGTGTATGTGTGCAGACCTTTGTGTTACCTGTATATATTTAGATATTATAAGACATGTTGACCATGGCACACTTAGTTAATTGATTCCTTATAACTTAAATATCAAGGAGAATGAAGTGCAGAGCTTTGTTCTTTTATATAGTATCAGTAATAAGGACTATATTCATAAGGAGCAGAAGCAAGTATGTTGGATGGCATTGTAATCAACAAGTGGAATGTGATATAGGAACACATTTCAACACTCTCTCTTGAGAAATATGAAGTAATCTAGAGTATGTCACTGGTCGCAGGTGGTAATTTCTCTAGGAAAGGTCTTTGTCAGCATCTTTAAATTAGGAAAGCAGAAACATCCGTTTTAGATATTGTTGAAGGCTCATAAGTATAAAAATTCCATGCATCATGACTGAAATAATGGAAAGTTATTAAGAAATGTCATCAACTTAAATGAGCTGCCAGATGCACCTTACTCCTGAGTAAGCAAAAGAAAGGCAAGAGAGACTTGTAAAATTTGTCACAACTGTTTATGGTAATTTACATTAAACAATGGGAATCATCTAGTTTTCAATAAATGCACTTTTAGAATCACAGATTACTTTATCTGACTATTATTAAGCTCCATGTTGCCTTGATAATGTATTTAGTTTTCTTCTTTCTACAATATAAGCAAATAATGGAAAATATATATTGCTAGAACAATATTTAGATGAGATATATCAAATACCTCTATATAAAAAGAGAAATGAAATACAATGTTGCTACAAAACTGAATGTCTAAGCAGCTTCAGTATCTTTAAAAGAGAAAGGAAAATAAGGAAATAGATAGAAAGAAGGCAAAGTCTATTTGAGGCTTCAATTCTCAAAGCTAATTGCAGATGTAATTTCAAATGCTTGCCTTGATACAGATTATGACTCCACCTGTGGCCAAGAAACTATTTGCAACTGATACCTTCTGGGAGAGGGAAAATCAGTTTTCTTAAGGAAAGGACACTGGGTATATCAACAACAATCCTGGGTTGGTCCAATGCAAGTGGTATAAAGAGAGAAGGAAATGATGAAACAGTAATGGTTAAATCAAGTAGAGTGCTTAAGTCTATGGTAAAGGAAGGAATAAATGGATGAGTATCTAACAGTAAGTCTTTTCAAAATGAAATATTGGAACCTACCACAGTAGACACATCCCAAAATATAGCGAGATATTTAAACACCTAAGAGAATTTTAAGTGAGATGCCCTATAATGGGAGGTAAATACTTCCTGCAGACACCATGGACTCTCAAGCCAAATCTCCAATTCTAATTATAGATTACTTAGTTTTACTTTTTAATTATTGAAAAATCAAAGGTTCCCGGACATTTTGGGATATTATCATTGTTCTTCATTACACTACTTAAGAATATGATAATAAGATCCGTTTGTTGAAACATTGTATTCTTAAGCCATGAAATGTGAAGAAATCAAGCTGTGCCAGGCCTTAAACTTTCATACATACTGGTTAACTATTTCCTATGACAACACAAGGTCCTATGCTTGCTACTGAAGGCGGAAAGTAACCATACTTGTATCCAGGTCTGAGTACTGAGATAAAACAACAGATGACATGGCGAGATAGATCTACTGGTGCTATAGTTGCATTAATGTTATTAGAGTAAACATTTATTTTTAGACTTAATTAAGGCCCACTCCAAAAGATGTACCTCATGGCTAATACACATACTTTGGGGAAATAGCTATAGCTGGCTAACAAATTTTCCCTTGAGAAGAATTAATGACTACTATATAAAGAGAACCTCTAGTACTGAGTGGAAGCATCACTTGTCAATTAAAAGCCAATGATCAATGAGCCGAAGCAGGAATAAAGGGTGGGACACAGTACAGCGAGAGGATTTCTGGGATACAGTCAGGCATGAGAGAGATTTGATTTGCCCAGAACTCTGAAGGAGACATCCTATGAAACTGAAAAGAGATTACCAAGTACGTGGCAGGTCTTGCATTATAATAAACTGGCAATTAAGTTATGAGCTCCTCAGAGAATGAGCCAAAGCAATTGGCCTAGGCATTTATTAATATATAAGAAGTCTCAGAGTCATTATGTCTGGGAAAAAAATAGGCTGGGTAGAAAGCCGCTAGTTACACTGCTATTCTGCTAAATGAGCTTGATATTAAATTAAGCCCTAAGTTTCAATATACTACATTTTATCCAGAATAAGTATGTTTATATTTGTAACAATCATAAATAAATGGATATAGTATTAAACTTACAGCTAAATTTTGGTACACTCAATGCTATACTTTGAGTAAATATGAGATTAATTCATATTATAAAACATTACTACACATGTAATAACAAGCAGTATTTATGATGCACTTTCAAGAGGAATGTTTTCTCCATGTATATAGGAATTTTAGTTGAGCAAGGGATCACATCCAAAGACCTAGGTGTGTGTGATTCAATTGGAGTACAGACACTCCTTTTATCCCAAGAGACATAGGCAAGAAGATTTCTGAGTTCAAGGCCAGCTTTGTATAGAACAAATTTCAGGTAAAAAAAAGGCTTATGTCCAGGTATGATAGCACACACCGTTGATCCCAGCACTCAGGAAATGGATGCATGGAGATTTCTAAGTTCTAGTCAATTGATTTCAACCAATACAATGGAGTTCAGTTAGGTTTGCTCAGTCTGTTGAGTTCACTTCAGTCAGTCAGTGCAGTGAATGCAGTACAGAAGAGTTGAGTTGTTCTGAGTTCATGCATTTCAGATGGAATCAGCAGGGGTACAAGACTATATTAGACCAGATTGCTAGAGTTAAGTTGAAGGCAAGCAGAAACTGAGAGAAACTAGTTTGAATTAGTCAGCTTGGAGAGGAGTTTGATGCAGAACAGCTGAATTGAAACAGTCAGCCAGAATTTAGATAGAACAAGAAAGTGAGGTTAATCTGCAGTAAGCCTCTGAGACAGCAATTACTTCTGGTGAATAAAAGTTACATTTACACCCAGAACCCTACTATAATAAGATTAAGAAAGCATAGACTCCTCCATATATTTCATCAATTACTCTAGAGGTACATACGCATATACATATACATATACATACTCATCCATATATATATATATATATATATATATATATATATATGGGTGTATATGTATATATGAGTGTATATGTATATATATATATACATACATATATATATACATATACACTATATATACATATATACATATATATGTATGTATATATATATATACATATACACTCATATATGTATATATGAGTGTATATGTATATACATATATGTATATGTATATACATATACACTCATATATACATATACACCCATATATATATATATACACATATATATATGTATATATACACATGCACAGATAGATTAAAAATCAGTAGCATTACACCGTGGTTTTTTTTTTTGTTATCACTTACATTTTGTGATCATACAATATGAGAGCCAGATACAGAGAGACTATGATAGTCAGAGCTGTCAATGGTCATTTCTGATACACATTATCACTTCTAACCCTGCATTTCTTGTAGACATTTCATTAGCAGCATCACTGTCTGCTCAAATGCTACAGTTCTGACTTTTGCATGCTTAAGTTAAAGGGTAGATGTTCAAATAAACAATTATAGTTGATAATAATGCAAAAGTTCCAGATCGCTTTTGCTGAAACACTGATATGTGGAGATACCTTCTTGAAACATTATTCTGTATCTTTCTTTTTTTTTTGACTGTTGCAGTTTTTCATGATGTTACAGTTATTACTAAATGCCATTGTGGCTTGACTGAAGGCATTTATTATTGAGTTTCTATTAAACTTGGATTCCAGTTTCATATTCCAGTAAAAAAAATGATTACAGACTCATAAAGCAAAGCATTTTTAATTGAGAACAAAGACAAAAATAAAATTGGGTGAGTAAATTAACTGGGTAAAATTAGTTAAGGATGTAGCAGGAAACACAGCAAGTGAGAGGTAGAATGAAGAAGATACTTTATGCCTGTAATTGAAGGTGTCAATCCGTAACACTAAAATGGTTCCTTTTATTTAAAAATAATTCAAAATAAGTATTTGCACACAGCTTTTACAGGCACAGAATATAGGATGACACTAGGTTCTCAGCATTAATTTATATCCCTGTCACCTAGACTATAATCAAAACCGGTCTCTGGTGAAAAACAGGCATGACACATGCTCATTCTACTCTGGCTTAGAAAACATTATTAAAATTGCTTAGTATTGTGTAGTTATGCGAATACTAGAGGTTTTTTTACTTACTACCGGCAATGTGTTTAATTCATAAAATATGTGTTTCACATCTGTATTAAGAAGGCTCTAAAATATTCATTGACAAAAGTTAATATAAAACTTGCTATTTTTCATTAATTTATACATTCTGATCACAGTCACCTCTCTCTCCTCTCCTCCAAGTTCTACTTTCACAACCTGTACCCCGACTTCCCAAGAAAAAGAAGCTCCACACGGTACTAACCTGCAGAAGCATGTCTAGTCTCAGCATCCTCTGCCTAAGCACATCCTCTCACACTGAGGTCAGACAAGGCAGACCAGCTCAGGAAAGGGGCTACAGAGTCAGACAACACCTTCTCCAAATGTTAGGGAACTCAAGGGAAGAACAAGCTACACATTTGCTACATATGTTTAGGGAACCATGCATTCTCATTGGTTGGTCATTAGGTGGACTCTATTGGTCTTCTTGTGGTCTCTCCAACCCCTCCACTCCCTCAATCCTTCCCCTAACTCTTCCACAAGACTCCTTTTATTTATTCCTCTCCATTTATTTCCATCAGCTACTGAATGAAGCTTTTTTGAAGACAGTTATGCTAGGCTCCTATCTGCAAGCTTAACAGAATATCATTAATGGCTTCATGGCTTGGCTCTCCTGCAGTATGAGTCTCAAGTTAGTTCAGGCACTGGTTGGCCATTCCCTCAATCTCAGATCCATTTTTATTCTTGCACATATTATTTCTTATAAATTGTAGAAACTTATTCCATAATAAACAAAATATATTTTGAAGAAAACATTATATTTTTATCTAATATATATTGCTTATATTGAACATCAATTGTGCTGTTATTATATTATACAGTAAAAATGATGTATCCTTAACATACATTCACATTAGTTGCTTTAGTTCTATATATGAATATATAGAAGTAAGGTATCTCTTCTTTCCTGTCTCCATTAACACATGATATTTATGATAGAATCTCCCCTTGAAATGGGAAATATTTAGTGTTTTAAGGATGAGTGTGGAAAAGATAAGTGTTAGTCGAATAGGGGAAAGGAAGAAAGAGAGAAGAGAGATGCAAAGATAGAGACAGGAAGACAGAGATGAAAAAGACAGAAGAGAGAAATTAAAATAAAAAGGAATAACAAAACATGAAATTTAGAGAAAGAATAAGTTAGAAGGATTTCTATCTTATGTTGCCTACACTAAGGGTGAGGATAATTTTATTATTTGGAATTTGAAGCCTCAAATAGTCCACCGACTTCAAATACCATTTCTCATTTCCTATAACAGCAATACTAAAAGAACATTTTTGTCCTGGAGAAGCATTGCCTACCCATTTTTCTACTCATGGATTTAAAGTAGCCCTGAAGTGTCATCATTTTGGTAAGCAAAGTATTATAGTCTATTTACTTGATTAGATTTAACTATTTTCATTCACAATTCATAAAATATCTTTCATGACTCAGTAGAAAAAGAGAGGTAGTCTTGATAAATAACATTTCTCAAAAAACCATAGTTCTCTGAAATGTGAGTTGATGAATACCAACAGATCTTTTGCAGCATTGAAGATGGCAAGTAACTAGCAACTTACACAAAACATTCTGCAAAACTATTCACTGGTTAGAAATTCAATGACTTCAGAGAGTTTGAGATCTTCCAAGTATAGAGCCAAAGTATCACAGTCCATCTTTAGCTTCTGATAGCTCTGAATGTTTTTTACATGCATTTGTGACCATTTGATAAATCACTTGCAACATATAAAATAAATCCCATTTTCCAACAATCAAAGGGCTAAAAATTTCCTCTGATATCAACTAAAACATATTGTGATTTCTCTACTTTGTGTAATCTCTCTATATGGTGTGCCTAATAACATACTTTATTTTTCATTGGATATTTTTTTTATTTACATTTCAAATGTCATCCCCTTTCCTGATCCACTCCCCTGGAAACCTCATATACTATCCCTCCTCTTCCTGTTTCTATGAGGTTGTTCCCCCACTCACCCCCTCCTACCTCCCGGCCCTGGCATTCCCCTACACTGGAGCATTGAGCCTTCACAGGAAGACTCTCCTTCCATTGATGTCTGACAAGGCCATCCTCTGCTACATATGCAGCTGGAACCATGGTTCCCTCCATGTGTACTCTTTGGTTGGTGGTTCAGTCTCTGGGAGTTCTGGGGATACTGGTTGGTTGATATTGTTGTTCTTTCTATGAGGCTGCAATACCTTTCAGCTCCTCCACTCCTTTCTCTAACTCCTCCATTCGGGACCCCACACTCAGACCAAGGGTTGGCTGTGTGCATCTCCCCTATATTTTCCAGGTTCTGGCACAGCCTCTTAGGAGATTACTATATCAGGCTCCTGTCAGTACGCACTTCTTGGCATCCACAATAGTGTCTGTGTTTGGTGATTGTATATGGAATGGATCCCCAGGTGGGGTAGTCTCTGGATGGCCTTTCCTTTAGTCTCTGTTCCATACTCTGTCTCCATATTTCCTTCTGTATTTTATTCCCCCTTCTAATGAGAATCAAAGCTTCCACAGTTTGGTCTTCCTTCTTGATGTGCTTTATGTGGTCTGTGAATCATACTTTAAATTGCTTTAATCATTGGCTTTCTTTGTTGTTACTTTTATAATGTCATCTTACTGGTGCCACATCCAAATATTTAATTGAAGATACCTCAACTTAATGTTTCCAGGTTTTGACCGATCATATATATAATAAATTATATTTTATTACTATTGAGGTAAGTTCTGTGATTTTGTATCACATCAGTGAATTAAATATTTAAGAATTTAAAATACATTCTGAATAGCTAAAATCTATTGTGGAACAATCTTTGCAGTAGACGTGTCAAGATCTACCATTTAATTCTTGTTCCTCACTTTTTCCTTGCCTGGCTGTACCATTTTACAATCTATTTGTCTACTTTATTTTATATAGTTAATATAAGTATTCAGCAAGCCTACTTGATAATCAAGGAAATAATAAAGGTTCATAATGAAAATCATAATGTATTTAGAAATGAAAGGATAAACTGTTAGTCATGAAAATAGTTTAGGATATAATATTCTCAGTTTACTATGTACAGAATGTAGAACACCACAGTAAACTGCTGTGTCCTGATTTTGAAATATCTTCCATAGATATAACTTGACTTTCTCAAGTGCCATTGATTTTAGGATGCATGAAAGCTATGAGGTTTGGGTCAAAGCAGAATGGTCCAGGAAAATTATTTCCATTTCTCTCCTGGCAAGTATCCTCTGCTTCCAGTCCCTGCCATGTGAGAAAGGTGATGTTTCCTGATTCTTTTACTAAAGACATAGGCTGGTTTTTCTTTTTTTCTTTTTTTCTTTTTTTTTAGGATTAACTGAGCTGTAAGGTTAATTTCTTGTGTACTGTGTAAAAACATGACCTGTCAAAAAAAGAGCTAAATGCACAATAGCAAAGGAGAAAAGAATAGGCAAGATATTGATCAGAGAGAGGAACACTGGAAAAGTCATGTGTGGGCGGATTTGGCTCCTAGAGGAGAGTAAACCAGGTGCATGAAACTGAGGAGAGGTAACTAGCCAGCTATGTGGCAGACATAGGATCATATAAACTGGAACCTTCAGTTATGAGATAGTGGGAAATGCCTAGGTATAAGGGCAAAGGGTATTTATTAATAAATATAGTCTCCTTGTCATTATTCAGTAACAAGCAGACATAGAAAATCCCCAGTAGTTACACTGAGTCTCCCATGTATGAGCCCAAACAGCCTCTTCTTCACTTGTTTGGATTTCGTTTTGTGTTTTTCGTACTAATAAGGTAATATACAGAATTTTGGCAACTGAGGAATGGGTTGTTTTTAGAGTTCATCAACATAAATATATTTCTTATATCTTTAAACTGGTTTGTGAGAGAAACACAGAAGAGTTTGGAGTTTAGGCAAGAGAGACTATATCATGCTCTTAGTGGAGCATAATAGGCCATTGTTATAAGAATTTAAGAATCAAGAATGCTGAGAGAAAGACTATTGAAATTTTATTTACAAGGTTTGAGAGGAAAGTAAATATATTTCTAGAGGCCATTGGTGCTGAATTCTAGGGAAAAACATTATCAGGTTTGTGTGAATATGAAAATTTATTTGAAAGAAGAGTACATGCATAATGTCTAAATGAACCAAGATTGTAGGATATTATCTCTAGAATATAAGTAATTTAGCCAATGTTTTCCTAGGTTCAGGTAAACAAAACATCATCATCATCATCAACAAAAACAAATCCTTAGAAGTCAAATAAACTTAGTAAAAGAGACCTGTGCTTGCGGTAGAATCACAGCACCTTACATGGTATAAATTTTGTACTTATGCAGATTCAAAAGATATGGGTTGTTGTGTGTTTGCAGCAAAATTTCAGTAGCAAAAATAAATTGCATACAACACAGATCAAGGTAAGATTTCTTGCAAGTAGATGCTTAGTGCCCAATGCATGTAGAGAAGAAAGCAGAGATGAAGAGAGAATGGAGACCTTGGTATATTGTAACTGCACATAAAACAGGACATCAGGGTTGCTGCAGTCACTGAAGGGATCCTGCAGGAGAAAAAGATCATGTGAGCTTCTCCTCTATTGGAAGAAGAGTTGGCAAAAAAATATTGAAGTCAAGACACTGTTATTATTAGTCTAACTGCTAATGTTGGAGTTATAATAACTTAATGTTTAATAGTCTGGTTCTTGTGTGTCTTTAGCTGAAATTTATTTTCATTTTAGAATGGACATCTTTTTTCTGTGCTATATATATGACATGTCTCTGAGGTTGTAGGGCTTGACAAATAAAACTTCACTTTGAGTCTTAGAAGAAACTGAACTTGTGAGCAATGTTGAAACACTGAAGGTGGTAGAAATTTTTGAACGTGAATTGAAAGCAACTTGCATTTGTGGAGTTATGAGTGTAATTTTATGGCTTTAAATATGAACTGTCCCATATCTTTATGATATCTCTACAGTTTTTCTTAACAATATCTTTGAATATCTGCTCACAAAATCATACCATTTTAGGAGGTTGGGATGTATTGCACATGCTGATGGAGTACATCAAAAGGCACAGATGTTTTGGGGTTACACTATTCTGATATTGGTGTATGAAGGCTTCTTCAAAATAAGCTAATAATAACATATTCATACTTCCACACACTGACAATATTTTTTGTCATTTTTGCCATGAAGGTCAATGGACTTCCTATATAGTAATGTAAAACTATCTTTCACCACATTTGTTTGCCTACTATGTATTTGTTATAGATATTAGAAAAGTAGTTGAACTTTAAAAACACATATTCATTTTATTCTAGATTTTAAATAAATATTGGTGGGCATTCAATCTACAAGCATCTTTGAAAATATCACTAATGATTGTAATTATATAAGTTAAATAACTCATCTACCTGACACATTCAAATACACACACACTTGACGCACACTACATATACAGTTATACCCTCAAAATACATTATTTCTTATAAAGAACATGTATTGAGAGCACAAATATCCATAATTATCTTTCAGTTTCTTTTGATTGCTTTTTTCTTAAAAGTAACATATGCATCAAATTATTACCCTTACTATCATAGGACATAAAGTCACAAAGTGGCTAAATAGGTCATATAATCATCTAGAGAATGAATATGTTTCCAAGTTCTATGTCTAAATTTCACTTCAGTGTCATACTAAATTAATGCTGTATCAACATTACATATATATTTTTATTCCAACACATATGAAAGTTTGATAAATTTGAATTATACTTCACAATTGTAGTTGAATCAGTTCATATAATAAGTACACAGAAATAGATGCAGTATGATAAGATTATGCAGAGTTATATCGAAAGAGAGCGTACAATAAGTATGTATGCATTGGTATTAGTCTAGGATTGATTTTGACTACTTAGATTATCACTGTAGTCTATTGATAATGTTTTGTATAAAAATAAATTCCAAAATAGAAAAATTTAACCTCTAACACTAATAAAAAAACCTATAAAACTAAAATTTTCTTCCTAGTATTCACATATATAGTTTTACTTCCTGATAAGAAGACTTTAATGATTTTGCACTGAATAATGCCATCTATTTATATTTTCTTTCTGATATAACACTGTTCACATTTTAGTATGAATTTTATCAGTCACACAATTTAAATTTGAAATAAATATCTTTTATAATTTATCAAAAACAATGTTTTAATTCATCTTCAAATACTGTGTGTGTACTATTTAATTGACTTTTTTAAACATAATATAATCTCATTAGAACTTCCCCTCCTCCAACTTCCTCATCTATCCAAATGCACAATTGCTTCCCCCCCCCTTTTAGGATACAAACAGGCATCTAAATAATAATACCAAAATGAATTTGGATAAAATAAAAGCAAATAAACCAGAATAGGAGATAACAAACAAAGTAAAGCATCAAAGAAAGATATCTTTCTGTATTTTTACTAATAATATTAATCCTACTTCCATAAACATGAAGAAATGAGTAAGAAAGTACTTTTTGCTCTTTTAGTCTTTATACAATATTGCTTAAGGTTTAAGTATAGAGTCCTACTGGAAGACTACGTGATCTAAAATATTTTAAAGTGAGTTCTGGATCTATTTTGAAGACAGAAAAAATGAAGAGTTTAGATATGATTTGAATATCTTAGTCAATGTATGTCTTTAGGACATGGCTACAATGAAGTACTGGTAAAAAAAAATTTCATTAACCATGAACATTTATATTCATCGAATAAACAGTGAGAAACAAGGTTTCAAGTTTATCTGAATCTCTACTTGTATGTATCAGTGCTAGTGCGTATCTACCTCCGTATTTCCATCTGCAAACATATCTGGTTTATGAATGGAATGAAGTTGATGCAATGGTGACAATGCAAACTTATGAGAATACGAATCTAAATGAAGTAATAATATTATGTAAGTAAATTGGATGATGAACTAATAGCAGTAAACTTGAAACTCTTTTTGTAGTACAAGATTTCTTTCTTCCACAAGGTCAATGAAAGAGACCAGAGTTGTGTGCCAATCTCCCGATGGTAAAGGCACAAATAACTAGCATCAGAAATCAAAATGAAGACATCATTGCTACTCTGCAAGATATTGCAGGATTATAAAGGAGGGCTATGACATGTGGTATGCTCACAAAGTTGCCAGCTTGTACGAAGTGAACCGTTTATTTATAATACATTATTTTACAATAGAAAAACTATCTGAATTGGCCTGTGTCCACTAAAACTAAAATCAATAATCAATTCCCAGATATATATCAAGTCAAGATGAACACCTCTTTGGGGAAGAAATTGTGCATATTTTCTAGTTATATTCTGTTAGAAAATAGAAAATGGGGATTCAGTAAATCCTAATTAATTATGTCTTGGAAATCTAGTTCTAATAACCACATCCAAAAATAGAAAAGAAAAAGAGAAACCACTGTGTCTCGTGGAGAATGGAATACAAAATTATCTGAAAAGTAGTAATAATTAACAAGTTGAAGTGTGGAGACAGACTCTATTGTTTAACTTTAGGGAAGCATTAAACAAAATAACCTTAAAATCCCCTATATACTCTAGCCATGTACAATCCAGAGGAGTAATCTCAACCCATGCTGGCGAGAATATAGTTTAGCAATGCACTCTCTTCTACAGTGAGAAAGCAAGCATAAATAGGTTTTTCACAACGCAGGTTGTTGATGTACTGAATAACTAAAGAGAACCTTACTATATGTGACAGATGGTACAGCTTGACAAATTAATGGTATCTGGAATCAATTAGAAGTAGGCCTTGAGCCATTCTTTGAGGTCATTTTCAAGGAGCACTAGATGAGAAAATACTGCCTCTATAAGTGGGAAGACCTTAGGAAGTTACGGAAAGGTCATAAAAAACTCAACACTTTGACACTGAGGTGCGTTTCCTGCATGCAGCAAAATGCTGGGTCCTGTTTACGTATCCAGTCTGCTAGTCTATGTCTTTTAATTGGGGAATTGAGACCATTGATATTAAGAGAGATTAAGGCATAGTGATTATTGCCATCTGCCATTCTTGACGCTATCTTTATGTTTGAGTGGTTATCTACTTTTGGGTTTGATTCAAGAAGGTTATTATCTCATTTTTTCCAGGGTGTTGTTTCTCTCCCTGTATTGGAGGTTTCCACCTATTATCCGTTGCAGGGCTGGATTTGTGGAAAGATATTGTGAAAATTTGGTTTTATCATGGAATATCTTGGTCTCTCCATCTATGGTGATTGAGAGTTTTGCTGGGTAGAGTAGTCTAGGCTGGCATTTGTGCTGTCTTAGTGTCTGCATGAGATCTGCCCAGGATCTTCTGGCTTTCATAGTCTCTGGTGAGAAGTCTGATGTGATTCGGATAGGTCTTCCTTTGTATGTTACTTGGCCCTTTTCTCTTACTGCATTTAGTATTCTTTCTTTGTTTAGAACATTTGGTGTTTTGATTATTATGTGACGGGAGGTATTTCTGTTCTGGTCCAGTCTGTTTGGAGTTCTGTAGGCTTCTTGTATGTTCATCGGCATCTCTCTCTTTAAGTTAGGGAAGTTTTCCTCCATAATTTTGTTGAAGATGTTTACTGGCCCTTTAAGTTGCAAATCTTCACTCTCATCTATACCTATAATCCTTAGGTTTGGTCTTCTCATTGTGTCCTGGATTTCCTGGATGTTTTGGGTTACGCGTTTTTTGCATTTTGCATTTTCTTTGACTGTTGAGTCGATGCTTTCTATGGAATCTTCAGCACCTGAGATTCTTTCTTCCATCTCTTGTATTCTATTGTTGATGTTTGCATCTATGACTCCTGATTTCTTCCCAAGGTTTTCTATCTCTAAAGTTGTCTCCCTTTGTGATTTCTTAGTTGTTTCTACTTCCTTTTTTAGTTCCTGGATGGATTTGCTGAGATCCTTCACTTGTTTGTTTGTATTTTCCTGTATGAATAGCAGCCTTATTTATAATAGCCAGAAGCTGGAAAGAACCCAGATGTCCCTCAACGGAGGAATGGATTCAGAAGATGTGGTATATTTACACAATGGAATACTACTCTGCAATTAAAAACAATGAATTCACGAAATTCCTAGGCAAATGGTCAGAACTTGAAAATATCATCCTTAGTGAGGTAACCCAATCACAAAAGAACACACATGGTATGCAGTCACTGATAAGGGGATATTGACCCAGAATCTCAGAATACCCTAGACACAATCAGCATATCAATAGATTTCTAAAAAGATGGAAGGAGAGACCCCTGGTCCTGGAAAGACTGGATGTAGGGGAACGCCAGGACAGAGTAATGAGAGGGGGTTGAACGGAGAAAAGAGGGAGGGAAGGGGGCTTATGGGACTTTCGGGGAGGGAGGAAACGGGAAAGGGGAAGTGATCTGGAATGTAAATTAAAAAAATAAAATAAAATAAAATAAAAAAAAAGAAAAAAAAACCTCAACACTGCCACCTGCCTCTTTTTTACTTGTTGGTGTCTATCCCATTGACATTGCTGGCATCAGAACCCAACTTATATAGTGTCAAATGGACTGAAGAGCAGTAGATCTCCAACAATCCACCATACATTAATTGCCAAAACTAAGACTGTGAACCATCAGGCCTTGAGGACTAAGCAGTTACCAGGTTCTCAGGCTACATAGTGTGCATTGAGCCATGGTTGGAATACCTATTCTGTAATACATAAATATGATAATACTGTAAATACTTATATTAACTAAGTACTCCCTTTTTATTATATTTTTATTCCATTACCATAGATTTTAAATTTACTATTAAATTAATTTTTGTACAATATATATCTGATTTTACCTTTCCCCATCACTGGTTTCTTCCAGGTCCTTCCATCACCCCTACCCACCCAACTTTGTGATTTGACTCTCTGTCCCTCATTAAAAAGAAGGAAATCAAAGCAAAATAAAAATAATAAGAACAAGGAAAAAATACCTAAAGCAAAATGAAGAACCCACAAATGAAAGCCATGGAATCCATTTTGTGTTGATGAACTCTTCCAGAGTATAATCCCTACCCTAGAAATTGATTGACATAACCAGCAAAAGTCCAAAAACCAGTTTTGGGTTTTTTTCCCCTTTCCTACTACACATCAACGGACAAGACCATTTCATAATATTAATTCGTTGTAATGGTTCTGTTCCTCTAGAGAGCATTCACTAAATATACTCTTCAATCCAGTGGTTGTGCTTGCGTTCCTAAATCCTGCACATATACATTTATAAGAATTCTGTTTGTAAAACTCAGAGGACCAAGATGCTTTTTCCAATGTCATGGAAAATAAATCAGTGCTAAAAGTTAATGAACTATGAGATTATGAAAATATCTGGAAAAAACTGCATACGGTTAATGAAAGGAGCCATTGTCAATATATGCATGCTGTTTTCAAATCTATAACATTACACAAATGACATAATGTGTAAGACACTAGAAAGATTGATCACTTTGGCAATTCATGAGGCAAAATTAGGCATGAATAGATCAGAGCATTCAGAGTGGAGTAATATAATTTGTATAATTTTATAATACTCCAACTTAACTGCTGGAAAATGCATTTTAAAACCTATAGTTACAACTCGCACAGTGGATAGTATAAAACCTGTGTATATACAAACAAATAATATATACATTCTATGTTTGTCATGCATGTGTATCTATATATCATGATAGGTAACTTATAAATTAGATATATCAAGCCATTAAATTAATTATATAGGGTAACAATACAGAAATGAAACCATGAATGTGGTTCTCTCGCTCTTTATCTATATGATCTATATTTCTATGTTGAGGTTAATAAGGGATACTGAAAGACAGGTTTGTTAAACCACAGGTAAACAGAACTAGTGCATAAGAATGGAATCATATCTTTATACATTTTTTCAAATGTATAGATTCTACAATGCCAAAAGTCAATTCCGATGTACTCTATGGTATTTGTATGGCAACAATCTATTAATTTAGGCTAATTGATTATAATATGTGTTCATAAATAGTCATGAAAACCCACAAATGCAATCATTTTTGCCAGCAGAAAACTAAGTGTAAATAAAACTAAATGCAATCGGATCATGAGTTACTAGAGTTAAAAAGTTGATATTTAATATTGTGCTACATGGTTGTGCTGAAGAAAGTGTAGAGATTAAGCGTTACAAACCCAGTTAAATAACCTTTCAGAGAAAATAGTTTTTATGAATAAAGACTTAGAAGAAAATTATAACAAAATGTTAATTACAGTTGGTTTCCAGGTCACACTATGACAAAACTGTATATGATCATCATACATTCTTTGGATGTAATTATAGCATGTCAACCATAGGCATATGTTTAATGTCTGCCTTCCTAAAGAACTTTAAAATAAAAAAAAACAAGAAGAATGTTATATATGTGAAGTGATCATATAAATATTTTTCCTTGTTTATCTCTGAGTATACTACATTTATATTACATGAGACAGTACAGGTAATACACCTGCCCATTGTATAATACAATCTTGTCACATTATGTAAGAGCCTGAGCATATTGTGTCTGAAATTTGTAAGGGGATTTTGATCACAGATATAAATAAATAATTATACATAGAGAAAAATTTAAATTCCAAGAAGAGTTAAATCACAATAAAGAACTCAAATTTCCCTTTATGTGTGAACAGTAGAGATGTCCAACTATAGACAAAGCATAAATGCAGCATGTTTCCATGGGACAACTATAGAATTATACAATATCTATGTATAATGACATTACTCAATTTTATGAGGCAAGAGATAATTTCTATTTTGATTTAGGTTGTTCATTCTAATTGAGTTTCCTTTAACAATCCTTCAAGTGCTCTCTCTTCTTATTCACTAAAAGATATTCATCAGTGATCATTGGTCAAAATAATAATTACAAGCAAGTTATGTCCATTTCAGCCCTTTTCTTCAAGACATTAACTTCTCTCAACAAAACTGTTCTAAAGATGGCTCCAAATTTGGCAGTAAAAGGGGAGCAATTTATGGGTTCTAGGAGCAATATGCATGGTGACCTAGTCATTGCTGGTTTGGTGAGTAAATTATACAACACTAGGTTGGGTAACAAGAAGTGTTCTACCTTCTTCAAAGTATTTTGAAATTTCATCAGTTTGAGTAATAATCACATATTTTGCCCTGTCTCCAAGACTGTTATCTTGTTTTCTTTCACTCCTGCATTCTATAGTTTATTTATTTTTCATTTTTTCCACATTACTTTCTTTTATTGTATATTTTTTTATTTGCATTTCAAATGTTATGTCCTTTCCAGGTTTCCCCTCCAGAAACTGCCTGTACCATCTCCACTCCCCCTGTTTCTATGAAGTTTCTCCCCCTCCCACCCAACCATTCCTACCTCCCTGCCCTGGCATTCCCCTACACTGGGGCATCCAACCTTCACAGGACCATTGGCCTCTCCACCCACTGATGCTTAGCAAGGCCATCCTCTACTACATATGTGGGTAGAGATATGGGTCGTTCCAAGTGTATTCTTTGGTTGGAGGTTTAGTTCCTGGGAACTAGGGGTAGTTTGGTTGATTGATATCACTGTTCTTCCTAAGAGGTTACAAATCTCTTCAGGTCCTTCAGTCCTTCTTCTAATTCCTGCAATGGGGACTGTGTACTCAGTCCAATGGTTGACTAAGAGCATCCACCTCTGTATTTGTCAGTCTCTGGCAGAGTCTCTCAGGAGACAGAGATATCAGGCTCCTATCAGCAAGCACTTCTTGGTGTCTGCAACAGCTTTACAATTTTATGAGGTCCCATTTGTCTATTGTTGATCTTAAAGCATAAGTCATTGGTGTTCTATTCAGGAAATTTTCCTCTATGCCCAAATGGCTCTTCTCTACTTTCTCTTCCATTAGTTTCAGATTATCTAGTTTTATGTGGAGGTCCTTGATCCACTTGGACTTTAGCTTTGTACAAGAAGATAATCATGGATTGATGTTATTCTTCTATATGCTGACTACCAGTTGATCTAGCAGCATTTGTTGAAAAAGTTGTTTTTTTCCCACTGCTTGGTTTTCACTCTTTTGTCAAAGATCAAGTGACCATAGCTGTGTGGGTTCATTTCTGGGTCCTCAATTCTATTCCATTGATCTACCTGCCTGCCATTGTACCAATACCATGCTGTGTTGCTCTGTAATATATCTTGAGGACAGGGATGGAGATTTCCCTCAGAAGTTCTTTTATTGCTGAGAATAGCTTTCACTTTCCTGGGTTTTTTGTTATTCCAAATGAATTTGCAAATTACTCTTTCTAACTCTATGAAGAATTGGGTTGGAATGTTGATGGGAATTACATTGAAACAGTAGATTGCTTTCTGCAAGCTAGCCATTTTTACTATATTAATCCTGCTAATTTGTCACAAAACAGGCCTCAACAGCTACAAGTAGATTGAAATAATCCCATGCATCCTATCAGATCACAGCAGACTAAGGCTGGTCTTCAATAACAACAAAAACATCAGAAAACCCACATACACATGGAACCTGAACAATGCTATATTCAATGACAACTTAGTCAAAGAAGAAGTTGAGATAGAAATTAAAGACTTTTTAGAATTCAGTGAAAATGAAGACACAACACAACCAAATTTATGGAACACGATGAAAGCAGTGCTATGAGGAAAACTCAAAGTGCTGAGTGCCTCCAAAAAGAAACTGGAGAGCGTATACTAGCAGCTTGGCATTACATCTGAAAGCTCTAGAATAAAAAGAAGCAAATACACCCAAGAGGAGTAGAATGCAGGAAATAATCAAACTCAGGGCTGAAATCAACCAGGTAGAAACAAAAAGAACTATACAAAGAATCATCAAAATCAGTAGCTGGTTCTTTGAGAAAATCAACAAGATAGATAAACTCGTAGCCAGACTAACAAGAGGGTGCAGAGACAGTATCCAAATTAGCTTTTTATTTTCAGAAATGAAAAGAGAGACATAGCATCAGAAACCTAGGAAACCAAAATATTATCAGATCCTACTACAAAAGATTATACTCAACAAAACTGGAAAATCTGGATGAAATGGACAATCTTCTAGACAGATACTAGGCACCAAAGTTAAATCAGGATCAGATAAACCATCTAAACAGTCCCATAACTCCTAAAGAAATAACAGAAGTAATTAAAAGACATCCAACCAAAACAAAATCCCAAGACTAGATAGGTTTCATGCAGAATTCTATCAGACCTTCAAAGAAGACCTAATACCAATATTTTTGAAACTATTCTATAGGATAGAAAGAGAAGGTACACTACCCAGTTCGTTTTATGAAGCCACAAATACTGTGATACCTAAACCACACAAAGACACAACAAAGAAAGAGAACTTCAGACCAATTTCCCTTATGAATATCAATGCAAAATTACTCAATAAAGTTCTCAAAAACTGAATCCAAGAACACATCAAAATGATCACACATAATAATCAAGTAGGCTTCATTCCAGGGATGCAAGGATGGTTCAATCTATGGAAATCCATCAATATAATCTACTATATAAACAAACTCAAAGAAAAAACCCATATAATCATCTCGTTAGATGCTGAGAAAGCATTTGACTTTTACCCTTCATGATAAAAGTCTTGGAAATATCAAGAATACAAAGCCCATACTTAAACATAGTAAAAGCAATATACAGCAAACCAGTAGCCAGAACTAAACTAAATGGATAGAAACTTGAAGCAACCCCACTAAAATCAGGGACTAGACAAGGCTGCCCACTCTCACCACCTATTCAATATAGGAAATATAGTACTCAAAGTCCTAGCCAGAACAATTCGATAACAAAAGGAGGTTAAAGGGATACAATTTGAAAAGAGAGAAGTCAAAATATCACTATGCACAGATGATATAATATTATACTTAAGGGACACCAAAAATGCTCCAAAAATTCTAGAGAACTCCTAGATCTGATAAACAACTTCAGCAAAGTGGCTGGATATAAAATTAACTCATACAAATCAGTAGCCTTCCTCTACTCAAAGAATTCTGTAGTTTCAAATTCCATTTCATCATTTGAAGAAGGACAATCCCATGAAAATGGCTGAGTCTGATCTGGGGGTGTAACTGTTTGGTAGAGTACTTGTCTAGCACACCTAAAGCTGTGAGCTTGATCCCTAGTACCAAGTCACCCAGGGAGGAGTGGATGTACCAAATCCTAGCACCTGCAAGGCAAATTCAGGAGGATCTCAAATATAAGTGTGAAACAAGAATTTTAAAAGTTAGTTTTATTTTTAAATTATATATATGTTTGTGGTGTGAGAGCACATGAGTACAGAGTGTTGGAGACTTGAGTCACTGGATCCCCTAGAGCTTGAGTCTCAGGCTAAGGTAAAGGACTTGATGTGGGTGCTGGAAAAAACTTAATCCCCTTGTGAATGTCTTAATTAGAAACAGCTCTTCAAGATTCAATTCACAGACCACATGAAGCTCAAGAAGAAGGAAGACCAAGTATAGGTGCTTCAGTCCTTCTGAGAAAGGGGAGCAAAATATTCACAGGAAAAAAACACAGAGACGAGGTGTGGAACAGAGACTGAAGGAAAGGCCATCCAAGGACTGCCCTACCTGGGGATCCATCCCATATACAGTCACCAAACCTAGACACTATTGTGGATGCCAAGAAGTGCATGCTGACAGGAGCCTGATATAGCTGTCTCCTGAGAGGCTCTGCCAGAACCTAACAAAGACTGAGACAAATGATCACAGCCAACCACTGGACTGAGCACGGGGTCCCCTTTGGGGTCTGCATTGGAGGAGTTACAGAAGGGACTGGAGAAGCTTGCAACCCCATAGGAAGAACAATAATATCAACCGACCAGCCCCTGCCCCCGTCCCCGACTCCAAGATCCCAGGGACTAAACCACCAACCAAAGAGTACACATGGAGGGAACCATGACTCCAGCTGCATATGTAGCAGAGGATGGCCTTGTGGGGCATTAGTGGGAAGAGAGGCCCTTCGTCTTGTGATGGCTTGATGCCCCAGTATATGGGAATTCGAGGGTGGAGAGGTGGGAATGGGTGGGTGGAGGAACATCCTCATAGAAGCAGCCGGAGAGGGGGATGAGATAGAAGGTGTGTGTGTGTGTGTGTGTGTGTGTGTGTGTGTGTGTGTGTGTGTGTAACCTGTAATGGGGATAGCATTTGAAATGTAAATAAAGAAAATATCCACTAAGATACAAAAAAAGAAAAAAAAGAAAAGAAAAAGAAACAATTTTTCAGTCTAAGTGTGAAACTGCACGGCTACACTGTGACAAATGAGTAACTCATTAGTTCCCACAAAAAAACAAATTTCTGGCAGTTTCAATACAAAATACAGGTGCTAATCCACTACTTGGTTTTGAAAATAAAACTTTATTTTTTTGGGAATGCTGACGTGGCATGAGATATTGTAAATATAAAAAAAATTCTGCTTTTATTCCTAGAAATAAACATATTGTTTCCACGTAAATAAATAAAATAAAACCCCATTCCATTGTTTTTACTTTAAAAAAATCATTGTATAAACACTTTACATTTTCAGGGTTTAGGTAGACAGTTATGAGACTTTTGGTAATGCTGTCACAAAAGCATATTTCATTTGTCTTAAAACTACTTCATTATGTGTGCTCCTAGGGAAGTGATGACAGAACAGATTAAGGTAGGCTGGGAAGCAAATGTAAGAAGGCTCAGTGCTGCCTTAGACATCTGGAACACAGTTCTTTCTGAGACTACTGTAGATCATAATATGGTTGGCTTGGAGGAAGGCATATCTAGATACAGACCCACTTGCTCCTTTCTCGCACTGGCAATTATTTTCTAGCATGTCGTCATTGAATTTTCATAATTGTTATTAAAACAAAAACAGATGTCACCATTTTATTCTAAAGGGATTATTAGACATGAAACCCCAAACCTCCCTAAGGGGCAGTTTAACAGGTGTTGGGAGTAGAGGTATTAAGTTCCTTGTGGTGAGACCACTGAGAAGTCCTTGCTCCAACAAATTACCTCCACCCATCCTCAGGGTAGAAATTCACTGTTCACATACAAAAAGGAAAACATAAAAATAGGCTTGCTGACCGAAGGGTTTCATCAGGATGGAAAGGGATAAGACTTGGGGTTTAAAATGTTTAAAAACCACAATATAAATCTATGAACTTCTCAAACATATTTCTCTAGAAGTAAGAAATGACTGGTGTGTGTACCTAGTCAGGTGCCCAACAGATAGTATATAGTAAGTGTAATAAACTCTTCCTTCACACTAGTGATTCTCACTTGCTTAAGTGATGCTGTGTCTTAAAACAGCAGGATACTTAGTAGTTGAAGGATGTGTACACATCATAGAAAGCTTATGCTAATCAAATATTATAAGCAAAACCTGACAACTCAATTCTATTTAAAACAAAATGTCTTATAACATTTGCTACTAAAACTGTTTTCAAGTAATAAATATTTTTACTATTAAATGAATTCCAAGACAAACGTAAATACATTCCATAGCAGATACTGAGAAAAGAAAGGAAACTAAGATGGTAGTAAGATTCATCAACCCACACATGCAGTGCACACTTTTTTATGTGCAAACTGTTTAAACAAACCTGAGGACACTAATTTAAAAGTTTAAGAACAAGGGGCTGGGCGGATGACTCAGTGATTAAGAGCATTTGCTATACTCGCAGAAGACTTGCAGTGTGTTCTTGGCATCCACATTAGGGCTCATATCTGTCATAAGGACACTCTTCTCAGGCTTGTGCAAGCATCAGACAATTGAGGTGGAAACTTAAGGGTTCTTTGGGAAGTCAGTCATGTTGAATGGTGTTCTGCAGGGTCAAACAAGAGAAGGAACATTTTGCTGAAGTGGACACAGGTGAAATGCTAAGGCAGACTCCTTGTGAAGGTACATCTTGCTAAGGCAGACACAGGTGAAAAGATGTTCTCTGAAGCAAACACGTAAAAGGACCCATGATGAAGAATTCTTTGCTAAGGACACCTATATATTGGCCTTCCTTACATTGCATAGTTGAGCTCCATTTGTCAGGACTCCATAGAGAGAAATACACCAAAAAACTTCTGGTGGCATGCTGTGGTTTCTTTCTACTTCTAAAGACTTGAACTGATTGGCAAAATAATAACAGCTAAGACAGACTCATTTGCTGAGGCAAGAAATGTGCTGAAGCAAGACCTCTGGAAGACATGTGATGTCTGAAGGGAGTATAAAAAGGATTTGAAGGACAGTGATAGAGGCTGAGCTTGGCTTGCTTTGTGTAGCTAAACGCTTCTTGGTCTCGCATATTTGTTGATCATTGCTTCACTTGAAAGAGGCCCTGATCCTTCCTTCGAACTTGTGCCTGAGGCCTGGCTGTGCCTGCTAGATTGTGCCACCACTGCTGATTCATGTTTGCTATGCTGACTCTGAGTAACTGGACTGCTGATGTATCCGTCAAGGGTTTGTTTGCAAGTGGATAGAGCAGCTTTTGCTGACCTGTGAACTGAACTGCCAATTTCCAGACAACACAGACGGAAGTTGCTGCAACAATCATTTCTAAACAGGTCCACTTCTCCCACTTCCTTTCTTTTCCTCAACCTCCGATGGGTGGTGGGATAAACGAGAGGTTAAAGCATTTATGAACCATCATTAAAAGTAGACTTTGAAAAAAAAATCAAATAGACAATCATATGACACAAATAAGCTTATGTAGGCAAGAAAATCATACACACAGAATAAAATTAAATAAATTTGAGCAGGGTTATAAAATCAACATAACTTGAACTTGTTCATTTAGGACTGAAAATTAAAACTTATCTAAATACCAATTGATAATCCTTTAAATCTCAGTTTCTTATAAAACATATTTAAATTGTTCATATTCATGCATGACAGTAAGGATTATTTGTTATACAATGAAGTATATAATGTGAATTGAAAGTAGTTCATATTCCTACCTCATCTATAACATTATCAAATCTGGATTAACTTGAAATAATTATACATTTTTATGAGGAATGGTATAACATTTTGACAAGAGTATAAAATATGTGCCAACTATTAGATCTATGAACCTTTCATCATTATTATTTTGATTTTTTTGTATAAAATCTTTTTGTACATATACTCTAGCTTGAATACCATTTCTTATCCTCATTTGGAAATACTGAATATCAGTTTTATAATCTGATAAACAGAAAGTGAGCCGGCCCATATATGCTTTGTCAGAAAAGGCATATAGAAATTTAGGCTCTGGGACAGTGAAATGTTTCAGTGAGGAAAAGTACTTGCCACCAAGCCTGAAGACCTAAGTTCAATCTGAGGAACCCCAACTATAGCATGAGAGAACCAAGTGACTCTAAGAAAATGTTCTCTGACCTTCTCAGAAGTGTGAAGGCATGCCATCACTCACTTGGGCATGCAAGTGCGCACACACAAACACACAGGCACACATGTGTGTATGTGTGCTTACACACATACAAAAAAAAGTAATTTAATTTATAAATATTTTAAAAAATTACTCCCTAAGGGAAAATATTTATGATATCATCATATGATTGTTTTGATTCATCACTATGGATGAAAACACTCCAGATTATTTTTGAAGACAGATGAGTTTTGAGAAGCAGAATGAAGAAAATACTCTTTTAAAAATCTCCTAAGTAAGATTTAATAAAACAACAGTAGCTTGCTAGTAAACAATTTTCGCCATCTTTTCACAGAAATATACCCTGCAGGACACAATATTTCAAAATGTCATTTGATACCTCCTCTAGCCATCAGATTTCCCTGGTGTCTTTTATCCTGGCCACCACAATACTTAGCTTGTTCAGCCATGCCTGTAACCATTCATTTGGTACCTTAGAAAAGTAGTCGGCAATAATGTCTCTGAATTTAGTTGCCGAAGTTAACTGTGCAAAGAACTATTAAACTATTATCACTCTTTCCCCAGAGGACGTGTCAAGTTATTAAGGAACTCATTCATATATATATATATATATATATATATATATATATGTCACTATCATCAATTAATGTGTCTACTGTTGAGTACAAAGAAGGAAAGGGCATAGTCCTTGGCTAGAGATCCTGTGGTAAAGTTCGTGTTCCCTTTGTTTACTTTATTCTAGGAAAGTCCACAAGGCCCTTAAGCAAATGCCAGGTCAGTCATAACTCTGAGCTGAAAATTAAGAAGTAAGGGTCAGAGGAGAATTAATATTGCTTTGAGAACCCACAGAGGTGTGGAGTCAAGAGGTAAGAAGTCACTGTCTTCAATTTCATTGAAACTTTGCCCTCCATACTTAAGGGAACTAATTGGGAAAAAAAGACTAACCTGTTTCAAAAACTAACAGGGATGGTGCACTGAAGAATACAGTATTTCCCACCTGTCCTTTCAGAATTTGAATAAATCCTAGGGCATCCTTTTCTGTGTATTAATTAGAAAAAAATGAAAATTTCACATAGTATATAGTTATGCATTAGTATTATTCATATCAGAGTTTTATTTATGTTATAAACACAAACACAGTTAATGACTGTGAAGTTGATATAAGTATGCTGTGAGGGAAAATAATGAAAAGCTAATTCATGATGAAATCAATTAATTTCACATTTCGTTTTTTTTAATAAAACTAATCTCAGTTTTGGTTGTAAATTTGTTGTTACAGATTTTTCATATATACATACACACACACACACACATACATACAAATCAATTCTTTATAGTTTTGCAAAAATATTGTTCCCTTCAGTTTAGTGAATCGTGGAGAACAATACTTTTGAAAAGTAGTAAGAATCTAGTTAAGGTTAGTCTTTAGTTTACATTGACAACGTGAAATGCTTAATTTTTATCTTAGCTTTGAAGCATGGGAAACATGAAAGACTGGATAGTGTATATTATTCCCTGCCAACAGTTCCAGACATGTTTGATATGCTCCAAAGTAACAGATCCAAGAACTCTACATACACTTATTCTGTTTCAAGTATTAGGGGAAGAACATTCCAGAAATGGTACAATAATAAGCAATAGAAATTCACTCATTGAAGCAATCAGAGCAGTGTGTTAAGTCCTGCCAAAAATCAATGCTTCCAGAGTTCTGGAAATTCACCGACTGTTTACAACAGTCAAAGCAGTATACATTTTAAAATAAGAACAGTGAGTTTTGTAGCATTTATAATTCCTTGGTTCTAATCCTCACTCCCACACTGCCTTTATCGGACAGCTTTGAATACATAGCAGCTGTGAAACATAGCAGCATAGATGCAAGTTAAGGAGGCAGAACTGATTTGCAATTCCTCCCCAAGTCCCATCCCCCACAACACTAGCTATCTGACATGCCTGGTGGCTTCCTATATGTTTTATTTAAAGAACTTTGAAAGTTTTCTCCTTGAAACAATGTTCATCTAATTAAAAAATGTTGTTGTTTTTATATATTTGCTTATACTTAATTATATCCCCATCATTTCCCTTCCTACATTCTGCCTGGATATCTAAATGAGGACTCCACTGACTTCATTATTTATTTGCTTGAGGTTTAAACCATTCAGTATAACTATATCATGAAATGTACACCTCCTTACATCTGCCTTATGTCCTTACAATAAAAAGGCATCTTTTATTTTCCATTAAACCAGTTTTCATTAAATTGAAAGGATAGCCCTGCTATACTCTCCAAGCCTCAATATGCAAACCAGCAAATTCCTGCATCCTACTGGTGAGTGAATATGGAATAACTTCTCTTGGCACATGAAACAAAATTTGGGTGTGTCTATACAGTCTTAACAGGAAAAAAATAAAGAAATCATGTGAGTAAGATGTCTAGGTGGGGTCTATCATAATGAGCATTCTTCTCTGCTTTGGCGATTTGGTTGTTGACTGCAGATAAACATTTACTTAGAGCAATTATATGCAGAGTAGCCTACAGTTTGAGGTGCGTTCCATTTCCTGAATTAAATGGCCTAAATTAGAAGTTTCAGTAATTAAGATTCTATGGTAATATTATGATATATAGACCTCCTTTAATAGCCCTATACTGTGTGTTTTACCTCTCTGGTGTACCTTAGAATGGCCTGGATATCTCTATTCTAGTGAAAGACATAACAAACTTTAGGTTCAGTATAGAGACACTATGTGATATGCACACTTGATGAATGGTCACTAGTGGAAAAACAATATTAGAACTATAAAAACTGTCATTATTTAAAGATTTGAGTGACTAAGTTCTGTGCTCTTAAGGGATGGTAGTTTGCAAGATTCTACGCATTGCCCATGGCATTTTTCTTGTCTATGTCAAAACAAAGTTCATGAACCTCAGGACTAAGTGACAAATACCCTTGGTCGCACTGTGAACTGCCACTTAAACCCTATCAAACCTTCATTTTCCTGGGTAAGACTCTAAATATATCAGTACTTGCTTGAGGCTCTCTCTGGAAGAAGACATTTAGAAAGTCAACAGTGTAGAATATCGACTCTTTAAAATATATCAAGTATCCACATAACCAGAAAGAAGATATAGGAAGAATGGAAATAGAAAAAAAAACCAGTTAAACAATGGTGCAATTTGACAAGTAGGAAATCCAGAAGAGTGCTATCACTTATAAAAAGAGATTATGATGAATTGTAACACTTGTTAAAGTAAAATAGCTGTTGACCTTCATGATTGTAAGATGGGCATTTACTTTTACAGTAACCTAAAACAATAACAACATAAAAACAACTGTTTCACCTCAACACAGAAACCTCTATCCTGTTCATATTCCCCTATGGTCACAGTCTATGTGTGGCCAATAATCACCCTAGTGGACATGGTTATCCTTTTATAATAAACTGTAATTAAATTAAAAATCTGGGCTTTAAAAGTGGCATTGACAAAATAGAACCCCACAGTATTACCATTTCCCAGTTAAATGGTAAATATGGTTGATGTTAACTAGAATAGTATCTTTAAGATGAGACATCAAGTGTAAGTCCATGTGACTATCACTAAAAGTTTTTCCTAATAATTCAATTTTACCCATTTCTAATTTGAAAATAATAAAATAAAGGGGGTCATAATCAATCTTAGTGTTGTGATTCCTTTCTCTGGCCATAAAATTATTCAAATTACTACTCTAACTCAGAAAAGATAATGACATTCTGACTATATCTGAAAAGTGTGGTCTGATCATTTATTTTTTCAATAGCTTTATATCTATACCTTTCTCATACCAAGGGAACATTGCTTGCCTTTGTAACTGCCCATGGAGTACTTTAAGGGCTTGAAATCAATCACAGTCCTTGAAGACAAGAACTTGATTACCTCTAACTCTTTTCAATAATGCAAATATGAAAATATATTCAAGAAATCCTCTCCCTGGGTGACTCATTTGACAAGGTCATTTAGAGCATCTGGATACTCATTAGTGAAGGTTGTTTGAAGAAGCCATTGCTTCATACATGGTTCACTTTCTTACCACCACATCTACAATGTTAAAATATCACTTTGGGGAGGGGGTTCTGAGTATAAAATGGTACTCAGTTAAAAATCTTGTTTAGAGGAATTTGCATTTCTTTTCCATAAAGCCTCTTCTAACAAAAGTGTCTAGTGTGTCCATATGGTGCTGTTAGAAACTGAGTATTCCATTTCTGCCTTTGCTATTGATTTGATTATGGGTTATACAATAACAGACCCTCCATTCTCCCTATTGTTCAGCTTCCAGACTTGTTTCCAGATTCTTGGTATTTGTACTTGTACTTCTTAGGTGAAATGAGATTTGTCTTTCTATTGTGCAGCCTGTTTTCAATCCAACAGAATACAAAGTCCTTCTGAAACCCAGATTGACTTTACTTGAAAACAAGGCTTTCTGAAACTGGCAAACTATAATGGCATTAAAAACTTATAACACTGTATTTATGCTAAATGTCTAATTGGAGAAGTTCTCCTTTTGTGAAGCTTTGCTTGCTTGCAAAAGTCTTGAAGGATCTATAAGAATTCTACTTCTCTACTCTATTTTCATGCTTAGTACAGAACAAGTTAGTCTGCTGTAATAAATTTTTTCCTTGAAATCCTGTTGTCTTGGAGAGTGTTGGAATCTCAACTCTAATACTACAATGGTACTACCACAGACATTCTTATTATACCAGATACTCATTTGTATTCTTCCTAATATTCCTAACTGTAGAATCTTTGCAACCTTATTTTATTTTTTTCTGGATAGTCTGGATCACCTGGGAGGTTCTTGATAATCTATGTACCTTGAGCTAGTGCAATCTGCCTGTAGAGCAGAAATTGCTTGTCATATCCTTAGATTTTGTGGAAAGAGAAGGTTTAACTGGACCTAAGACTGTTCTTATTCCAGTTGAAGATTGTTTTGCATAGAAACAGCACTGCATAAACTCAGGAGAGCTATCAGAAATTCTTCAATAACTTGGAAAGAAAATGGCATATCTCATAGACAGAAGAATACATGAATCATCAGATCTTTACATATCTCTTGGTGCACAGACAATATGATCCTTCTTTCCAATCCGTAGGCTGTGTGAACAGAAACTTCAGAATAATAAATGGAGGACCACATCTGTAGCCTTTGTCCTTGCCATCCTTGTTATAGATGATGAACTCAGCTACGAAATTCCTGATTTTCATTCTTTAACTGAAACATTTGTGATAAAGGTGATGTCAATGGTCTTTGTAAAACTCTTGCTAGATTCCCTAGCTAAAAAAAGAAAAAAGAAAAAAGAAAAGAAAGAAAGAATGAAAGAATGAAAATACAAATGGACAAAAGGACTAAAGGATGAATGAGCATCATATAAAAAATTTCATGGAACCCTGGACCGAGCTGTAAGCCTGTTGTATCATGCTTATAACAGCAATTATTTCTGTCTAGTATGAGAAATCTGCTTTCTCACAGCTTCCTGAATTCTCGATAAACATCATTCCTGTCTATATGAGCACAAAGTGTCTCACTTGCTAACTCGATACAGACTGCTAAGCATTAAAGTGATGTTGAACAAATGAATTGTTTCAGGTTAAAGTTTTTTACTAACTGTGCTGCATCCTATACCACTACTTGCCTTCCTTGTTCACACTGCCAAACTTTTAGCTTATTCTCAAAAAAAATTTTGACTAAAACCACCCAACATTTCAATAAATGTTATAGGACATCAGACACTCTTTTATCCTATAAAAAACTTGACATAGGCCAGAATATTTAGATTAAGTTGTCTGAATGAGATATAAAATGTTAATTAAGAAATGAAATGAAATTATTGCTAGTGACATTTATGTAACTCTCTGTGTGAATCTGTGTGTGTGTGTGTGTGTGTGTGTGTGTGTGTGAAACAATTGCATACAGAGGCCTGAGAACAACCATATGTGCCATATTCAGGAAGGAAGCCTATGTGATTTTTAAACCAGAATCTCTCCTTGGTCAGGAACTTGCCAAATCAACTAGACCAGTGTACTCTAGGATCTGCATGTATCCACTAAACAAGAAAAGGATAATTACCATACACTACTTTGCCCAGATGTTCTGTTCTTGTTCTTTGTTTTACAATATCTCTACTATGAATTCTGGGAGATACAATACAGGTTTGAATTCTTAAAAGGAAAGACCATTACTGGCTAGGCTGTAGCCAACTCATTTACTCTTTTAATTTTGAGTAGCACTCACTGTTACTAAATTTTGAATCTTCAAGATCAAGAACTTTCACTTATATTTAATGAACGCACATAGTTTATATTTTAATTTTGAAACATGTTAGAGGTCTGTTAGACGGAATCTTCTATCCTTATTATAATTTTCCTTCATGACAAACTACATACTCAGCAACTGGTAATTTTATTTAAAATTTTTGTTGTCATATAATATATTTGCATTAACATTATATATAATATACATATGTAAAATTTATGCAAGTAGAAATGTCAGTTTTACTAGGTAACTTTAGATTTTTTTTTTTGTGACAGTTCTGTGGTTCATTTACATGTACACTGATTTATATACTTCTTGCATAAACAAATCAAAACAGCACTATGCATAACTTTACACATGTATTTGAACATACTCTAAAGGAAGAGAAGGCAGCTGTGCTCTGCTACACATCTGTGTCTGACTGTTTGCCATTCCTTATCAAATAAAATTCTATAAAAAAAAAACTTCATTGTTCTTTGTACTGCAGCTTGATTAAGCATCTCATTTTTAACATATCTAGATGAAACCCCAGGTTATTTTATGAAGGTCACCTAAATTAGACTAAGCAAATTAAATTAATTGACAAAGGTTGGCTGGGTATTTCTGTATGATTAAGAACTCCATTGTAATTATCTCTATTGAGATTATGATTATGAACTAGACATTGACCCTTTGTTAGATTAAGTGATCAATTTAGACAAGCATAGCTAATATAATAGCAAGCCACCCAGTTATCTTCTGTAATTACTCCATGGGTCAAGGTTACTAACCTTAGAACAACCAACAATAAGGACTAACAACTTCACAGCCTCCTTCTGAAGAGAAGAACATTAATTTTAAGTTTTGTAAGAACACTGAGAAAGACACTTGTTAAGCTTTTGCCACTTGACCAGCATTGTAGTTTTAAGATGAATTGAAGTCTACATCATCTTAATTTTCCAATTTGGTAATTATTGAAAATACTTTCCTTTGTTATGGAGAAGCAGATTATGGCTATATTAATTTTCATAAATCTAAGAATATAATTGTTAGTTTTGTTATTCTTTGTGGTGAATTAAATTCTTTAAATTCTTCCCAACATAATATTTTTATTGATTATTTGTGAATTTCACAGCATGCATATTAATCCCATAGTCTTCTGTGGCCAGCGCCTGAACCCTTGTGACCACTTCCAACAGAAAGAAGAAAAACATGTCCAGTTTGAGCTGCTCATGTACTCAATGAAGCATGGTCAAACTCCTTGTTGTCAGCCACTTACGGAAAACTGAAAGCTTCCCCACTCATGCCCCTGCCAGAAGCCATAAGTTGTGCTGTTGTAGTCTCATATTCCTGTTCCTAAAATGATACAACTTGGACACTAATATTGAAAGTCTAAAGAACAGACATGAAACCTATTTTGGAACTAATGGTACCAAGATTTGGCTGGCAATATACATATGGTTTTGTGTGTATGTTTATTATTTCAAACAGAAAAGACTTGCTTGACAATTGCTATGGATTAAATGTGTACTCCTGTCTGAAGCCCAAAGAATAATTACTTGTAGCATGTATGATTTCATTTGAATAAGGACTTCGAGAGGTACTTATAGGATTAGATAATCTCAGATGAGTAGATCCTCAGAATAAGATATTTCAAACCATGATCAGAATGAGTAATGCTTATCTCCCCATCTATTCTTCTAATACCAATATTCACAGACGCTTCACAGTGTATGCTGAAATATTCAAATTCTGAAATGATGTTTCTTTAGATAAAAATGGGCTTATTTCCCATAACAGAGGTAGTTTTGATATGTGACAAGAACCACCTAGAAAGTACTCAGAAACCATTTCTTTGAACTGTACCTTCACCCTAAAGCAGTAAATCTCTATTTTATTGAGAATAGGGTTTCAAGTAACTGACAGGCTACTATTGATCCAAGGCTGAGAAATTCATTTATGATTGGAAAAACATCAACATCCCTCACTTTATGAACAAAACAGAGTGCAAATAAGAAATGTCTTTTTGTGCTCTAATCACAGTATTAGATTGAATTTATCTCCAACACAATAGATAATATGTACTGAATGCTTACTGCATGTCTTATCCTGTTTAAAAATATTATATGTATCTGTATATATCATCCCAGTAGTGTAATGTCACCAAATTTTTGAATGTATTATAAGTCTTAAAAAATCCATAAAGCTCTAATTTGTCATTTCTTGTTCTTCTAGATCCCAAAAACTCACATATTAGGTATTTTGGTTAATGACACTGATATCATTTGATGATAAGTTTTTCTTCTAGATATTATGGAAATATATTTGGATAATATTGTATAAATTCTTTGTTACCTGGCTTTCCTATCAGTAAAATGTAATTACAGTGCTTGGTGTTACATTTACATAGTTTATTAGAAAATTTTGTAAAATATCTTGGAAAGAATTTTAAATTTCTTACGGAATTCATAAATAAATAACTATGAACATTATGATATGTCCTAGTTGGCTTTAATTGTTAACTCAACCCAGTATGGGTTCATCTAAGCAAATAGTCTTGATTATTTTTTAAAAAATAAAGCCATATAATTGGTATTTTTTGCACTTTTAAGTTCAAACAATATCAACAAAATCTCCCACAAGACAAAATAGGCAATCTTGATATTCTGTGAGGGTGGGTGTTTTTCTGCATAAAGACACAAAGACTAAAGAGAGGAAAATAAACCATAGAGATCATCAGAATGAGAGTTAGCTCAGTAATCATCATGTCTGATGGAGAATCTACAGGTAAATGGTACAGATAGCAAAGGCTTTGCAGAGGGAACTCTGATCCATTCCTTCCATACAAAATGCACATCCTCACGTTTCTTGCCAGAAATGGTGTTGGTGGAATCCTCTGCAATTACTTTATCTTCATTAAGGACAGGACATTTAAATGTCTATAGTATACATGATTTGAGTAGGTCTTAGGATCCCCAGAAAGAACTCAGAGGTTTATCTCATAAAAGTCATGATACACAGACACATTTACTGTAAGATCATGTGTGTAACTGTCCGTTGGTATCCAAAAAACACTTACTTCTCAACAACTCAATAGTCCTCCACTAATTCTATGTCTCATGGTCTCTTAATCTCCTGTTTCCAAGTCTTCGAAGAAAGGTACGATTATATATATATATATATATATATATATATATATATATATATATATATATATTGTGTGTGTGTGTGTGTGTTTCCTAGTTAGGAGTCAGCACTCCACAGGATGAGAGATATATATTTTTCTACTTATATCTATCCATATTCATTAAGAGATAGTGATTATCACAGACATAAGCACAATCAAAAATTCTAACACCAAAATAAAGAGGAACTTTCAAACTGTTCATATAAAACTTTTCCAGAATCGTTTTAGCTTACCAAGAGAAAAAAACCTTCGACCTTGCATATTAAAACTACCTCATCCTGGCAAGACCATAGACTGGAGAAATCATGTATAAGTTGCTTGCAGGAGCCCTAAGCAAAGCATGTTGTACTTACATTGTCACTGAGAACTTTTGCTGTCCTATCTTAGCTTGAAAACAAATGTAGCTAATTTTCATGTAGTGAATGCAAAACATGAGGCAATATCAATGCCACTAATTATTCAGTGAGTGATGGAAAGGGAAATTATACATACAATGACAGCAAGTCTCAGATGCTTATTAAAAGACAACATTAAGTATTAAATTTGTTTTGTAATTAGACTTAACTTGCATGTGTATATTGCAAACTATTAAGCACAATAAAACACATTTTCCCCACATGACTATTAAATGATTTTCTGAAGATGGGAAATGGTCAGTTTGATGTTTCCCGAACACTGGAAATCCTAAGTTCAAAATTTATGTAATGAAATTTCCAAATCTCTTCCTGTCTTCAGATCTTTTGTATACTCTATTCCTGAAAGCAATAATTAGGGTGATCTGACCTAATCCTTTTTCCACTTGGATAGTCAAATTCTTAAGGACATTGATAATTGCTGTGAAGAGACTCTATAACTAATGTAACTTTTATAAAGAGAAACATTTAATTAGGGATGGTTTACAGTTTCAGAGGTTCAGTCCATTATCATCATGATGGAGGCATCAGGGTAGGCAGGCAGATATGGTACTGAAAGAGCTGAGAGTTCTGTATTTTGATCAGAAGGTACTCTCTCAGGACTCAAAGGAAGGGACCTTAGATGAAATGCTCTACAGTGGGGAGAGGGAACTTGTAGAGTCCACCTCCAGTAGAGAAGCATGGCATCAAGTAGAGGGATGGGGTTGCCATCCTACAGTCAAAAACGTTGACCCAGAATTGTTCCTGTCTAAAAGAACTACAGGGACAAAAATGGAAAAGAGACTGAGGGAAAGGAGGTTCAGTGACAGGCCCAAATTGGGATCCATCTCAAGGGGAGGCTCCAAGGCCTGACACTATTACTGATGCTATGGTATGCTTACAGACAGGAATCTAGTATGGCTGCCCTCTGAAAGGTTCAACAAGCAGCTGACTGAAACAGGTGCAGATACTTACAGCCAACCAGTGAACAGAAGTCAGGGACCCTTGTGGTTGAATTAGGAAAAAGCTGGTAGAATCTGAGGAAAAGGGAACTCCCATAGGAAGACCAGCAGTCTCAACTAACCTGGACCTTCTAGATCTCTCAGACACTGAGCTACCAACCAGGCAGCATACATGAGCTGGTCTGAGGTCCCTGACACATATATAGCAGAGGACTGACTGGTCTGGCCTCAGTGAGAGAAGATGTACCTAACCCTCCTCAAGAGACTTGAGTCCCCAGGGAGTAGGGAGGTCTGGTGGTGTGGAGGTGGGGCATGGGGACATCCTCTTGGAGAAGGGGAGGAGGAATGGTATGAGGAACAGTCAGAGGATAGACCAGGGGGTATGTCAAATGACTGGACTCTCAGAAAAAAGAATAATATTTTTTAAAAATTAGTTGAATTTAAAGTAAAAGAAGGAAAGACAGAAAGAAAGAAGGAAAGAAAGAGAGAGAGAGAGAGAGAGAGAGAGAGAGAGAGAGAGAGAGAGAGAGAGAGAGAGAGAGAAAGAGAGAGAGAGAGAACTGTCATCAGGAGTTAGGCAGAAGGAAGCTTTCCTCTGTACCTGGTGGAGCTTGAGACTAGGAGCCTTTAAAACCTGCCTACACATTGACACACTTCCTCCAGCAAGGCCATATCTATTCTAAGAAGGCCACACCTTCTAATAGCTACATTTCCCATGGCCAAGCATATTCAAATAACCACAGATCCGCATATCATGGAGCTTGCTTTAGGATATATCTTCTTGCATCTTGTTTTCAACTGTTTGGCTGTTGTGCCTTAGAGGCATACTATTTTGGGAAGAGGAGATGGAGGGGGTTGGATGCAAGGTAGAAAGGAGGCAGGAGGGGCTAAGAGGAGTGGAGGGAGGAGAAACTGTGGTTGAGATATATTGATACTATGAGAGAAAAATCTATTTTCAATAAAAGAGAAGATAAAAATACTGAAATAAGTATGTGACAGTAAAATATGTTTCAGATTTCTTTTGATTTATCACTGAATCATATTAAGGCCTTTATAAAGAAGTCCTTAGGGTACAGTAAAAGCATGCAACCAACTTGGTATGAAAAACTGAAATTAGGTAAATGCCACCTCATAGAATGGAAAAACTAAAGATTTGGAGTGACTTGTTTTGGAATTTTGAAATTGTGTGTGTGGTGTGTGTGTGTGTGTGTATGCAAGAGAGAGACAGAGAGACAGAATGACAGAGTCAGATGCAGACAGAGAGATTGAGAGACAGAGAGACAGAGTATAAATGAAAGCTTGAAAAATTCTGCATTCCTTTTCTGCCATTTCAACTGTTAAAGTCATTGTAGGCAGAATGAAACTTGAGGCCTATCAAATTTAGAGTAACTTCTCAAACCTCTAAGCCACATGAGATCTTGCCAACCTGACTTTCTTTCTTACAATGCTTTTCTTAAAGAAATGACCCTTGTCTTGGACACAAATGAAAGTCCAGTTTTAAAATAAACCATCCATTATCTGCCCATGACTGCCTAAGCATATATGCTCACATACATAAACCACACACACACACACACACACACACACACACACACACACACACAGCATGCCTGATGAAAATTTCGTGAACTATGAACTTCAAGCTAATAGGTTTGAGAAGTGACTGTGTTGTGTTATTTCCCAATTATTTAACTTTTATTTATCTTCTCTCATACAATGCATCCCAACCAGTTTACCCTTCCTCCACTCTTCCCATATTTTTCCCCCAGATCTACCTCTCCTCTGTTTCCCTTCAGAAAAAAGATCAGGCCTTCCATAGGCATGATCATTTATAAATTTAAAATAGTCCTATAAATTTGTATTCCTATTAGAACAATAGATAGCTTAATAAGAAATATACTAGAAAGTTGATTACAAATATCAAAGTAATAAGTGCAGTGTGTCCAGGTAAAATGCTACAATGTTTACTCTGAAGGGAATGCTTACAAATTAGAGTTCTTGTTGATTGCAAAAAATCAAATAAAACTTGATTTTATCAAGGTAAATTAAATGTTAATGGAATAGACATCTTAGAATAACCAGTATTATTCTGTAAAATTACAAAGTTCTAATATTTGCAAGAAAACCTTATGTTTAAGCTTTTGCCTAATTTCAGATGAAATTAATATACCAACTGCAACTGTTCATATAGTTAAAAAGAAAAATATTTAGATAAATAAAAGCATTTCATTTTTGTATGAAAGAATAAATACCAAAGAATGGTGTCTCTGATATGTCTGGGATTTTGTTACTGTGAATGAGATCTTACTAATGACCTCTCCTTTTGCATAAAGCAATTAGAAATGTAATTAAAATTTTATCAAATAAATGTTGAGTACAAGTAAAAAGTCTGTTGTTCTGTTCACTTATAAACTGGTGAGCTATCAAAAACTAAATGACAAATTAAGATCAGATATTTCTGTATTAATAACTGTTTATTAATATCCTGACTTATGTAAAAACAAATTTTCTTTCCCTACAATATTTTCTAACTAGAAAGATTTACCTTTTAATTATTCTGTTTCTTTTTGTATATCATAAATATTAAAATTTAGTGTAGGTAAATTTATAAATACTGTACTGCTAAAAATAGAGTAGTTGAATATATGTGTGGGAGTCTCTTTAATCTTCAGTAGTCCCCTCAGTCATCTATTTGTATTGAAACACCAAATTCCATACCGAAGCAACAAATCTTAATGTGGCAGGATTTTCCCTGTCCAATCACACTAAAATATTAGGCAGCAGGAGGCCTTTGATTGGACAGGAAAAGGGAGGCAGAGTTAAGATTTACAGGGACAGGGAGCATCTCAGGGAGAGAGAGAGAGAGAGAGAGACAGAGAGAGAGAGAGACAGAGAGAGAGAGAGAGCAAGATGGAAGAGGACAAACAGGAAGAAGAACCTAGTGAGGCTTTAATTAGCAACAGGTAGCTATGATATTAAAGGATCGGATAATTGGGATATTTGTCTACTCTAGGTGGGAAGCTTTTATCATTATCAATTGGTTGTGAAATTATTGTATTGGCATCTTGTGAATTGAGAATTTATTGATAGATAAATCTGTTTGGTTAATTATAAGCTTCTAGAGTTTTGTTTCTACCGGGTTGATGGGTGTAGTGATGACTGACTATGTGGTGTATGGTCATTGTAAGGAGGGGGGTGGGGAGTGACTTGAAAGAATTAGCAAGAGAGTTGTTGGCAGCAGGAGCACAGGAAGCCTGTCAGTCCAGCCCCACCTGAGAGTTGGCGGGAAGAGAGCAGCTGGAGTGAAGATAGTTGGAGGATTCTTTCTTAATATTTACAGCATCATCTTAACCTGATATAAACCGATTGCTCCCTAAGAACTCAGGCTAATGTAACTGTCATGAATTATATAATGTAAATAGTTTTTGGAGATAGAAGTTTGCCAAGGCAGTCAGGACCCACAGGTTGAAATCCACCGTTCTAGATTAACATAATATTCCTTCAGTATTCACGGTATTCCAAAGGAGAGAACAGCATGAAAAGATTTAAACAAATATTTGAAGTCTGGGTTTGACTCCGGGCTCCTTCCCAGGCTCTTAGGTCTTACTACCAGGTCACCTGAACCAGCCACAAGCACAATTACGGCTCTCCATTCTGATGCAGGCCCCACTACGGTGTTAACCTTGTTTTTGAAAGTGGTGGACTATTATTTTTATTTTAAACAAAATTGAAGAATAGAGTATTAAATGATAGTGATCCAAATGTGTTTACCTGCACTGATGTGATGAAAAATTTGCAAATCAGGATTTAAGAAAAAAACCCGAGGTTTCCCCAGCATAAATTGTGTGAAATACATCATTTTAAGGTCACTTTTCTTGAATTTATTTCTATCAGGTTTTTTTTCTTTTTTTTAAGCGAAATGAGGGAAAACAATATATCAGTTCTGTGTGAAAGACACATGAAGAAAGTAAAAGAAAGTTAGAAAAATAACTTGAAAAAAAGGAAACTTTTATTCAGAACCCATGTCCCATGGAATGATGGATTTCAAAGTAGAGCAAGTACTTGCAGCTAAGAGTTTAGTGCAGACTCAGGAAACGCCCATAATTCAATTAGGGTCTCCCTGTCACTAAAGTTTTGTGTCAAGTTAGAGCAAAGACATGTGGGTACTGCAGCAAGGTACTAATTTAGTTTTCAGTGGAAGCAGAGATGAAAAAAAAATATGTTTTTGACAGGGAGAGAACAAATTGCTATAAACATTTGTGCTACATTAAATTTGAAACAGTTTTAAAATAAAATAGAGGATTAACAAGCCAGATAAAAATGTACATCGGTATTGGTATAACTGTGCAGTTAATTTAAAATAAGATTTGTCTTGCTTTTTTGAATACTAAAGGAACAAACCAAAGCCATGCTTTAAGATTTACTATATAATATTGGTATACACAGAAATATAATAGTAAACAGTAAACTACTTAATCAAAATATCCATCATCTTATTAGGTATGTAGGTGTGTGTGTGTATAGTGTGTGTGTGTGTGTGTGTGTGTGTGTGTGTGTGCATGCTAAGGAAACTTTATGTATAGACTGCAAACTTCAGCACAGCACCAACAGTGTTAGCATTAGTAATCATTTTATTGCACATTTCATTCATAGCACATACCTTCAAATTAAGATTTGACTTCCAGAACAATATCTGACATTTTCTCCACTTCACTGGCATCAGGCAGTGTCTGCTATACAATCTACTTCAACCATTTCACCCTTTTAGATTCCACATGTAGGAGGGGTCATGAAGTATTTGTTTTCCTGTGTCTGGCATATTTCATTTAGACTTTTATTTTCTAGGCTTATGAAAGTTATCTTTATTACTAATGATCAAATTCTATCCTCTCTCCCTTTCCCCTTTTCCTCCCTCATTACCCCCTCTCCCTTGTGTATGGGAGTGGGGTGGGGGATGGTGTTAGTGTGTGTGTGACAATATTCTTATCAGTTTATTTATCAATGGATACATAGGCCGTTTCCATACATTAGCTGTTAAAAATTAAATACTCTTTATAATGTAAACAGCATCTGCTCTGCCTGTTACTCTGGTATCTTTGATAACTTAATATTTGATTTTGATACTTAATATTTGACTCTCCGGACCATTGTAAAATAAGGCTAATAAAAATAAGAGGTCTTCATATAACGTTATAGAAGAAATTAAATTATGTATAGTTACACTGCAGTACATGACTTTTTGTTATTATGGAAATATTTTCTTTTATTAGCCATTGATTAAAAATGTTCTATAAGATATTTATTTGACAATGATAAAGATACCTGTGCTTTGATATCAAATAAGCATCCCACAAGGTCTAGTCTTTAATTTGAGTTTATATTTAATTAAATTAATTCAGTGCTATTGTTAGATAAACATCTGTATTGCAACTTCTATGTTGTCTGAAATTTGAATTTTTTTTTTTTTAGCTTGGCTTATTTTTACTATTAAGATGAAGGTGTTAAAGTAAGGAGCTTGCAAAGGAACTTGGGAAATAGTTTCTTTTCCATGCCCTCCATCATCCACACTTCCATTGCTACACTGTTACTGATCTTAGTTTGTCATCTTTGAATTTAGGTTCATATTTCTTTATCTACTTATTTTCTAACATATTTAAGTGGGTTTTTTTTGTTTTGTTTTTTAAGATACCACTGTTGTGGATAGTCCTGGGGCTAATAGTATTTGATGCTAATTCTGTTCTCCTGTGAGGGGCTGTGAACAAGGAATGAGTCAGCATTCAGGTTATTTTCTGTAAACCTTCCCACCTTAATTTATAAATAAAGGCCAGAGCTGGTGATTGGGCAGAAAAAGAGGGGAAGGTGGAGCTTATGGTTTTGGGAGAGAGAAGGGGAGAGAAGGAGAGAGATAATAGAGGAGGAGGAGGAGAAGGTAGAAGAAAAGCAGAGCCTGAGTACCTGGCCTGGAGAAACTGCAAGTTATGAGGGGTCTCATAGATGGGAAAGATGGTAGTGTAGTGGTAGATATACCCAATCTAGGAACACAGAATATATTCATATTGAGTTGTGTTTTCTTTGCCCAGGTATATTTGGGTTGGAGATTTACTGCAACATACCACTTCTTCCTTACTTTCTTTTCTCTGACTAGACCATCAGGAATGTAGATATTGATTTAATCAAAGATTACTCAAAATTTTTCTTTTAAAGTATTTTTAGGAAATGTACATTCAAAATGACAAAATAAGAAAATCTGGGTGGAAGGAGGCACTAGATAACTATCTGAAGGCTACCATAAAATAAAATAAAACAAAAAATGTCTAAGGAGGAGAGAATCAGTTAAGCTAAACTGTCTTCAAAATATATCATCAGCTTTTTTTTTTTTCATTTGACCTTAGACATAAACACATCATAGTGCCTCCTTGGTCATGTTAATTCAGCTTTCCAGTCTCACAGGTTCTTACTTTGTATGACAAGTAACTCTTCTAAAAAGCATCTACATCTATCTGCGTGTTTATAATCTGTCTATTTTGTATTTTGCTGGCTTCATTTGGTCCCTCTACATGTAATATGAAAGTATATAAAAAAAAGTACAAAGTAGACTAAAACCATATCTCCAATTCCACTGTAAAAGAATGTGCTTCAAATACATCATTCTAAAATGTTTATTGAACTATACTTCTTTAAAATAAAATTTTTAACTTTGTCCTTGAAATTTTCATAAAGGTATATAAGACATTTTGTCACAATCACGTTGTAACATCTAGTTTTTGCCTTCTTCCCACTTCCAGCACTCTTTCTCCAACATTCCCCCCTCCTACTACCTTGTGTTTTGGGTTATATGTGATTCCCTGTGAGCAACCCTAGATAAACTCAATCAACCACAAAAAAATTTTTAAAAATTCTGCTTCAAAACACAGGAGACGGCAGGTGTTGGCGAGTATGTGGAGAAAGAGGAACACTCCTCCACTGCTGGTGGGATTGCAAGCTGGTAAACCCACTATGGAAAGCACTCTGGTGGTTCCTTAGAAAACTGAGCTAAACAAAGAGTTCTCACCTGAAGAATAACTAATGGCTGAGAAGCACCTAAAGAGTTGTTCATCATCCTTAGTCATTAGGAAAATGCAAATCAAAACAACCCTGAGATTCCATCTCACACCAGTCAGGATGGCTAAGATCAAAAGCACAGGAGACAGCAGTTGTTGGCAAGGATGTGGAGAAAGAGGAACACTCCTCCACTGCTGGTGGAATTGCAAGCTGGTACAACCACTCTGGAAAGCAGTCTGGCGGTTCCTCAGAAAACTGGGCATGACACTCCCGGAGGATCCGGCTATACCACTCCTGGGCATATACCCAGAGGCTTTACCTGCATACAATAAGGACACATGCTCCACTATGTTCATAGCAGCCTTATTTATAATAGCCAGAAGCTGGAAAGAACCCAGATGTCCCTCAACGGAGGAATGGATTCAGAAGATGTGGTATATCTACACAATGGAATACTACTCTGCAATTAAAAACAATGAATTCACGAAATTCCTAGGCAAATGGTCAGAACTTGAAAATATCATCCTTAGTGAGGTAACCCAATCACAAAAGAACACACATGGTATGCAGTCACTGATAAGGGGATATTAACCCAGAATCTCGGAATACCCTAGACACAATCCGCATATCAATAGATTTCTAAGAAGATGGAAGGAGAGACCCCTGGTCCTGGAAAGACTGGATGTAAGGGAACGCCAGGACAGAGAAGCGAGAGGGGGTTGAATGGAGAAAAGAGGGAGGGAAGGGGGCTTATTGGACTTTCGGGGAGGGAGGAAACGGGAAAGGGGAAATGATTTGGAATGTAAATTAAAAAAAAATAAATAAAATAAAAAAAAGAAAGAAAACTGGGCATGACACTCCCAGAGGATCCTGTTATACCACTCCTGGGCATATACCCAGAGGCTTCCCCGGCATGCAATAAGGACACATGCTCCACTATGTTCATAGCAGCCTTATTTATAACAGCCAGAAGCTGGAAAAAGCCCAGATGTCCCTCAAAGGAGGAATGGATTCAGAAGACGTGGTATATTTACACAATGGAATACTACTCTGCAATTAAAAACAATGAATTCACAAAATTCTTAGGCAAATGGTCAGAACTGGAAAATATCATCCTTAGTGAGGTAACCCAATCACAAAAGAACACACATGGTATGCAGTCACTGATAAGGGGATATTAACCCAGAAACTTGGAATACCCAAGACACAATTCACATAGCAATTGATTTCCAAGAAGATGGAAGGAGAGACACCTGGTCCTGGAAGGACTGGATGTAGGGCAATACCAGTACAGAGAAGTGAGAGGGGGTTGAATGGGGAACAGGGGCAGGGAAGAGAGCTTATGGGACTTTCGGGGAGGGAGGAACCGGGAAAGGAGAAATCATTGGGAATGTAAATAAAAAAAATATAGAAAATAAAAATAAAATAATTAAAAAAAATATCCAATATTATTGCCCTTAAGCATTCTTTATTTGCAGTGGAATTTATCATGGCTAAAGAAAGCACAGACGAATTTAGATTTCAGATAAACAGCGCTCTTATAATATACTGAATTCTAACCCCAAATGTAAGTCAAAGCCTAGTCCTGTAGTACTGCTTAATTATAATTTTATTTAGAAATATAACATATATATGTGCACACACACACACACAATTACTGTGTTCTTACAGAAGGGCACATAATGTTAAGGTCAATGAGGGAGTAAAGAACTGCATTGTTCCTACAGTGTACCATAAGAGTGAACTACTGCTGCTGTCAATAAAGCAGGACTCAGTACTTCCAGCGCACCAACATCAGCTACAAGTAGGAGAAGAAGAACACTGTCCCTCAAGTTTCCATGGGAGTACAACACTGGGCGCATGTATTAGTTAGGGTTTTACTGCTGTGAACAGACACCTTGACCAATGCAAGTTTTATAAAAGACAACATTTAATTGAGGCTGGCTTACAGGTTCAGAGGTTTAGTCCATTGTCATCCAGGCAGAAACATGACAGTATTCAGGCAGGCATGGTGCAGAGGAGCTGAGGATTCTACATCTTTATCCAAAGGAAGCCAGGAACAGACTGGACATCCTCAGGCATCCAGGAGGAAGATCTCTAAGCCCAACCCCACAGTGACACACTTCCTTTAACAAGGCCACACCTTCTAATAGTGCCACTCCCTGGGACGAACATATACAAACCACCACATTCCACTCCCTGGTTCCCATAGGCTTGTTCACACATGAGTCCATGGGGGCCATACATAAACATAGCATAATGCACACTACACTTAGTCCAACTTCAAAAGTCCCCACAGTCTATAGCAGTCTCAACAGTGTTAAAAGTCCAAAGTTCAAAGTCTCTTCTGAGATTCATCCAATCACTTAACTGTAATCCCCAAAGCAAGACAGGAAACCAGCTGGCCAGTCTCTAAACTCTGCATCTCCATGTCTGATGGCAAAGCAGTCTTCAGATCTTCAACTCCCTTTTCATCTTTGTTGATTGCAGCAAGGTTCTTTCTCTTGGGCTGGTTCTACTCCCTGTTAGCAACTTTCCTGGCAGGCATCTTGTGGCTCTGGCATCTTTAACATCTTGGGATCCCCAAGTCAACTTCAGCTTCACAGCTTCCTTTTCTAATGACTGAGTTCCACACATGATCTTCTGTGCATCTCCAAAGGGCTGGTGTCACTTCTCCAGCTCTGCCCTCTGTTCAAGTTGATCCATTCCACTGCCACTGCTGTTCTTGGTAGTCATCCCAAGGTACTGGCATCTCCAATATGCTGGGGTCTTCCACTGAAACTAGGCTTTTCCAAAGCCTCTCATAGGCTCTCTTCATGGTACCAAGCCTCAACTCCTTTGCATGACCCCTTCAATCCTGGGCTGTCAACTCCAACTGAGGCTGAACTTTCACCAACGGCCTTCCATGGCCTCTCACAGTGCCAAGCCTCAGCTGTTCTACATGATGCCTTCATGCCTTCAAAACCACTACCACCTGGGTGACTCTTACACATTACCAAATCCAGCCACAGGTACAATCTTTGCTATATCTGGAATACAGCTTCTTTGTGCTCTCAGAAAACACTTCCCAGAAGATTCCACCTCAATGATGCTGGTCTCTTCTTAATCACCAGTAATTTCCTAGCTCCAGCTAACCAGCATGAACTGTCCCAGTAGTCTCCTTTGCCTCTTGAATATAAAGCCAGAGACACATGGCCAAAGTTCCTGAGTTCTTCTGCTTGCAGGAGCTAGAACATTGGCCCCCTTGTTCTATCACATTATCACTAGCTTCCTTTATTCCAAGTCATTCGCTGACTAAGCTTGGCTGTCCTGGATCTTGCTTCGTAGACTGACTTTAAATTCAGAGATCTGCATGCCTGTCTGCTAGTCACTGGAATTAAAGGTGTGGTCCACCAAGTATGGATTTAAATTTTTCTTCACCTAGAATTTGCTCTGTTCTAGGCTTGCCTTGAACTCAGAGATCTGCTTATCTTTGTCTCCTGGGATTAAAGGCTTGTACAACCATGCCTGGACCTAAATTTAGCTGGGAGGAATCTTGCCTCAAAATCACTACTTCCTTAATTCAACTTAATATTCTTGAATTCAGCTCCATTTCACTTCCTGATGTCTCTTTAATACTCAAACTATATATTTTGTATGTTTCCTTTCTCAGCTTGCTATGTTTGTTCAAAATGCTCTTCATCAGACTTAACCAGAGATCAAAGTCTCTGTTGGGCTTTATTGAGACTTCCTTTGTCAATATAATTAATATACATCTCTTTTCCTTAGCCTTAGGCAGTCTTTTCAAACAATGGCAAAAAGCAGCCATGTTCTTCACCAAAACATCACAAAAACAGTCTCTCAGCCACATATGAAAGTTCTTCTCCACTGAAACCTCTTGGGCCATCAGGCCTACACAGTTCAAATGATCCTCAGTACCACTGTCTTCCATATTCCTACTAGGCTGGCCTATTAAGCCCCACTTAAAGCATTCAATGGCTTTCCAAATCCAAAGTCGCAAAATCCACATTCTTCCAAACAAAAGCATGATCAGGCCTATCACAGCAATACCCCAGTACCTGGTACCAACTTCTGTATTAGTTAGGGTTTTATTGCTATGAACAGACACCATGACCAATGAAAGTTTTATAAAAGACAACATTTAATTGAGGCTGACTTACAGGTTCAGAGGTTCAGTCCATTGTCATCCAGGCAGAAACATGACAGTATTCAGGCAGGCATGGTACAGAGGAGCTGAGGATTCTACATCTTTATCCAAAGGAAGCCAGAAACAGACTGGACATCCTCAGGCATCCAGGAGGAAGATCTCTAAGTCCAACCCCAAAGTGACACACTTCCTTCAACAAGGCCACACCTTCTAATAGTGCCACTCCCTGGGACGAACATATACAAACCACCACATATCACATGTTTTGGACATATAACACCCAGAATTATGAAACAATCTGCTATTTCAAAACATTCTGGAAACTAATAATTTTTCAGTATTCATTCATTCTACATTTCACATTTGAAGTTGCTATTACAGGGGAAATAACTAGAGAATTATTTCCAAGTGATAATTTATATTTTAAAATAATATTTACTATTATCAAATAAATATTTTTACTTTAAATTAAAAAGGTGATTTAAGGTAAAAGTGACAAAGACTGTGGTTTTCTACATTCAGATCTCCTATTGAAAAATTCATGCATGGCATTTAAAAATTTAGAGGTAAACATAACTATCCACTGATTTCTTCTCAGTCAAATATTCTCCTTTTAAATAATACAGGCATGCCCATATATTTTATTTTCAGGATGAGTTTTATAAAAATTTAAAAGTAATAGAGAAATAGAGCAATGAGGAATGTCTCATTTTGCTGTATAAAATTTCTTGAAAGGTCTTGAGGATGTACTCTGTATGAGTACTGAATTACTCAGTATTGAACACTGCTGTGAATGGAAATAAAATTTGCTCATATATGACACCAATGAAGACTCATGTACAGAGAACACATTTAGAGGTAAAGAAAGAAGAAAGAATATATTCACATGTACAAGCAATATAAATGTAAAAGGACAGTTACATAAGGTCTGGAGAAGCTTACCACCTCCTTACGTGCCAGGCATGAATGAGGTATACAGATGTCCATGTGGACAAAACACACATACACACAGAATAATAAAAAGGAAATCTGAAGATATTACAAAGAATAATTAATTAAAATGGTATCACTCATGCAGGATTGAAAATGTTCCCAATGTTTGGGAGTGACTACCATTCTTTTCTATTTCTTTTGTGAGGGGTAATTCACATTTTGGCTGCTTATGTGTTGTTTGTTTCAGACTTTACCTCCCAGAATATCTATTGTTTTAAATATATATCTGTAATTCCTCTTCTCTCTGTATTCATTTTTCCCTTAGTTGTCTTACCTCTCACTTAACTCTGGAGTAGTACTCCAAATGTTATACCACCTAGATTGTGGGACATGGCTATATAAACACAGGAAAACTTACTTAACATAATAGGATTTTCCCTGACCCTTCTGTCTTAAAATGCCTAACTCATCAATTTCCAGATCATGATGACCCTGCTTCCCCTGATATATTTTTTCCGTGACCTACTCGACTCATGTTGCTATGTTTTTATTCACATCAAATATAAATTTCATTAAGGGAGATTATTGTGTTCCATCTGCAGATGTACATTAAGTACTTGAAATTAATACATAAATTCTGTTTAATTATTATTAAATGAAAGAATTGGTATAATTCAACCAACTATACGATTTTATGCAAATAGAGAACATTATGAGGCATTTCATCATCAGTAGTAAATAAACAGATCAATTTTTGATCTTGAAAATATAATGCTTTGAAAATTATCGTGAAATGCCTTTTTGTAGATATATAAAGCGATAGATTGAGAAAGAATTTTTAATAAAATTTAAACTATGAAATTTTCACATGCAAATAATAATAGTGGAATTCCTGACAGGCGATTAAGAAACGGAACTATATTATTATCCATCAGCAACTAGCAAGTAATAATTAAACTCCTTTTAAATTAGCCGATGCTGCTGTAAGATTTGAAAGGATAATTATAACATTAAACCATGGTCTCTGGACCTGCATGCTTCTTGATCAGCCTTACAGAAAACAGCTAACAATAAAGCAAATTATAGTGTGGACATATCTGTGATAGAAAGTGCCAGAAGAGTTGAAACAAATGCATTAACATGGTTCAAACCTAGAAAGAGTCATTATTAAGAACGTGAAACATGAAATGAATCCTGAAAAAAAAAATGTCTAAAAACTTTCACATACTCAAAGAATTTACTTAGGATACTGTTTCTTCCATTTTATGAAATCAGGGTCATTCACTTCAAAGTCATACTGAAGAGCTATGAAAGGCCATATAAATGTCAGATTTAAGGTACAGGACTGACATCAGAGCAAAGAAACAACTGAAATGCTTATGCTTGTAGGTCAGCAACTCACAGTATAGTAAAAATGAGCTAAAGCAAATTATACATCTTGATGCCTCAATGGAAAAAATAGTGAATTTGAGCCACATAACCTATTGACTCTACAACGATTACATTAGTTTAATTCAGTGATCAAATTAACAACATCTAGAATCCCCTAAAATACAGTCTCTGATTATGGTTTGGAATGATTAGGTTAGGTTAGCTTCTAACCATGTATATAAGGAACTGTTGAGATCAGTTTTACTAAAATGGGGATGGTTATTTTACCTGTGGGTATCATTATTCCATGACTTGGGATTCTAGGCTTAAAATAAACTGAGAGAGTTAAGCCAAAGACCAGTGTTTAGGCCTTTCCACTTTCTGATGTGGACACCATAGACCTCCAGCACTGTATCGCAGCCATGGTGACTATTCCCTGCACCTGTAAGCCAAATAAACTTTCACTTCCCTAACTTGCTTTTGTCCAGTATTTTCTTTTTGTTGTTTTCATAGGAGAAATAAAAATAAAGAATATAGTACCAGCCTAGACTGTATTTATTTCCTTTGTTTTTTTTTTACATAAATGTGTTAGTGACTGTTAATTATTATCTGGATTAATAGTCATATATTTTTAAAAATTGAATAATATTGTCAAGATTCTAGTTTTGATGTAATAAATTCTGCTGATATGTAGTTGTGGAAATTAGAAAAGCTAATTTGTAACACTGAGCATATACTTGCACCTTAAATTCTCAGGGCTAATGAAAACGGTACAATGTAAATATTCTATGTAATAAGCAAGTAAAGGGCTTCGTAGTGTACTACTGGGAACACAAGTGATTAATTATAAGCTAATGGCCATTGGGCTGCATATTTGTGTACTTTAATTTTAGTAAATGTGATTGTTAGCATCCTACATATTCTTAAGTGGTAGCACAATTATAAAACGCTTCTCATTAATTTACTGATTATGAAATTGTCTATTAAAAACGTATCTACACATTTATTTTCCCAAAACCTTCTCAAACAAATAACTCTTACTTGCTAGACATCTAATAGTAGAGATTTAACTTTGTTTGTTTATCTTATGGATAAAGGTCACTTTTTTCATATATGTATGCTTACATATAAATATATGAAAGCATGTACGATAGTCACAAGTGTATTGATGAGTATGCATTTCTAAATGAATATACAGAGAGCAGAGGAGATGTGGGACATCCTGCTCTATCAGCAGCCACCTGGAGACAGTTTATCCCTGATCTGGAGCTAGGTTGGAAGCCAGCAAAATTCAGCTGTCCATTTCTTTCTGGAGGTACAAGTGTGCAGAGCTATGCCTTGTTCTTCTTGTTGAATATGGGAATCAGAACTAAGGTCCCAACAATTTTACAGCAAGCAGTCTTATCCACTTATTCAGCTATCAAGTGTCTCCCCTGTCTACATTGGGACTTTGGCTTGCTTGATTTTCTGTATATTTTATGGATGCAATCATAGATGAGTCTATATTTACAATGGCCCCTCCATTTCCAGAAAAGGATTTACAGATGACATGCATTAATTCTTCATCTTACAGTTTTTACTGTTCCCTCCTTCATGAAGATCCATAAACTTTATGGGGAGAGGATGGGATATAGATATCCAGTTTAAAACTCTGCAATTGACACTATCTTATCATCTGTACATCGAATAGATGTGGATTTCTGTATTAGTTAGCAACTACTGAAAAGGAAGCATCCATGATAAGAATTGAGAAATTCACTAATCTCTGGTTATATACACAAAAACTCAAAGGGAAGATTAACACAATGTCTTTAGGAAAGTAATATTAGGTTTTCCTATATGGCCTATAATTAAGTCAATGACAGGTTTTTGAGCCAACTGATATTACTAGGCATAAACGTTATCTGACAGAGGGTTAGTATGTACAATATACAGAGAAGTAAAAAGATAAATGCTAAGAAAACAATCCAATTAACCCTTGGTGCATACACGAAACAGATGACTCTTTTAAAAAATGTTTTTAATTAAACTGTGATGACATCATTTTCCGCAGTCCATTTCCTTCCTTCAGATCTTTATATTCATACCACATTCCACCTCAAACTCTGAACCTCCTTTAATTCTATTGTTACATACAATGGCATGCACATGCATATGTACATATGCATACACACACACACACACACACACACACACACACACAAACACATTTCAGGAGTGACCAATGGATATTGAAAAACCAATCATGTGTGAAGTTGAGGGAAGCTTCTTCTCAAGGGAAGATTGTTCTCCTGCTCTCAGTATTTATCTGTTAGTTCTTTACTTAGAGGTATGGCCCCATGATTTTCCCCACTTCCAGGTAACTGTGTCTATTAGTGTTCTCACTGTCCAGGCCTTGCTTAGAAATCTTAGTGTTAAGTACATTCTAATACTTATACCCACAGATGAGAGTCACTCCCAATCCATAAGAAAAAGAAAAAGAAAAAGAAAAAGAAAAGAAAGACAAACTGCAGAGAACAACTGATCATAGTATGCCCAGCTCCAATGAATACATCTATAGGACTACTCCTGTACTCCAAATTCAGGAAACATCACAAAAGATAGGACAGAAGAATGAATGGCAAAAGTTAAGTGACTAGGAAATCTGCTGTCAGTTTATGTTTCCTAGAAATCACAGAAGAGTGTCATTTACAATACTGAATCAGAATTTTCAAATGAATAAGCACACATGGGTAAAAAGTGTTTAAACAATGATCAACATCCTTATCTTTCAGGGACATGTCAATTAAATCATGTCAATATATCACTATACTCCAGTCTGAATTGCTAATATAAATAAATAAATATATAGGTAAATAAATGTAGTGTGGATGTGGAGATGTTCATCCAAGGTCAACTCTAGCCAAGAAATTACTGGCAATAGATATGTCTTAGGGGAGGTTTGGGGAGGGAGAATTTATTTTCTACAGAAGTTTAATCCCATAAAGATATTCATTCTACCAGGGTGTACACCCAGCCATTTGCATACAGGAAAGAAAGACTAAAAGGAATAATTATTGTGATTTCAAAAGAAATAAAGGGTGAATGAAGTTGTAAAAGATAGTGGCAGTGGAGTAGGAGAGAAAATGAAGGTGAAGAAAGCTGGCATAGATTTGATCAAAGTGTATCTCCTACAAATGTGAACTTCTCTATAAAATTCTCAAGGAATAATATCTGAAGTGAGGTTTCATTAACATTAATATTATCAAAATGTATATTAGAGTTCTGAGTAAATTAATTATTACTTCAAATAGAATGTTTTTAAAATGGGTGGTAAAGAGAATGCTAATTGTGGAAAATTTTGCTTTCCTCTGTGCTTTAATAGAAGAAAAAGCTGTCTTCAGTATAGCAAGCCATCATTCCTCAAAAAAAGTTCTAACAAGGATTACATGGAGAGTTGTAAATTAGCTTCAGAAAATTATATCCCTTAAATCTAATATTTAATGAATATAAGTTTGTTTTTTATGAATAATAAATGAAATTTCTTCTAAACAAAAGTTTGAGATGTGTCTTTGAATAATATCAATCAAAACATAACTATTTAAATAATAAATACAGAGTTTAACTTAAATATTACAAAGATTGTATGTGATCCTTAAATTTTAAATGGGGATTATTTGAATTCTGTTTTAATATTTTATAATTAGGTCTTACTAAAAACTGCACTGTATAGAAGTATACAAATAATTTAAGAAAATGGTCACTAAGGATACATTTCTTCTATTTTACGGACTCTCTTTGGCTAGTAGTGTCTCTTGTAGAACTAATCTTTAGAATGATTTCTAATTATTTTGGTTCTCTGAGAAAAAAACAAAGCTAAAGCAGGTGTCTTTTCTATTATCCCTTATAGCAAAATGACAATATTTTGGAAAACATATTCCTAAAATATGAGGAGCTCCTCAATCAAATTAATAAGGCTATGATAATTCTGACATCACAACAAAAATATATTACAATTAAATTATAAAATACGTTTTAATAAAATATTTTAAATAGATTATTATCTTGTTAAAAGCTCTGTAGTAAGAAGAAGTATTTTTTTTTCCTTCCAGAGGACTGGTATACAAATCCCAGAACCCTGAGAATGCCCCAGCCCCAGGAATCCTGCTTCTGGCATATGAAGTCTCTGCAGAGTTAAGTGCATCCTCTTTCATTGAAGTCAGACAAGGTACCTCTGTTAGGAAATGGTTCCAAAGACAGGCAAGAGTTTTAGAGACAGCCCCAGCTCCATTTGTTGGGGGAGCCACATGGAGATTGAGCTTCACATCTGCTATAGATTACAGATGTGCTGGGCACCTCTGTCCAATTCATAGACCAGCTCTTTGGTTGGTAGCTCAGTCTCTGACAGCTACCAACGGTCCATGTTAGTTGACTCTGTTGGACTTCCTGTGGAATTCCTATCCATATCGGGACCTTCAATTCTTTACCCAACTCTTCCATGAGTCCCCTACCTCTGTCCAATGTTTGACTGTGGGTCTCTGCATCTGTCCTAGTCAGCTGCTGTCTAGAGCCTCACAGAGGACAGTTAAACTAGGCTCCTGCCTACAAGCATAACAGTATTATTAGTAGTGTCAGGGACTGATGCTTGCCCATGGGATGGGGCTCAAATTGGGCAAGTTATTGGTTGGTCATCCCCTCAGACTCTGCTCTATCTTTGTCCCTGCACTTCTTTTAGACAGGACAAATTTGGGTTTGAAAGTTTTGTGAGTTAGTTGGTATCCTTATCCCTCCACAGGGAACCCTGCCTGGCTACAGAAGACAGACATTTCATGGTCGATGTCCCCACTGTTATGTGTCTCTTGTCTAAAATCACTAGCATTGACTCCTGAGAGCTTCCCCATTCCAGGTCTTTGGCACTTCCAAGAGATTACCCACACACACCTACTCCTGGTAGCTAAGAAATTTCCATCCATTCTTGTGACCCTCTTGCCTTCTTTCCTGTCACTTCCTACACCTGATCATGACCACACCCCTAACACCATCTCCTCTCCTTCCCATTCCCTCCCTCCCTCTACCTCCTATGGCTATTTTATTCCTCCTCCTAAATGAGCTTCAAGCATCCTCCCTTGGGCCTCCCTTCTTGTTAAGCTTCACTGTGTCTGTGGAGTGTATTCTGTATATCTTGTACTTTATGGCTAATACACACTTATCTGTGAATACATGTCATGCATGTCTGAGAAGGGATAGGAAGAGGGACTCTGTGAGGGTGTCACAGGGGGAGAGTGATTGGGATGTAAAATGTTTTAAAAAGAGAGATGAAAAAAGGGGGAAAAACCCACAAATTTTTATTCTAAAATTCATTATTGCTATCTTGTTCTATTTAAAAGTATATTCAGTTTGGACTGTGGAAATTTTTGAAAGGTATTTAATATCTTACAACTGATTAACAATAGGACTTAATTTCTGAAAAAATATGTTCATAAAATGTCTGATGGAAGAGTAGTTAAAAATTTTAAGCTATTGATAAAGCAAGCGAAAGGACCCAAGGAGTTGAAGGGGTTTCCAGCCCCATAGGAGGACAACAATATGAACCACCCAGTACTCCCAGAGCTTCCAGGGACTAAACCATCAACCAAAGAGTATGCATGGAAGGATCCATGGCTCCAGCAACCCCATCCCTTACTTGATGCACTGTCTTTCTGCTGGAGGTAAGCGCTACAAGTTCCCTCTCTCCACTATAGAGCATTTCATCTAGGTTCCGTTCCTTTGAGTCCTGAGAGTCTCTCCCCTCCCAGATCTCTGGTACATTCTAGAGGATCCCCTCAATCTCCTGCCTCCTGAGGTTGACTGTTTCCATTTTTTCTATGGGCCCTCCTGGGGTCAGTCCTTTTCCTCTACCCAATACCAAATCAGGTTCCCTTTTACCCCCCACCCCTGTCACTTTCCCTCCCAGGTCCCTCCCTCCCTCCACCTTTATGATTGCTTTATTCTTCCTCCCAAGTGGAACTGAGGTGTCCTCACTTGGGTCCTTCTGCTTATTGAACTTTTTGAGTTCTGTGGACTGTATCTTGGGACTGTATGTTTTTTTTTTTTTTTGGCTAGAATCCACTTATTAGTGTGAACATATCATGCATGTCCTTTTGCATCTGAGTTACCTCACTCAGGATATTTTCTAGTTCTATACATTTATCTGCAAAACTCAGGATGTCCTCATTCTTATTAGCTGAGTAGTATTCCATTGTGTAAATGAATTTACTGCAAACAAACAGACAATATCAAATTAAATAGAGAGATGCTTGAAGCACAAAAATTGTGGACAAGACAAGGATGCCCACTCTTTCCATATTTATTCAATATAGCACTCAAAGTGCTAGCTGAACAATAAGACTACAAAAATAGATCAAGGGGTTGAAAATTGGCAAAGAAGAAATAAAGGTATCACTACTTGCAGAAGACACGAGAGTATACATAAGCAACCCCAAAACTTTGACCAGAGAATTTCTACAGCTGATAAACAACTTCAGCAAGGTGGCCGGATACAAAATTCACTCAAATAAATCAGTAGCCTTCCTTTATACAGATGATAAACAGGCTGAGAAAGAAATTAGGGATACAAAGAACTCAAGATGTTAGACTCCAGAGAGCCAAATAACCCTATTAAAAATGGGGTACAGAGCAAACAAAGAATTTTCACCTGAAGAATATTGAATGGCTGAGAAGCACCTAAAGAAATGTTCAACATCCTTAGCCATTAAGGAAATGCAAATCAAAACAACCCTGAGATTCCACCTCACACCAGTCAGAATGGCTAAGATAAAAAAAGGAGACAGCAGTTGTTGGCAAGGATGTGAAGAAAGAGGAACACTCCTCCACTGCTGGTGGGATTGCAAGTTGGTACAACCACCCTGGAAAGCAGTCTGGCGGTTCCTCAGAAAACTGGGCATGATACTACCGGAGGACCCCGTTATACCATTCCTGGGCATATACCCAGAGGATTCCCCAGCATGTAATAAGGACACATGCTCCACCATGTTCATAGCAGCCTTATTTATAATAGCCAGAAGCTGGAAAGAACCCAGATGTCCCTCAACGGAGGAATGGATTCAGAAGATGTGGTATATTTACACAATGGAATACTACTCTGCAATTAAAAACAATGAATTCACGAAATTCTTAGGCAAATGGTAAAACTGGAAAATATCATCCTTAGTGAGGTAACCCAATCACAAAAGAACACACATGGTATGCAGTCACTGATAAGGGGATATTAACCCAGAATCTCGGAATACCCAAGACGTAATTCACATATCAATTGATTTCTGAGAAGATGGAAGGAGAGATCCCTGGTCCTGGGAAGACTGGATATAGGGGAATACCATGACAGAGAAGCGAGAGGGGGCTGAATGGGGAACAGAGGGAGGGAAGGGGGCTTATGGAACTTTCCGGGAGGGAGGAAATGGGAAAGGGGAATTCATTTGGAATGTAAATTAAAAAAAATATAGAAAATAAAAAAAAAATAAGAAAGCCTCAGAAGTAAGAGCACCTAAGCTAAAAAAAAAATAATAATAATAATTAGGGAAACAACTCCCTTCACAATAGCCACGAATAATATAAAATATCTTGGGGTAACTCTAACCAAAAAAGTGAAAGATCTGTACGACAATAACTTCAAGTCTCTCAAGAAAGAAATCAAAGAAAATCTCAGAAAATGGAGAGATCTCCTGTGCCCATGGATAGGAAAAATTAATATAGGAAAAATGGCCATCCGACTAAAGGCAATCTATAGATTCTATAGGTTCAATGCAATCCCCACATCAAAATCCCAACACAATTCTTCAAAGACATGGAAAGAGCACATCACTAATCAAGATAAGCAATGAATGCTGAGACAATTGGCTTTTACGTTTCCTATTGCTGTGATAAAATGACCTGTGAAAGAGGATAAAGGGTTTATTTTAGCTCACAGTTTTAAAGTGCAGCTCCTTCCCACAGTTAAGTCAAGGAAGCAGTAGCTTGAAGCAGTTGGTCTAACTGCATCCAACATCCAAAAGAAAAGAGCTTTGAGGAATGCAGCTCAGCTCTCTCCCTCTTCCTCTCCCTCTCTCTCTCTGTTTCCCTCTCCCTCTCCCCACTCTCTCTCTCACAAACACACACTCTCTCACACACAGATCCCATTTTATATTGAATTTATTATTCTATTTCTTGTTTTTTGTGTTTTTATTATTTCGTGACTCCTTTTCTTCCTCCAATTCCTCTCATACATCCATCCTCTACCCTGCTACCTTTCAATTCTACAACCTCCTTTTTTTTATTATTTTTTTCTGTATAATCACAATATATCATATTATAAATATATTATATAATAAATACATATGATATATAATCACTAAATTAAAGTGGTTGTTGTATACATAAGTGCGTGTTTGTATTTATGTATATATATATATATATATATACATATATATATATATATATCATGCTGTGTGTGTGTGTGTGTATGTGTGTGTGTGTGTGTGTCTGTGTAGGGTTAACCATTTAGTGTTGAGTGACAAGTTAAGGATGACTAATTTCCCTTTTCATAGCAACCATGTGTATCACCCAGTGAGATTTTCTGAATCCATGTTAGTGTGTCAACTTGTGTCATTGCTCAAGTCTTGTATAGGTAGCCACATTGTTGAAATTTCATTAATGCAGCTTCCCTGCCCTAGAGATAAGACATTGTCTCTCAGAGATTCCTTTGTTTCCTTTCCTTTCTTGGTGATGTTCTCTGAGACTGAGATGTCATGATTGTCTCATAGATGTATCACTTGGGGTTGGGAACCCATGATCAGGTCAATTGTACTTTTGTTTAGACCACTCGTGGTTCTAATTATTGTTGTTGTTGTTGTTGTGTTCATTGTTGTTGGTCTCCCTCTGCTGCTGAATTAACCTTCTTTGATGAACAATGAAAGCTATACCTAGTAGCTATGAGAATAAATATTTACAATAGTTTTGGACCCCAAACTAGGGAATGGTGCTGCCCACTAATAAAATCTCACCCCAATTAACCCATTCAAGATAATCCTTCAAAATTATGCCCAGAGGTTACTTAGCTAATACAATTCCTCTTAGACATTTTCTGCATGCATTTTTCCTATATAACTCTAGAATTTGTCAAGTTGAAAATTAATATTAATTATCACAACCTTGTAAAAATATCTTTGATTAGTGGAGTTCTCTATTCTTTTTCTGAGTTTTGGTAGAAGGCACCAAATTTCTATGTACACTAATATCCTTTAAAATAAATTATAAGATATAATTTTGTATATTCAAAGAAACTCAATTGTCACCAAAATTTTATTGTGAAAACTGCTAAAGAAATGACTTCATAGTCACAAAATGAGATGAAACCTCATGTCTAAGAATTATATAAGCTGTTAAATTATTTCAGGAACTTTGTGAATAAGGTTACATACATTTTCTCCATGCTTATTGGAAGGGCTTGACTTAAAATTAAAAATTGATATAAACAACAGTAGTTTATAAGGCATAATTTATACATGTTTAAATGAGTTTAATTATAACCAACTGCATTAATCTAAAATTAATCAGAGGGAAGCAGTTTTTAGTTCTATTAACATATAAGATAATAAAACATATATTCATGTTTAATACCCCTTCTCATATCATCGATGTAATTTATAACTTTAATGAATTCAATGCTAATTTGAAAACCAATTCATATTTGAACAGTATTTGGTTATTCAGGTTGCATATTAAAAATCTCATACAAGATCTAATACATTAGTGACAACCATTCCCTGAAAAATGAACAAAAATTTTATTTTATTTTATGGTTTTTCTATAGGCATTCACAGTTTTCTGTGCAGTATGATGCACATAATTTTACTGGGGAATCTGGTAAGCATGGTATAGAAACAAAAGATGTCTTATAAGATGCATGCTTGCTGCTGCCCTGCTCTGAAACCATTTTAAATTGTATAAACTATTCATTATATATGTTGCATGAAGAGAAACCAGTTCACCAGATATACAAGCACTTCTCTGGGTTTTCATCAAGTCTGTCATAAAAGAACAAGAATGTCTATATTCGTATTGGTGACTAAGGTATGCAGTCCCTGATGACCTGGTTCTCATGGTAATTTTGATATCACGCTCTTCTCTTAAAATGGTCATCTGATAGTATGATGAAATGACATGGCTCATAAGTGTCCACATTTTCCATACAAGTTGATAGTCATGCAAACTCAAGCTACTGTTTGGGCCAGTCTACACACTAAGTACACAGCTTTTAATAAACCATAATGTTAATGAGAAATTTCAAGCCCTTTTTCTTTCTAAACCTGGGTTTCAGTTTCTAGGCTTTACATATAAGCACTTTTGTGTAATTTTTTCTACTCTGAAGCTCCAGGTCTAGCAAAGAATCTCTTCTCTCCTACAAATATATTTTTAGCATTCTTATTTTACAATATTCCAAGATAAGTAATCTGTATAATAACAATTTTATTAATAGTAAGGGTCATAGTTTACATTCCTTTACATCACCTATAGATCAAGTAGGAACTGTAGTGATTCAATACACAACTGCAATAAAAACAATGATCAAATATTTTATAAGTTGTATTGCCTTTAAGTTAACATAAAGAATAAACCTTATTTTTAACTATATATAAGCTTAGACATGTCTGTAGTAAAAATGGAAAGGTTGCCTTTGTCTGGTAAGTAGCTTATCACCCATATTACACTTGCAGATTTTGCCCTGAATAGATTAAATATTCTATTAGTTTTTCTGAAATTGAAATAATTAACTTTCATCTTATGTTGCATACTGATAAAGAAATAGTAGGACAGTTAAGCAACACCAAATTTTGTCTTTAAAAAAACAAGTTTTGAGTGACCAGGTAGTTGGGACCGCCAGGCTCAGAGACAGACAGGCATAATATCGCTTCGGTTTCAGGCAGCTTGTGTGTAACCTGCTCCCAGGTGCTGGGCTGATCTGCAGTAACCAGCGCGCCAGTTCCGCGGTGGGACCTTCTGCCTGGTGGAGGGACCCCGCGCAGGGAGGGAGCCTGCCAGCTTCCCTTCCGCGACCTCTGTTCCCGCGGACTGCGCTGGAGAGACCGGTACCCAGGCTCTCCCCCCCCCCGATATAACATCACTTGGGACACGGCCTGTTGGGGCTTCCGTCTGTGCCCGAGGGCGGGTTGGCGCTGTGGTCGTCTGGGTGCCAGATCGGCGGGCCATCGTGACCACAGGGTGAGCGGCGCCACGGAGAGTGCCCTCCGCCATCTTTGCTCCAGTGACCAGGTAGTTGGGACCACCAGGCTCAGAGACAGACAGGCATAATATCGCTTCGGGTTCAGGCAGCTTGTGTGTAACCTGCTCCCAGGTGCTGGGCTGATCTGCAGTGACCAGCGCGCCAGATCTGCTGTGGGACTTCTGCCTGGCAGAGGGATGCCCCCTCCCCCCCCCAGGAGAGATCACACACCCCTGCACAGGGCAGGAGCCTGCCAGCCTCCCTTTGGCGACCTCTGCTCCAGGAATCCACTAGGCTGAGCCTTTAGATGTGCAAGGCCTCCCCAATATAAGATCACTTGGGGCAAAGCACATTAGGGCTCCAAAGTCACTCAGGAGCAGGCAGGCCCCAGAAATCGGTGCCAGGGAAATCCTGGTAATCCAGGGGGGGCAGAAATAGCTTTGCAGGCTCACAGGAGGTCCAACCAACAGCCAGTGGCAGCAGGACCAACTAACACCAGAGGTATCCAGATGGCAAAAGGCAAACGTAGGAATGTTACTAACAGTAATCAAAGTAATGTGGGACCATCCGAACCCAACTCTCCAACAGCAGCAAGTCCTGGATACCCCACCACACCCAAAAGACAAGATCTGGATTTAAAATCACTTCTCATGATGCTAATAGAGGATCACAAGAAGGACACAAATAAATCTCATAAAGAGTTACAGGAGACCATGAATCAACGGTTAGAAGCCCTTACAAAGGAAACACAAAAATCGCTTAGAGAAATGCGGGAGAACATGGATCAAAAGATGGAGGCGCACAAGGAGACAACACAAAAATCGCTTAACGAGATGAATCAACGGGTAGATGCACTCACAAAGGAATCACAAAATTTGCATAAAGAAATGCAGAAGAATATGGGTCAACAGACGGATGCCCATAAGGAGGCAACACAAAAATTGCTTAAAGAAATGAATCAACGGTTAGATGCCCTTACAAAGGAAACACGAGAACTGCTTAAAGAAATGCAGGAGACGATGGATCAACAGATGGAATCCCATGAGGAGGAAACACAAAAATCGCTCAGAGAAATGCAGGAGAACGTGGGTCATCAGGAAGAAATCCTGAAAGAGGTAATGCAAAAATACCTTAAAGAAATACAGGAAAATACAAACAAACAAGTGAAGGATCTCAGCAAATCCATCCAGGAACTAAAAAAGGAAGTAGAAACAACTAAGAAATCACAAAGGGAGACAACTTTGGAGATAGAAAACCTTGGGAAGAAATCAGGAGTCATAGATGCAAACATCAACAATAGAATACAAGAGATGGAAGAAAGAATCTCAGGTGCTGAAGATTCCATAGAAAGCATCGACTCAACAGTCAAAGAAAATGCAAAATGCAAAAAACGTGTAACCAAAAACATCCAGGAAATCCAGGACACAATGAGAAGACCAAACCTAAGGATTATAGGTATAGATGAGAGTGAAGATTTGCAACTTAAAGGGCCAGTAAACATCTTCAACAAAATTATGGAGGAAAACTTCCCTAACTTAAAGAGAGAGATGCCGATGAACATACAAGAAGCCTACAGAACTCCAAACAGACTGGACCAGAACAGAAATACCTCCCGTCACATAATAATCAAAACACCGAATGTTCTAAACAAAGAAAGAATACTAAATGCAGTAAGAGAAAAGGGCCAAGTAACATACAAAGGAAGACCTATCCGAATCACATCAGACTTCTCACCAGAGACTATGAAAGCCAGAAGATCCTGGGCAGATCTCATGCAGACACTAAGACAGCACAAATGCCAGCCTAGACTACTATACCCAGCAAAACTCTCAATCACCATAGATGGAGAGACCAAGATATTCCATGATAAAACCAAATTTTCACAATATCTTTCCACAAATCCAGCCCTGCAACGGATAATAGGTGGAAACCTCCAATACAGGGAGAGAAACAACACCCTGGAAAAAATGAGATAATAACCTTCTTGAATCAAACCCAAAAGTAGATAACCACTCAAACATAAAGATAGCGTCAAGAATGGCAGATGGCAATAATCACTATGCCTTAATCTCTCTTAATATCAATGGTCTCAATTCCCCAATTAAAAGACATAGACTAGCAGACTGGATACGTAAACAGGACCCAGCATTTTGCTGCATGCAGGAAACGCACCTCAGTGTCAAAGACAAACACTACCTCAGAGTAAAAGGCTGGAAAACAATTTTACAAGCAAATGGCCCCAAGAAACGAGGTGGAGTAGCCATCCTAATATCGGATAAAATTGATTTTCAACCCAAAGTCATCAAAAAAGACACAGAAGGACACTACATACTGATCAAGGGAAAAATCCACCATCAAGAACTCTCAATCCTGAATATCTATGCTCCAAATGCAAGGGCACCCTCATTCGTAAAAGAAACTTTACTAAAACTCAAAGCACACATCGCACCGCACACAATAATAGTGGGTGACTTCAACACCCCGCTCTCTGAAATGGATCGTTCAGGAAAGCAGAAACTAAACAGGGACACAGTGAATCTAATTGAAGCCTTGGACCAAATGGAACTAACTGATATATATAGAACATTTCATCCTAGAGCTAAAGAATACACCTTCTTCTCAGCTCCTCATGGTACCTTCTCCAAAATTGACCATATAATTGGTCACAAATCAGACCTCAACAGATACAAGAAGATAGAAATAATCCCATGCCTCCTATCAGATCACTATGGAATAAGGGTGGTCTTCAATGGCAACAAAAACAAAAGAAAACCCACGTACACATGGAGGCTGAACAATGCTCTACTCAATGATAACTTGGTCAAGGTGGAAATAAAGAAAGAAATCAAAGACTTTTTGAAAGTTAATGAAAATGAAGGCACAACATACCCTAACTTATGGGACACAATGAAAGCAGTGCTAAGAGGAAAATTCATAGCCCTGAGTGCCGCCAAAAAGAAACGGGAGACAGCATACACTAACAGCTTAATGGCACACCTGAAAGCCCTGGAACAAAAAGAAGCAAATACACCAAAGAGGAGTAGAAGGCAGGAAATCATCAAACTCAGGGCTGAAATCAATCAAGTAGAAACAAATAAAACCATACAAAGAATCAACAAAACGAGGAGTTGGTTCTTTGAGAAAATCAACAGGATAGATAAGCCCTTAGCCAGACTAACCAGAGGGCACAGAGATAGTATCCAAATTAATAAAATCAGAAACGAAAAGGGAGAGATAACAACAGAAACTGAGGAAATTCAAAAAATCATCAGATCCTACTACAAAAACCTGTATTCAACACAACTAGAAAATCTTGAGGAAATGGACAATTTCCTTGACAGATACCAAGTACCAAAATTAAATCAGGATCAAATAGACCATCTAAACCGTCCTATAACCCCTGAAGAAATAGAAGTTGTCATTGGAAGTCTTCCAACCAAAAAAAGCACAGGTCCAGATGGTTTTAGTGCAGAATTCTATCAGACCTTCAAAGAAGACCTAACACCAATACTCTTCAAACTGTTCCACAAAATAGAAACAGAAGGAACACTACCCAACTCGTTCTATGAAGCCACAATTACACTAATACCAAAAGCACACAAAGATCCGACAAAGAAAGAGAATCTCAGGCCAATCTCTCTTATGAATATCGATGCAAAAATACTCAATAAAATTCTTGCCAACCGAATCCAAGAACACATCAAAACGATCATTCACCACGATCAAGTAGGCTTCATCCCAGGGATGCAGGGATGGTTCAATATAAGGAAATCCATCAATGTAATCCACTACATAAACAATCTCAAAGAAAAAAACCACATGGTCATCTCATTAGATGCTGAGAAAGCATTTGACAAAATTCAGCATCCTTTCATGCTAAAGGTCTTGGAAAGATCAGGAATTCAAGGCCCATATCTAAACATAGTAAAAGCAATTTACAGCAAACCAGTAGCCAGCATCAATCTAAACGGAGAGAAACTTGAAGCAATCCCACTAAAATCAGGGACTAGACAAGGCTGCCCTCTCTCTCCATATCTTTTCAATATAGTACTTGAAGTTCTAGCTAGAGCAATTAGACAAGAAAAAGAGGTCAAAGGGATACAAATTGGAAAGGAAGAAGTCAAACTATCACTATTTGCAGACGATATGATAGTATACATAAGCGACCCAAAGAACTCCACCAGAGAACTCCTACAGCTGATAAACGACTTCAGCAAAGTGGCCGGATATAAAATCAACTCAAGCAAGTCAGAAGCCTTCCTATACTCAAAGGATAAGCAGGCTGAGAAAGAAGTAAGAGAAATAATACCCTTTACGATAGCCACAAACCATATTAAGTATCTTGGCGTGACGCTAACCAAACAAGTGAAAGATCTGTATGACAAGAACTTCAAGTCTCTGAAGAAAGAAATTGAAGAAGACCTCGGAAGATGGAAAAATCTGCCATGCTCATGGATTGGCAGGATTAATATAGTAAAAATGAGCATCTTACCAAAAGTAATACACAGATTCAATGCAATCCCCATCAAAATCCCAACTCAATTCTTCATAGAGTTAGAAAGAGCAATTCAAAAATTCATCTGGAATAACAGAAAACCCAGAATAGCTAAAACTATTCTCAAGAGTAAAAGAACCTCTGGGGGAATCAGTATCCCGGACCTCAAGCTGTACTACAGAGCAATAGTGTTAAAAACTGCATGGTATTGGTACAGTAACAGACATGTAGATCAATGGAACAGAATTGAAGACCCAGAAATGAATCCACACTCCTATGGTCACTTGATCTTTGACAAAGGAGCTAAAACCATCCAGTGGAAAAAAGATAGCCTTTTCAACAAATGGTGCTGGCTCAGCTGGAGGTCAACATGCAGAAGAATGCAAATTGACCCATCCTTATCTCCTTGCACTAAGCTCAATTCTAAGTGGATCAAAGATCTCCACATAAAACCAGACACACTGAAACTAATAGAAGGGAAACTAGGGAAGAACCTTGAACATATGGGCACAGGGGTGAATTTCCTGAACAGAACTCCAATAGCTTATACTCTAAGATCAAGAATAGACAAATGGGACCTCATTAAATTACAAAGTTTTTGCAAGGCAAAAGACACCGTCAAAAAGACAAAGCGGCAACCAACTAACTGGGAAATGATCTTTACCAACCTTACATCCGACAGAGGGCTAATATCCAAGATATACAAAGAACTCAAGAAGTTAAACTCCAGAGAGGCAAGTAACTCTATTAAAAAATGGGGTACAGAGCTACACAAAGAGTTCTCACCTGAAGAATATCTAATGGCTGAGAAGCACCTAAAGAGATGTTCATCATCCTTAGTCATTAGGGAAATGCAAATCAAAACAACCCTGAGATTCCATCTCACACCAGTCAGGATGGCTAAGATCAAAAACACAGGAGACAGCAGTTGTTGGCGAGGATGTGGAGAAAGAGGAACACTCCTCCACTGCTGGTGGAATTGCAGGCTGGTACAACCACTCTGGAAAGCAGTCTGGCGGCTCCTCAGAAAACTGGGCATGACACTTCCGGAGGATCCGGCTATACCACTCCTGGGCATATACCCAGAGACTTTACCTGCATGCAATAAGGACACATGCTCCACTATATTCATAGCAGCCTTATTTATAATAGCCAGAAGCTGGAAAGAACCCAGATGTCCCTCAACGGAGGAATGGATTCAGAAGATGTGGTATATTTACACAATGGAATACTACTCTGCAATTAAAAACAATGAATTCACGAAATTCCTAGGCAAATGGTCAGAACTTGAAAATATCATCCTTAGTGAGGTAACCCAATCACAAAAGATCACACATGGTATGAAGTCACTGATAAGGGGATATTGACCCAGAATCTCAGAATACCCTAGACACAATCAGCATATCAATAGATTTCTAAAAAGAGGGAAGGAGAGACCCCTGGTCCTGGAAAGACTGGATGTAGGGGAACGCCAGGACAGAGTAATGAGAGGGGGTTGAACGGAGAAAAGAGGGAGGGAAGGGGGCTTATGGGACTTTCGGGGAGGGAGGAAACGGGAAAGGGGAAGTGATTTGGAATGTAAATTAAAAAAATAAAATTAAATTAAATTAAAAAAAAAACAAGTTCTATTCTACTCATATGTATTAAATATTTAAAAGTAAAATTTTGTTTAACACTAAACTTATGCTATAATGAGCATTATTATAACTTAAATCTACTCAATCAAATAATACACAAATAGCAAACTATATTGTCTTAAATAATAAGTTCTACCAAAAGTGATAAAACCAATTTTAAATGAAAATCATTTGGGGGGGCTTTATGATATATCTAGAACTGTATACAAATTATCCAAGTATTGTATTTTTAAGGTAGTTTACTGTGCACATAATATTGTTGTTCAAGAAAGTGGAAGCAATTCAGTTTCTGGATAAAAGAATTGTGAAGTCTTTCATGACTTAAAGTAAAGGTACAGCTGAGATTCTGGTCATCTCAAAGATATGTGGACATCTTAATATACTCATGTGATGATTAGTAAAAGAAAACTTAAACAGATAAAACAACTCAGAGTTCTTTCTCTCCACACTGTCTTTAACCATTGTTCTGCAACGTAAATGTAGGGTACCTAAGAGTCAGGATATAAAAATATCAAAAGCAATTTTCAGTAAGATATGTTGAAAGTCATCTTGTATTTTATAGCATAGCCTCAGAGAATATATAACATTTATTTGTTTGTTGGAAGAAAATATCTGTAAAAATTAAAGGGATATGAATATGGCTCATATTCTCAGAAGAATGTTGGTGTCACAATTTAGAAAAATATGTAGATTAGCTTGAAGACCTGAGTTCTATCCCTGGAACCTACACAGTTAAAGGAATGAACTTACTCCTCTAAGATGTTCTCTGACCACCAAACAAATACAGTGGCTTGTATGTCTACAGACACACACACACACACACACACACAAACACAAACACACAAACACACACACGAACACATACACACATACTCATGCATGTACAAAAACACACACATAAATAAAATTAAGATTTTATTTCAAAAGGAAAACATGTTATATTTAAAATACATTTTACTGAGTAGAATTGTTGTTTCTCAGGAGAAAAAAGAGCATTCTGCCAGAGTCATTGATAGTATTCACAATCCAGAAAAAGCATTGCTAAGATACTTTGAGGTAAATTACTCAATAGATATAAAAAGAATGTTACTAATGGAAAAATATTGATGGCATCACAAAAAATATGGTTAATTCAAAAAGAAACCACTCTATGTGTATGAAGAAGATAATAGTGAGAACAAGAGAGATTTCACTTCTGAGTGTGGAGGTAAGATCTCCACCTTCTCTCTGGAGAGGAACAGCTAGGAGCATACAGGGCATAGGATCAGTGGAGATGCTGGGACAGGAGTCTTCCCTTCTGGTCACCATTTGCAGCAGGGAGCCAGACAGCTCCACAGTCTTCTGTGCACAGACCCTTCCAGAAGAGATTTGGTCTCCCAGGAGTACAGATACACTCTTACAGGCCCACTGGAGGGACAAGGTCCAGCCAGAGACAGCAAGACCAACTAAAACCAGAGATAACCAGATGGCGAAACACAAGCTCAAGAACCCTACCAACAGAAACCAAGGCTACTTGGCAATATCAGAGCCCAGTTCTCCCATCACAGTAAGTCCCGATACCCCAATACACCAGAAAAGCAAGAGTTGGATTTAAAGTCTCATCCCACAATGCTGTTAGAGGACATCAAGAAGGACATAAATAACTCCCTTAAAGAAATGCAGAAGAACATGGGTCAAAGAGTAAAAGCCCTTGAAGAGGAAACAGAAAAATCACTTAAAGAAATACAGGAGAGCATGGGTGAACAGAGAGAGGCCCTTAAAGAGGAAGCACAAAAGTCCCTTAAAGAATTACAGGAGAACACAAACAAACAAGCGAAGGAACTGAACAAAGCCATCCAGGATCTAAAAATGGAAGTAGAAACAATAAAGAAATCACAAAGTGAGACATCTCTGGAGATAGAAAATCTTGGAAAGAATTCAGGAGTAATAGATGCAAGCATCAATAACAGAATACAAGAGATAGAAGAAAGACTCTCAGGGACTGAAGATACCATAGAAAACATGGACTCAACAGTGAAAGAAAATGCAAAATGCAAAAAGCTCCTGAGCCAAAACATCCAGGAAATCCAGGACACAATGATAAGACCAAACCTAAGGATTATAGGTATAGAAGAGAGAGAAGATTTCCAAGTTAAAGTGCTAGTAAATATCTTCAACAAAATTATAGAAGAAAACTTCCCTAACCTAAAAAAACAGATGTCCATGAACCTACAAGAAACCTACAGAACTCCAAACAGACTGTACCAGACCAGAAAGGCCTCCCGTCACATAATAATCAAAACACAAAATGCATTAAACAAAGAAAGAATATTAAAAGCAGTAAGAGAAAAAGGTCAAGTAACCTATAAAGGCAGGCCTATCAGAATTACACCAGACTTCTCACCTGAGACAATGAAAGCTAGAAGATCCTGGGCAGATCTCATACAGACCCTAAGAGAACACAAATGCCAGCCCAAACTACTATACCCAGCAATACTCAATTACCATAGATGGAGAAAACAAGATATTCCATGGTAAAACCACATTTACACAATATCTTTCCACAAATCCAGCCCTACAAAGGATAATAGATGAAAAATGCCAACATGAGGAGGGAAACTATACCATAGAAAAAACAAGAAAATAATCTTTTTCTAACAAACCCAAAAGAAAGTAACCACACACACATAAAAATAACATCAAAAATAACAAGCAGCAACAATCACTATTCCTTAATATCTTTTAAAGTCAATGGACTCAATTCTCCAGCAAAAAACATAGTCTAACAGAAATATTTTTCATGTAAATCTTCAATTTTATCAGAAATTCAATTTAGTAATGTTTTTATGTCTACCATTTTAACTGTAATTTTTGCTGATAATCTTTAATTTTAAAATTTTTTCTTGTATTTCTTCAATTTTATAAGAAATATTTTCCTTGTAGATCTACAATTTTATCAAAAAATATTTATAGTTCCACTTTTAATCAACTTAGAAATATTTTTATGCCTACTATTTTATCTCTATAATTTTCCATGATAATCTTCAATTTTAACGTTTTTCTATATATTTCTTCAATTTTATCAGAAATATTTTCCCTGTAAATCTTCAACTTTTTCAGACAATATTTGTAAATTTACTTTCAATCACCTGAGGAATATTTTTATGCCTATCATTTTATCTGTATAATTTTCCATGAGATAGTTTTAACACGTTTTTCTATATATTTCTTGAATTTTATCAGCAATATTTTCCTCGTAGATCTTGAATTTTATCAGAAAATGTTTATAATTCCACTTTCAATCAACTTAGAAATATTTTTATACCTACCATTTTATCTGTAATATTCCATGATAATCTTCAATTTTAATGTTATCTTATATTTTTCTACAATTTTGTTAGAAATATTTTCCATGTAAATCTTCAATTCTATCATATCTAATATTTCTGTTTCCTTTTTCAATTAATTTAGCAATGTTTTTATGTCTACCATTTTACTCTTTAATTTTCCATGAAAATTGTCATTCATTAATGTGTTTTTCTATATGCTTCTTCAATTTTTTCAGAAACATTTTCCATGTAAATCTTTAATTTTATCATGAAATGTTTTTACTTCCTTTTCCAATAAAAAATAAAATAAAATAATTGTGAGAACAAGTTTTTGTGTGAACATTGAATGTAAACAAATGTCTAGTCTCCTAAGATTGAAAACCACCAGAAACAACAAAGAAAAAAAAATTCTACTCAAGTGTAGTGTATAAGCCAAGTGTTCTAATTATGTTATTTACACGAGTATGGGTGATAAGTTATTTACCAGGACATGGATAACTATGAGTAGTTACAACATGGAAGAAAAAAAAACTCTCCTTCTGTACCTAGTAAAGATTTGTTGTCTATAAATCCTTGGAGAGACATAGCTTCACAACCACTCTCTCCTAGTATCGTGCCTATAAATCTTGATGAGGGACAAGGTCCTTTCACACTCACAATTTCCCTAGAACATAAATTTAGTGAACACCACCCTATACAAGTCTTTTGCAGGTAATCAAAGTTGCTGGAAGTTCATGAGAACAATGGCTTTGGAGGACAATATTCTATTTTATACTCAGTTTCATAACAAATAAAAGACTATTGGAACTGTGAAATGTGTAGAAAATAAAACAAGAAGTGATTATGTCCCGCAAAACACAGCAAAATATCTGTGATGTAAGCAGTGTCTTTCCTTTAGTACAAGAGAAACTGTAATACTTGCAAGTTTATAGAAATAGAATTGAGGCAGAAACAAAGGACTGTGATTAATGTTTAATTTTGAGTTGCCCTTACTGTGATAAAACATTGTTTCAAACCTTAACACTGTAGAATGTTTCCTTAACAGTGTAACAAATTGGCAAGGGCCCAGTATTTATAGATGCATATAAAATACTTTGGAATATGCATATGTAAATATTATTATGAATAAGGCAGCTTACACATAAATTGAAAACAATCCCATGTATATTTAGTTTTATTTTTACTGTTGCAAAATGTCAAAAAAAGTGATTCACCAACATTAGGTGTATATGCTACCACTGAACCATACCCTCAAAATCTTGATATTGTTATATATTGCAAGTTGGATTTTAAATGAATAGGAAGTGACTCCTTGTGATAAAATGCTTGTGATAAAATGTGATAATATGTGGAGGGCGAGATGGTTTTTTTTTACATTGTTGCCACATCAAACAGGAAAATTGAATCAATGACATGTAAATTTGAGAAATAAGAAAGAACATTCATATGAATGTGAGTATGCAGAAATGCACACAGGTACAGTCATGCATATAATGCATGTACCTGTATCTGTAGGAAATATTTTAAAGCGACATTTTATTCTGAAGTTCAAGAGAAAGTGATCTCTGTCTTACTGAATAGTACTTTGCCCATCTGGAGACACAAATTTGAATAATCAAGCTGAATCCAAAGATTGAGTCTCTGACTCTCACTGCATTTTACTGGTGAACTGTTATGGGAATTAGGAAAATCAGCCTGCACAGGTCATGAATGATCTTTACATCTTAACTGTGATGGAATATTTACAGTGTGAAACGTAATATTAACAGCAATGTTCTTACACTTTCTCTCTTCATCTCTTGTCTTTTAAAACTTCTATCTAGTTGTGATGTTTACTGCCATCTACATCGGCCCAGAGAATGTTCATGTGCAGATATTCAAATTTGTTAGTAACTGAATCCAATGTTATATATGTTTGTTGTGACTATGATTTCTTGTTTATGAAATTAGACAATTAAGTTTGGGTATTCTGCTTAAGATTGTTGTATAATTTCACCTTACAGAGCCCCTAAATGAGGGACCTTGCTCAGTCTGTAGGATCACAAATATATTCATACATAGCATACCCATGAAGCTATGCATTAGCAAACATATCACCTCACTTTTGTCATGGAAATCTCAAGCATAATCACTTAGTAGGGACATAGAAGAAATCAGAACATTTGGTTATTTCTTCCTTTTATATCTAGTTACTCTGAAACTCAGTGTCCTAATTCCTTTCTGGCCTCTATTTCCATATGGTGATTTCTGAGCCCCAATTTTCTTTCTTCAAAGTTTTCATTCTTTAGTAATCACTGCCCTAGTTGTCCAACTGCATTGGGCGGTCAGCTTAGTTACTGAAGATACAGCTACCTCAATTCACTCCTTAGGTCAGAATGCTAGAGAGGTAAAACTCGTTAAGAGTAAAAGGATATAATCAAGAAGTGAGTATTTCATCAGATGCTAAAAAGGTCAAGTGATGTAAAGTGATATTATTCAAGAAAATCCAGCCTGCTGGGAAACCTTATCTTTGAAAACCTGTAAAGATTAGAGAACAAATGCTCTAAAAACTTTCCAAAAGAAATGGTTTCTTAAAATACACGAATATTTTTGAGACTTTTCTTCTCTCTTTGGTGGTTCATTTTTTTTTCATAAAGATATGCTTTCATACACACTGTATTTCTTACACCAATGAAATCACAGCACCATGATAATTCAGAGATATTTATTAAAGGATCTTAAAGTTTCTAGTTTCTCAGACATCTCAGTCTCTAAATAATCTTAAATTCTTTGTTATCTCATTTTCTCTGAAGGTTAGAGATCTTTGGCACTGTAACTAAGTTCAGGTCTTCTATATGGTAGAAAAGGATACTTACACTGAGCTATACCACCAGCCCAAGCCATCCTTTAATCTCTGAAATAGATCATGTTTTACAATTCCCAGAAGCAACAGTGAATGCACCTGTGATACACCCATGAATGTAGTCACCAAAATGTAGTATAAATTATTAATATTTAATTATTAATTATTAATAAATTCAAGACCAGATTTCTACCACACCTTGTTCATTGAGTCCCAGATAAGCACACACACACACACACACACACACACACACACACACACACACACACACACACACTCACAGCCACTCCATGAACAGCACAATAACTAGGCAGCTGCCTAACCTCCATGCTGTTAGAATCTACTTTCCTAACCACTACCCAGAGTTATTATTTACTATTTTTTTCAAGTTCCACCTGGGCTGCTCTTAACTCCCATTGGGCAGTCCTCAGGGACACATTTTTGTGGCTCAGCTAACCCATGGCAGCTTCTTCTTTCTCTTCTCCTGCATGTTCCTCCTTTTCTTCCTCTAGGTCCTAAGCCCCGGAAACCTAAACCCCACCTACTTCTCTTCTGATCCGCTATTAGCTGTTGGCATCTTTATTTATCAATCAACCAGTCTTAGGTGTCCTAAATTACAATACCATCAGTATTAGGCCAATCACTATAAAAAATGACATAATAAATAAATCTTAAAAATAATGTTAAGCTTATAAATCTTAATTAATAATAATAAATCTTAGATTTTCTTAAAATTTTGGCTCTGCTGAAAGTTGGTTCTGCTGAAATATATTATCCTACTTCTCCAATCGTAACCATTCTTTAAGATCTAACTAATGGTCCTCTTTCTTTGTGAGGTGTTAGGCTTTGAATGTAGGAGAATTCCAGTACAAAGCTTCAGTCTTGTGGGTATTGCGAGGTCTATGGCAGACAGTTCATACAATAGATTATGAAGAGCTTGAAATTCAACCTTAGATTTAAATTTTATTTCCCTGTGAACTTGCAAGTTCTAAGAGTCATAGCTTAGCTGCTCTATAGGAAATAGTAGACTGCTCCTCTGCTATGAGTCACAGGAGATAGCATTACCTAGGAGAGTATCTATTGATTGTTAGAAATCCTTGGGATATTTGAACTAAAGAGATTTGTACATACATACATAGATACATACATACATACATATATACATAATACATAAAAGGTATCTATATCTATATAGACATAGATATATTAGCAATGACTCAATAATCAGAAGAATAGGATATTTCATAGTATGTACTTCTTAAATGTCTGTAGCTAAATCTCAGAGGAAATTTAAGAAGAGAAGAATTAGCAATGACAATTTTGGGAAAAATGTAAAGGTGCCTATGATTAAGGAAAGACAGAGAAGCCAAACTTTCACAGGTCGTCTGGCTTTCAAATAATGAAACTTTGTTCTGTTGACTTCTAGCAATGTTCTGTCACAATGATAGATGATTTAGGATTATATATTTGTAATACCACTCCTGCAGAAAAATCAGTAAATCTTTCCAACTTACTTACAGTATTAAAGGATTTGGTCATTGAAATCTAAACATGCTAAACACTCAGATGAAGGCCATGAGGAATTTAAGAATACTTCCAGCAATTCGATTAATTCCCCAGGTGACTAATATTAATAAGTTACAAGTTCCAAAGATCTTTATACTTATCAAAGAATTCTAATAGTATTTCAATTACCATTATCCAATACATCAATTCCAAAGTATGTACAAATATTTGAAAAGATAAATCTTGGTATCTTGATTAAAGGTAGGACTTAGACGTTAACAGCTTTTTCTACCTACTAATGACCTAAGTGCCCTTACAAGGTTAATGAATTCTAATATGAACATCATTATGTCTCTCTTTGCTTCTATTTGCTGCACAGAAAAAAAAATCCCATCTATTAAAACTCAGTGTGAGGCAAAGCCATGATGACCTTCAGATAATTTATAGTTGACAATATTTTACAATAGTTGGTCCAAAAGAAATCTGGGTTTGCTGACACAGCAGAGGATTGTAGTCAAATGCAAATAAAAGTTTAGTGAAAAACAGGATTCTGAATCTGAAAAGCAATAGACATCCAAGTGTTAAGATCCCAAGGTCATGTTTATTCAAGTGGTAGCAGTTTAGTCATGGAACCACATGTAGCTTTAACTCAGACAAATTAATTACCATAGACTTCTCCAGTGTATTGCTCAAAGATGCAAATTGGTAGAGAAAGCAATTAAACACAATCAAATGTTCAGAATGATCGTTTTGACCATGTATTAATAATAGAACTCTATATCCCCAAAGCAGTAATTTTTTTCTCATGATTCACATACCCACAGCATCATTGTCCTGCCCATAATAGTAAGAAAGTCACAAGATGAGGACAACTTTAAAAACTTAATATGTTTATTATGGAATTGGTAGATATAATATAGTGCTAAAATTTGACAGTGTGTTGGAGAGCTGCTTGGACTTCTCTGATAAGAGAATGCATGTAAATTTATTTCAAAATATACATTTTTAAAGTTTATAAAACCCAAAACAATAAATCATTCAAACCTAATGAGGCAAAATAGTAATAGTATTAATAATAGTAACAAGCCTTAACCGACTTATTTTAATTTCATTATCAGAAGTAGGCAGAAAGATATTGCTAGCCAAATAATGCTCAGTGAATGCAATGCACACTGAACACACATAAAAAAAGTGATCATAGAGTAAATATGTTCATGAAACGCTTCTTAGGTGGATGTGATAGTTTTTACTATAACCTCAACAATTGGGAGGCTGAGGCAATAATATTGTTCAGCTGTGGACAACCCAAGCTAAATATCAAGGCTTTGCTTAGAAAGAAATTAAACACTAAATTAAAAAAATAAATATTTGTACCTTAATATAATTTTGTTTTTTAAAATTAATTTGTTCTTGGGGCTCAAGGGAAAGCTCAGCAGGTAAGAGCACTGGTCCCTCTTGCAGACAGCCTGAGTTTGATTACAGTACCCATGTGGTGGCTCACAACCATCTATAACTCCAAAGGCAGCATATTAACATACTTCTGGTCTACCCAGAAACTTGACATACACTGGAACATAGACATTAATGCAAGCAGAGTATCCACAAACATTAAATGTAAAAGAAAAGGAAAATAAAAGATATTTTCAATAATAATCTATTTTTTATCTTCAAGACCAAGTTAAGTTTAGATAAATGCATCATTTAGGAGTAAAACAGAAACAGCCACTGAGGTGACGTCTTCTGAGCTGTTTGGAAATTAACCATAACAACAAATACTCTCCAGTCACAGGGCTTTCCAAAGCAGCCCCACGTTTTTTAAATTAAATTATTTACTCACTTTATGTCTCCATCACAGCTTCCCCTCCCTCCTGTCCTCCCAGACGCTCTCTTTCATCTCACCTCCCCCTCATGATTCGCCACTCCACTCCTTCTCCTCGGAAAGGGTAGGCCTTCCATGGATATCAACCAACCTTGGCAAGTTACAGTAAGCCTAAACTCATCTTCTGTTGAGATGAGATAAAGCAGCCCAGTTAGGGGAAAGGTATCCAGAGGCAGGCAATGTTGTCAGAGATAGCCTGCTCTCCAACTATGCGAGTCCCACATAAAAACGCAGCTGCACAACTATTAAAATACCTACATAAGACATATGTCTGCCCCATGTGCATTCTTTGGTTAGCAATTCAGTCTCTATGAGCCCCTATGAGCCCAAGTTAGTTGATTTGGTAGGTTTTCTTGGAATGTCCTTGACCCCTCTAGCTTCTTCAAGCCTTCCTCCCCCTCTTTGGATTCCCCAAATTCCAGCTAATGTTTAGCTGTCATTCTTTGCATCAGTTTCCACCAGTTGCTGTGTGAAACCTCTCTAATGACACTTATGCCTTCACATGCTCGTCTCTGTGTGTATAACAGAATATTTGTAGTGGCGGGGGTGGGCTCCCTCTCCTGGCATGGGTCTTAAGCTGGGGCCAGTCATTAGTCAGTCTTTCCTTTAAAATCTGCTTCATCTTTTACCCCTGAACCTCTTATAGGCAGAACAAATTGTGGCTTTAAGTTTTTGTAGTGAGGTTGATGTCTCAGTCTCTCCATTGGATGTCTTTCATGGTTAAAGAAGATAGACATTTCAGGCTCTCTATCCCCCATTGCTAAAGGTCTTAGCCTGAAATACTGTCATAGATTCCTGTGAATTTCCATTTTTCTAGGTTTCTAGATTGTCCCAGATATTTTCTCTGCTCCCAGTCCAGTTTCTCTCCTAGTGTTCTCTCACTTTATCCACTTTGAACTCATCACACCTGTTCCAATCCCCACCCCATTCCCCACACAATTCCCTAATTCCATACATATGTTTTAAATACTTGGAATGTTTTTCTATAATCACCTTCCAACACTGGACTCTTTAATGAAGAAGTCTTTCATAAGAGATGGCCAAATATAACCCAGTCTCTGCTCGTCACTTTGACTAGTTTTGTTTCTCTGCATTGACTGTTTCCCTTTGCAAATAGAAGAATCTCTCTCTCAACAAGGTTGATAGCAGCCTAAGACTCAGAGTATAAACACCAATAGTTAGAAAGTAACTTCCTAGAATAACCATTCTGCAAAACAATAGTAAATAGGGAGTTCTACTCTGGGTCTAAGACAGCACCAGTCACGGGTTTTTGACCCATTATACACCAAGCAGGAAATTCTGTCCTGTGTTACTGACCTGAAATCAAATGAGAAATCATTAGCTACCCCATAACAGACATGCTGCTCTTAAACTCATTGTCCATCATGGAACTCTCCACTGAAGTAAATGGTTTCCTCGCTCTTTCTTACATACCTATCAATAGAAAATAGTTTAAGGGTTTTCTGAAGACAGTGAAAATTATTTAGGTACAGGATCTTGATGGTGTTTTTATCTCTATGGAAAAAATCTTATTACTTAATCTCCAGGAACATAGATTTTATTGCATTTAGTGTTTCAATTCTTAATCACTTAAAATTGTAAATATATAATTATATATTTATTATGTAGATGCTATTTTGAAATATGTAGATATCATATGATCAATAAAGCAAATTAACTAGTATATCCATAAACTCCACATGTTTGTAGTTCTGCCTTTAAAACACATAATTTACTTTCTGAGCCATTTCAAAGAGTATATTGTTGAGATTCAAAGGATGGATCAGTGATTAATTGCAGTGTCTGCTCTTTCGCAGAACATATTTGATTACTAGCACCCACATGGAAGCTCACTACTCTCTGAAACTCCAGTTCCAGATCATCTGATGCCCTTTTCTGACCTCTATGGGCCACAAGCACACACATAGTACACAGATATGCATGCAGTTGCAATACCTGTAAACATTAAATAAATAAGTAAGCATATTTTAAAATAGAATATGTTTTGGTATATGATCTAATATGTTTTGGCTATTGCATTCTGACTCCTGTAAAGGCATCCTTTTCCCTTCGGACAATGTTCACATGTATTTCTCCTTGTTCTGCTTCTCTTGTTTGATGTTTCCAAAGTTAAATGCTATTGTCTATAGCTTCTTTGGGAACAGTTATATCTTAATCTGGTAATTAATGTGCTTTGCTATTTCTAGAACATTGCCAGCCCAACCTGCGTGAATGGTACAAAACATCTTCTTCTCTATTGCTTTCTTCCAGAAACCAAACTAAATATAGATTCAATTACACTGGTCTGTCCCCAGTGTCTCTTAATTTTTATTTTCTTCCTTAACTTTGACTTTGTACGCACTGAATTAAGATAATAATCCTAATGTATGTCCCAGATGGACTAGTCTCCTTGACTATTGCATAAATAGCCCATTAAATATGCAAGCTATCACAGGATATGATTCATATAAATTTGATATGAATTTCAGTTATACAATTAATAAACCATAGAAATTCATTTTTGATATATGGCTTTCAAAATGTTTCTCAGTTTTCCTTTTTTTAAAACAAACAGTTCACTGTTTTCAAATTTCATATAACCTAGATATTTGGATTCTTGATGTTTTATGTTTTCTTCTACCTTTTCCAATTTGAAGATGATTTTCTCCTGTTTGAAACTTTGATTGTAATAACTGTTAGGCACATTTTAATCTACAAGAAAGCTAAGCATCCTGTACAAAGAATATTTTTTGAAAGAATATTTTTTTCTCTACTCTCTGCCTTATACAACCAATTATTTATTTAAAAATAATAAATTAAATATATGCTAAGAATCTTTTCACATGCTAATGATTCAAGAATAAACACTGTAAATGTTTTCAACTTAAGATCGTCTCACTTTTTAAAAAGTTGTGTAGTTATAAAAAATAGAAAAAATATTTGAGGAAATTCTATGCTTTTTTTATTTTATGTATATGGAAACATTTATTGAGGGGATATTTATATATACATATATATATTTAATGTATAAATATGGCATATCATGTGAACATATTTATATTTCATCGGTATTGTTAGCTGCTTTTAATTTCTTTTAAAAACTTTTACAAAAAAATCACTTATCTAAAACTCTCTGTATACAAAATGATACTCCTTCAATTTAAAATAAACATGGAATACATGGATATACACGGCTATCATTAATACAATTATTTTATTTATTTCAGTGTTTATAGGCAGCACTACAGAAAACATGTAATATTTAACTGAAAACACTTTTGAGACCTAACTAAAAGTATGAAAAATTTATATATATATATCCTTATTTTAAAAAGTCTATCTGCATTTTATTTTTTTAAGAATTATTTTTCTAAAGCATGATTAGCTTCCTCCTCTATCGGCTATCAACTGCAAACAGCTCATTAGCTTGGAAGTAAGATTTCATGAGCTCCCCATTCATGTTGGACAGTTTGCTTATCTGATTTATTCAGATCTTCCATATACATAGCAATTATGAATTAATGAGTGCAACGACCAAGCCAAGTCAAGTTAGTGTATATATTTGAATTTATGTGTGCATATATGTGTGTATACATATGGGTGTATATATAATATATGTGCACACACACACACACACACACACACACACACACATATATATATATATCTTCTGGCTTTGGCTTTGAAATCTTTCTCACAAATTTCCCTGAGCCTTTGGGGACAAAAGTGGCATATATATTTTCCATTTACATTAAAACACTCCATTTGTCTGCATGCTGACTAGTTGTATATATGGCACCAGGACCATGCATAACCAAGAATATTAGATTTATTCAGTGATATATAGATTGATAGATAGACAGACAGACAGACAGATAGTAGATATATGGATAGATAGATAGATAGATAGATAGATAGATAGATCGACAGACAGACAGACAGTGTCATCTTAGTTAGGGTTTTACTGCTGTGAACAGATACCATGACCAATGCAACTTTTGTAAAGGCAACATTTAATTGGGGCTGGCTTACAGGTTCAGAGGTTCAGTCCATTGTCATTAAGACAGAAGCAAGGCAGAATCTAGGTAGGCATGGTGCAGAAGGAGCTGACGGTGCTACATCTTTATCCAAAGGAAGTCAGGAACAGACTGGGCATCCTCAGGCATCCAGGAGGAAGATCTCTAAGCCCAACCCCACAGTGACACACTTCCTTCAACAAGGCCACACCTTCTAATAATGCCACTCCCTGGGATAAGCATATTCAAACCATCACATTCCACTGCCTGGCCCCTATAAAGTTGTTCAAACATAAATCTATGGGGGCCATTCCTAAACATAGCATAATATAAAATACATTTAGTCCAACTTTAAAAGTCCCCAAAATCTATAGCAGTCTCAAGAGTGTTAAAAGGCCAAACTTCAAGATCTCTTCTGAGATTCATCCAATCACTTAACTGTAATCCAAAGCAAGACAGGAAACCAGCTGGGCAAACTCCAAACTCTGCATCTCCATGCCTGATGGCAAAGCAGTCTTCAGAGCTTCAACTCCTTTTTCATTTTTATTGACTGCGACTGCAACAAGGTTCCTTCTCCTGAGCTGGTTCTACACCCTGTTAGAAGCTTTCCTGGCAGGCATCCTGTGGCTCTGGCATCTTTAACATCTTGGGGTCCCAAAGTCAACTTCAACTTCACAGTTTCTTGTTCTAATATCTGCGATCCACACATGATCTTCTGTGCACCTCCAAAGGGCTGGTGTCACTTCTCCAGCTCTGCCCTTGGTAGCACTCTAAGTTCAGGTTGATCCATTCTGCTGCCACTGCATGGTGCTAGAATCTCCAATATGCTGGGGTCTTCCACTGCAACTAGGCTTTTCCAAAGCCTCTCATAGGCTCTCTTTCATGGTACCAAGCCTCAGCTTCTTTACATAACCCCTTTAGTCCTGGACTGTCAACTACAACTGAGGCTGTACTTTCACCATTGACCTTCAATGGCCTCTCACAGTGCCAAGCCTCAGCTGTTCTTCATGATGCCTTCATGCCTTCAAAACCAGTACCACCTGGGTGATTCTTACACATTACCAAGTATAGCTGCAGCATGAAATACAACCTTGCCTATCTTTGGAATATAGCTTCTTTGTGCTCTCAGGAAACACTTTCCAGAAGATATCACCTAAGTGATGCTGGTCTTTTCGTAATCATCACTAATTTCTTAGCTCCAGCTAACCAGCATCAATTGTCCCAATAGTCTCCTTCTTCTCTTGAATATAAAGCCAGAGACACATGGCCAAAGCTGCTGAGTTCTGCTGTTTGCAGGAGCTGGAACACTGGCCCCCTTGTTCTATTACATTATCACTAGCTTCCTTTTTTCGAACTCCTTCACTGCTTAAACTTGGCTGCCCTGGGTCTTGCTCCATAGACTGACTTTGAATTCAGAGATCTGCATGCCTGTCTCCTAAGCATTGGAATTAAAGGTGTGATCCACCAAGCCTGGATTTAAGTTTTTCTTCACCTAGAATTTGCTCTGTTCTAGGCTATCCTTGAACTCAGAGATTTGCTAATCTTTGCCTCCTGGGATTATAGGCTTGTACTACCATGCCTGGACCCAAATTTAGCTTGGTGGAATCTTGTTCCAAGGTCACCACTCCTTATTTCAATTTAATATCCTTGAATTCAGCTCCATTTCACTTCCTTGAGCCCCTTTAATACTCAAACTATATATTTTGTATCTTTTCTTTTTCAGCTTGCTATGTTTGTTCAAAATGCTCTTCATTAAACTTAACCAGAGAACAAAGTCTTTGTTGGGCTTTGTTGAGACTTTCTTTGTTGATGCAATTAATATAAATCTCTTTACCTTAGCCTTAGGCAGTCTCTTCAGACAATGGCAAAAAGCAGCCATGCTTGTCACCAAAACATCACAAAAACAGTCTCTTGGCCACATATTAAAGTTCTCCACTGAAACCTCTTGGGTCAGCAGGCCTACACAGTTCAAATGGCCCTCGGCACCACTGTCTTCTATATTCCTACTAGAGTGGCCCATTAAGCCCCACTTAAAGCATTCCATGGCTTTTCAAATCCAAAGTCCCCAAATACACATTCTTCCAAACAAAAGCATGGTCAGTCCTATCACAGCAATACCCTACTCCTGGTACCAACTTCTGTCTTAGTAAGGGTTTTACTGCTATGAGCAGATAGCATGACCAATGCAACATTTATAAAAGACAACATTTAATTGGGGCTGGCTTACAGGTTCGGAGGTTCAGTCCATTGTCATTAAGACAGAAGCAAGGCAGAATCTAGGCAGACATGGTGCAGGAGGAGCTGAGGGTGCTACATCTTTATCCAAAAGGAAGCCAGGAACAGACTGGGCATCCTCAGGCATCCAGGAGGAAGATCTCTAAGCCCAACCCCACAGTGACACACTTCCTTCAACAAGGCCACACCTTCTAATAATGCCACTCCCTGGGATGAGCACATTCAAACCATCACAGATAGAGAGTAGATACATATAGATGAGAGAATATTGGTCATGGAATGGAAGGAAAGAAAAATGGAAGGCAGGAATTGAGGCATAGACTTGATATAAGCACACATGTATATTGCCCCTAAATTCAGAAAATACTGTGGTATTCCATTGATCACAGTAAGCTGCCAGGTATAAGTGCTGAGAAACAAACTCAGGTGTACTACAAGAGCAACAAGCACCAATGATTACTGATCCATTCTCTTGGTCCTAATTTGTAAATTTCATATTTAATAAATATTCAAAGACAAATGGCTAACATTCATCAAAAAATCTATATATGAAGCACTGAGAAGATGGTTCTGTTAGTGTAGCATTTGCTTTGCAAGCATGAAGAAATAAGTTTGGTCATCATGTACAACTTTTATATTGAGAGTGAAATCATTTCTCAAAATAAGGTGAAGAGTTGTGAAGAAAGGAATGCAATATTGACCTTTGACCTCTATATCCATTCCATTCCATATATCCACAAGCACAGATACATACATGTGTGAACATGAACACACACAAATAAATTACCAAAAAATTGTGTGTGTGTGTGTGTGTGTATATATATATATATATACCTGAAAAAATTCAAGTATGACTTGCATGATTTAAAATATTAGTTCTGTATAATTAAGTTAAAAGATGTCTACATTTTCATATACATACACTGCAATGCATCATAAAATTTTAACAGTTTCACTGTTAATATTGTCTCTCATTTAAATGAATTTCATGTTACGGTTCTTGAAAAGAAACTTTGGTTTTATAAAGAAAAAAACCGCTTTACACATCATTTGCAACACAATAACCCTTCAAGTATTACCCATTCATGAGGATAATTCATCCTTAATACTAACAGTTATCATTGTATGTATTGACTTCCAGGAACTACCTTAGCCATAGAGTAATATGAATTTGTGTTTTGTTCTAAAACATCAAACACATTTCTGAATTCTTTGAAATCATTAACCTCCCACCTCTCAACAGATACACAATTTGCACAAAAATCACAATTTAATGCCAATTTATATGCATTCTAAGTAATGCAGAGAGTGAATCAATGATCCCAGGTAGTTGTCTCCCTTGATTAAACTCACCTTCAAGTTGCTCTCTCACTCAAACTATGTGATAAACATACACAGGTAAAGAATTTAGTTACAATTATAATTATAGTTATTGCCTAGGTAATGCTTGGCTTCCTTCATGGAAACAACTCATCTGAGAAATAATAACTGGAAATGAGTTGAAATGTGCCATTCACTAAGAAAACTGAGGTTTAAATTTTAGTTCTCAATGAGAACCACCAATAGAATCTATTCTAAAAGAGATTATTAATACCTGGTGTCTGAAAATATTTATCTAACAGGAGAGAGTGAAGATCTCCTAATGGAGGTACTGAATAGAACTCATTGCAAGATGTGGTAATTTGAATGGAGTGTCCTCCATAGTCTCAGATATTTGATGCTTGGATCCTCTGTTTACAGAGTTGTGACCTGGTGGGAAGAAGTATATCATTGGAGGTGAGTTTCATGATTTCAAAAACTCATGCCTTTCTCATTTTGCTTTCTCTGCCCGCTGATCAAATTTCCAGATGTGCATGCCAAATAGCTCTCAGTTGTCTTGTCTGCTTGTTGCCATGCTTCCATGTTGCTACTTTCTTTCCAACCCAATTACCCAGTAAAAGAAATCTCAACTCAATCAGTAACAATACTAGCTATAAGCCTAGATTGGGCAGATCTCCCACTACACTACTCTATTCCCATCTATATTATCCCATATAACTTGTGGTCTCTCCAGGCCATGAGCTTCTCTCGAGCCTCTCAGTTGATCTCCTGTAATGTCTCCCCTTCCCATCAATCCTCTGGAGCTCCTCCCTTTTTTATTTGAAAAGTTAAGGTGGGGAGAAGGTTAACAAGGCAACTCCTCATCTGTAGCCCCACCTATGAGTGAAATTAGTATCAAAATACAAGCCCAGGGCTTTCCACAACATTTCCCCCTTTCTGTCCAATTAAAAGACTCTTTTATCTCAGACATCAATTGAGTGCAATTATTACCATTTTGTAATTTATAATGTACAGGATAGATCTAACATCCAGTCCATCAATTTTTATCAATTAAATAGTACCCCTGTCATTTATCCGAACTTAAAATACTTATAATTCTATACTTGACTCATGTCCCAGCTTTAGATTGGAACCCATCTGAAAACCACCCTCTCAAATATGTATCATCTTTCTAAATGCTAAACAGCTTGGACTGGCTATGAGTCTTCAACCTGGTCAGAAATCCAAGAATGACTAATATTATCTGAAAGTATGAGAAGCACAAAATATAGTTTCTAAAACTTAGCCAATTTATAGAGACTGCTGATCACCTGGACAGGCCCTATATTACAAAACGTCAGAGCATTAGTTTTCTGCCTTTTGGCCCAGGATCATCTGACAGACCATGGTAATGCAGAATTTTGAAGGGCGAATTACTCTGTCTTGGCAGAGATTACCAGTCAACTATTCTGCATAGTATGTCCTTTTTTTGGACAGTATTTGTCTGTAGATGAAATGCAACAATTCTTGCCTGGTGACTGTCTTGCCACAACTGAAACAGCTTCATTGATGCTCAATTTCTTCTTTGAATTCAAGAAAGGGGTGCTGTCAGGAGCAGACAGGTCTCCAGTCATGATCGTTAATAAAGAAATGTCGATAAACATCATATTCTGTGGACTTCTGACGCCTTTGAAGACCATCTATCTACCTAAAGCATTTCTGAACTATTAAGCCTTGACTACTCTCGGCCATTTCTAATCAAAATAACACAGGAACACCCTTTTAACTAACTCACAACCACAAGTTTGCTATCTGGCCCTTAACTTGTATTACTTAATCATCTAAAACCAGTTTATAATAACAGTTATAAAAGGAATGGATCTAAGCCTTGTATTCTTTCTATTATTATTATTACTATTTTTATTTTCTATATTCTTTATTTACATTCCAAATAATTTCCCCTTTCCCAGTTCCTCCCTCCCCGAAAGTCCCATAAGCCCTCTTCCCTCCCCCTGCTCCCCATTTGCCTAAGAATTTCATGAATTCATTGTTTTTAATTGCTGAGTAGTATTCCATTGTGTAAATATACATGGAGAATATCTCTGATAAAATTGAAGAAATATATAGAAAAACACATTAAGATTGACAACTTCATGGAAAAATTATACAGATAAAGTGGTAGGCATAAAATATTCCTAAGTTGATTGAAAGTGGAAATATAAACATTTTCTGATAAAATTGAAAATCTACAAGGAAAATATTTCTGATAAAACTCAAGAAATATATAGAAAACCATGTTAAAACTGACTTTCATGAAAAATTATACAGATAAGATGGTAGGCATAAAAATATTCCTAAACTGATTAGAGTAGAAGTAAAAACATTTTCTGATAAAATTGAAGATTTACATGGAAAATATCTCTGATAAAATTGAAATTTATACAGATAAATTGGTAGGAATAAAAATATTCCTAAGTTGATTGAAAGTGAAATTATAAACATTTTCTGATAAAATTAAAGATTTACATGGAAAATATCTCTAATAAAAATGAAGAAATATATAAAAACACGTTAAGATTGAGTATTTCATGGAAAAATTATACAGATAAAATGGTAGGCATGAAAATATTCCTAAGTTTTTTGAAAGTGGAATTATAAACACTTTCTGATAAAACTGAAGATCTACAAGGAAAATATTCCTGAAAAATTTAAAGAAATATATAGAAAAACATGTTAAAACATGTTTAAAACATGTTAAAAACTGTTTTTACAGTTTATATGGAAAATTATACAGATAAAATGGAAGGTATAAAAATGTTCCTAAGTTGATTGAAAGTAAAATTATAGACATTATCTGAAAAAACAAGATCCACATAGAAAATACTTCTGACAAAATTGAAGAAAAATACAGAGAAACATTAAAATTGAAGATTATCATGAACAATTATACCGACAAAATGCTAGGCACAAAAACATTCCTAAATTGATTGAAAGTGGAACTACAAACACCCCCCTCCCTGACGAAACCAAAGATCTACATGAAAAACACCTCTGACAAAATGGAAAAAATACACAGAAAAAAATGTTAAAATTAAAGATCATCATAGAAAATAATACAGCCGAAATGGTAGACACAAAAAGCATTACTAAATTGAAAGAGGAGTCACAAACATTTTATGATAAAATCGAAGATCCACATGAAAAACATCTCTGCTAGACTATGTTTTTTGTTGGGGAATTGAGTCTATTGATGTTATGAGATATTAAGGAATAGTGATTGTTGCTTCCTGTTATTTTTGATGTTCTTTTTATGTTTGTGTGGTTACTTTCTTTTGTGTTTGTTGGAAAAAGATTACTTTCTTGCTTTTTCTAGGGTGTAGTTTCCCTCCATCTATTATCCTTTGTAGGGCTGGATTTGTGGAAAGATATTGTGTAAATTTGGTTTTATCATGGAATATCTTGGTTTCTCCATCTATGGTAATTGAAAGTTTTGCTGGGTATAGTAGTCTGGACTGGCATTTGTGTTCTCTTAGTGTCTGTATGAGATCTGCCCAGGATCTTCTGGCTTTCATCGTCTCAGGTGAAAAGTCTGGTGTAATTCTGATAGGCCTGCCTTTATAGGTTACTTGACCTTTTTCTCTTACTGCTTTTAATATTCTTTCTTTGTTTACTGCATTTGGTGTTTTGATTATTATGTGCCGGGAGGACTTTCTGGTCTGGTCAAGTCTGTTTGGAGTCTATAGGCTCCACAGTCCGAAGCGAAATTGCTGCTGGTAGATCACTCTCTCCTGGCGGGCTAAGCACTGGAAGGCTTCAGAGCTGCCTGGTTCCCTGCTGCAGATGGCGGCTGGAAGGGAAGACTCCTGTCTCAGCTGCTCCACTGATCATATGCTCTGTGCGCCCCTAGCTGTACCCCTCAAGAGAGAAGGTGGAGAGCTCACCTCCACACTCATAAGTGAAATTGGTGCTGGGAGATCATTCTCTTTTGGTGGGTCCAGCACAGAAGGCTATGGAGCTGCCTGGTTCCTTGCTGCAAATGGCCTAAGCCTTGTATTCTTAAATGTGTTATATAGGCACAATGCCTATTTGGGAGTAACAATATTAATACCAGTTTTATATCAATAAAAAATTTATACCAATGAAAACCTTAAATTTACATTAAATAAATTCTGACCCAATATAAGAGATTGTAACTTCGTATCAATTATAAAGACTTCTACCAATGTAAGATCTGGCTATGTAATGTTTTGCTTAAAAGTACTTTTGCTAACTTATCCCTATTTGTCTATTTCTATAATTTCTAGGGTATTACTATATCCCCCTTTTTCTTTTCCAGTCCCTTCCCCTTTACCTAAGAAAGAAGGATAGAAAAGAGGAAAGGAAAGGTAGAACTCCTTGAGTTTAATTTCTTTAGTTCCCTCCCTGTACAAAGCTACATTTGTAAAGTATTCCTAAAATGACAACATATCAATAATTCCTACATTAATCCGAATCATCTACCCCAACATAAGAAACTGGGATGATGATTGTCTTCTGTCTGCTTCCAGCTGAATTGGGGCAAAGAATTCCCATCTGGGGGCCCGAAGGGAAATAGGAAATTTGCCTTGTCAAAGGAGAGCTAGCAGGCATTGTTTGCTTTCCAGTCACTATATGCTGAGAAAGTTCATTGGTCAGCTGACACCTTGACCATGACATTCTGAAAGGCTGGATAGGCAAGTAAAATTCTGGAAGCAAGTCTTTAAAAAGAGTCAGTTTTGATGTAGTTGAAGTAGATGATCAAGCTAACCTGAGGAAAGACAGTCGGCTTTATTGATCTTCATTGACCAATCTGTGTACCCTGCATGCTCCATGTGAATGTCTTTACTAGCTTACTTGTTGCTTTTAAGTTTTGTATACTACAGGATGAAAGAAGAGAAAGACAGCCCTGAAAAGATTCACACACCGGGATGCTGAGACTCCAGGACCTTCCATTCCATCTTCGCGCTTGACTGCTTTCTGCCATGCTTCCACGCTGTAAGGAGGGTGGTCTCATATGTCTCTGGAATCATAAATCCAAAAGAAATTTTTGTTCTGTAAGTTGCGTTTTCATAGTGCTTTATCACAACAATAAAAATGTAACTAATGAAAGATGAACTGAATGATAGATGAGTAGCATCAATTAAACAGGAGAAAGAAATTCGTGGATTCTATTGCAAGATAGCTTGGCAGTCAGGAACAAAATTATACCAAACATTTCAAAATAGCTAGGAGGCAATATTTTTAATGTTCTCATTATAAACAATTGATAAGTATATAAAAAGATACACATGAAAAAACACCCACTTATCATCGCTATATCATAATGTCATCTATAACTGTTCAAAAAAGTTCACTGATCCTTTCTCTACCCCTCCACTGGGGACCCCATGCTCAGTCCAATAGTTGGCTGAGAGCACCCACCTCTGTATTTGTCAGGCACTGGCAGAGTCTCTCGGAAGACAGCTATATCAGGCTCCTGTCAACAAACATTTGTTGGCATCCACAATAGTGTCTTAGTTTGGTAACTGTATATAAAATGGGTCCCTAGTTAGGGCAGTATCTGAAAGGACACAAAGAGCTGAAGGGGTTTTCAACTCCATAGGAGGAACAACAATATGAACAAACCAGTACCCCCCAGAACTCCCAGGGACTAAATCACCAACAAAAGAGTACACATGGAGGGACCCATGGCTCCAGCCACATATGTAGCAGAGAATGGCCTTGTCTGACATCATTGAGAGGAGAGGCCCTTGGTCCTGTGAAAGTTCAGTGCCCTAGTGTAGGTGAATGCCAGGACAGGGAAGCAGGAGTGGGTAGACTGGTGAGCAAGGAGAGAGGGATGTGATAGGGGGTTTTCAGAGAGGATATAAGGAAAAGGAATAACACTTGAAATGTAAATAAAGGAAACATCTAATAAATAAATATATAAAATAAATAAATAAATAAATAAATAAATAAATAAATGTAAATGTTCATTGATTATTAAAAGAGAGCTGAATTTTACTTATGGTATCGATCATTCAGTAGGTTTATTAAAGAGCCTGAGAAACTGTATTTTGATAATGTTCCCAAGTAAAGCAATAATACTTTTTTGAGCATCAGATCAAGACCTATTAACCAAATCAGTTAAGCACATCTTACATTTTGCATAAGTCCAGGTAATTACAAAGTAGTTACATATTTTCTCCCCTTGAAAGCCATGATGTTCAGTGTAGTCAATCCCCTGAGCAGAGGTGGCTAAGGGTAGGCTGCTGTGCTCTCTGCCAGCGCGGATACCTCTGCAGGGCTGATGACCCACAGCAGAGCTGGTGCGCAGATGACTACAGAACTGCCCAGCTCTTGGGTGCAGGGAGCACACCAGCTGGTTGTGACCCAAGCGATGTTATGCTCGGTTATCCCTGCACCTGGAGGTCCCAACTGCTCTATTGCCAGATCAAAGGTGGCAGAGTACACTGTAATCCCTCTCCGCAGAGACCACTCTGCAGGGCAGATGTCCCACAGTAGAGCTGGCTCCCAGACAACCACAGAGCTTTCCTGTTCGTGGGTGCAGATGGAAGCCCAATAGGCTGTGTCCCAAACGATATTATATTTGGGAGTCTCTGCATACCTGGAGACTCAGTGTAGTCAATCGCCAGAGCAGAAGTGGCTAAGGGGAGGCCACTGCGCTCTCTCCTGGCACAGAAACCAACCAGTAGAAAAAAGTCTTTTCAACAAATGGTGCTGGAAACTGGAGGTCAGCATGCAGAAGAATGCAAATCGATCCATTCTTATCTCCTTGTACTAAGCTCAATTCCAAGTGGATCAAGGACCTCCACATAAAACCAGACACACTGAAACTAACAAAAAAGAAACTAGGAAAGAGCCTTGAACATATGGGCACAGGGGAAAAATTTCATGAACAAAACACCAATAGCTTATGCTTTAAGATCAAGAATTGACAAATGGGACCTCATAAAATTGCAAAATTTCTGTAAGGCAAAGGACACTGTCAAAAGGACAAAGTGGCAGCCAACAAACTGAGGAAAGATCTTTACCAACCCTACATCTGACAGAGGGCTAATATCCAATATATACAAAGAACTCAAGAAGTTAGACTCCAGAGAGCCAAATAACCCTATTAAAAAATGGGGTACAGAGCTAAACAAAGAGTTCTCACCTGAAGAATATCTAATGGCTGAGAAGCACCTAAAGAAAAGCTCAACATCCTTAGTCATTAGGGAAATCCAAATCAAAACAACTCTGAGATTCCACCTCATACCAGTCAGAATAGCTAAGATCAAAAACACAGGAGACGAGAGGGGGTTGAATGGAGAAAAGAGAGAGGGAAGGGGGCTTATGGGACTTTCGGGGAGGGAGGAAATGGGAAAGGGGAAGTGATTTGGAATGTAAATTAAAAAAATAAAATAAAAAAAAAAAACACAGGAGACAGCAGCTGTTAGCGAGGATGTGGAGAAAGAGGAACACTCCTCCACTGCTGGTGGGATTGCAAGCTGCTACAACCACTCTGGAAAGCAGTCTGGCGGTTCCTCAGAAAACTGGGCATGACACTCCCAGAGGATCCTGTTATACCACTCCTGGGCATATACCCAGAGGCTTCCCAGCATGCAATAAGGACCCATGCTCCACTATGTTCATAGCAGCCGTATTTATAATAGCCAGAAGCTGGAAAGAACCCAGATGTCCCTCAACGGAGGAATGGATTCAGAAGATGTGGTATATTTACACAATGGAATACTACTCTGCAATTAAAAACAATGAATTTTCGAAATTCTTAGGCAAATGGTCAGAACTGGAAAATATCATCCTTAGTGAGGTAACCCAATCACAAAAGAACACACATGGTATGCAGTCACTGATAAGGGGATATTAACCCAGAAACTTGGAATACCCAAGACACAATTCACGTATCAATTGATTTCCAAGAAGATGGAAGGAGAGACCCATGATCCTGGAAAGACTGGATGTAGGGGAATGCCAGGTCAGAGAAGCGAGAGGGAGTTGAATGGGGAACAGGGGGAGAGAAGAGGGCTTATGGGACTTTCGGGGGAGGGAGGAACCAGGAAAGGGGAAATCATTGGGAATGTAAATCAAAAAAAAATATAGGAAAAAAAAAGAAAGAAAGCCATGATGCTGTTTTCTGTGCTACTGCTGAAACCATGTTGTTGTCCCTAGGCCATGCTGCCCCAAGTTGAATTGAGTGGCCTGTACTGCCATCTGAGGCCAGTTGGAGTTTGTGGTTCTGCTGTGGCTGGAGTTCTTGCTGATGTTCATGAGCAATGTTATCACCAAAAGCCAGGTGAGTGTCTAAGTTCTGTGCTACAGTCTGAAGCCATGTCACTGTCCTTGTTCCAGGCTGCTACCAAAGGTGATGTGGATGTTTGTAATCTGGGTTGCTTCCTCAGCTAATGTTAATGTTCTTGCCCTGTGCTTCTGTCAAAGATTACAATGGTGTACTTGCCCCATGCTGCAGAAGAGAACTATGTTGATGTCTGTGGTAAATAATGCCACTGGAGCCCATTCTGAGGTCTGTTGCATGTGTTAATGTCAGAGGCCATGACAGAAGGGACCAGTGCAGTCACCAGAAACAATCTCGAAGCCCACAATCAGTGCTTCCACTGACTAAAGATCGAGGAAACTACTTTTGAAGTCATATCAATGACTGCAGACTCACAGTTAAGGAAAAGTAACATAGAAGGCTTCTGTGACAACCCCTAACCTCTAACCCCCACACTCCAAAACAGCTAAGGACTCAGTTTTCTTTAAAGGACTTGCCACTGGAAATTTTACCATACTCCAGTGTATGTATGAACAAAAATTAGAACTACTTCTCCTTCTATTTCTTCTTCTTCTTCTTCTTCTTCTTCTTCTTCTTCTTCTTCTTCTTCTTCTTCTTCTTCTTCTTCTTCTTCTTCCTCTCCTCCTTCTCCTCTTCCTTCTCCTCCTATTTCTTCTCTTCCTCTTTCTCGTCCTCCTCTTCTTCCCCCCACTTCCTCCTCCTCCTTCATTTTAGGGATGAGAAGATCACAGGAGACAGTGGGTAAACCTAGGAAAACTGGGAAATTTGTACAACTGGGGAGCATGATGCGAAACTCCAAAGTAATCTATAAAATATTATGTTGGTTAAAAAGAAATAACTGGTTTACATATATTCATTGATTCTTATTCTATGTTTGGGTGCTATACATTAAGTGACCAATTCAATTTTTTGTAAAATAGTAAGTTAGATTTAAATTTTTCCTATACTTCTTTAATCATGTATGTGAAATAAGATGTATCTGAAATACTTGCCTAAAGTTAAAGCTTATCATTTAAATAGAATATTTATTAATATAAATTCAAATTCTCAAAAATTCTAAGGGACAGGTGTTTTAAGACTCCTTTTTCAAATATTTAACATCTTACCTACTTGTTAAAAAGATGCAATTAGAGAGCCTAAAAGAGAAATGTGCAACATTTTTGGAGTACTAGTAAGGAAATCTGATAAGTCAGGCATGTCAAGCAATCTTATAAAGAAAGTGAAGAGAAGGTATTGGAGTTCATGTTGGGGGGGGAACTTGCCGCTCTGCTTTCATTATTTACCCTATAGCACCAGTGATATTATTTCAGTTGGACTACTGAATATTCCAAGGACAGAACATAAGCCATTTAAATAGTGTCCTCTCAATATGGTCCACAATTCAATCCATAATTAAACTTTATTGTGCTCTAAATCTGCTCATTCTCCATTGATGACTACATTTTCCATTGATTAGTTATGGAGCTAGGTGTGCATGGTTTAATACTCTCATGTTGAGAGGCAAGGGTGAGCCTAGCCTGGAATCAGCCATACAGTCATGACGATGAACAACTGTGACTCTAGAGAGGACTCTGTCATTAAGCTGTGGTGTGTTGATAAGATTTGTAGTAGAAATGTGTGTTCAGCTTGAATATTTTAGGTTTAGATGGATTTATCATAATGTAACCTGAAGAGACCATATCCAGTGGCAAGGCACAGCCCCTAGTTGAGAGATGGAGTCAACCACCCTTCTCAAAAATTTTAATCCAGAATTACTCCAGTCTAAAGGAAATACAGGGGACAAGTGGTAGAGCAGAGACTAAAGGAAAGGCCATCCAGAGACTGACCCACCTAGGAATTCATTCCATATGCAGCCACCAAATCCAGTCACTATTGCTGATGCCAAGAACTCCTTGCTGTCAGGAGCCTGATATGGATAGCTCCTGAGAGGCTCAGTCAGTGTCTTACCAATACAGATTCAGATGCTAGCAGCAAGTCATCAGAGTGATCACAGAGACCCAAATGGAAGAGTTAGATGAAGGACTGAAGAAGCTAAAAGGGTTTGCAACCCCATAGGAAGAACAACAATATCAGTTAATCAGACACCCCAGAGCTCCCATGGACTAAGCCATCAACCAAATAACACGAATGGAGGGAATCATGACTCCAGGTGCATATATAGCAGAGGATGGCCTTATATGGCATTGGTGAGAGGGGAGGCCCTTGGTCCTATGAAGGCTTGATGCCCCAGCATAGGGGAATGTCAGGTCAGTGAGGCAGAAGTGGATGGGTGGGTGAGGGAGCATCCTCATAGAAGCTGGGGGAGGAGGATGGAATGGGGGTTTGCAGAGGGGAAACCAGGAATGGGGATAACATTTGAAATGTAAATAAAAAAAATAACCAATAAAATCTTTAAAAAAATGAATGTAACCCCATGTTAATCAAGATTTATTTATTATATTGCATTTCTTCATTTGGCTGCTATAACCTAAATATTATAATTTGTGTAACTAAACAGCCAAGGTGTAGCATTTAGCATTGTAGAGGCTAGGGAGCCAAAGGTCAAACTATTTAAAACTCTAGCAACTGATGGAGGCCTTACAATGCAATGGCTGTCGTCTCTGATATCTTCCTCACACGGTATAGGTGTGAACAAAAGTGATCAACTTCCTCTATCTAGACCAGAATTTGCACTAATGTATTTCCATTCTCATAATTTCTGTATCTCCTAAATGGCCTACCTCAATTTTATATTTAACACTCATGTATATAATTCTTACAATTTGATTTTTGGTGGCTAAAACTATTAGTAATTAAATAGACTCTCTTCTGTCTCCTATTCCTGTATGAGTAAGATATAAATTATTATTTTTCTTGAGTTCTTTGATTCTTACCCACACAGAGAAAGTATCAGTGCTTCTGAAGTCAATTCAGTCCCATTTTAATCCTCAAAAATGTTTGCTTTACACTTTTCCTCATGGAATACTAAAGCTTCATTTGTGTTCCTTTCTCTCAATCTGCTGTTGTTTAATAATGATAATAGGCAAGATAGAGTTATATAACACAATTTTGAGATAATTTTCTATGTGATTTCCTTACAGTGATGATAAATTTGGTTTTTCATGTCTTTGTAATATTTATTTACAATAATCTCTTCTAAGTATGAGAATGAAATGATACTTAAGACAAACTTCTTTCTCACCAATAATTTACATATTAGTTACATTGCATAAGAAAACTGTATAAGTTTAACCAGAGTAGGAGAAGTTCATGAGATATAACAATAATGTTAACAGTGATAATAATGAGATAGTTATTGAAGACACTTAAAAATGGGGATCCATCCTATATACAGTCATCAAACCCTGACTCATTGTGGATGCTGCAAAGTGTTGCTGACAAGAGCCTGATATAGCTGTCTCCTGAAAGGCTCTGCCAGAGCCTGACAAATACAGAGGTGGAAGCTCACAGTCAACCATTGGTCTGAGCACAGGGTCTCTGATGGAGGAGTTGGAGAAGGGACTGAAGGAGCTGAGAGGGGTTGCAGCCCCATAGAGGGAGCAACAGTGTCAACTGGCCAGACCCCTGGAGCTCCCGGGGTCTTGACCACCAATGAAAGAGTACACATGGCTCCAGCCACTTATTTGGCAGAAGATGATCTTGTTGGACATCAGTGGGAGGAACGGTCCTTGGGCCTGAGGTGGTTCAATGGCCCAGTGTATGGGAATGCCAGGGCAGGAAGACAGAAGTGGGTAGGTGGGGGAGTACCTTCATAGAGGCAGGGGAGGGGGTTCCAGAGGGGAAACCTGGAAAATGGATGACATTTGAAATGCAAATAAATAAATTATCCAATAAAAGAAAAAAATGATTTACTTAGTTCATATGCATTCAAAGATAGAAATATAAGAAAATGATGACAGAGATACCTGAATCAACTAGAAACTTTTGACAGAACACTGCCTTGAATGTTCCAATGAAGCTGAATGTGTAGCAATCGTTTCTTTAAACAAGTAACATGAAAGCAAAGGTATTGGTGTTTGTTTTCTTTTAGAGAAATAACAAATTCGAAGCAAAATATAGAGATGAAAAGTTTTCAAGATAGTCACCGTATTGTGCCATGGAGTTGAGGAATGGAAAGTATGGGTGAATAAGACTGACCAAGAGATCTGGACAGACAATAGATAGCTGTCTGTGCAAAGGCTGAATTCACTGTAAATAGTGATAGTAACTGACTGGATAGAAAAAACGACTTAAACAATACGTACAATGTTATCAAACACCTAAAATCATGGGGTTATTGTACATCTAAATTGTATCAATAAACTTTAAAGACAATCTGTAAATTGAGGTACAAATAAAAATACAGTTACACACTAAAATACTACGATGACATACTATGATTCATAATACTATGAATCAAAGAAATACTATGAATCAAAGAAAATGTTCTATCCTGAATATAGCAACAATCATATATGATTGGAATTCATGTAAGTCAAAGCATAATTCAACATTTAATGATAACATCATTGAAAATTTTAGAGAGAAAATGCTGTAAAAACTTGTGAAATTTTAAAATTTTGTTATAAAATCTGAGCCTCAGATTCGAGCATGGGATTCATTTGACTCCCCTTGTTTTATTTTTATGAGTACCAACAACACAGTGTACAATTCTATTTAAGGAAATAATAGGATGTTTTAATTTTTGTAGTTACAAGATATTTTATTAGTTACAAAATACAGAAAGTCATTAATCAAGGAATTTACTAAATATGTACTGGTGATCCCAGGTAGGCAGATCACAGTGAAACGGAATACATTTTGGAGGTTTTATATGCTGCCTGAGAATATTTGTAGCATATGGATCCCTGGAAGCTAGTGTCTGATAAGAATAATTGTTTTTGTTTGTAAAGATTCATTTTAAGATGTATTTGTTTATTTTTATGTGCATGAGTATTTGTCTACATATATATTTGTATTATGTACTTATGTGTAGTACCTGCATGACTGGTGCTCATGGAGGCCACAAGAGTGGCCAGAAGCTGAAATTACACATGGTTATGAAACACATGTGTATGACAGGAACTAAACCAGTTTCCTCGGCAGTGAGTGAGACAAGGTTTAAGTGTATAGCCTGGAACTCACTGTAGACTAGGCTGTATGTGCTCTTAATCGCTGATACATCTCCTCTAGCCCCACATGAATGCATTTCAACTCTTATACCTTATAGACAAAGGACTGGACATGAAAGTCTGTATTTATTCAATGTACTTCTTCATAAAAGAAAAAAAAACTCAATGTCAATTTTTCATTGCATGACAATGAAGTTATTATGTAAAGCTTGAGATAACTTGAGTTTAGATTCTTTCCAAATCAGGCAATTAAAGTATACAAAGGCTTGTCATTATTATTCACTCATCCTAATTACAAAAATAAGTAGGTATATGTCTTTGGAAATCCTACTATATATCAAGAGTGGATCCCAAAGAAAATATGTTTTCTGAAATCAAACTTGAAATATACATAATAAGAAATGATTTAATCATATAGTCTCTATAATCTCAGGATCTTTAGAAAATTCAGACTAGGTGGGAAACAGACATCAGTTCCACCTGGCAACCAGAGACACAGGTGCCCTAACAAAAGAGCATCTGGATGCTAAAACTTCCAGGTAATTTGAATACTTGTTCCTCCTTTCCCCGGCTCCTATCAGTCTGGCACAAGCCATCACTTATTTTAAAGACCAAAGAAAATAAAACAACAGGATGAGAAAATTATTAGAGAGTGTACTCAGAAAATCATGGGTGAATTAAATGACTTAACCTTAGCCTATTGTTCAATTTCCTTGGCTTACTTCCTAAACTTTGCCTTGTATCAGCCAATACAATGAAACATAGTATGTCATGAACTATGATTTCATTGGTTTATTCTTGGAACCTAAGTTAGAGGATGGTGCTTAATTTAATTTTTGAGAAAGGCATTACTACCAAAAGCACTTAGAATTAAGGAGCAGCGGTATTGGAGGTCCACATTTATTTTGACAGATTTATAGCTTCCCTTGAGAGATTAAGTCATGCCTTGGCATGGGAAAATCGTGAGGTTTTGAGTTCTTCTTTCTCTTTGCCCCGTGGAGGTAGTTTGCTTTCAGTGTATCAAAAGATGATGTCTGTCATTCTACACACTTTGGATTCTAGTCACCGAAGTCAACTTTGAAATGTATAGAATTAAAGAAAGTAGATTGTGAAAACACATAATGAAAATATAAAGACTTTGGTCAATTTTGACCAAAATGGCCTTGAATGATACATAAATTACACGTGTTTAAAAAGCCATCAACTTTTTAGTACTGGTCCTTTAATTGATAACTGTCTCTTTCCTCCCTCCCCCCATTTTTCAAATTAATTATTCCATTCCTTTATATCTCAAATGATATCCTACTTTCTGATTTCCCCTTCACACACCCCACATCCCACATGCTACCTTTGCCCCATACTATTTGCCTCCCCCAACCACTGACTCTCTCCCACTCCACTGCTCCTGCATCCTCCTACACTGGGGCATCAAACCTCCACAGGACCAAGGCATTTTGTGGGATGGCTGTCTAACATATTTGCTTCTGATACTCTCAAGGCTTCGTGGTTTCTCCAATCTGTAATTGGGTGACAAACTACTTGTCTCTTTGGTATTAGTAGAATAATCATAAAACAAAACAATAGGCCACTAGTTTTACAAAGCTCAATCAACAGGAAGAATGCCTAAGCTTTTTTAAAAAATCATGTTTTGAATAAGACAAAATTAAGATTTAGTTTGTGATTTTTAAGAAACTGGCTTAGTACTCTATGCTCAGACTATTTGTTTCTAAAGTATTTTTATAAAATTAAACAGTGGTAAACATTAAATATTCATATATGAAGCATTATGAATAACTCAAACGAGATCTACCTCATAAGTCATGAATAAATATATATGTTCATAAAGGTAACTATATGCCAACATATAAATTTATTCCTATGGCTACACGTATATTAAAATAGGTTTTGGCTAGAAATTGTATTGCTATATGATATTACTCTATGAAATAGCTGGTTTTGTAAAAAGACACATACAATTTCTGAGTACAGTATTTTGGCTACTATACATATATGCTGGAAAATCATTTCGCATATTTGATTCTAGGCTCACATATTTCATTAATGTAAGTCTAATCCTGTAGCTTTTTGCACCCATACAATTGCATTCTTCTGTACTATTTATTTGCAAGTCCTTTGGTCAATACAAAATTTAGAAATGTCCACAAAACCACACTTAATTTATCGCATCATGGTTTGTTGAGTATTGATTTAATTACACTGCCTCAGTTACTAATGTAGCTCATGATACAGCTGCTAGATTAAGAGAATTTCTCTCATTCTCTCAGTCTAGTTGACTTGGGGACTGTGCACATCTAAGTGACTGACAACTTACTATAAAGGAATTCTGTAAATATTCAGGTCCAGAGGCTCACCATTCTTGTTAATTACTTGTAGTTCTTTGCACCTAATTTAATTATCTCCTTTCATCAATGGACAATTTCACAAAGAAGTAACTATTGATGCAGATATCCATATGAGTTTAATTTTACTCGGTAATCTTAACAAATTTTCTTAGAAGACAGATAAACCACACCTTAAAATCACAGGAGGTAAATAATAATAACCATATAAATTACTTTAGGAAAAATTTAATTAAGTATGTCCTTATACTACATTATTGTTATGTCTGTCTATTTGTAATTTCCAAGACTGGATGCAGAAGAATCTTTTCTCACAGTCACAAAAGTATAAATCAAAAAGAATATATCACAAACATTTGAGAATATTAAATATGCCTTAAGACTGTTTTTGAAATTAAGACCTTGCTACAATATTTGTATATTTTTTCTGGAATAATCCATGCATTGAGTCTCATGTGTCTAGGCAGTAGAATCCAAAATGGACTACAAAAGAAAATGGTAAATATCTCAAAACTGATATTTACATCATTATGGTGAAAAGTACACAAGGATGCCTATTACCACACCATACTAGTAGAATGTCATTCTCTAAGTTTACTATACGATATGCAGCCTGTTTTAGGTAAATATATAGGGAACACATCTTAACTATTTTTAAAATTTGAACTGTTTAGATTTATATTTGAGCTTGTTAACTATCCAGATTGGTGTATTTATGACACACCTAATTATTGCAGCAAATTATGCAAAGTTTTCTAAACAGTCACTGAATTCACATTTTCTTCCAATCCTTGACATGGACGTACTTTGCATGCAGTTTTAGAACTGTTGTAGTAAATTTTATGCCATGGCAACTAATATGGCAGACAGTAAGTACATGGACAAGAGAAAACTTAAGCAAAGAGCTGTCTATTTATCATTGTGGGGAGGCACGGCTGCAGAGCAAAAGTGTGAAGCAGACATTACTGTGATGGAAGTCTCTGGGGGAGACTTCACATAGTGTTAGAGTAGTATGAAGAGAGAATGGGAGTGGTAGGTTGTAAAAATCTGACCTTAATGACATACTTTTCCCAGTCCGGACTCATCTCTTAAAGACATCACATATTTCAAAATAACACCACAAACTAGACAAAGCCATTGAAATTCAAGCCTATGAAAGACATTACATCCCAAACCATCATACTAACCTTAATTTCTTAGAGGACACCAACCAAAGAAAACATAGTCTAGCTTCACTCTGAAATAATTTGGAGCCTTCTGTTTGGAGACTGGACTTGAGTGTTATGAATAAAATCTAACCTGTCAAAATTTCATACAATAAATTTTGATAGGAAATCATATTTGCACCTTGGAGAATAAAAGTAAATCCTCATGTGAATATATAAAATGGTAGTATCAGCAGGTAGAATCCAGAGTCCTTCTCATTTTCCTGGCCTTGTTATTACTGAGTTCTCCTAAAGTATTAAATGGAGCTTCAATATTTCAGACAGAGCTACAAATTCCAACTGGTAGAATTATTGCCATTTGGTCTAAGGATTTGTGATTATTTCTTGCAAATCAGATTGTAAGATGATGATGAAACTGTCTAAAATTAATGTGTAAGTCCAGATTCTAAAAAGGAAAGATAAAGTTTTGCATGTTTGTAAGAATTTACATTTTATGCATTTGAAAGCACAAGAGAATTTTTAATAGAGTTTAGGTTATCTATAGACTTTCATTATCACTGAATGCTTGTGCCATGCCCAAATTCATATGTATAAAATGTGACACACATAGAATACTGGAATGTTGGACCTGAAAATATGTATAAAAGTATGGATCCCTTGTCAATGGTGTTATTGTCCTAGGAGAGAAACTCCAGGGTCTCCTCTTGCCGTTCTTCCACATGTGTGTATGCTGCAGGAGGACAACTGTCTATATCTCTGAAACTAGAAATGAAATGAGATTCTCACCAGGCACAGCTCATCCAAAATCCTTGACCTTGAGTTCTTGTAGTTTCCAGGACTGAAGGAAATAAAATTCTTTTGTTATTAGTCACCTAGCCTATAACATTTTACTGTAACAATCTGCATCAGGGATGCCATGATTCCTAGAGACATAGTTCAATTCAGCTACAGCCAAGGTAACTCAGGGACAAAGACTAATTTAAAAAACTTCCCCTTACACACCTGCATGAAGGAGAAAATTAGAACTTGAAGCTAATAACTGATTCTTTTAAAGAGATATCAACACCAGCTGTCCATTTTCCTTGTCTCTCAGCAGGAATTGTCATCTGGACTGAAGATTTTTACAGAAAAATTTGGCAGCTAGAGCATACTGTGTACTTTCATTTATTTTTCTCTCTGTAAATTGGTATCTAAGAGAAATAATTAACACTCTATATTGTAAATTTTTACCAAGAATGTGTGCATGTAAGTGTGTGCTTCAGTGAGGACAGACAAAGTTATTCACTAATAAATAATTCTGAAGTCTAAATGAGAATTATATATCAAGCACTTCTAGAGTTATCATCTCCCAAATGGCACAAATTGTTGATGGAATCATTCAGCTGGATGTTGATAATAGAGGAAATAATATTAGCAATTTTATTATGTCCCTGAATTGTTTCAGAAACTCTTGCGAGGCCTGGGGAGAAAGACTCAGCATTGAAAGTACTTGCTGTTCCTGCAGAGAAGGTTGGTTTAATTATAAGCACCCACACATCTATCACAATTGCTCATAATTCAAATTCCAGAGGATCTGTTTCCCACTTCTGACCTCTGGAAGCATCAGGTAAATGGTATACATAAACATAGGGCAGATGTAATATGCACACACACACACACACACACACACACACACACACACACACTTTCATGAAATATTTATGATCAGAACATGCGTTTTATGATATGAAAAATGAATAGAATATGTTGTTTATTTGTAAGCTGGAGTATAGATTGGATGTATAGAATGGAACAGAGACTGAAATAATTAACATGATGAAACAGAAAATTACTCTGCTGAGGACTTAGCTAAACTTCAGCATGCAGGATAACACTCATTTCCAACTGGGTTTTCAGTGCAGGTGAAGAAACTTAAGAGACTAAGTTTGTTCCAGCTAGCAGGGTAAAAAAAAGTAAATTAGAAAGCTTTTAACAGTTTCCAAGAAAAGATCTTGGGTCCAAGAAACCACTGGCACCAAGATGTGTTCATGGACTACCCGAAGAACAGTGGACCTAGGGATGAGCTAGGTATCTCATTCATTTAGGGTCACCCCAGACTGTCCCTACCCTTGTTGGGGTGAGACATACTCTCCAAAATGGGGGCCCAGATACAGTTCCTGCCTGATGGGTTGTAGCTTACTGGCCCAAAACAAGAGAACTCTCCAACTGAGCCGTACCGAAAGCCAGTGCTACCTGGTTTACAGAAAGGAGCAGTTTTCTCCATGAAGGTCAGAGATGAGACGAGCAGGTGCTGCTGTGGTGAACAGCACAAATGTCATCTGGGTAGAACCTCTAACCCATGACACTCAATGCAGAAAGTGGAGCTAATTGCCCTCACCAAGACCTTGGAACCTGGAGCCAGGAAGAAAATTAGCATCCATGTGGATAGCAGGTATGCCTCTGCCACAGCCTATGTCCACAGGGATATATGCCAAGAGGGAAGACTGCTCACATCAGAGGAAACAGACAGGAAATCTTGGACCTCTTAGATGCCCTAATGAAGCTGGCAACTGTGAGTATTATTCACTGCCCAGGATGTCAGAAGGGAAAAGATTCAGTGAACAATAACAGGCAGATCAAGTGACTCCAGAAGTGGCTATGCAGGAGCCTACCTCGGTTATGGGCCTGCAAGAGACACCCACTGGGAAATGGGACTGAATTAAGAGATGGGCTCACTTAGAATACGCTGAAGAAAAAGGGACTCAGATTGCTAGCCACCCTACCAACTATTACCAAGAAAGGACAATGGTGCACAGAAGAAGGGAGAACTATATTTCCCAGAAAGTAAGCAAAAGACTTACTAGGCCAAATGCACAGATGGACTCATTTAGGGGATAAAAAGCTTGTCCAAGCAACTAAGGGACCTAAAGTATATATTTATAAGACTCAGGTTTTGGGCCAGAGAGATAGTAAAGTAGTGTAAGATATTCCAGCAAGAGAATGCTTATGAAGCCAAGAGTGAATGAGGCAAAAGACCTACGGGAGAACAGCCTAGAGTATCTTGAAAGATTTTATAGAAGTTAAGGCAGGAAAATATGGTTACGAATACCTTCAAGTGTTTGTGGATACTTTCTCTGGATGGGTTGGGGCTTTCGCCACCAAGCAGGAAACAGCTGCCATGATAGATAAAGAAAATATTAGAAGAAATTTTCCCAAATTTCAGAGTGTCCAAGGTAATTGGATCACACAATGGTCCTGCTTTTGTCTCTTAAGGTAAGTTAGCAATTGACAGAGATATTGGGGGCTAATTGGAAGCATTATTGGGTGTACTGTCCCCAGAGCTCAGGGCGGGTAGAGAAAATAAACAAAGGCCTATGAGAGATCTTAACTAAATTGACCTTGAAGACTGGCTCAGGCTGTGTGATGCCCCTCCACATGGCCCTGTTCTGAGCCTAGAACAACCCCTGCCATTTTAATCTGACCCCTTTTGAGATCCTCTTTCATACCCCAACTCCTTTGGTGTCTACTGGATCCTTCTGGGAGATATCCCACAACATGAGACTTAGCCTAAATTGTCTGCCTTAAATGCTCCAGGGATGCCAGAGACTCCTTACCACTTCCAGACTGGTGACTGTATCTGTGTAAAGAGGCTTCAGGAAACAGTTGATGGAACCCTGATGGAAGGGACCCTTCCTGGCACTGCCAGCCACTCCCACAGGCCTCAAAGTGGACTGTACTGCAGCCTGGGCGTATGCTTCCCATGTGAAACCTGTAGAGACCCCTGCTGGAAGGTACAGAAGATAGACAATCTGCTCAAACTCAAGGTCACTCGACCTTGATCATGACTGCCTGGTGATACCCTTGGATTCTGGCTCATTCACCCATCCTATGTTTCCATTCACCAACCTGTTACAACACTCACTGTCTCCCTTTTGTTGAGGCTGGGGATGGCCAGGTCAGCCTTCAGGACTTCCACTCTGGTCTTACAAGGGGAAGATTCTAACAGTCTGAGGGCAGCCATTGATTTAGATGTAGAGAAAATAGAAACTTCCATCAGTCACTTTCAGTAATCACTGACTTCATTATCAAAAGTGGCACTGCAGAATAGGAAGTCTATGTGCTGCCTCAGCTGAGTGGTGTTGATTTTATATAGATCAGTTCAGAGTTGTTAAAGAGTCAATAGCCAAGGTGAGGAAAGGGCTAGCCAAGCAGAAAAGAAAGAAAACAGAGTCAGGGCTGGTTCGAGTCTTGGTTTAACTTTTCTTGTTTAACCACTTATATATCCACCCTGTTAGGACCCTTAATGGTTCTCCTGCTATTGTTGACCTTTGGCCCCTACATTTTGAACTGCTTGGTCACTATTGTTAAGAAACACATAGGTACAGTACAGATAATGATTTTAAAGCAGAGATACAAAGAACTAGATACAGAAGACCAGGAGTTTGAGTTATCAGAATATCAGCAATTGCTTCAGGATTGAAGCATGCACAAAGAAAAGGGAGGAATGAAAGGGTCAGCACAGGAACTTTGGAAAGGTCATGGAACACTTACGGCTCCCGGAAGGGAGAGTCTAAATTACATTCCTCAGATCACAGGGAGGTCCCTGCGGATAGGAGAGACCCAGAGTTATTCTGAGACTGTTGACCACCTACCTCATTCCCTACCAACCAATTAGTTGAAAGATAACACTCTTCTGCCAATCACATTGTGCCTAATGGTGGCCGCATAAAGTCCTATGCAGTCTGCTATATGGGGTCGTTCTCTCCCCATGTGCAGGGCGACCCCATCATGCTGGATTAAATAAAAAAAAATCTTGCTTTTTGCATTTAAAAAAAAAGGAAAGCTTTTAACAATTGCTACCAGGGCTGACTTGACAGTCTTTACTACCATAGTGAAATTCCAGCAAAGAGTAGATTTCTGGCCATGATTCTAGAGACAAAAAGAGACATTAATATTTTTAACCACTTTAATCTGAGCTAGTGGCATTTTCTAATATTTGTAGATATAAATCTAAGCTGGTAGGATTTAGTGCCTCATTAGTGGGCAGCAAATCTCCCTGTAGCTTTGCTGGTAAAGTGCTAGCTGTAGTGGCTATTCCTGGTTGTCAGCTTGACTAAATCTGGAATGAACTAATCAAGAATTGGAAGGCTCTTATTTCTTTCTCAGCCTGCTTATCCTTTGAGTATAGGAAGGCTATGGACTTGCTTGAGTGGATTTTATATCCAGCCGCTTTGCTGAAGTTGCTTATCAGCTATAGGAGTTCTCTGGTGGAGTTCTTTGGGTCGCTTAAGTATAATATATCATCTGCAAATAGTGAAAGATTGACTCCTTCCTTTCCAATTTGTATTCCTTTGACCTCCTTTTGTTGTCTAATTGCTCTAGCTAAAACTTCAAGTACTATATTGAAAAGATATGGAGAGAGAGGGCAGCCTTGTCTAGTCCCTGATTTTAGTGGGATTGCTTCAAGTTTCTATCCATTTAGTTTGATGTTGGCTACCGGTTTGCTGTAAATTGCTTTTACTATGTTTAGATATGGGCCTCGAATTCCTGAACTTTCCAAGACCTTTAACATGAAAGAATGCTGAATTTTGTCAAATGCTTTCTCAGCATCTAATGAAATGACCATGTGGTTTTTTTCTTTGAGATTGTTTATGTAGTGGATTACATTGATGGACTTCCTTATATTGAACCATCCCTGCATCCCTGGGATGAAGCCTACTTGATCTTGGTGAATGATCGTTTTGATGTGTTGAATTTTGTTGAGTATTTTTGCATCGATATTCATAAGAGAGATTGGCCTGAGATTCTCTTTCTTTGTCAGATCTTTGTGTGATTTTGGTATTAGCGTAATTGTGGCTTCATTAAACAAGTTGGGTAGTGTTCCTTCTGTTTCTATTTTGTGGAATAGTTTGAAGAGTATTGGTGTTAGGTCTTCTTTGAAGGTCTGATAGAATTCTGCATTAAAACCATTTGGACCTGTGCTTTTTCTGGTTGGAAGACTTCCAATGACCACCTCTATTTCTTAAGGGGTTATAGGATGGTTTAGATGGTCTATTTGAACCTGATTTAATTTTGGTATTTGGTATCTGTCTAGGAAATTGTCCATTTCCTCCAGATTTTCTAGTTGTGTTGAATACAGGCTTTTGTAGTAGGATCTGATGATTTTTTGAATTTCCTGAGTTTCTGTTGTTATCTCTCATTTTTCTTTTCTGATTTTGTTAATAAGAGAAATGATACCCTTCATGATAGTCACACACAATATAAAGTATCTTGGTGTGACTCTAACCAAACAAATGAAAGATCTCTATGACAAGAACTTCAAGTCTCTGAAGAAAGAAATTGAAGAAGACCTCAGAAGATGGAAAAATCTGCCTTGCTCATGGATTGGCAGGATTAATATTGTAAAAATGACCATCTTGCCAAAAGCAATATACAGATTCAATGCAATCCCCATCAAAATCACAACTCAATTCTTCATAGAGTTAGAAAGAGCAATTCAAAAATTCATCTGGAATAACAGAAAACCCAGGAGAGCTAAAACTAACCTCAGGAGTAAAAGAACTTCTGGGGAAATCAGTATCCCGGACCTCAAGCTGTACTACAGAGCAATAGTGTTAAAAACTGCATGGTATTGGTACAGTGACAGGCATGTAGATCAATGGAACAGAATTGAAGACCCAGAAATGAATCCACACTCCTATAGTCACTTGATCTTTGACAAAGGAGCTAAAACCATCCAGTGGAAAAAAGATAGCCTTTTCAACAAATGGTGCTGGTTCAACTGGAGGTCAACATGCAGAAGAATGAAAATTGATCCATTCTTATATCCTTGCACTAAGCTCAACTCCAAGTGGATCAAGAACCTCCCCATAAAACCAGACACAATGAAACTAATAGAAAGGAAACTAGGAAGAACCTTGAATATATGGTCACAAGGGAGAATTTCCTGAACAGAACTCCAATAGCTTATGCTCTAAGTTCAAGAATTGACAAATGGGACCTCATAAAATCACAAAGTTTCTGTAAGGCAAAAGACACTGTCAAAAGGCCAAAGCAGCAACCAACTAACTTGGAAATGATCTTTACCAACCCTACATTTGACAGAGGTCTAATATCCAATATGTACAAAGAACTCAAGAAGTTAGACACCAGAGAACCAAGTAATCCTATTAAAAAATGGGGTACAGAGCTAAACAAAGAGTTCTCACCTGAAGAATATCTAATTGCTGAGAAGCACCTAAAGAGATGTTCATCTTCCTTAGTCATTAGGGAAATGCAAATCAAAACATTCCTGAGATTCTATCTCACACCAGTCAGAATGGCTAAGATCAAAAACACAGGAGACAACAGTTGTTGGCGAGGATGTGGAGAAAGAAGAACACTCCTCCACTGCTGGTGGGATTGCAAGCTGGTACAACCACTCTGGAAAGCAGTCTGGTGGTTCCTCAGAAAACTGGGCATGACACTCCCGGAGGATCCGGCTATATCACTCCTGGGCATATACCCAGAGGCTTTACCTGCATGCAATATGGACACATGCTCCACTATGTTCATAGCAGCCTTATTTATAATAGCCAGAAGCTGGAAAGAACCCAGATGTCCCTCAATGGAGAAATGAATTCAGAAGATGTGGTATATTTACACAATGGAATACTACTCTGCAATTAAAAACAACGAATTCACAAAATTTCTAGGCAAATGGTCAGCACTGGAAAATATCATCAATTTTCCATTACCACCAAGCATGTAATTTGTTCAAATAAACCTGAAAAGGTAATTGGGTTTATTCACTCAAGTAATTTTGAAAAATCTTACACCAAGTTACCCAATGATAATGCCTCTAATGTCCTATTATGTCACTGAATACAGAGAAGGTAATGAAGATCAAATGATTGCCATTCTAGTCTATTCTACTAAACTAATGAAGTTTGGTTTTGTTTTACATTTTAGTTTTTTATTGGATATTTTATTTATTTACATTTCAAATGTTATCCCTCTTCCCATTTTCGCCCCCAGAAACCCTCTAGCCCATCCCCCTCCCCTGCTTCTATGAGGGTGCTCCCCTACCCACCTACCCACTCCTGCCTTCCTACCCTGGCATTCCCCTACACTGGGACATTGAGCCTTCATAGAACCAATATCTCCTCTCCCATTGATGCAGGATAAGCCATCCTCTGCTACATATGCAACTGGAGCCATGGGCCCTTCCTTGTGTACTCTTTAGTTGATGGTTGAGACCCTGGGAGCTCTGGGGTCGGTTTGGTTGAAGTTGTTGTTCTTCTTATTGGGTTGCAAACCTCTTCAGATCATTCAGTCCTTCCCCTATCTCTTCCATTGAGGTTTTGTTTTATAAATGCCTTCTAGATACATAGTTCTGTATCATGATTGTAATTGTTTCTCTATGTACATAAACTTAAACTATTAAGCCCTCTATTGACAGGTGTTAGATATTTGTAAATATGTACTTGATTGCTTAATTTTCAATAGTTTCAGTTTTGTGGATCATCTTTGTATAAAGCCTTATTGTTAACTGCAGTGAATTACATGATACTTGCATTTTTGTAAATACTCAAAGTAGCCTATTAAAATTGTACAGAAGCACAACTTTTATCAAAGGAACCCATGCAACATTTACCGAGGTGCTAGGACATTTCCCATACGATAAGCAAAGTGAGTTTCATATATGCTTGACAGAAGAGGTATCCTTTTATACTTCTTGCTTAAACCTGTCCTAAGGAGTTTATTGGCATTACTTCTTTGACATCTTTCACTTACCCCCGTAATGTAGTATCAAATGAGATGAACTGAAAAGACTATAGCCCTGGAACTATGGACTATGACAGACAATCACAAAGATGGTTAACCAGCAATGTCTTCTGAAAATATATGTCCAAAGACAAAAGAGGAAGTTGTCAGAACTGAAATAGTCACACTTCCTGTGCTAGCATTGCCCTATACTCCTAACACTTAAAGGAAACTGAAACAAGAAGATTGTAAGTTTAAATACAGCCTCAGACGCATATGAGATTCTGTGTCATACCAACAAGATGGAATTGCTTGTGCCAACCTTTCCAAATTATGAAAAAGGTAACAGGTTACAAGATGGCTCTCACATGAGGCTCCCTGACACTAACTAAATATGCTATCTTTGACATACTCAGATAGTCACCATATGCATATAAGTCTTTTTGTGGGGCTTGGTCATTCCTACCTCAACAGTATAGAAGATATCCACTGAAAGGAGGGAAGTTAGAAAGGAAGGGACAGAGGGAATATTGGAAGGAAATGAAGGAAGCATGGAAGCTTTCCCCATCTCCAAACTTTCTCTTGGTCTTCTCTTTCTGTTTGTGTTCAATTTAGTTAAAAAGACAACACATTTGAAAGACTTACCAAGGGAAACTGCTTTGCTAATGGAGTGCAAATGGAGTCTGAGTGAGGAATAGCCACAATCTGGCCTGTGTTATTGAGCAGAAAACAATATTTTTTAAACAACCTGAGTAGAGGGTAACATAAGTACCATTAACGATTTAGCTTCTCCAGGAGTAAACAAAACAAAACAAAACAAAACAAACAACAAAAAACAAAAAACCCTCATTATTTTAACAAGATTTTTTTTCAGCCAAGAAGTCCTCAAGGGCATTGTGAAAGGACAATAACTGATGTATTTTAATATGTAAGAGTACACTGTGCAAGAGAGCTGCCAGGTTTACCACCTGGGCAGAGTACAGAAAAATTAGCACAAACTACACAACAGAGGCCAATTTCATTTACTCTCCAACTTATGATACCTCTTCCTTTGGTCTCTATTATATACTGATTTCATTTACTAGCATATTTATGTAATTATATTTCCATATTAAGCATATAAAATACAAGCATACTGTTCAGAGAAATAACTATACTAAATACGATTTTGTTTTTGTTAGTGTTCTACTTATATACAAAGTGAATTGTAATTAGGTGAGTTGATGACCAATAGCAGTATTATGAGCATAGGTTTGAATATGAATGGCTCTCATAGACTTATATATTTGAATGCTAGCTCACCAGGAAGTGAAATGATAAGACTGGAAGATGTGGCTTTGATGGGAGAAATGTGTTATGCATGAGTTTTGACGTTTCATAAGCCCATGCTTACCCACTTCCCGCCCTTCTGCTTACAGATGAGGAAGTAGCTATAAGTTGCTGCTGTGGGGCTATGAGTGCTGCCATGCTCCCTACCATGATGACAATAAACTAAAGTTCTAAAGCTATATGTAAACACATATATAAGATTTGCCGTAGTCGTTTTTTTTCACTTCAATAGAACAGTGACTAAATACATCTTACCATGTACACATACATTGATGTATCACATTATATCCCTTAGATGTATACAATCTTTATCAATTAAGCCCACACCTGAAAAACATCAAAGTCCACCATAAGGGTATTTCGTTGTTAATTTTGTTATTATGAGAAATTGCAAGCAAATCCATATTTTCATTGGCATTATATTTTAATGGCATATAATTAGAACTGTGATTCATTATGAAGTCTTTTTATGCATGGTAATGATTAAGGCTTTTGAATATACATAATCATTATTAATTCTTAAACTTATATGTGAATACTTCAAATTTACAAATAATTGTAATATGTGATATTCATTTATACATCATTTCAAATGTAATAACAAGTATAAAATGATAAATTGTTCAATTTACCTTCTACCAGAATATTGATATATAATGTATAATATGAATCATTTACTTTCAGTAATTTTCTTTTGAAAACTGATGACCAGTAGATAACCTATTACCCCTTAATTTATAGAAATAATAATTTTGATTTATTTATATATCAACTTTAATTGGTTCTTTAAAATGTAAATGAAACAAGTGAAAATGCCTTTATATAGGTTAAAAATAACTGTCAGGTTTAAGATGTTCAAAGTATTATTTTCTAGTTACCAGAAACTTCCAACTTATTATACGCATCAGTGGCAGTGCCTAAGAAGTGTCTGTTTAGAATTGGAGTTTCTGCCATGCACAACCATGTTGATAACATGCAGATATCTCTTTAAAAAAGTATATTTTGGTACAGTGAGATGGCTAAATGATGAATGACACTTGTCACCAAGCATGACAACTAATATATAATTTCTTAGACATACATGATATAAAGAAAGAATTAATCGACATAAGTTATTCTATGACCTGCACATGTAAGATATGCATGCACAACTGCACACATACAGACACACATGCACACAAACACAAATAACCTAAAATATAATTATAACTAAGTCTACACTTAATAATTCTATTATTTCTGTTTGTATTTAAAATGGCACCTACATATGGTTAGTCTCATTGGGTATGTTTAAGTTCTGTGATATTTCTTTTTGAATAATCACAAACTGCAGCATGTATGATGCACATTGTATCTAAAATCTAAGAGGCAAATATGTGGGTATGGGCACAGGGGAAAATTTCCTGAACAGAACACCAATAGCTTATGCTCTAAGTTCAAGAATTGACAAATGGGACCTCATAAAATTGCAAAGTTTCTGTAAGGCAAAGGACACTGTCAAAAGAAGAAAGCGGCAGCCAACAAACTGGGAAAAGACGTTTACCAACCCTACATCTGACAGAGGGCTAATATCCAATATATACAAAGAACTCAAGAAATTAGACTCCAGAGAGCCAAATAGCCCTATTAAAAAATGGGGTACAGAGCTAAGCAAAGAGTTCTCACCTGAAGAATATCTAATGGCTGAGAAGCACCTAAAGAGATGCTCAACATCCTTAGTCATTAGGGAAATGCAAATCAAAACAACCCTGAGATTCTATCTCACACCAGTCAGAATGGCTAAGATCAAAAACACAGGAGACAGCAGTTGTTGGCGAGGATGTGGAGAAAGAGGAACACTCCTCCACTGCTGGTGGGATTGCAAGCTGGTACAACCACTCTGCAAAGCTGTCTGGCGGTGCCTCAGAAAACTGGGCATGACACTCCCGGAGGATCGGGCTATACCACTCCTGGGTATATACCCAGAGGCTTCCCCTACATGCAATAAGGACACATTCTCCACTATGTTCATAGCAGCCTTATTTATGATAGCCAGAAGTTGGAAAGAACCCAGATGTCCCTCAAAGGAGGAATGAATTCAGAAGATGTGGTATCTTTACACAATGGAATACTACTCTGCAATTAAAAACAATGAATTCACAAAATTCCTAGGCAAATGGTCAGCACTGGAAAATATCACCCTTAGTGAGGTAACCCAATCACAAAAGAACACACAAGGTATGCAGTCACTGATAAGGGGATATTAACCCAGAAACTCGGAATACCCAAGACAATTCACATATCAATAGATTTCCAAGAAGATGGAAGGAGAGACCCCTGGTCCTGGAAAAACTGGATGTAGGGGAATACCAGGACAGAGAAACGAGAGGGGGTTGAATGGGGAACAGGGGGAGGGAAGAGAACTTATGGGACTTTGGAGGAGGGAGGAACCGGGAAAGGGGAAATCATTCAGAATGTAAATAAAAAAAAACATAGAAAATAAAAAAATAATTATTTGACTTGGTTTGAACCTGAGCAGTTCCAGTATCAAATTCTGTGAGTTCACATGTATATAAGTCCTGATACTTCTAGAAGGCATTTTTTTCTTGAAGTCATCCACCACATATGGTTCTTATAATGGTTTGCCTCCTGTTCTGAATAGATCCTTGATTTCTGAGTGGAAAGGTTGGAAACTCCCCAAACAATATAGGAATAATATCCAAAATACTTAGAGACTTAAAAATCTTGATACAAAAACAAACAAACAAACAAATAATGTAATTTAAATTAAGGTAGAGACTTAAACATAAAATTCTCAATAGAGGAAACTCAAATGACTGTCAAACATTTAAGCAAATCTTCAACTTTCTTACCCATAACAGAAATGCTAATCAAAACTATACTGAGATTCCATCTTTCACCCATCAGGACCAAGAAAAACAGCACTCCTTTGCTGGAGGGATTTCAAACTTATATAGTCATTATGGAAATAAGTAGGCAGTTTCTCAAAAGATTGGAATCAATCTATCTCAACATCCACCTATACCCCTCTTGGGCATATGCCCAGAGGATATTTCATCCTAGGTCAAGAGCACTTATTCAACTGTATTCATTGCAACTATATTCATAATAGCCATGAATTGGAAACAAGCTAGATCCCCTTCAAACAAGTCTAGATAAAGAATCTGTGGTTACATTTGCACAATAGAGTATTGCTCAGCTTTTTAAAAAGTGACATCTTGAAATTGGCAAACAAATAGATGGACCTAGAATAGAAATCCTCCTGAGTGAGCTAACCTAGACTCAGAAAAATAAATATGGTGTTTGTTTGCTTATATGTGGATATTAACCATTAAATAAATGATAATCAAGTTACAAAAAAGGGATGTAGCATACCCAGGGAACTAGGCAAAGCTCTTATGAACTCACAGAGACTGAAACAGCCAGGACAGGAACTACACAGGTCTGCACTCTGGTGCAGTTTTCAATTTAGTACTTTTCTGGGACACCTGAGTGTAAATGTAATTTTTTTATGCCTGAAATAATTTATGTGTTGGAGGCTTACTGCCTCCTCTGCTCACCTAGACCTAGTCTTGGAAGTTTCTAGCCTCTGTACAATCTAATCTAGGCCTAGGGTTTTCAGCCTCTGAGAGTTACTTCTGGATAACCTTACCCTTTCTACCTCTCTCTCAACAATGACTGGCTTGTTCAACTCTGTTGTTCTGTAAGATGAAGTTTCTCTGAGCAATTCAGTGATGTACTGAACAAGGAGACAGACTATGTGAGCACAGAGAGGGGGAAGTGGATGCAATGCTCAACCCCCACTCAAGAAGTTATCTCCAATCCTTATCTGCCTGGAAACAGAAAGTCAGTTTTCTCCAATGAACTATCACTGAATATACTTACAAATACCCAAGAGTAGATGGTTGGCACAAATGGACTTCATATTTTTTTGTGTGTTTTTGGTTTCAGTTCAGTTTGAGATATATATTGTCTTACTGGGTTTTGTTTACTTGTTTGCTTTGATTTGGGGTTTTCTGTGTGATATTTTTTCCTTTGGAAAGACAAAAGCTATAATGCTGAGTGGGTAGAAAGATAGGGAGGAATTGAGGAAGAAAAATATAAGCTATTTAAAATATTTTTTATAAATTATATATTCTGCTATTTATAATGATACTACATTCCCAAAGCAGTTGCACATACATTTGGTTACTCATGAGCATTGAGTCTTAATTCTCCATAATTTCGAATCAGGCTCTGTTTTCAAGGTATCAAATATAGCTCCTGATATGTGTAGATTGTGGCATTCATTCCACTCATAATATCACAAACAGAGCTTCTCTGCTACCAAACACACATTTTTTTTATGGAGCAAACTATATCTTAGATCAAAGGAAATAAGCTACAGTTTATTTTCAGTCAAACAGGCATAACCTTGACCCAGTAACATGGATTCAGTTTGATCATAATAATATATCATTACTTGAAAAACAGTTATAGTTTTTGTGTTTACCTAGGTGAAAAATATATATCAAGTCTTTTTTTTCTTTAATTCAAATAAATTGGTTGGAACATCCTGAAGGGAAGTTAGCAGAAGACAACAATATCTTCTATGAATTTCAGATCTATCTGATGACATGCATTTTGGTTACCCAAGGCTAGTAGTCCCATAAGTTAACACATTTTAAAGGGACTTTGCTTGATAGTTTAAGCAATGTTAACTCAGAAATAGAAGTGAATGAGGAATGACTGACTTCTAGGGGAACTCATGATCATCTTAGTTCTGAATCTGTAGCATTGCACATTCTCCTCCTTAATCAAGAGTTCTAATCAGTTAATCTTGTAGACTCTTTCACATAGGAAATGACATTTTCTGGGAGCTTCAGTTTATACACTCAATCAAAAAAGAAAAAGAAAAGAGTATAATTATCCTCATTTGATCCATCGATGTATTTCAAATGAATTATTTTATTGAAGTCAGTGGGAATTCTAATTAGACAGTTTGAGTAAATGCCCCCATCCTGAGAGTGCAGAAAATAAGGCATAGAGTATTCATCCTTAAATGGGATATATATAACACATCTCTTCCTCCTGGGAACAGAGATCATCATGTCAGAGTGTATAGAGAGTCAGTATAAGCCAAATGTTGCAGAGGACAGATTCAAACATTAATTTTTAGATATGACAGCTCCCTCATGTATCAGAATTCACAGTGTCTGTGTGGCACATTCAAGATCTAACAAGATCATGCCAGCAAAAATTATAGCACAAATGTTGGTAGAAGCTGTTTCATAAAATTCCACTGATGACTGAGAAGTTACTGACTTCTAAACAAGATGACTGCTAAACAAGAGTCAGTTTTTGTAAAGCATGTGGCTTATCTAGTAGGTACCCCATGCTCCAGAGGATGCCCCGCCCTTTGCATAATGACAGCACTAAACTTATTCAGTTGGATGAAAGACAGATAGACAGAAAAAAGAAAGAAAGAAAGAAAGAAAGAAAGAAAGAAAGAAAGAAAGAAAGAAAGAAAGAAAGAAAGAAAGAAAGAAAGGAAGGAAGGAAGGAAGGAAGAAGAAGGAAGGAAGAAAGAAGAAGGAAGGAAGGATGGATGGAAGGAAGAAAGAAAGGAAGTAAGGGAAGAAGAAAGAAAGGAAGGAAGAAGAAAGAAAGAAGAAAGGAAGGAAGGAAGAAGGAAGGAAGGATGAAAGGAAGGAAGGAAGAAAGAAAGGAAGGAAGGGAAGAAGAAAGAAAGGAAGGAAAAAGAAAGAAAGAAAGAAAGAAAGAAAGAAAGAAAGAAAGAAAGAAAGAAAGAAAGAAAGAAAGAAAGAAAGAAAGAAAAAAAGAAGGCAGAGGCAAACGAAAGAAAGAGTTTATATGTTTAGAAGGAAGAAGAGTTAGGGATGTGGGAGGGATTGGAGAGATAGAAGTACAGTGGTTATAATCAAAACAGATTAATACTTCTATAGATTTTGAAATGATACATAAAACATACATTTAGTATGTTAAAAGAGTTGCCATCCTTGTACAGAAAGAAAGTCAGAAAATTGAAGGAAACAAAAAGTTATCTAGAAAATGAAATTTCTTTTGGATAAAAGCAAAAGTAATGGAATTTTATTCACACTTAGGGCACCCGAATCCACCAGAGTATTCCTGAAAAAGATACTGGGAACCAGAACTGAGAATAGAACTCTCTGTAAGAGTTAAGTTTTCTTCGGTGAGGCAGCAGTTTGACTGCTAGGCATACTCTAGTACATGATCCTTCTCCCGTGCTAATTCAGGCATCACTAAATGGAATCAGCATGTTTAACAAAGGAAGAGCACAGGGCCAGATAAGTAGTAGGGAGACAAGAGGAGTTAGAGAGAGTGCTGTTATACATTTTATCAAATGCAATTTATATGACTTATAGATTTTAAAGATTAATAAAAATATAAAAATGAGTATTAAAGTGAGCTTCGTGGTCAATTATTGTTCACTGAAAGATAAAATTAAGTATGTTATGTTTGCTTCTTAACTTTCTTAGCTACTGTAATGTAATTTTGAGCCATCTCAATTCAAAGTGAGTTTCTGTGTCATGTTTTGTCCAGATTGAGTGATTCAGTAGCAGATTTTCTTTATGTTATTTTCCTTCCCTTTGTAAATAACAATGGACCCAGCACAGAGGAAGAAAATTCAAAGTCAGCATTAGACATAAAAGAAAAATATTTCTGTTGTGAAAAATCCTTCATCATTATAGTTTACTTGTGTTGTTGTATTGAAGACTCTTATGCCAGGAAATCCAATAGTCTAGAAAATAATACAATTTTATAGCAAGGAAAGTATTTCTTTTCTAAAAGTAGTCACTTTACTTTTTCAGTGATAGAATCCACAACCATGTATGGAACACATAAAGTCAGATAACCAAACACAAATCATTTTCACTGGTATTTCGTTGGAAAGTTCAGAAACAGTGAAAGGCAGAACCATGAAGAAAGATGAATGATAATATAGAAGCATATTTTAAAATTAAATATAAAAAATAATTTAGCTTAGATAAATATCGTCAATGATCAGACCAAAATGGCCTTAAAAAAACAATTTGAGTTATTCAAATTTCAGTGCTTATAAGCAAACCTGAGGCTTCAATGAATATTCAAGATTCTAAGTACACATACTAAACAATGAACTTCCATCAAATTTTATATTAAGCTATTTCACATGTTTCTGTGTTTTTTATACTTTATTGTGAGTCTGAACTTAGCCATGTCATGGAAACTTCCCATGACAAGTCATGGCTATTTTCTTCATCTTCTTTCATAACTAGGATTCATTTTTTTAGTCTTGTTTTGTAATATTATTTGATTTTTCCTTTAGGAACCTACCAGAAGGGGGCTTATCAGTTTCTTTTTGATATCTTGTTTTCATGAAGATCAGTTTTCTAAAAATGTATTTCATTAGGTCCAAGTCATTATAAGAAAGAAAGGAAAAATACTAAAATGCCCGTGCCATAATTAATTCATGTTATTATTTATACACGGTGAAAATATGCTCTATAGCATTGTTAGATACAGAAATTAAGCAAAACTGGCAAGTTTAGAACATCATATACTTAAATACAATTAAATTTTCTTAGTTCTGTGTGTTCTTGTCTCTCTGTATTGATGTATATACTCATGAATATAACTATATGATGTTCCAGGAAAGGACATTGGGTTTGCCTGGAGCTGGAGTTACAGATAGTTGCAAGCCTCCCAATTTGAGAACCAAAACTTGAGTTGCAAAAGCAATACTCACTGCTAATTATTGAGCCATCCCCTCATATGCTACTTATAATAATAATAATGTAATACATGAACAATTTTATGAGTCTATCATTTTGTATATGGTTGGTCAGAAGCATTGAAATACAGTAGCATCTAGGACCACTGTAATAATAGTAGGACAGTCAGGAGACTTCCACCTAGAAAGCCAGTTATATCCCTCCTGCCCCCTAGATAGCTATTATCTTTGAAGGCTAACTGAAGAGAAATACTGTTGTTAATCTTCATGAGTGCATCACCTGGATAAGGTGAAATTTCTTGGTGATGCAGCTGTTCTTATCACTCATATTCCTATTGCCCTTCATCCTTTATCCTCTAGTTAAGCCCAATCAATTGGTTGGCCAAGTTGGAATAACATATGACTCACCATTTTAGGCTGTCTTTGAGGTCCCACCTAGAATGAGCAGGCATTTTTTCATGACTCTGTAAAAGCAAAGGCAAGGCGCTCTAAGTCCTTTTAAGAAAGCTAAAACACTATCATTTAAAAAAAATAACTAACTAAATTTGGAATACAAACTTGAAATGATCACTCTCTATATGAACTCACATGATGACCTTCTGAAGTGCTATGATAATGAGAATTTTTCTTCTCCAACTATATGACATCAACACTGAAATTTTTCCCTCACATCAGAGATGTTTCCATCCTCATCAGTCGCCCCCACACACTCAGTAACAGGCTCTGCATTCCGCAGTTGTGCTCCTCCTTGTCATTTCTCATTAATACACTGGCTATGTCACTGTCACTCCATGACTTCTCACTGTCATTTTACTGCCGGAGTTCATTATTTCTAATTGCTGTTTTATGCCACTCTTTGATCCATCAGTTTTTAATGTTCCACTTAATTGACTTCTTTGTTTAAATGATGTGAGGAAAACTGCAGATAAATTTGTCATTTATCTTATGAGATCTGATACAAGAATGTTTAATTTGATTGCACATTTCCTAAACAGAGAAAGTAAGAGAATGCTTTGTGCATTCGATTTATATGTCTATCATATCATGTTATCCGATGACCTTCTGAAATTAGCTTCAAAGAGTTTGGAAACAATAAGAGCCTGTTGGGTTTGTTTGTTGTAAATGAGTACAGTTGGTCCTTAGTGTTTTAATCTGAAACATTTCACATAGAAATGTATTTAAAAATTATATCTATAGTCTTTTCTTTATCATTCAATTAACCCAAAAATAAAAATGTAAAATGTAGGCACAACATATCAAATATGTCATATTTATAGGAAATATGGATATATTTCCTATAAATATTTGGTGGAATCTCATTCATAAATTTACTTTATAATATTTATTGAGTTATCAGTATGTTCAATATATTATTACGAGTACCAGATTTTCAGAAGTATATAAATCAAAGTCTGTGACACCATAGGCAAACTTTAAACAAAAATTAGCATACAATATATTAGGAAAAATCCCAGGAACTATAAAGAAACAAATAAAGGAAGGAGAATGTGGAGTGATGGAATATTATATAAAATGATGAATAAAAACAAAATTTTAAGATATAAACAGGAAAATGTTGCTAAAATATGTTTAATGAAATTAAAACTATATATTCTTTTTCATGTCAATAATCCAAATCATGACAGATTAAAAGGTACCAAATTACCATAAAATTATCAATATCCGTGTAACTCCTTAGAATAGATCATATGTAAATATAAATACTAGATATATGCCTTTCACTCCAAATGGAACAAAATATGCTAGAAAATAATTATTGTGACAAATGAAATCTTATACATTCATATAAATGTGTGCTACATTGCAATAACTATGAAATAGTTACTATACAAAACAATCCATTTTCTCCATTTCAAATGTATTCTTCAGACTGCAGTATGTCCCCATAGATTGGAGACTTGAAGTTTCTCTTCTCCTAATGAAGGAAGCCTACTATAGAACCACAATAACTGCTTTAGGAAGTCTCTGTCCTCATGCGGTACCACGTAACAGATGACAATACTACTAAATACAATCACACAAAGCTGTTAAAACTTCAGTGTTCAAATGAAATAGGAAGGAAAGTCCAATACTCAGACAATAGCAATATCTTCCCATTTACAGAGTCTGCTTAATCTACTCCAGAATTTATTTGTCCTTTTTACTCCAGAAGACTTTCATAGTTGTTTGTTCTTCAGATTCTACTTCTTAAACACAGAGAGCATCAGCCACGCCTCTTGCTCTCTAGTTCTCCCCTCCCTCTATCTTTCCGCAATGCTAGCTTCTTCTTTACTCATCTCTACTAATCCAAAATTCCCTCCTCCCTTAATCTCTGTATCCCTAGTCCTTCAATTCTCAAATTGTTAGCTAGGAACTTTCACCACAAACTGAGAATGTTCTTAAAACAGAACAAGAATGTTTATAAACAAGCTCATTGAATTTTCTTTCTCTCAGGATCAATTTTTTTTAAAGATTTATTTATTTATTATATGTAAGTACACTGTAGCTGTCTTCAGACGCACCAGAAGAGGGCATCAGATCTCATTATGGATGGTTGTGAACCACCATGTGGTTGCTGGGATTTGAACTCAGGACCTTCGGAAGAACAGTCGGTGTTCTTAACCACTGAGCCATCTCTCCAGCCCCTCAGGATCAATTTTTAATGATAACTTTAATAATTTAAAAATTTAAACTTTTTTACTGATAAATTATATTTTCTAAAAATTAGAAAAAATATATTTTATAATTTGTGAACACCGTTTTAATAGTGTAAACTGAGCCTAATGACAAAAATCCCCGAGGAAAACAAGGAGAAAGGAGAAGCCAAATAGGTCAAGAACACCCATAGAATCAACTAAATAGGCCTCACATGTGCTCACAGAGACTAAATGGACAATGAGGGAGCATACAAGGATCTGATGTAGCCCCTCTACATATATGTTATGGTTGTATAACTTGGTCTTTTCATGGAACTCCTGGCACTGGGAGTGGGGGCTATCTCTGACTCTTTTGTATGCCTTGAGGACCTATTTCCTCCTATTGGGTTACCTCTTCCAGTCTTACTATAAGGGAAGGCACCTAGACTTACTGCTACTGACTGCCATGTTTAGTTGCTATCCCTTTTAAAGAGGCCTGCCCTTTTCTGAAAGAAAAGCAGTGCATTGGGGAATTAGGTAAGTGAGGGATGTTCTGGGGGAAGATATAAGATGGAAAACTACAGTCGGAATGTAATATAGGAGAGACTAAATTTTGAAAATTGGAAAAGAAAAAAAAATACTGTGGTAAGTAAACTAACATATATCATCTAAGAACTTTGAGAAATATTTTAGGTAATTTAATAGAGATGATTTATTTTCTTATCAGGGGTTCTCAAACCAAAATTTTCAAAGACTATCAAGAATCAAACTCAGTGTAACAAATAGCAAAATATAGTCTACTCTGTTTTGAAGGTCTTATTTTTACTGTAATTACCCTGAAATAATTTATCTATAGTGATTTGATCATAGAAATAACACATATGTAACAATATGAGTTTCATATCCTTTAGCTATGTAGAGAAAATAAACTGATGAAAATTTTTATCATTTTTGCTTTCCTACGGCAAGCAAACTAATTTTCTTTAAAAGATGTCTAATATTACTTAACTGGTGAATTTGGAAATAGATCCCAACTTACCATGATACTGCAGACTTACTAACTTTATACAGTAAGACACAACTCTGTTAAGTAAGAATAATGAAATCTAACATCATTATAATTAACTAGACCTACAGAACATAGCATCTAAGTAGAAAAGAATTGCTGAGCATACATCTTACTGAAAGTTATCTCCTATCCTGATCCCACAACAGACCCAAAGGGGAAACAGAACAATTATCTATGTGCACCTAATGCCAAAGCTAGGATAGAACAAGCACATAAAAATTGTAGGAGCATTGAGAGGAACTTTGGCTTTTCATTTAGATGTGGTTTCCACCTTACCTTCTCCAATCTCTTCCTGACCATGATTGTTTTTTAAATGAAATTCTCTAAGAACCTTCAAAGTATTCTCAATTACTGACTTTCACACTTCCAAATTGCTTTCAAAGCTTCTATCAGACTAATTTTCACAGGACCATCTTGCCCGTCATGTCCTCTGACCAGGAATCAGGATGATTTGATCTGACTGCCAGCACTCATGGAAATCTAGTACCTACACAGAAGGTTATTATCTAACTGCATTCCATATGGCTTCTTCCTTGTCTCCAAAGTGAGCAACGATTAATCCACCCAGGGCAGATGTAATTTGGAAGCCATGTGCGTGATAGAATGCACATATTTGCTCCATTATGTACTAGCCAATAAGCAGTCCCAATTCTCAGAAGCCACTTTGGTATTCAGTTACCAAACACAGGCAGATGAAATCATCTGTCTTCTAGACAGACTTTCAGTTTTCTTTCTTTTGTTATCCATTTCATACAGTATCCCAAAGCATAAAGGCCCTTTAGTAAAATATCATACTTCACACATCTGAGCCTATAGTATTTAGCCAGTGCCTCAGAAACTAGTCCTCTTCCTCACTCTCTCTCTTCAGTTTGTTGACAAGCTTACATCATACTTTGGGGAAAGCAGGATCAAGAGGCAAACACCACAGATTGGAGAGATGGCTCACCGGTTAAGATCACTGACTGGTCTTCCAAAGGTCCTGAGTTCGATTCCCAGCAACCACATGGTGGCTCACAACCATCCGTAATGACATCTGATGCCCTCTTCTGGGGTGTCTGAAGACAGCTATAGTGTACTTACATATAATAAGTGAATAAATCTGTAAAAAAAAAAAAAGAAGCACCTATTTTCCTAGAGTTAAATCATCCAGGTCCTGTCTTTTACATCAGCTTTCATCTTTCTCTCTCTGTCTCTCTGTCTCTCTCTCTCTCTCTCTCTCTCTCTCTCTCTCTCTCTCTCTCTCTCTCTCTCTCTCTCTCTCTCTCTCTCTCTCTTTCTATCTCTCTCTTCCTTTTATTTTTTTGGAATCCACTATCTTTTGGCTATTCAATAGCTCTGCCTACTCAATACCCTTGATAACTCCTTCTTACAAGATAAAAAAGATCCAAGATAAAACAAATAATCTCAGTGTATTTTTCTCAAGGGAAACAGATGGAATCAAAGCCTGCTTTTCTTCCAGTGTTTCCTTCTGTGTGTCACTGGCAGCAATCAACACAAGGTTAATTCATCATCTGCTCTGTCTTCTGCCTTTTCTTCCCACATAATGGTGCGTCACAAGTTAAGTAGATTGCATCTGCTTCCCTCAGTACCACCTTTATCCTCCCTATCTCCAACTCTACAAGTTTGTAAACATGTCTTCCTTTTCTTTTGGATCTGAGCAGTACAGTTGGGCTCTTGTCCACAGAATCTTCTACAACCTTTCTAAAAGGTCCAGTGATGGCTGTTATTAAAGCAATGATTTTACTTACCTTTATTTATCTGTTCATAAAGTAATAAAACTGCTTACAAGTCCCATCCTTCTAGAAACATTACTTTTCCTTGTCTTCCATGAAGACACTCAGAGATTTCTAATTTTCAGACACACTTTCTCATTTCACTATTTTCTCTCTTAACTGTTCATTTAAAATTTGATAATCACAAGTTTTCCATCCTCCCCCACCCAGGTTGTCCGTGAGATTTTCTTATTGATGCTGTCTTATTCATATTGACTATTTAAATATACTACTCTATCTAGCACAATGACAATAGAGTAAACCTTTTTACAAGAAAGCATTTCAGAAAATATGTAGGATGAAGAGTCAGTGGGTGACCACAATAAAACAGTGTATATGGAATCAAAACAGCAGTTACACGTATTAAAATGCAGTGGCTATCACTGTGTACACAAGAAAAACATGAGATGAGGCCAGACTGGAAGACAGGCAAAAATCCAATCTCTAGTTGAGGAACTATTGGCAAATGATGGCTACTTAAAGAGAATGAGTCACTTTTCTTCAAGGGTAAAACCCCAGAGAGGCTATCTAGGCATCAAGAACCTATCCAGAACACACATGAGGGAGGAGCAGAGAGGACTCTGGGTGTGGAACAGGAACTATGAATTCTGGAAAGGATATGCAAGAGGGAGATGAAGAATTGCAATGGAGGAATGGAAGTAAACTTGGTTTTAAATGTCTTGATTTTACTTTTGACATTATAATAACCACACTTCCCCATTCCCCTTTCACCCTTTAAATCTTTTCCATATAATCCTCTCATTCTTCTTCACATGCATGGTGTCTTTTTTCACCAATTTTTACTACATTCAAATGTATATACTTGTGTCTGTGTGTAAATATACATATATATTTCTAAATATAATGGTTTAAACCATGTTACTTATATGTACGATTTTTATTAACCTAATTTAAAAACAATAAAAAGTATAAGTAAATATTTTAAAAAGACATTGTAAAATCACCCAAGTAAAGTGAATTTCCTTGTTTTAATACCATATAGCTTTGTTTATAATATTTGCTATTTACAAGTTTAATATGTTTTTTGGAAACTTCTATTATTTTCCCTATTGTTGTGGTATGATATATATTAAAATTAATTTTATACTTTTATCTTTAATTTTACTTTTTGTTTCTGTTATACACAAAAGTCCTAGAATGGAAGTTTGGTAATAAGAAATACTTATTAATATTTGTCAAGTCAGTAAATATTTTATAACAATACACATTACAATGTTTAATGGAATTCAATAATTTCTAAAAATTAGACAATGTTGCTTGACAATGTATAATGCAACTATAATTTTACTAAGAAAACATCTCTGAGATTGTAAGGCATTATTGCAAGTTTATGGTTGCAGTATTGTAAACTGTTGCATAATATAGGTATTTCAGATATGAATATTAATACACTGCACACTAAAATAAGTTATAACCTGCTTTTTAAAACTTGAGGAATAAATGATCAATTGTATTGGAATTTACCTTGCAATGGTAAATCACTTCAACTCCAATAAAAATATTCTCATTTGTTTTGCAGAATAGTACTAGTTTTATGCTTGATGAATTATAAATTATTTTATAATAATCTTCCCCATAATTGTATAAATCAATACTGGACAACTAGATTAGCACACCAGACCTTTGATCAGTAGATTCACTTTCTTCTTAAATTCCATTCTGCATTAGCATTTGCTTTATAGTCATTAAAAATAAAATCTATATTCAGAATCCTCATTGTAAAAGACTGTTTAAAACAAGTCATCTAGCTATGAAAATAGTATTGATATATTGTATTAACTAACTTGTATATGGATCTCTGCAGAGTCAATGAACTTACCCATTTAAAAGAGGATTGACTAGGAATGTTATGTTCCAATAAAGCAATTTCATTCTCTCTATGATCTGTTTCTTTTATTTTAAGTTTCAATATTTAAAGAAATCTCCTGCTTTCAAAATATTACCATGATAATATGTATCTTATGGCATCCTGTATATTTCCATAATTGCATAGAGGATGTTCTGTTAATCATGGTTATCTAATAGAACATAACTGAGAGAAGATGTGTGTGTGTGTGTGTGTGTGTGTGTGTGTGTGTGTGTGTGTGTGTAAGAGGATTTATTGGATTAATTTGCATGATACTGTTGAGATAGCCCAGCAATGGGTGTCTCACACTGGAAAGGATGAATGTCTGGTCGCTGCTCAGTCCACAACTCTGGATGTCTCAAAAGTCCCACTTTACTGATTTCTACTATAATAAAGATAAAGAATATAATAAAGAATTTCTGCATTCACACTGGATCAATCCCTTCAAGGTAGTTATTGTCTGAAGCTTGCTAGCCAGCACCTGTCAATAGGTCACCTGTACCTGTCCTATGGTAAAATAATGATCTTCTGGAATCTGACAAAAACTCTCAGATTTTTCTGTTTCCCTTGGCACATTCTACTCTTCTGATATCATTGCATGGTATTGACTTTTGTGGGTCTTGTTATATTTTCATTAAAGGTTGTGGCAGTAGGTGTTAGCTCATTTTGCTTAGTATCTTAAAGATTAATTTCTTTAGTGCACTGATTTCCCCAGTAGCACAGGTATTGATAAATGACTTATGATAATGCAAGGGCATTTTTTTTCCTGAATTGCCATGTATAATTATCTTTGAAGTTAACACACACTAATTAGAACCCAACCTTCCTTGTTATTGTGATAACTGAAGATCAATTTGCTAATCACTAAATGACACAAGAGCATGACAGGTTATTAGAGATTATCTCAGCCTGATAGGCTCCAGCTTTGGCTGATGTCTGGAAGCCTGCCAGGATTTCTGGACTTAAGTCAAGGTTAAAGCAGCAAACTGTCCAGTTGGCACAACCAGTACCAGAACATCTGAGCATGGACAGAAAGCAGGAATGCCTTCCCTAGGAGACACAGGTTCTCCTGTAGTTCACTTTGGACTATTTTTCAGTGATACATTCCTATTCAACTGGTGTTGGGACTTGAAAGTCTCTCACTTTATTCTTAGCTCCTAAAGAAGAGCACATAATGCTTCTAGGCAAATTTCGAGAACTGAAAGAAATATATTTATGTTTATTTCAGTAATCAATTTACTTTTTAATTCTTTTTTAGAAAAAAAATGCAATCATCCAATATTCTCACAGCAATCTCAAGATGGAAATGTTGTAATTGGAAAGTAAATTTCCAAGAAAGCATCCAATATCAGGTAACCGTCTACTTATTCCTGAAAACAAAATCTCAAGCAAGCTGTTTTATTCATCCTTCAATGTATCTTTCAATCACTCATTTATACATCCAAACAATGTTTTTTGTTTACAGCTCTATATCAGTAAATCATGAAATCAAATACGCTATTAAGTATTGTAGTTTAAGTAAAAAGTAGAATTTCTATGTATTAGCAAGAAAACATTTATCTATAAACAAAAAATTGAACAAAGAAATATTTCTTAATGCATATTAAATATTGAGCATCTACAACAATTTACCTCAAAGTAATTTATTTGAAGCCATATCATCCATAAACTCTATTTTCAATCTGATCTTCTTATGATACATTCATGATACTTAAATATGTTGTTTATTAGTTTATTTTCACTTATCACTCCAATATTAATACATTTTATATTTCAAATACAGCATATCAGGACTATTTATTTCTGAAATATTTCATGGGACTTCAGGAAAATAAATGATTTTTTTAAAGATAATTACCTATGTATTAGCATTATTAAGATAGTTAATAAAGCTATGAGACAGTTTTAGAGTATTATGATAGACATACCTGAGAAGTCTGAAAATATCACTGTAAATCAAAAACTAAATATGACAAAATATGCAAATATAAGAATCTTCTAAGGACTAGTGAGATAGCTCTGTCTCCAAAGAGGTTATTATGAAAGTGTGATGACCTAAATTCAGACGCCCAGAACTCATGTCAGAAGTTATCCATTGCAATACAAACTTATAAGCCCTGCAGTGGAGAATTGAAGACAAGCCGATTCCTGGAGCTGGCTGGAGAGCTAGTGTATCCACACTGGTGAAAGGGTTCTGTATAACAACTAAGAAATAAAGTGAAGAGACATTCAGGAATACACCAACATCACCTTCTGTCCTCCTCCACACATACACACACACACACACACACACACACACACACACTGACACACATACAGAGGAGAGAGATGTATACACATATCTGCAGGAAAATAAATGATTTTTAAAAATATCTTTGCTTTTGTATTAGCATTATTTTTATAATTAATAAAACTATGAGACATAGTTTTCGAGTATTATGATAGACATATCTATCACTATAAATCAAAAATGAAATTAAATATGAAAAAGAAGCCCCCATTCTAATGTTCCTTAATGACTCTGGGATTTTATTTTTATGTATTATTTTCTATCAAATGAATGGATGGTTTATAGAAGTATGTGAATGGAGGTTCTCTAAGGACATATACTGAAAAAAGTCCTAGAACCGCAGATTGGGACTCCCAAAAATTTCTTCATGGAAGCCCAAGGAACGGAAAGTTCTATTTATGTCTATCTTCCTTGTATGCATTGGACAATAATGTATACAGAAGGCAGGACACCTGCATCCTAAAACAGCAACAGTTACTGTATTTTTGCAGCAGAAGTTAGCTGAGAAGGGATTAGCATTAGGAAAGAATTAAAACTCTTGCAGGAGCAGACTAATTTTAGAACAACCTTTGAAGGAAGCAGGTCCAGTTTCCACCTGTGCTACAGACCTAAAAGGTTTGTAATCACTGCAAAGCCTCTGTGCCTGTGGTTGACAGCCGCTGGGTCTAACAGCAACCACAGGCTAGTTGTGAATGTTGTTGGGTGTGGGGCCTGGTGAATGAAGTGGGTGGGCAATGACAGCATTCCTTCAATTAGCTTTCTGTAAGGAGTAATGACTGCCAAGCTCACTTTGTTTGGGGAAGATTGGAAAGCTGTACTCTTACTTAATTATTGCAGCACTCTTTACCTCAGCTGCTGGGTTTGGCATAGGTTCTGTGGATTTTCAGTGTGATCTGCCAACACTGCTTCTGTTGTGTTGGCTTGCTGAAAACTCTCCTGGAAAGAGCCCAAGGACAAGGGTACACCCTAGCACAATGGTGCCAACTGAATACTAATGTATTTTCCTGGGCATCTACCTTGTTATGGGGTGTATGGAAGAATGTTTTTCCCTGGGCTCTTCACAGTGTTGGAGGGTCCACTGAGTAAGATCTTTCCCTGTTCATCATCCAGTTATGGTGTCCATTGAGTTCTGAGAAACAATTTCTAGGAGCTGATTCAGTACATTGACAGACATCTTCACTTAATCTTTGAGTTCCATTGATTAATCCCCATGTACATCCAATCACTGAGCTCCTTTCTAGACTTGAATTTATAGTCTTCTAGAGAGGAGTATAACAGACATGACAGGAATGCTCATAGCACAAATTTAGATGATTCTGAGAAACAAACTTTGTTTGTTTTTTAGGCAAGGCTTGACAAATACTCATTTTTGATTTATTATAATATCCTACTCTAGGAAAAATTATTTAGTATTTTTTTAAATTTCCATGATGATTCCAAGCAGTCCAGTTTTTGAGAATCATGAAAATGTTGCATGTTCACAGTGACTTAATAATGGTTTTGATGTGAGATGCACATTTTGTTAAAGCTTTTTACTCTAAGGATCCATGGACCATTTTACTTCTAAGTGCGGCCAATCCAGATACCCGCTAATCATTTATAAAGTGATTCAGTCTTTCCTTTTCCTTTCAAATAAAAAAAAGAATACACTGTAAACAGTATATCACACTTCTGGAAGCTGTAAAGTCAAAAATTAGGACTCTGCATCTGGTGGGATATATTTTTCATTATTTTTCAAGGTAAGGTATAGATGAAAACAAGAAAGGGTAGGAGGGAGAAAGTAAGGAACAGAGCGGGAGAGAGAAAGAAATAGAAAAATATTTCTCTTATCTATATCTAATTTAGCCTTGTGATAGTATTCTATCTACGTAAGTGATTATTCTCCTCATGTGTCAAAAACCTACTAAAAGACTTATGTCTTTTTTTTTTAATTTTCTAAGTTTTTTTTATTTACATTCAAAATCATTTCCCCTTTCCTGTTTCCTCCCTCCCCGAAAGTCCCATAAGCCCCCTTCCCTCCCTCTTTTCCCCATTCAACCCCCTCTGGCTTCTCTGTCTTGGCATTCCCCTACATCCAGTCTTTCCAGGACCAGGGGTCTCTCCTTCCATCTTCTTGGAAATCTATTGATATGTGCATTGTGTCTAGGGTATTCCGAGATTCTGGGTTAATATCCCCTTATCAGTGACTGCATACCATGTGTGTTCTTTTGTGATTGGGTTACCTCACTAAGGATGATATTTTCAAGTTCTGACCATTTGCCTAGCAATTTCGTGAATTCTTTGTTTTTAATTGCAGAGTAGTATTCCATTGTGTCAATATACCACATCTACTGAATCCATTCCTCCGTTGAGGGACATCTGTGTTCTTTCCAGCTTCTGGCTATTATAAATAAGGCTGCTATGAACATAGTGGAGCATGTGTCCGTATTGCATGCAGGTAAAGCCTCTGGGTATATGCCCAGGAGTGATATAGCCGGATCCTCCGGGAGTGTCATGCCCAGTTTTCTGAGGAACCACCAGACTGCTTTCCAGAGTGGTTGTACCAGCTTGCAATCCCACCAGCAGTGGAGGAGTGTTCTTCTTTCTCCACATCCTCGCCAACAACTGCTGTCTCCTGTGTTTTTGATCTTAGCCATTCTGACTGGTGTGAGATGGAATCTCAGGGTTGTTTTGATTTGCATTTCCCTAATGACTAAGGATGATGAACATCTCTTTAGGTGCTTCTCAGCCATTAGATATTCTTCAGGTGAGAACTCTTTGTTTAGCTCTGTACCCCATTTTTTAATAGGGTTACTTGGCTCTCTGGAGTTTAACTTCTTGAGTTCTTTGTATATATCGGATATTAGCCTTCTTTCGGATGTAGGGTTGGTAAAGATCATTTCCCAGTTAGTTGGTTGCCGCTTTGTCTTTTTGACAGTGTCTTTTGCCTTGCAAAAACTTTGTGATTTAATGAGGTCCCATTTGTCAATTCGTGATCTTAGAGCATAAGCTATTGGAGTTCTCTTCAGGAAATTCTCCCCTGTGCCCATATGTTCAAGGTTCTTCCCTAGTTTCCTTTCTATTAGTTTCAGTGTGTGTGGTTTTATGTGGAGGTCCTTGATCCACATGGAATTGAGCTTAGTGCAAGGAGATAAGAATGGGTCAATTTGCATTCTTCTGCATGTTGACTTCCAGTTGAGCCAGCACCATTTGTTGAAAAGGCTACCTTTTTTCCACTGGATGGTGACTTATGTCTTTATACTACTAAAAATATATTTAAATTTCAGAATGAATTTTGAGGGAAATGCTCAAAATATAGCATATGATGTATACCAGAATCTGTTACTATTAATAATTTTCTTGTCTTTATGATTGCCATTACAAAATGTCATGACAAAGCTGCCATCTTTTCTACCAAATTTTCATCTGGCTGATTGAAATCTATTCCTACTGCCTTAAATATGAAAAGAGGGTCTGCATCAAAAATTTAAATCCAGGGAACACATGAAACATCCTATCTAAATTCGAATTGATACGTTTTTCTCTGAAGTTTTTCCGCACTATTGTATCAGATTTCAATTTTAATAAAATAAATACAAAACTAATTTTCTTGATACCATTGAAGGATACTCTTTCTTTGTTGACTTCTGTTGTGCTATTTTTTTCTATATTAAGTTTTATGGGGATATCATATTTTCCTTGGTCGAGTTCCTAGACTATAAAAATTAATACTCTAGAAATTGTTTCCAGAATAGGGCGATGGAGTAATGGACAAAGTTGCTTGTCACTAAGCCTGTGGACTTGAGTTCAATCCCAAGGTCCTTTGTGCATAATTAGGATTCTAACCTACATAAAATGCACCCCTTTCCCTATGCCTGTATGTCATGACATGTGAGTATGCATGTATACACACTTGCACATGCATATTCACTAAATAAAAAATGTAGTTTTTAATTTAAAAATCATCTTATTTCACAATTGTGAAAATAAATAGTAGATAAAATGAAATGTTTGAAAACAGAAACAAAAATGGAGTTTGACATAAATCTTGGAATGTATTTAGTGGAAGAAACTCATGGGATTAGAAGTCCTTTATCTAGGTAAAATTGGGTAATAATTTCAGCATAAAGTAAACTTTGTGCAATATTTTTGATATTGCAGTTTGATATATTGAATCAATATTCTCTCTCTTCCTCACTTCTGTTTTTCACCACTGTATCACAACTACAAGTTCTAAAGACTAACTACCCTTTGTGAATTCAATGATGCTATAAGACAAGATGCATAAGAAGGGATTTAAGAAACCTGAACTAATTGATTGACTAAATTAAAGAAATAATAACATTTATTTTAGGGTAATATAAGTACATAAAATATCAATTGAATAATAATGTAATATATTAATAAATTGATTCATTAATAGCACAGTAGGTAATATTTAAAACTCTATCATGAAACATATTAATTAGATATGCTAAGACATGGAGACAAATATATTTCATTATAGGACTGAAGGAGATGAAGGGGTTTGCAACCCCAACAATATCAACCAACAAATCCCTCCAGAGCTCCCAGGGACTAAACCAACAACCAGAGTACATATGGAGGAACCCATGGCTCCAGCCACATATGTAGCAGAGGATGGCCATGTCTGGCATCAGTGGGATGAGAGGCCCTTGGTCCTATGAAGGATCAAGCGCCTTAGTGTAGGGGAATGCGAGGGCCGTGAGGTGGGAGTGAGTGGATGGGTAGGGGAGCATCCTCATAGAAGCAGGGGGAGGGAAAATGGAATGAGGGTTTGTGGAGAGGAAACCAGGAAAGGGGATAACATGTGAAAAGTAAATAAATAAAATATCCAATAAATAAACTTATGCTCATTGATTATTATCAAAAACAGGCAGAGACTGTCTTCCAGAATCATATGAAATATCAGGATCAACCATAAGGAGAAATTAGAATAGTTGTAAAAGTGTTAAATATTGTGTAATGTTGTGTAAGAAACTGAAAGATACATCCAAGCAAACTGGCCTAAAGTTAACAAGTATGGATCATTTCAGTGGGCTGCATATCTGTCCTCAATTGCCTAGTACTTGGCCACAGAGTAAATACAACAGAGGCAAAATGTGGTGTCCTGATGTTCTGGATATGCTGTAGACTCATTATTTTATATACAAGATGTGATGGCATATTTATTACCTCTAGGAAGTAGCTGACTTTTGCTAGTCCTCTAGTGTCTACAAGGTCCCCAGAATGTCAAATGTTAAGGAAAAATACTAAAACAGATAAATGTTATCTATATTTTCTCCTCAAGATCTATTTTGAAGGACAAAGGAATCCCAACATACATCCATGTGATCATAGTAGGCATTTCCACAGGTACACCTAGACATCCATGGTGCCCAAAGACTTAGAAGAGAGAATGGTCTGTCAATATGCATATAATTCAAGAATATTTATATCCAGCTATGCTTTAAACATCTTCTTTATCTAAACTTAAGTCTTAAATCAAGTCTGATATTTGTTGGTTACTCCAACAAGTTCTGTGTCACCATTGCCCTAAAATATTTTGGAGGTAGGTAAAGGTTTTTTTGGCTGAGATGGTGTACAGTTTCTCTTTTGGTAGCCTGCAGAGCAGCTTCTTGCACCAATGAGACTAAAACATAGACTTTATGAATCTATGTAGCCACCAGCTTGATTTCTCCCTGTTCAATAAGTTGTGTGGATATTATAGTTGCCAATGAAGTTCTGCTGTCATTTTGCTGAGAGCGACCATTTGTCTTATCATCAACCTGGTTTGTGTGAAAATTTTTATTAGACTCTCTAGGACAGCAAGTTAATTCAATGCTATGTAGTCCCTCCACTGAAAGATGTACCTGCCTACAAGAGATGGCCAGAGATTCCATATACCCTAAAACTAGAGTCTTCATTAGGATCACCTTCTTAAATCCCAGCAAGTTTCCAATACACTAGGTTTCCACACAGCTCTCCAAATGCCCCCTCCCATTTTAAGCTATATCTCTCCATACAAACAAAGAGCAGGAAAACATCCTTAATTGAGCTGTGCATGCTGCACATTCCATACAAATGTCTTTTTAAAACTATATATTTAAAAGGTTTACATGTTGCAGAATGGAAGTTCAGGAAGGCAGCCCTGACAGGATTCACCCATGGGGGTGATGAGATGATGTGCTGTTCCAGATCCCTGATTGATCTGACCTCAACTTCATGAAAGCTGTTTCCTTTAAAGACTTGCTTCTGGGACATTTTCAGAATAGCTAGCTCACTGGTTCCAGCTTTTCAGACCGTTCCAAACAGAAATTCAAGTATGTCTGCATTTTCTCATCTTACACAGACTAAACACCAAATGCTATAGCTAGCTTTCTTAAGACTAAATATTTTTCTACTTTTCTTCACTCCCCTGCCCTCCAAAAGAAATACTTACTACAAATCACCAGGAAGAAATTACAAGAAGAATGTTGTCCCAATACTTTAAGTTGGGGTGGATGGTTTGGGGCATTTTGTTAATTATAGATATGTTGTTGTTTTAAGGGATGGTTACAAATAATTATGCTTTTTTAAAGGGAGGAAATAAAATAGGGAGCTAAGACTTGGGGATTTCTTTCTTTTTCTTTCTTTCTTTCCTAGTTAAGGGAAATAGGGTTGAGAAGAAAAAGTGGGGTATAGAAATATTATAAGAAATTAGACAAATAGGAGTAGATTACTGAATCTATGTGTAAAACAAAAGGATTTTATAGCCATAATCTTACATTGGTACAGAATTTTGTATATTGATACAAAATTATGGCTATATTTTGTTACATTGGTAGAGAATTTTGTATATTGATACAGATTTAAGGTTTTCTTTCCTATAAATCTTTGTATATTGAGACAAAATTTAAGATTAATTTTGTTACAACATAATATATGTATGTTTCAACTCTTAGATTGGCATTGTGTTTATGCAACTCATTTGAAAGTACAAGGTTTAGTCCCATTTCTTTTTAATAGCTGCTATTACAAACTGTTTGGGATAATTAAGTAAAGCATGTTATCAGTCAGACAATCAAACTCAAGGTCTTGTCAGATACTAGTCTGGATTATTACAAAAGTATACATCCTGGGTTGTATAGATAATAGCTAGCTGGAAACAAGTAACATTTGCTTATTCAGATATGTTATGAATAGATAGATGGTTTTTAAAAATCTCAGAGACTCACTAGAATATGGCATTAAAAATATTTTTATTAATTTAAGGCCTTTTTGTTATTGAGACATGTCAACTCTTGGCAGCACCCTATGCAAATTGAAAGAAGATGATAGAGTTCTTTCAACTGAGGCAATCTAGCACTGGGCAAAGAAAATGCCTTGACTTTATTTGCAGACAGAATACTGTCCAGAAAGGACAAATGGATGCAAGGAATTTGACTACCAAACTCTGCCAATACAGGGAAAGCAAGTCCTGGATAATTACTGCTTCACAAAATGTCTGTCAGACATTCTAGGCCAGAAGGCTGAAGACAGATGCCCCAATGTTGTAGAGACTATTGAGGACTGTTCAGGAGGTCAGCTGTCTCTGTCAATTCTATATTTTTGGAAGCTACATCCATGTGCTTTATGCATACTCAGGTAATATTTATTTCTTTCTCAGTCCTTTGATAGATTTGAAGGCTAAATGTCATAATCTTACTATAAGTTTATGTTATTAAAGATTTAAAATGATGTTCTAGGTCGAAAAGGGTAATTTTAGCAGTGTAATACAAATTACAATAGAAATTGATTTACATACAGGACTCTTAATTCACCAGGATATGATAGATAATAGAGTACTTTCTCCTGAGCGCCCAAAAATAAACTGACTGGATTTTTAAATGTAACATTTACTTAATAATTTTCATAATAATTTTATTATTGTTCCTGGGGTTTGTTGTTTAAAAGAGTGAGAACTGTTTGATTTAGACAAAAAAAGGAAATTGTTGAGATTTGACCCATTTCTATGTATCATAATGCTTAATTCTAGATCTCAGGATTCTAGGCCTATGAGTGACACACCATGTTTACATGCTTTTGTTGTGTAAATCGTGTTCTTTGATTTTAAAATATTAGTTAAATAAAATTAGCTACAGCCAATTATTGCAGGGATTAGAGTTAAGTGGGTTTTGAGTTACCTGGATGGGGTGAAAAAGAGAAAGGATTGCGGAGAGACTAGGTGGAGAAGGAAAAGAATGAAAACAGAGCAGAAAGCTACTATGTGGTGAACCATGAGGCTGTGGCCAGGAGAAACAGCAAGTATCTGGATTATATCACTGGGGAGGTAGCCAGGCCAGCAGTTAGAAGAGTATATTTGGGATTACTCCTCAGTAATTATCAAAGTCAAATAAAATAATCATAGCCTGAGTCTCATTTATTTGCAGAATAGTTGGGGATAAGCGTTAAGTGGTTGTACTACAAGTTTATGTTCACTAGCTCCTTCATTGGGCATAGATTTACTTAGAGAGGTAGACAGACACGCTGTTTTCATGTCTATGTGATGCTTCTAGAGACTATTTACTGAAATGAGAGGAGCCAGTGCTACATGTAGCACAGTGTCAGGGGCTGAGAGTCCAGGCAGAGTAAATGGGACAAAATAGGAGGGTAGTTAAGTGATGGTATTCCAATATTTTTCTCCCTTCTGGCCCACCATGATAAGAACTTCTCTCCTGTCAGGCCTTTTCTGCAATGGGCTCTGGAAATACATTCCTCTAATGTACTGAGACCTCTACAATATAAAAACAACTAATATAGACATTCTTTTTGAGCATTCAATTTTCAATTCATAATTTGAGAACTATACATTTTATCCATTTCAGGTAAAATTGTAGATTAAGTTTAAGATATTGCCAGGTCCTGTTATACTGGTTTATTTATGTACTTATATTACCCTCCAATTTATTCCAATATTTTTTAAAAAAATTTATTCATTCTATAGTTAGAGAAAAACATTCTATTTTTAAATTTTAATTAGTTTTTATGTTGCCAGGTTGGCAAAGTGTTCTTAAGCAGGTTTGTCATGTTTTTGCTTATGATTTCAAATGATCTGTCAAAATGACAACAATTTTGATGGCATTTTCATAAATAGTAGTGAAACATTATATTTGGTGTTTTAATTTTCATGTAGAATTAATGCACATAAGAACTCACATATTATCTTTTAACTAATTCATGTTTGCACTGGTGTCTTTTCCAATATTAATTCATTTGTACTCTAATTTCTTTCTTCACTTTTAAGATACTTTCACTCATGATATGAGAAGTGATGATTTTGTACATGACATATTTAACTAGGTTTCCATCACTAGACTTCTTCAGGGTTACACCTTCTTGCTTCCTCATTTTTATGCTTGTTTGATGCAGTCTAGGGTGGTCCAATTGATCTTCAGGGTACCATATAACCAACTTTGTTTCTTGGGCTTCTGCCTCTCTTCTTTTAACATGTTAGCAGTCAATAATTAAGCATTTGCTCTTCATATTTACATTAGCATTAATGTTTTTATTAAGACATTCTAATTCATGAATATTTTATCAACAATTCCATATCATTATTTTTCTGATTATAATCAGTTTCTATGAGTTTACAAGCTTTCTATTATTTCTGTTGTTGATATGCAGCTTTGGATTTTCTAGGAATAAGAAAAAAAATTGTTGCTATTGTAATTGGACATTGGATAGATGTCTGAAAATATCATGAATGAAGAATTTGTCCTGTTTTAATTCAAAGTGTTGAGCCAAATCATAAGAGTAAATTGAGGATTTGAAAAATAGAATCATCATATAGAATATTAGCATTCCTTTTTATACCTTCACAAATAAGTAGCTGTTCATACTGACTGGAACATTACTGAAATAGCTGGATGGTCAATCAACAATGATAGTTTTATGGAGGTTGTCAGTTTGGATACAAGGGTGTTTTGTTTTATTAGTGCTGTGAAAATTTACAGAGCAAAGCTATATATACAAAGCCTAACACATAAGCTAACTTATTTTTAATAGTGTTATATGTGGTATAATATCAAAAATGAAGAATGTCTTCTCTATTAAATACTGGAGGTAATTATTATATATCTGTTATTAGATGCAACTTTTAAGATGCCTTATTGTTCAAATGGTAGGATTAAAACAGAAAAGCCTGGAACACTGAAGAAGGTAAACCAGGCAGCTTGCAGATAAGCATGTGGTGAAAAAATTGACCAGACAAGAGGAAGAACAATATTTGGACAAACCAAGAAAGTTAGTTGTCTTGAGCTTTGTCTCCCAAGAAGCCTTCCCTGATAATCACAGAAAAGGTACTGTTGGTCTTTTAGAGGATCCTGTATCTAATTGGAACAGATAAAATTGTGGGTAATGACAGTTTTTTTAACAAGCCCCTACCTAGTCTAGGCACCACCCACATAGATAAGGAGTGAGGTGTGAGGTGCTAAATACAACCTGAAGTTGGTAGTTAAAAAAGATAAACATTGGCTCCTCTTAGGCAATTAAGACAGGGGTCAGAGTAAACCACAAGCAGTTTGCCTAACCTGGAAACAAAGTGAAGATGCATTTGTTAATTATTGGCATATCTAGACAAAGCAAAACAAACAAAAATAAAACAAGCTAAGATCAAAAAAAAAAAAAAAAGAATGAACAAGGGTTATCAGGACATATGATCATTCCCCTGAATGGACAAACAGCACTTAATTGTCTTTGTAGTTGGGCCATAGAACATGTACAAAGCTTATGAGCCTTCATTTACTCAACCTTCATTATAGAGGTAATTAACCAATACTTTTTTGTGTGTGTGTGTAGCAAAATCCTTTATTTATGAAACCATCTCACCTGACATGTTAGCAATACTGAAATTTTAATCCACCAATAGTTTCCTAGTTTTTTTCTTTTCTAAGTTTTTATTTATTTACATTCCAAATCATTTCCCCTTTCCCATTTCCTCCCTCCCCGAAAGTCCCATAAGCCCCATTCCCTCCCTCTTTACTCCATTCAACCCCCTCTCGTTTCTCTGTCCTGGCGTTCCCCTACATCCAGTCTTTCCAGGACCAGGGGTCTCTCCTTCCATCTTCTTAGAAATCTATTGATATGCGAATTGTGTCTAGGGTATTCCGAGATTTTGGGTTAATATCCCCTTATCAGTGACTGCATACCTTGTGTGTTCTTTTGTGATTGGGTTACATCACTAAGGATGATATTTTCAAGTTCTGACCATTTGCCTAGGAATTTCGTGAATTCATTGTTTTTAATTGCAGAGTAGTATTCCATTGTGTAAATATACCACATCTTCTGAATACATTCCTCCGTTGAGGGACATCTGGGTTCTTTCCACCTTCTGGCTATTATAAATAAGGCTGCTATGAACATAGCGGAGCATGTGTCCTTATTGCATGCAGGTAAAGCCTCTGGGTATATGCCCAGGAGTGGTATAGCCAGATCCTCCGGAAGTGTCATGCCCAGTTTTCTGAGGAACCGCCAGACTGCTTTCCAGAGTGGTTGTACCAGCTTGCAATTCCACCAGCAGTGGAGGAGTGTTCCTCTTTCTCCACATCCTCGCCAACAACTGCTGTCTCCTGTGTTTTTGATCTTAGCCATTCTGACTGGAGTGAGATGGAATCTCAGGGTTGTTTTGATTTGCATTTCCCTAATGACTAAGGATGATGAACATCTCTTTAGGTGCTTCTCAGCCATTAGATATTCTTCAGGTGAGAAATCTTTGTTTAGCTCTGTACCACATTTTTTAATAGGGTTGCTTGCCTCTCTGGATTTAACTTCTTGAGTTCTTTGTATATATTGGATATTAGCCCTCTGTCGGATGTAAGGTTGGTAAAGATCATTTCCCAGTTAGTTGGTTGCCGCTTTGTCTTTTTGACAGTGTCTTTTGTCTTGCAAAAACTTTGTAATTTAATGAGGTCCCATTTGTCTATTCTTGATCTTAGAGCATAAGCTATTGGAGTTCTGTTCAGGAAATTCTCCACTGTGCCCATAAGTTCAAGGTTCTTCCCTAGTTTAACTTCTATTAGTTTCAGTGTGTCTGTTTTTATGTGTAGATCCTTGATCCACTTGGAATTGAGCTTAGTGCAAGGAGATAAGGATGGGTCAATTTGCATTCTTCTGCATGTTGACCTCCAGTTGAACCTGCACCATTTGTTGAAAAGGCTATCTTTTTTCCATTGGATGGTTTTAGCTCCTTTGTCAAAGATCAAGTGACCATAGGAGTGTGGATTCATTTCTGGGTCTTAAATTCTGTTCCATTGATCTACATGTCTGTTACTGTACCAATACCATGCAGTTTTTAACACTATTGCTCTGTAGTACAGCTTGAGGTCCGGGATACTGATTCCCCCAGAGGTTCTTTTACTCTTGAGAATAGTTTTAGCTATTCTGGGTTTTCTGTTATTCCAGATGAATTTTTGAATTGCTCTTTCTAACTCTATGAAGAATTGATTTGGGATTTTGATGGGGATTGCATTGAATCTGTATATTACTTTTGGTAAGATGGTCATATTTACTATATTAATCCTGCCAATTCATGAGCATGGCAGATTTTTCCATCTTCTGAGGTCTTCTTCAATTTCTTTCTTCAGAGACTTGAAGTTCTTGTCATACAGATCTTTCACTTGTTTGGTTAGAGTCACGCCAAGATACTTTATATGGTTTGTGGCTATCGTGAAGGGTATCATTTCTCTTACTTCTTTCTCAGCCTGCTTATCCTTTGAGTATAGGAAGGCTACTGACTTGCTTGAGTTGATTTTATATCCGGCCACTTTGCTGAAGTCATTTATCAGCTGTAGGAGTTCTCTGGTGGAGTTCTTTGGGTCGCTTAAGTATACTATATCTTCTGCAAATAGTGATAGTTTGACTTCTTCCTTTCCAATTTGTATCCCTTTGACCTCTTTTTGCTGTCAAATTGCTCTAGCTAGAACTTCAAGTACTATATTTAAAAGATATGGAGAGAGAGGGCAGCCTTGTCTAGTCCCTGATTTTAGTGGGATTGCTTCAAGTTTCTCTCCATTTAGATTGATGCTGGCTACTGGTTTGCTGTAAATTGCTTTTACTATGTTTAGATATGGGCCTTGAATTCCTGATCTTTCCAAGACCTTTAGCATGAAAGGATGCTGAATTTTGTCAAATGCTTTCTCAGCATCTAATGAGATGACCATGTGGTTTTTTTCTTTGAGATTGTTTATATAGTGGATTACGTTGATGGATTTCCTTCTATTGAACCATTCCTGCATCCCTGGGATGAAGCCTACTTGATCATAGTGAATGATCATTTTATGTGTTCTTGGATTCGGTTAGCAAGAATTTTATTGAGTGTTTTTGCATCGATATTCATAAGAGAGATTGGCCTGAGATTCTCTTTCTTTGTCGAATCTTTGTGTGCTTTTGGTATTAGTGTAATTGTGGCTTCATAGAACAAGTTGGGTAGTGTTCCTTCTGTTTCTATTTTGTGGAACAATTTGAAGAGTATTGGTGTTAGGTCTTCTTTGAAGGTCTGATAGAATTCTGCACTAAATCCATCTGGACCTGTGCTTTTTTTGGTTGGAAGACTTCCAATGACAACTTCTATTTCTTCAGGGGTTACAGGACGGTTTAGATGGTCTATTTGATCCTGATTTAATTTTGGTATTTGGTATCTGTCAAGGAAATTGTCCATTTCCTCAAGATTTTCTAGGTGTGTTGAATACAGGTTTTTGTAGTAGGATCTGATGATTTTTTGAATTTCCTCAGTTTCTGTTGTTATCTCTTCCTTTTTGTTTCTGATTTTATTAATTTGGATACTATCTCTGTGCCCTCTGGTTAGTCTGGCTAAGGGCTTATCTATCTTGTTGATTTTCTCAAAGAACCAACTCCTCGTTTTGTTAATTCTTTGTATGGTTTTATTTGTTTCTACTTGATTGATTTCAGCCCTGAGTTTGATGATTTCCTGCCTTCTACTCCTCTTGGATGTATTTGCTTCTTTTTGTTCCAGGTCTTTCAGGTGTGCCATTAAGCTGTTAGTGTATGCTGTCTCCCGTTTCTTTTTGGCAGCACTCAGGGCTATGAATTTTCCTCTTAGCACTGCTTTCATTGTGTCCCATAAATTAGGGTATGTTGTGCCTTCATTTTCATTAACTTTCAAAAAGTCTTTGATTTCTTTCTTTATTTCCACCTTGACCAAGTAATCATTGAGTAGAGCATTGTTCAGCCTCCATGTGTATGTGGGTTTTCTGTTGTTATTGTTGTTATTGAAGACCACCCTTATTCCATAGTGATCTGAAAGGAGGCATGGGATTAGTTCTATCTTCTTATATCTGTTGAGGTCTGATTTGTGACCAATTATATGGTCAATTTGGAGAAGGTACCATGAGGTGCTGAGAAGAAGGTGTATTCTTTAGCGCTAGGATGAAATGTTCTATATATATCTGTTAGTTCCATTTGGTCCAAGGCTTTAATTAGATTCACTGTGTCCCTGTTTAGTTTCTGCTTTCCTGAACGATCCATTTCAGAAAGCGGGGTGTTGAAGTCACCCACTATTATTGTGTGAGGTACAACGTGTGCTTTGAGCTTTAGTAAAGTTTCTTTTACGAATGAAGGTGCCCTTGCATTTGGAGCATAGACATTCAGAATTGAGAGTTCTTGATGGTGGAGTTTTCCCTTCATCAGTATGTAGTGTCCCTCTGTGTCTTTTTTGATGACTTTAGGTTGAAAATCAATTTTATCTGATATTAGGATGGCTACTCCCCCTCGTTTCTTGGGGCCATTTGCTTGTAAAATTATTTTCCAGCCTTTTACTCTGAGGTAGTGTTTGTCTTTGACACCGAGGTGCGTTTCCTGCATGCAGCAAAATGCTGGGTCCTGTTTACGTATCTAGTCTGCTAGTCTATGTCTTTTAATTGGGGAATTGAGACCATTGATATTAAGAGAGATTAAGGCATAGTGATTATTGCCATCTGCCATTCTTGACGCTATCTTTATGTTTGAGTGGTTATCTACTTTTGGGTTTGATTCAAGAAGGTTATTATCTCATTTTTTTCTAGGGTGTTTCTCTCCCTGTATTGGAGGTTTCCACCTATTATCCGCTGCAGGGCTGGATTTGTGGAAATATATTTTGAAAATTTGGTTTTATCATGGAATATCTTGGTCTCTCCATCTATGGTGATTTAGAGTTTTGCTGGGTATAGTAGTCTAGGCTGGCATTTGTGCTGTCTTAGTGTCTGCATGAGATCTGCCCAGGATCTTCTGGCTTTCATAGTCTCTGGTGAGAAGTCTGATGTGATTCGGATAGGTCTTCCTTTGTATGTTACTTGGCCCTTTTCTCTTACTGCTTTTAATATTCTTTCTTTGTTTATAACATTTGGTGTTTTGATTATTATGTGACGGGAGTTATTTCTGTTCTGGTCCAGTCTGTTTGGAGTTCTGTAGGCTTCTTGTACATTCATCTGCATCTCTCTCTTTAGGTTAGGGAAGTTTTCCTCCATAATTTTGTTGAAGATGTTTACTGGCCCTTTAAGTTGCAAATCTTCACTCTCATCTATACCTATAATCCTTAGATTTGGTCTTCTCATTGTGTCCTGGATTTCCTGGATGTTTTGGGTTACACGTTTTTTGCATTTTGCATTTTCTTTGACTGTTGAGTCGATGCTTTCTATGGAATCTTCAGCACCTGAGATTCTTTCTTCCATCTCTTGTATTCTATTGTTGATGTTTGCATCTATGACTCCTGATTTCTTCCCAAGGTTTTCTATCTCCAAAGTTGTCTCCCTTTGTGATTTCTTAGTTGTTTCTACTTCCTTTTTTAGTTCCTGGATGGATTTGCTGAGATCCTTCACTTGTTTGTTTGTATTTTCCTGTATTTCTTTAAGGTATTTTTGCATTACCTCTTTTAGGATTTCTGCCTGTTGACACACGTTCTCCTGCATTCCTCTGAGCGATTTTTGTGTTTCCTCCTCATGGGAATCCATCTGTTGATCCATCGTCTCCTGCATTTCTTTAAGCAGTTCTCGTGTTTCCTTTGCAAGGGCATCTAACCGTTGATTCATTTCTTTAAGCAATTTTTGTGTTGCCTCCTTATGGGCATCTGTCTGTTGACCCATATTCTTCTGCATTTCTTTATGCAATTTTTGTGATTCCTTTGTGAGTGCATCTACCCGTTGATTCATCTCGTTAAGCGATTTTTGTGTTGTCTCCTTGTGCGCCTCCATCTTTTGATCCATGTTCTCCTGCATTTCTCTAAGCGATTTTTGTGTTTCCTTTGTAAGGGCTTCTAACCGTTGATTCATGGTCTCCTGTAATTCTTTATTAGATTTACTTGTGTCCTTCTTGTAATCCTCTAATAGCATCATGGGAAGTGATTTTAAATCCACATCTTGTCTTTCGGGTGTGGTGGGGTATCCAGGACTTGCTGCTGTTGGAGAGTTGGGTTCGGATGGTGCCATATTACTTTGATTTCTGTTAGTAACGTTCCTACGTTTGCCTTTTGCCATCTGGTTACCTCTGATGTTAGTTGGTCCTGCTGTCACTGGCTGTTGGTTGGACCTCCTGTGAGCCTGCAAAGCTATTTCTGCCCCCCCCCCCCGGTTTACCAGGATTCCCCTGGCACAGATTTCTGGGGCCTGCCCTGCTCCTGAGTGACTTTGGAGCCCTGATGTGCCTTGCCCCAAGTGATGTTATATTGGGGAGTCCTTGCACATCCAAAGGCTCAGTGTAGTGGATTCCTGGAGCAGAGGTCGCCAAAGGGCGGCTGGTAGGCTCCTGCCCTGTGCAGGGGTGTGTGATCTCTCCTAGAGTGTGGGGGGGTGCGTCCCTCTGCCAGGCAGAAGTCCCACAGCAGAGCTGGCGAGGTGGTTACTGCAGATCTGCCCAGCACTTGGGAGCCGTGTACATACAAGCCGCCATAGACCCAAGCGATATTATGCCTGTTTGTCTCAGAGCCTGGCAGTCCCAACTTCCCAGCCACTGGAGCAAAGATGGCGAAGTGCACTCTGCACTCTCTCGGTGGCACTGGTCACCCTGTAGAGGCGATGGCCTACAGCAGATCTGGCACCCAGACGACCACAGTGCTGTCCCATTCTTGGAAGTCCCAACAGGCCGTGTCCCAAGCGATGTTATATTGGGGAGAACCTGGGTACCTGTCTCTTCAGTGCAGTCTACCGGAACAGAGGTCGCGTAAGGGAAGCTGGTAGGCTTCCACCCAGTGTGGGGTCCCTCTGCCAGGCAGAAGTCCCACAGCAGAGCTGGCGCGCAGGTTACTGCAAATCTGCCCAGCACTTGGGAGCCGCGTACACAAGCCGCCCGAGACCCAAGCGATATCATGCCTGTCTGTCTCAGAGCCTGGCAGTCCCAACTTCTGGCCACTGGAGCAAAGATGGCGGAGTGCACTCTGCCTAACCAATCCTTTTTAATATCATCTTAGTCTTTGTTAAAATTCTGCCACATCTTATTAAAAGTTCTAGATGAGGTGTTCATCACTTATGGCTCCCCTGGGACATCCTACCTCACTCTCAAGAGTATTCCTCACTTTTATTGATTAAACATATATTCATTTTTGCTCAACTCCTTCTACACCTTTTGTCTTCATCCTCTTGAGATAATGAACACAAGAGTCATTGAATGCCACGTACCAAGATTTTATTTTAGATCCATCAGAGGACTGCCTTTTCAGGCCCTAGTAGGAGAAGATGTGCTTTATCCTAGACTGATTTGAGGCCCCAGGGAAGGGGAAAACCTGGAGTGGCACCCTTTTTCTAAGGCAGGAGGGAAGAGGAATAGGATGAGAAACTGTGAGAGGGGGGCCCAGAGTGTGAAGTAAAGACCAGAATGTAAATAAATAAAATAATTAAAATTTAAAAAAAGAAGAGATGACCAAGCAACTTCACATGTTCAAAAAACTTACAGAAAAACAAAAAACTGGCTAGCTTCTATACTCTCAAGTGTTCAATACATTATTGGCTTTTTTATTAGATATTTTCTTTATTTACATTTCAAATATTATCCCCTTTCCTTGTTTCCCCTCCAGAAACCCCCTATCCCATACCCTCTTCCTCGTTCACTAACCCACCCACACCTGCTTCCCTGTCCTGGCATTCCCCTACACTGGGGCAACAAACCTTCACAGGACCAATGGCCTCTCCTCTCATTGATGTCCAAGAAGTCCATCCTCTGCTACATATGCAGCTAGAGCCAGGGGTTCATCCATGTGTACTCTTTGGTTGGTGGTTAAGTCCCTGGGAGCTCTGGAGGTACTGGTTGGTTCATAGGGGCTATATACCCCTTCAACTCCTTGGGTCCTTTCTCTAGCTCCTCCACTGGGGACCCTGTGCTCAGTCCAGTGGTTGGCTGAGAGCATCCCCCTCTGTATTTGTCAGGCACTGGAAGAGCTTCTTAGGAGACAGCTGTATCAGGCTCCTGCTAGCAAGCACTTGTTGGCATCCCTAACAGTGTCCGGGTTTGTTGACTGTATCTGGGAGGGATCCCCAGATGGGAAAGTCTTTGGATGATCTTTCCTTAAGTCTCTGCTCCACACTTTGTATTTCCTCCCATGGTTATTTTGTACGCTGTTCTAAAAAAGACCAAAGTACACTTCTGGCCGCCATCTGCAGCAGGGAACCAGGCAGCTCCAAAGTTTTCTGTGCTTAGCCATCCAGGAGAATGTGATCTCAATTCTGAGTGTAGAGGTGAGATACCCACCTTCTCTCTGCAGGGAGTCAGGAGCTCACAGGGCATAGGATCAGTGGAGCTGCTGGGACAGGAGTCTTCCCTTCTGGTCACCATTTGCAGCAGGGAACTAGACAGCTCCACAGCCTTCTGTGCACAGGCCCTGCCAGAAGAGAGTTGGTCTCCCAGGAGTATGGACACAGGCTTACAAGCCCATAGGAGGGACAAGCTCCAGTCAGAGACAGCAAGAACAACTAACACAAGAGATAACCAGATGGTGAAAGGCAAGTGCAAGAACCCTAGCAACAGAAACCAAGGCAACTTGGCAACATCAGAACCCAGTTCTCCTTTCACAGCAAGTCCCTGACACCCCAACACACCAGAAAAGCAAGAGTTGGATTTAAAGTCTCATCCCACAATGCTGTTAAAGGACATCAAGAAGGACATAAATAACTCCCTTAAAGAAATACAGGAGACCATGGGTCAAAGGGTAAAAGCCCTTGAAGAGGAAACAGAAAAATCACTTAAAGAAATACAGGAGAGCAAGGGTGAACAGGGAGAGGCTCTTAAAGAGGAAACACAAAAATCCCTTAAAGAATTACAGGAAAACACAAACAAACAAGCGAAGGAACTGAACAAAACCATCCAGGATCTAAAAATGGAAGTAGAAACAATAAAGAAATCACAAAGTGAGACATCTCTGGAGATAGAAAATCTTGGAAAGAATTCAAGAGTCATAGATGCAAGCATCAACAACAGAAGACAAGAGATAAAAGAAAGAATTTCAGGTGCTGAAGATACCATACAAAACATTGACTCAACAGTGAAAGAAAATGCAAAATGTAAAAAGCTCCTGAGACAAAACATCCAGGAAATCCAGAACACAATGAGAAGACCAAACATAAGGATTATAGCTATAAAAAAAGAGAAGAATTCCAAGTTAAAGGGCTAGTAAATATCTTCAACAAAATTATAGAAGAAAACTTCCCTAACCTAAAGAAAGAGATGCCCACGAACATACAAGAAGCCTACAGAACTCCAAACAGACTGGACCAGAATAGAATGTCCTCCTGTCACATAATAATCAAAACACCAAATCCACTAAACAAAGAAAGAATATTAAAAGCAGTAAGGGAAAAGGTCAAGTAACCTATAAAGGCAGGCCTATCAGAATTACACCAGACTTCTCACCTGAGATGAAAGCTAGAAGATCCTGGGCAGATCTCATACAGACCCTAAGAGAACACAAATGCCAGCCCAAACTACTATATCCAGCAAAACTCTCAGTTACCATAGATGGAGAAAACAAGATATTCCATGGTAAAACCACATTTACACAATATCTTTCCACAAATCCAGCCCTACAAAGGATAATAGATGGAAAAACGTCAACATGAGGACGGAACTACATCCTAGAAAAAGCAAGAAAGTAATCTTTTTCCAACAAACCCAAAAGAAAGTAACCACACAAACATAAAAATAACATCAAAAATAACAGGAAGCAAAAATCACTAGTCCTTAATATCTTATAATATCAATGGACTCAATTCCCCAGCAAAAAACATAATCTAACAGAAATATTTTTCATGTAAATCTTCAATGTTATCAGAAAATGTTTGTAATTCCTCTTTCAGTCAATTTAGTAATGATTTATGTCTACCATTTTAACTGTAATTTTTGTGTGATAATCTTTAATTTTAATTTTTTTTCTATATATTTCTTCAATTTTATAAGAAATATTTTCCATGTAAATCCTCACTTTCCTCAGAAAATGTTTATAATTTCACTTTCAATCAATTTAGGAATATTTTTATGCCTACCATTTTATCGGTATAATTTTTCCATGAAATAGTCAATCTTAACGTGTTTTACTATGTATTTGTTCAATTTTGTCAGAGATATTTTCCATGTAAATCTTCAGTTTTATCAGAAAATGTTTATAATTCCACTTTCAATCAACTTAGAAATATTTTTATGCCTACCTTTTTATCTGTATAATTTTCCATGATAATCTTCAATTTTAATGTTATTTCATATTTTTCTATAATTTTATTAGAAATATTTCCCATGTAAATCTTCAATTCTATCATAAAATGTTTCTACTTCCTTTTTCAATTAATTTAGCAATGTTTTTTATGTCTACCATCTTAGTCTTTAATTTTGCATGAAAATTATCAATCTTAATGTGTTTTTCTATATGCTTTTTCAATTTTGTCAGAAACATTTTCCATGTAATTCTTTAATTTTATCATAAAATGTTTTTACTTCCTTTTTCAATAAAAAATAAAATAAAAAAAATAACTAGGTTTGTAATCAAACTATTGAAAAAATCACATTTACACTGAAACATAGCTTAAACATATTATGTGTTGATATAAACATAACTTATACTCTACTGTATAATAATAATCATACATGTACCTACATTTGTAAAGGAAGAATCCAGACTACAATGAAATAGACCAAAATGTTTCTATCTCCTGGTACCTGGGATGTTATTTGGTTTTCTTTGTAGTAAATAAAAAGAGGCATTTAAAAATAAATAAATAAATAAATAAAAAAAATACAATAAAAAGGACTAAAGTTTCCACACTTCTGTCTTCTCTCTTCTTGAGCTTCATGTGGAATGTGAATTGTATCTTGCGTATTCCAAGCTTCTGGGCTAATATCCACTTATCAGTGAGTGCATACTATGTGTGTTCTTTTGTGATTTGGTTACCTCACTCAGGATGATATTTTCTAGTTCCATCCATTTGCCTAAAAATTTCGTGAATTCATTGTTTTTAATAGCTGAGTAGTACTCCATTGTATAAATGTACACATTTTCCGTATCCATTCCTCTGTTGAAGGACATCTGGGTTATTTCCAGCTTCTGGTTTTTATAAATGAAGCATAAGAGTGGAGCCTGTGTCTGTATTACATGTTGCAGCATCTTCAGGATATATGCCCAGTAGTGGTATAGCTGGGTCCTCAGGTATTGGATACCAACACTTGGTATTGGATAAACAATTACCAGATTCATCCCTGAGAAAGACTTATACTTCTCTCATTATCCTTTAGTTGACTGTGCTTCTTTTCTAAGATTGTTATCCCCCAAGATTTCTCCTTTCATGTTAGCACATCTCTAGGTGTTGTCCCTTTATCAAGTCCTGTTTAGGCAGCCATATTTTTTGACGTTCATGGGTGAAACTCTCTTGTCATTTCTAAGATAATCTTAAAAAAAAAAATTCCCAATCCTCTGGCTCTCAAAAATTTTCAACACCTAATTCCACAATGTTCCCTGAGATTTAGACACAGGAGTTCTGTGGATGTGTCCATTGGGTACTGAGCATCCTGTCATCAGTGTTCTTCGCATTTTGGTCAAGTTCATATTTCTGTAACAGTCTGCACCAAAGAGAAGTTTATTTGATAAGAGGTAAGTGTTATAATTACCAATGGGTATATGGATCTGTTTTAAATAGAGCTACGAATTATGCTAGTCTAAAGTGATGGTAAGAGGTTTTCTTCTAAGAGTCAAGATTTCACTAGGCCTGAGTAGTTTGTTAGGTTTCCAATCAGGCATGATTTTCCTTCTTTGAGAAAGCCTCAATTTGGATTAGCCAACTCTTGGTTTCCACCAGGATCTGAATGTCACTATTACACTATTAAGGCCAAGTTGGTCATTCTTCATTGATCGTAGTGTGGATTGAACTGGGTAGGACTATTGGTTCCTTCATTCCCTTGGCTCCCAGAATTATACAAGCTAATGGTCACAGATGAGATTATCAGCATAACACCACGTCAGACGTTTTAAGTTCAATATCCAAAGTACAAGGTGTCTCCAGAATGAGGCTTTCAGAATATATCCAGTTAGGACCTAGGATTCATGTCCAAAAGTACAAGATGTCTTCACCAATAAAGTTACTTTTTCCCTTTCATAAAATTAAAAGTAATAAAAAATAAGTTATAACGTTTTGGGAGTTTTGCAACTCACTTGACCAACAAGTTAAATGAGGGGTTCCTCTATCTAGTACAGACATTGTTATTGACCTATGATCCTTGGGGAGAACATTATCTCTTCATATGAGAGAATGCTATTAAAATTCTAAATAAAGATACCAACAAAGAGATAAATACATACATAGATACACACAAACAAACTCATCTTCATATATGTATATACATATGAGTTATAATGTTTTGGGAGTTTTGAAATTCACTTGACCAATATCTTAAATGGGAGGATCCTCTGCCTGGTACTGGAATCGTTATTGACACACACACACACACACACACACACACACACACACACATATGTATGTGTGTGTGAATAGCATATATAACATATATTTATTATATGTGTATGTATATGTGCATATATATACATATATGCATATATATATGTATATATTCATTTTGGCACAGCCATTTCCTAGGGAAACAGTGTAAGTAATGCAGCACAGCTGTTTTGACAAAGTAAAACACAGCTGAGCCACATGCTGTAACGGTTGACCTTTCCCCTTTGCTTCCTGTTTGAGTCTGCTGGTTTCTCTATTGAGAGGCTATTAGCATAATGATCCACCCATATACTGTCTGACAAAATTGTTTTGGTATTCCCCTGAGAAAATCCTGAATATACTATCTACTACTCTCAAGTAAGTAGCCTTAATTGACCCTACTTGGGAGTATTCTCTGTGCCTTGGAGAGTGTTATCTGCCCCTAAGGAAATTCATAAAACAAAACAATTAGACTAGGTGGAACTCAGAGGGGGCTGAAAAGCAATTCAGATCACAGAGCTCCTTTTACAGCTTATTTAGAATTTCTCAGTATTGTCACCTACAAGGTAAAAAATCATACATACTAAGCCCCTAGTAAGAACTTGCCAACAAAAACTGGAATGATTAAGATAAGACAATAGCATGTATAGGTGCTATAAAGGAATATAAGAAAAATTAGGTATTAGGATTTGCTATTGTTGGAAAGATTGGTTTATACCAGGTTGCTGTAATGCTATTTAATTCCTTAATTAAAAAATTCCTTATACGATTATAAATACAAATAACAGTTACAATGATTCCTAAACCTCAGTTGTCAGACTTAGGTGAATTTACAAATAATATGACTGACCATTAAAGGTTCATAATATACTACTTAAATAAGAATGACTTGCATAGACTGACTTGGATTCTATCTATTCTCTATCCAAGCATCTGGAAACTGCAAAATGCTGTCAGCTTGAGAATAGAATGTCGCTTGCTTGCTTGCTTGCTTGCTTAAACTAAACTGATTTTGTAAAATTTGGGAAATAAGGATATGGGATTGACGATAACAAAATCTTTCTACCTGTGTTTTGTAAAATTTTAGGAATAAGGGTATGGGATTCATGATAAGAAAGTCTGTCTACCTGTGTTTAACCTGCAATCCTGGCCATTCTAGAAAAGTATCCCTGGGATAAAACTATATGATCTGTATCTCTTGAAGTCATGAACGTTTTTTGAATCTGTAAAAATAAAGAAATGTTCTGATTGCTGGTCAGTTAGAGTTGCAAATCATCCCAGTCTTGGTGTCTGACCAATTTCTCTCCTTGGTTGATCATTTTATCCTCTCTGGAAACCATTCACTGCTAGGGCTGACCCTGGCGACATCACTTATGGCCTTCCTCAAACATCCTTAAGGTTGCTTTTCCCTCATTCCTCTATGATTTGGTGAAATTTATTTTGTTTACAAGAAAACAGTTTCAGATTAAAAATTAAAGCCAGATAGTTTAGGTTTATATCAGATTGTTCCATATCTGAAATGTGTAATCTAGGCTAAATAGCATAAATCTGAGCTTAATGTTTTCTCATTAATAAAGCAAAATATTCAGTGTTCCCAATGTAGTACTAAATTTTTACCTCATAGTGCTACTGTATGATCCAAAAGACAGGCCATCTGGATAAGAAAATAAACACAAACATTCAAATTAATACCATATTAAAAGTGAGCTTAACAGATATCTACAGACTATCTATTTAGTTTTTGTTCTAACACTAAAGAATACACATTCTACACAGAAGCATATGGAAGCTTGTCTAAAATCTACCACATTCTTGGATGCCAAATAATTCTTTACAAATTCACAATATTGAAATCAATCTTTGTATTCCCTCTAAGCACAATGCAATAAGACTTAAAATTAACAGCAAAACAAAAGAAAACAACAAACCCCTTCAATGAATATGTAAACTTGGGGAATATTGAACATCTCATTGCTAAATGATGAATGAGTTAAATAATAAGTCATTATAATTAATAAGTACTTAGGACTGTTCAGGACAAATACCATGATTTGAGCTATACTTTTGGGTGTTTGCTGCTCCTAATCTTCTCTATGTTGCTGTTACTGAGATAATTACTGCTGCTGTTCCATTCCTAATAGGTAACAGGTTGACTCCTGTCCACATAATCATCACAAATGTTTTCTCACCATGCTATGGCACATTAACCACTGGAAATGTTGATTACTTAGTAGCTACATCTGTACAGAGAGCCCTTAAATAGTTTATATCCATTACTAGATAATATTATGGTTTAGGGATAGACCTAATTCTTTGTGACAGTCACTAATGTCTCACTAGGCTTAGTGTTTTGATGTTATTTTTATTTTCCTACAGAGTTATGCAAATCCTGCATATGGTTGCTGCTCTATTAAACACAACTCTATTAAAGTCCAATGTGACTGACATCACATATTGACTCACCATATTTTTCCAAGTATCTGAACTGAGTTTTGCTGTCAGCTTTATGACAAGGAAATAGCAGAACTAGAAATCCTATGGGAGATAATTACTACAATTACTTAAATTCCTTACATTTAAAATCCTCAGGTTATCTCAAGAGATATAAAAGACTGAGACATTTAGCTATTATGCCATCTATTCTTCTTTATCTTCACATCCTTGTGAATCTTGTTTTAGGCTAAGTTCATCATCAATCTTTAACATATCAACCCAAGAACACAATTAGAGTCAAGTAGAATAATGAGTGGTATTAAATGAACACAGACGAACATGCCCAAGAACATATTCAACTACTGCACATGTTACCTGATTACACAGAGATTCTAAATCACAGAGATACAGAACTTTTAGCATTTGGTATAAAATCAAGGACTAGCGAAGCATATATCCTTCAGCCCAGGTTAAACTGTGTTAAGAATTTTTATGGGTAAAATACTTTCTGTGAAAATTACTCCATTTTGCCACTATGACCAAAAAATATAAAATTATCTTAGGAAATTCATAAATGAACATGGCTGTTTTCTTTCAGTGTCCAGCTTATGGGCAGTGAATTTGAATTAAGTATAATTACACAAGTCCACTATGTTGTTCTTTAACATTTTTCAAAGAATGAAAATTACACAAGCAAAAGCAGATTGTAGGCTGCATTTGGCTCATTAGATCCAGTATTATAACCATCTGATGTATTGAAATCAGATTATTTTAAATTTAATAGGTGTATTAATGCTTCAGTAATAATAAAATTATTTATTAGTAACATAAAATATCTCAAGGAATACATCATAATAGTATTTTATAATATATTGTCTGTATTATGTCTCTAACAGATGGAATTTTTTACTTATTTTCCTCTTTTATTAAAATCAGATTCTTTTCTCATACATTATATACTGATTACTTTCCCCTTCCTCTTTTCCAATTTCCTCACTACTGTCCATACCATCTGAATCTACTACATTTCTGTATCTCTTTAGACATGAAATGGCTTCTAAGAGATAACTAGAAATCATTTTAAAATAAAATATAATATGCTAAAACAAAGACTATCACATTGAAGTTAGACAAAGCAAATTAACAGAAGAAAAAGAGCCTCAAGAAAATGTACAAGAATCAAAGTCCCACCCATCCCCACACTCAGGACTTCTATAAGATACCAAACTGAAATCTATAATGTATACACAAGGAACTTGTTGCAGATTCATGGAAGCCCTCTGCTTGCTGCTTCAGTCTCTGTGAGATGATATGAGCTTTGCTCAATTGATTCAGAGAACCTTGTCCTCTTGGTGTCCTCCATCTCCTCTGAGGTTTACACTCTTTCTGCCTCCTCTTTTGTTATGTTCCCTGAACCCTGAGGGGATAGATTAGCTGGAGACATCCCAGTTTGAGCTGTGTGTTCCAAGGTTTCTCTTGCTGTATAATGTCAGGCTGTAAGTCTCTGCATTTGTTACAAAATGTTGCAGGAGGAAGCTTCTTGGGTGATGGCTGAATCAGGCAGTGATCTATGACTACAGCAGAATATCATTAGGAGTCATTTTTTTGTTACTTTCTTTTCAGAGCACTAGTTTTTGGTCTTTAAGCCCATAATGTTTGATTTTACCCTAGGTTTCTGGACTATCTAGACTCTGGTTCCTGGATACCCAAGTGTACTGGCTGGTTTTGTGTGTCAACTTGACACAAGATGGAGTTATCACAGAAAAAGGAGCTTCCCTTGAAGAAATGCCTCCATGAGATCCAGCTGTAAGGCATTTTCTCAATTAATGATTAAGGGTGGGAGGGCCCATTGTGGGTGGTGACATCCCTGGGCTGGTAGTCCTGGGTTCTATAAGAAAGCAAGCTGAGCAAGGCAGAGGAAGGAAGCCAGTCAGTAACCTCCCTCCATGGCCTCTGCCTCAGCTCCTTCTTCCTGACCTGCTTGAGTTCCAGTACCAACTTCCTTTAGTGATAAAAAACAACATGGAAGTGTAAGATGAATAAACGCTTTCCTCCCCAACTTGTTTCTTGGTCATGATGTTCTGTGCTGGAATACAAACCCCGACTAAGACACTAAGTAAAAACAGGTATGGGTTTTATCTCATGGAGTGGGCCTTAAGTCAAATTGGACACTGTTAATTAGTTCCATAAGCTTTTTGCCACCCTTGTGCTAGCATATTTTATAGGCAGGGTAGATCGTAGATCAAAGGTTTTAAGGCTGTATTGGCGTTTATGTTTTTCTTTTGGTAGCCTGCAGAGTACCCTTCTATACAAAAAGACACTAGAAAATAGGAGTTTAAGTTAAAACTCGACCACTCCATGTTCAATTATATGTGTTGTTCTTGTGGTAAGTTTGAGTAGAACAACCTATTTTCTTAGCCTGGATTGTCTGGAGATTTCCATGGGACTTATAGGAATAGTTTTGAATATACCACTTACTAGGAGAAATTTTTACAATGAAACAATTTCTGATGATTTCTATATCCCAAATACCATGACTGAGAAATAGGTGTCACTACTGTCCTAATCTCACTGAATGACAACCATAGCAGAACCTCAGTAGTTGACACCTGAATGTAGCAAGAAATAGAGATCATGGGGTGCTGACATGTGAATTTGATTTTTCCTGCTTGGTAAGAATAAAGATGAGTAACCTACACATTAATAGTGACAGTCATAAGCACTAAAAAGAGACCAGAGGCATTCCTAAAAATAATTTCACATGTGGAAAACAACATGGACTGAATCAGAAAGCATAAAAAGGGAAAAAAACTTCATCATCCTGGCTGCCTGTGGATTTTGCTTTGTTCATAGCCAGTCTTCACCTCCTCGGCCAATTTTTATGATGAATCCCAGAGTCTCCTAACATTTTTCTTTTTTTTTTCTCCAACCCTATTAATATACATTAGAGTAACAGTTAAGAGATCCTATTTCTCAAACTCAGAACTAGTCATTAGTGAGATCTCATGATGTACTAGTACTAAAAAAACACAGTCCCTTGGGATCACATGTTATTTTGACAGTTCTTGACCAGTCAACAAGAATGGTCCAACACAGTAACATTATTAAGAGTATGCAAAAATTACTACCAGCTACCTATCTGATACATAAAATGGTTATTGTAATGTACAGCTGTTGTAAGATATTTTCTATCCATTCACATTAAGGCAGTGAGAGGCCAGTGATTGGAGGAGAGAGGGAGGAGGAGCTAAGGGGAGAGAGGCCCAGAGAACCAGACCAGCAAGAGCAGAGAGGGTGAGGTACCGAACACCGAACTAGTGGACCAGAGAAGGAGATGTGGATATCCAGATGGCTTCAGACGTATTTCTGGTGTTTTGGAGAGGATAGAAATATTGGGATAAGACTTTATCATTGTAACTTGGCATCATGACATTGGGAGTTCCTTACACATAAATATATTTGGTTAACTTTTCAAGTTTAAGAGTCATGATTTACCAAATACTTGGAAGGAGTAGGTGCAGTGCAGAAGCATGGGACTCCCACCGCTTACGAAGTCTATGGTGGAACGGAAACCAAAGGGATGCTGTGAGAGCTAGCTAGGAAAGATTGGCATGGTGGCATCAGTGAGAGCTGACCTGAGCAAGATCCACTGGGACTTGGTGAAGAAGCCTGGGGGGGGTACATTTTTATTATTTACCCCTACATATAGCAATACTGCACTTTAAAAGTAATAAGAAAACTAGTAGTACTAGGTCCTAGGTGGAACTTCTTTCTCAAATAGCCACCACCACCATTATTATTAGTAGTAAGGTTCATAAAACATCAAGAAAGAAGATCAAAAAGATTTTAAGAACCCTCTGATGGGTATCACAGGGCTGTTGTACTCATGAACTTGCATCAACGATGGTCACCCATACAGACTCTATACGAGATAAAGTCAGCCAACATTCTGGAATACTTTGGGAGATGTTCCTGCTCTGGGAAGGAGTATCATATTTTACTTTGTTTTATTTTTTAAATATGTGACCACTGGCAGACTTGCAAATCTTCAGTTGATGGCCCAAATACATGCACATATGCACAGCACTAATTGACACAGACTGTTATAAAATCAAGAAGACATGAATGTGAAAGGGAGGGATTTGAGCGGGACTTGAGCAAATTTGGAGTAAAAACATGACATGAGGATAGATTCATATTTCATTGTTCACATTCTTGAAATTCTCAAAGACAAAGAAATATTAACATTAAAAGGCATATTAAATGACTAGATTTTAAATATTCTCACAACAAAAAAATGTAAAGTATTTGCCAGTTGGCTTAATTTGTTCATTCTAAAATGAATATATACCTTTATAGTGCATATATATATATATTAATGAAGAAAACAAATTAAAATTTAAGAATTATGATGTTAATTTGTTGAGAAAATAAAAGAAATAAAATGGTAATGGTTTCAACATGGCAAAAAAATCTATGTATTCTGTTTTCGTATAAAATATGTAAACATAATATTATCTGCAATTGCATAGCCTTTTCAACAAATGGTGCTGGCTAAACTGGAGGTCAACATGCAGAAGAATGCAAATTGAACCATTCTTATCTCCTTGCACTAAGCTCAATTCCAAGTGGATCAAGGACCTCCACATAAAACCAGACACACTGAAACTAATAGAAAGGAAACTAGGGAAGAACCCTGAACATATGGGCACAGGGGAGAATTTCCTGACTAGAACTCCAATAGCTTATGCTCTAAGATCAAGAATAGACAAATGGGACCTCATTAAATTACAAAGTTTTTGCAAGGCAAAAGACACTGTCAAAAAGACAAAGCGGCAACCAACTAACTGGGAAATGATCTTTACCAACCCTACATCCAACAGAGGGCTAATATCCAATATATACAAAGAACTCAAGAAGTTAAACTTCAGAGAGGCAAGTAACCCTATTAAAAAATGGGGTACAGAGCTAAACAAAGAGTTCTCACATGAAGAATATCTAATGGCTGAGAAGCACCTAAAGAGATGTTCATCATCCTTAGTCATTAGGGAAATGCAAATCAAAACAACCCTGAGATTCCATCTCACACCAGTCAGAATGGCTAAGATCAAAAACACAGGAGACAGCAGTTGTTGGCGAGGATGTGGAGAAAGAGGAACTCTCCTCCACTGCTGGTGGGATTGCAAGCTGGTACAACCACTCTGGAAAGCAGTCTGGCGGTTCCTCAGAAAACTGGGCATGACACTCCCGGAGGATCTGGCTATACCACTCCTGGGCATATACCCAGAGGCTTTACCTGCATGCAATAAGGACACATGCTCCACTATGTTCATAGCAGCCTTATTTATAATAGTCAGAAGCTGGAAAGAACCCAGATGTCCCTCAACGGAGGAATGGATTCAGAATATGTGGTATATTTACACAATGGAATACTACACTGCAATTAAAAACAATGAATTCACAAAATTCCTAGGCAAATTGTCAGAACTTGAAAATATCATCCTTAGTGAGGTAACCCAATCACAAAAGAACACACATAGTATGCAGTCACTGATAAGGGGATATTAACCCAGAATCTCAGAATACCCTAGACACAATACGCATATCAATAGATTTCCAAGAAGATGGAAGGAGAGACCCCTGGTCCTGGAAAGACTGGATGTAGGGGAATGCAGAGACAGAGAAGCGAGAGGGGGTTAAATGGGGAAAAGAGGGAGGGAAGGGGGCTTATGGGACTTTCGGGAAGGGAGGAAACGGGAAAGGGGAAATGATTTTGAATGTAAATAAAAATATAAAAAAAAATAAAAATAATTAAAAAAGTATGTATTCTGTTTTCATATAAAATATGTAAACATAATATTATCTCCAATTGCATAGCATTTATTTCCTATTTTTCCTAAATATATTTGTGTGTATAAAAATTAATTTACAAAGCTCACCTATTCCAAATGACTTGCTTCCAAGTATGATACAATAGGGATATTGATTTTCTTGCTATAAGAAAATGCTTCTGCTCTTTGGATTGACTGAGTCAAAGCATGAAATTATTAATAACAATGCTACGCTATCAGTAGAAGTAAATATCAGCCACAGAAAATAGAAAAACAGTGAAATGTGGTTTTTTACTTGTTTGTTCATTTATTTGTTTTTTCTGTTTATTTTGTTTTTTCTTGTTGCTTTGTTTATTGTACTTGAGTTTTCAAACACATAAACATGTTTCTAAATATATATGTAATAAATATATATTAATAATACATATAAGCAAAATCTTAACAAATTAAAGCAGGTACCATTTCAGAATGAAAGAATCAGTAAGTCCAAGAAAAGGCCAATTTTATAGTCATCAAAAGAGAATGTTGATAGCATTGGAATTACTATAAATTTTGAAAGTTCTGTTGATATTTCCATTAGGATAAAAATTTGAGTGTTTATTCTACTAATCCTAAAGATAGATGACAACATTTTCAAGTAAGCTGCAGAATTTTGAAACACATAAAGTGTATTTCTATACAAGAGTTTGAAATCTCTATATTGAAAACCAGAAATAAACAAAAAAAAGTTTCTCAAGTTTCAGACGCATGGATCTTTGACAGAGAAAAATTTTAATTCACTACAAGCACAAGAAATCATGGACAAACAAATTTAGAGTCTACTATGGAAGCTTCTAGAATAAAACCTGGAGATTCAGCTCTCTTTTCCATGTCTCTTTAGAGGAATTCAGAACTCTGCTGCCTGCTGGAGAGAGACTCATCAAATATGACATCAACAATTCAAGTCACTTTTTCCAGCAAAGCCAGTAAAGCATAGAAACCCACTCTCTCCGAACTGTAGTCTCCGCATTCATTAAAAGTTCTTGAAAGTTTCTATTTGAGACTCCACTGTGCAAGAACTTCTGAGTGTACATCGGATTATGGCTAGTTCTCAGTGTATCTTTTTTGACACCAGAGACAAAACCACCTTCAGTTCTATTTAAAATATTTGTCTCCTAGAGTTCTCATGAGGCCTCCTATCTTTAGATAGCTAAGACTGTCTGAAATAAAAACTGAACAGGAATTTCACTTTAACCCCTACTGAACCTGTTTTTTCAAGTGAGGGGTGTAACGTGTGTCAGCTTATTCTCTAGGAAGGCTAGAGAACTGAAAATTTCCTTAACCTCTTAACAACTCTGAGTTGTACTATTGTTTAAGATGAAGTGTACATGCTTAAACTTATTTTCAAGTCAGGGGCTACCTCATAAATACTACATGCCATTGGAGCCTATATCAACATTCTCATTTATCCTAGGAAACAAATATACTACATGGCAGGAATTGGTGTTCAGTAAAGAGCTACACAGTTGGACACTAGTTTTTGCTCTCTTTAGCCAGGTCCTGGTTCACAGTCTTTGTATTGAGTTTATATAATAATATCAGCGATACTAAGTAAATCTGGATATCTTAATACATTTTCTAATAAGTCTTTGATAAATGTCAGTATTTCAAATGCTGGACAGTTATGCATTTTTTCTATACAAAGACGTTGGTTATATTTCTTATTGCTGTAACTAAATACATGACAAGAAGCAACTTTAGGAAGACAAAAGTTCTTTTGATAAAAACAGTCAATTCGGGTATGGGAGGCCTGACAGCATATGGTGAAGGCCACTGGTCACATCACGACTACATGCAACAAGAAGAGAACAGATAGGAAATGGCTATAAAATTTCAATCCTGATCACAGGGATCCATTGTCTTCAGCACATCTTGATTTCCAGCCTGAATGTTCCACAAAATTTCAAAGCATCACCACCAAGTCAGATTCAGATGATTAAATTTACATATTCCTATGACTAATATTTCACACTAAACCATAGTATCACATAATGGAAGAAATATTCATAGCAGGAGTTAAAGGATTTGGAATGAACACTTGTGAGGAAAAAAATAAAACGATTTTATAGAATATGATCCTGCTTATTTAACAATAGTATATATATATATATATATATATAATAAACAAGCAAAACTTCCAAATCAGGATATATGAACATTTACTAGTGTAAAGGAGGTACAAATGTACTATAATAAATTGGGTCTACTTTTGCAACCAAGATATGTGACATGATATAACAAAATTTTCACTAGTTATTCTTGAGGTTAAGTCACAGCATGAAGAGCTTCTGTAAACCACTAAAGTACCAGTAATTAGATAATTAATTAATGAGTAGATAAACTCAGTAATGGGCTTAACTGAAGCTTTAACTGTATCACATAATCACTGGCTCTGATAAGCTCTCAAGGATATAGTTAGACTATCATAGATGCAGTGAAGAAAATATACACATGGGAATTTAAAACAAACAAGCAAAACAGGTGAAAAACTGTCCTATATATTCTACAGGAAATATAATAAACAGAATTAAAAATGTTATCTTCTAATGGTCAGAAATGTTTAATTCCTTTGTAGGAAATAAGAACTCATGTGAGTACCTTATTTAGTTGAATTATGTCTTAGGTGGCCTGAATATATTCATGCTTTCATTTGAAAACTTTATGCTCTTTCAGGTACTAAATAGTAAGAAAATCAACATAATCAACAAAAGGCAGTTGACTCCATGCATAAGCCAAGCAATGCTGTAAAGGACTATGATAAAAAGTCATCTTTTGATCATCCAGACAGATCACTGATATTATCAGGAAGTTGAAAGAAAAATGACTCATGTGAAGCACTTTGAAGCAAGTGGAACACAATGTAATGCAGAATATAATACAGTTCTGACAACAGTTCTATAAAGAAGTGCAAAGTGACTGCATCAATATCTCCACAGACAGCTTTATCAATTAAGGTGATAGTCTTATTATATGGAATGTACAAGTTATGATGAGAATCATTTCTTCTAAATTTTTAGTATTATTTCTACCCTGTCTTCCAGTAACATATTTGGAGTGTATTTCTTCCAATTTCTTTTTTTTATTAGATATTTTCTTTATTTACATTTCAAATGCTATCCCCTTTCCTCATTTCCCCTCCAAAAACCCCCTATCCCATCCTTTCTCTCTCCCTGCTCACCAACAAACCCACTCCCTCTTCCCTATCCTGGCATTCCCCTACACTGGAGCATTGAGCCTTCACAGGACCAAAGGCTTCACCTCTACTGATATCCAACAAGACCATCCTCTGCTACATATGCAGCTGGAACCATGGGTCCCTTGTTGTGTATCCTTTGGTTTAGTCCCTGGGAGCTCTGGTAGTACTGGTTGGTTCATATTGTTGTTCCTCCTATGGTGCTGCAAACCCCTTCAGTTCCTTTGGTCCTTTCTATACATCCTCTATTGGGGACCCTGTGCTCAATCAAATGGTTGACTGAGAGCATCCACCTCTGTATTTGTCAGGCACTAGCAGAGCCTCTCAGGAGATAGCTACATCAGGCTCCTGTCAGCAAGCACTTGTTGGCATCCACAACAGTGTCTGGGTTTGGTGACTGTATATGGGATGGATACCCAGGTGGGGCAGTCTCTGGATGGCCTTTCCTTCAGTCTCTGCTCCAAACTTTGTCTCTATATCTCCTCCCATGGGTATTTTGTTCCCAGTTCTAAGAAGGACTGAAGTATCCACACTTACATGCTGTTAAGTCAGTGTCCAGAATATCTCTGGTCAAGGAAAAAAAAACACAGATATTTTGCACTTACTCTGATAATTGTATGTTCAAAGTAGCCACATATTCTTAAATGATGATAGCACATAAGATGTCTCTGGGAAGAATAAAATATCTCTCAACAAAGAGTACTGAAGAGGTTTGTTGTAGACAAAGATGGTAAAATTTTTTACCCTCGGAATTAGCAAGAAAGTTTTTAGGACTTTTTAGAAGTCATCATCAGCATTTCAGTATAGCTAGAGAACAGGAACATTCAGAGGCCCTCAGTCTTTAAAGCCAGACCAGAGTCCTATTCTGTGCACTTCTCTACCCTCTCCAGGTTGGAGACTCCAGCAAATCTACCTCAAGATCCAACTATACCACTCTTTGGCATATATTCAAAACAAGCTCCACTTTACCACAAGGACACTTGCTCAAGTATGTTCCTAGCAGCTTTATTTCTAATAAATAGTCTGAAACTGGAAAGAACCTAAATTTCTCTCAACCAAAGAATTGATAAAGAAATACTCCATTTTCACAATGGAATATTACTCAGTTAAAGGCCCAGGAGTCAAGAGGTCATGTAAAGAAGTTGAGGCTTGGCACCAAGAAGAGAGTTTATGAGAGACTATTGGTGAAAGTACCGCATATTCTTAGTGGAAAACCACAACATATTAGAAATTCCAGTACTATGCAATGACCACAAGGAACAACAGCAACAGTGCAGTATAGTTATCCAGAGCCTACAGTGCTACAGAGGACAGAGCTAGAGATGTGACCATTGCCTTTAGAAGGAACTCAGAAGATCAGTTGTGGATCCCAGTTATTGGAATAGAAGCTATGCAACTAAAGTAGCCTTGGAGACCCCAAGGCACTTAAGATACCAGAGTCATGGGATACCAGTGGTTGAGAGCTGTTAACAGGGAGTATCACCAGCCCAAGACAAAGAATTGTTTTGTAGATAACAGAGCTGAAATGAATTGGAGTCAGACATGTTGCTGCAGAATTTGGAGTTTGGTGGTTTTTGGAGGTTTTTTTTTTTTATGTGGTTTTCCTCACTCTGAGAGCTTAGATTGGTAATGTATATCCTGTGATAGTGAGCAGATATATGGCCTGCTTTTGTATTTTGATTTTACAGAGTGAAAAATTGCATGAATCTCAAAGAGATTTTGATCCTTAGCCTTTTAAATATTGCTCAGACTGTGCTAGACAAAGGAAACTTTTGATGCTGGACTAAATGAATATTGTATTATGCTATGACTATAAATCTGTGAGATCCAGGGAGTAGAATGTGGTGATTTGAATAGTTTGGGCCCCCAGAGATTCATGAATGAATGCTTGGCAAAAAAACAGTATACTATTAAGAGGCAAGGTCCTATTAAAGGAGGTGTGGCCTAATTGTGGAAAAAGCTGTATATCTATAACAAAATTATATATGTCTGACATGGAAGAATCAAATGAAATCAGACTGAATTTTATTAAAATTGCAATAATGTAAAATTATGTTATTAAAGGATTTTTTGAAAAAAATGAATCATGTTGACACCTAGGTTTTTCCAAATTACCAAAAACTATAATGAAGAAGAAAATAAATTTAAATATAGCTTCAGGAAATGTGAAATTGACAGAAATTGTGCATTATTCCTACTTATGGTGCTAAAACAACATTATAAACTTATGTATGCAGCTTATATTGCAATGACGGCTTGCACATATGTACAAAATTCTACTTTGAGATTTAATGCTGATATTATTGAGTGTTGAATGATAATGTTCTATATGTCAATATATTTAGGTTGATATTATAAGCACAATTATTAAAAAGAATAACATAATATAATGATCTAAGTTTGGATTCATGTTAAGTAAGTATAAATATGTTACAACTACCTATAATCATGTGTATGTATATATATATGCACACACATATATATATGTATATATATGCACATGTGTGGTATTTTCTCACTTTGGGACATGCCATTCTGTCAAAGTTACTCCAACAGAGTGCAATAGTTAATTTCTTACTTCTATGGTATTTGTTCTTTTTTGTTGTTATAATAAAATACCTAAGACTAACTAGCTCATTTGTAAACAAAGAAATCTTATTTTGGCTTATGATTCTAGAGAAGTAAGAAGTCAAAGTACACGGCATTGACATCTACTTGGTTTCTGGACAGTCTGAAGATACTCCAAGAAGAAATCACTAAACCCAACAGATGCAAATACAGGAATTAATTGTTGTCTTAACTATTTAATTTGTTTAACAAAATGCATTTATTTTTATTTTATGTGTAAGGATATTCATCCTGCATGTATGTCTATGCTCCATGTTGATCAATTGCTCAAAGGTAATTGAATTGTAGAAGACCTTGAATCCCCAGGAATTTGAGTTACAGTGGGCTATTAACCCCCCTGAGGGTGTTGGATTTGAATCCAGATCTATTGCCAGAGGCGCCAAAGCTATTAATTGTCATCTCTCTGGGTCCTAACTAATTTTAAAAGTGGCTTACACAGCAATATCTACTTTCATAGTGACAATATGATTTCAAAGCAAAAACATAATTTGATAGTGGCTGCCTAAAGCAAATAAGTATTCTTTGAGGAGGTTTTACTTAGTTTCTGCCCTCCACAGAATTGCAATAAATGTAAATCACACTACATGTAGAAAAACTAAACTTGTCAGTTTTTAAAATTTGTACCATGCAGTTATTTTCTCATATTCCCTTCAGAAAATGCAGACCATAAAAATCAGCATACATATTCTCATAAGTAAATAGCCTCCCATGGAAAAAAATCAAAACCGGGGTCTCCCAACACTTGTATATCTCTGTTCTAGTCCAGGCTCAATACATTTCTTGGGGCAAGATTTTAACAAAGAAGAAAATCTGGAAACAGGTGATAATTACACACGCAGGCAGCAATATCACACAACAGAACAAAGGAAAAAGTTACCTTTCTTATGATTAGACTAGTTGACTTACCCAACATAGAACAGCTATATAAGCTTTTAACTTATTTTCAAATGAGCTTGCAGGTAACCTCTGAATTTCATTGTCATTCAAACTCTGCACCAAACCTAGGTCCCCAGAACTCAGTGGTTTATGATTAAGGGAGTACAATCTATGACTGTAGACATATGTAGTCCTAGGTGAGTTATCTGAATGTCAAGATAGTTTATTCATTGTTAAGCATTCAGTCTTAAAATACACAAACAAGAAACACTAAATGGATTCAAGGGGATTACTTTGTGTGTGTGTGTGTGTGTGTGTGTGTGTGTGTGTGTGTGTGTGTGTGTTTAACTAAATATATCAATAATGAATAGGAATTCGTGCATTTGAGAGGAAATGAGGGGACAATGGAAGATCTGGTAGACAGGTGGTAGTAGAAATAATAGAAATATAGTATTCATGTGTCTTATTTTGGGTTTCACTGCTGTGAAGGGACACCATGACCACAGCAACTCTTATAAAGAACAATGTTGCATTGTGGCTGGCTTACAGGATCTGAGGTTCAGTCCATTATCATCATGGTGGGAAGCATGGCAGTGTCCATGCAGGCATGGAACTAGAGAAACTAAGAGTTCTACATCTTGTTCTGAAGACAAACAGGAGAAGACTGGCTCTCAGGCAGGTAGGAGAAGGCTCTCAAAACTCATCGCCAAAATGACACACTTCCTCCAGCAAGGACGCATCTACATCAGAAAGGCCACATCTCCTAAAGTGCCACTCACTTGCTGGGCCAGGAATATTCAAATTACCACATCATTTACAAAATTTTAAAAAATAAATTAATAAAAAATCTTATATAAATACCCTTTCATTTATAACTTTTATTTATATGTATATATTTTATGTTATAAATTATAATATAAATTTTAAATCAATATGTATATATTTATGAAGAGCCCATGAATTTAAAAAAAAAATGAGTAACTTATGGGAGGGATTCCAGAGTAGAACATTAAGGGGTAAATGACACATTTGAGGGTTAATGAGAAGATGAAATCACCAGAGCCATGCTGAGGTTGAAAGACAAAACCTTATTTTGAGGCATGTACTGCTGGGCTATTTCTAACAAAAGGAAGAGGAGCTGCAAAGGGCGGGGGAGGTAGTGTTGTTTCAGTAGGGTGGGAGAATGGCAGAAAAACACTCAAGGAAAAGAAATTGTTACAACAAAAATAACTGTTTTAAGCAAAATCTTTCTCAGATCGTCAGATATAAGGATGCTGTGTCTAAACTGCCCTACTGAAATAATTATCATGAATTTTTATTTTTGAGGTTATAATAAAATAATTATATCAGTCCTGTTTCCTTCCAACCCTGCCAAAAATATAAGGGCTCTTGTACTCTCTTAAATTCATAGCTGTTTTTTTCTTTAGTTCTTAGTACACATATGTATATACATACATATATATGACATATATATATGACATATATATATATATATGCTGATAGAGAAATGATTAATAGATGATAAATGGATGGAAGACTTAGCTTTATGTCTGATGAGAGAGAAGTTGGTTCACTGGTTCGTCCGTCCGTGTGTGTGTGTGTGTGTGTGTGTGTGTGTGTGTGTGTGTGTGTGATATAGATAGATAGATAGATAGATGATAGATAGATAGATAGATAGATAGATAGATAGATAGATAGATAGATAGATAGATAGATAGATATGCCTAATACACACTACACACTTAGGCTTGTTATTCCCTTTTGATTGTTTTGTTTCATACATGTAGCTGAGTGAAACTGGTGGTTGCTTCTCTTGCTTGGAAGCTTGCATCATTCCTTCTTTTGCCATGCAATCTAATCCTCAAAGAGGAGACTTTCAAATCAGGTGTTGTTTGGGGTCCTCTTGGCCCTGTGTCTGAAACGAAGATGTTTTCAAAAATAGGGATTAATCTTCCACCTTTGAGAGGTAGGCAAAATCACTGCAGTAGTCTATGATATTTTGGATTTTCTTAGACATTCCTAACCAGCAATTTGAAGAGGAATTGTCATTCTTGCTGTTGGTATCTTTATTATATAGTATTTTGCTCTCAGATGAATCATTTCCAGCTAAGATGAGAAAATTTTATATAGCCTATGTATTTATATGTATTCACAGACTTAAAGGTATTATATTTTTAGTAGATAGATAATAATACTATTGCTTATGGCTTTTAAAAACTTAGTGATGTTTTACATTCCTCCTTTTGCTGTATTTTTCTCCAGCTCTCTACTTTTTAAACCCCTCTATTCCAATTTTACTTTTACACCCTTCTGTCAGGAGCCATTGAAAAGAAGCTAAAAACTAGTAGGTGATCTTCCTGAGATGGTTCTGTCATGGACTGTGAAATTATTAATAGATTTGCTTCTTTAGACAAGGCTGAGGAGATTTTATCTGAGGAAAGATTTCTGCTACTAATATGCTTTTCCTATTATTATAAAATATATAACAATCACCAGGTATTAACCCACTCTTTTGAGCAGATTTCTGCTAACAATGAAGATGTACTGTCTTGTGGTAATGCTATAGATGCTATAGACAAATAGATGATTTCTTATTTCTATAAAAATTCCTAAAAGCATATTAGTAATTACTAAAATCTTTATATAGGACTGCTATTAAGTCCTTTCTGATGTCAAAATTTAATGAGAACTCTGCCATTCTTCAAGTGTCAAGAGTTAATTGCTTCTGAGATAGCAAGCGGGTGTCTACTACTTGGAGCACATTCCAAGAGGTTGTAAAACAATTTACAAAAGGCCATAAAAAGGGAACTAACAATTTACTACAGATTCAAGGAATGAAGTTAAAATATCGACTTGGTTTATCTTTATGAACATTCACTAATAACTTAGTCACAAAAATTATGGATTCTAACTTTCAATGAGCCTGTTGAGCTAGTGACAGATAATGAATGTTTATCCTGATAATTACTCCTAGCAATTAATCTTTTGCTGAATCTCCTGCTGTTTTATGATGAGGTGCTAAATGCCAGAGACTGCAGTTTCTGGCCTCAGAGGAACTCAGGCAGATCAGCTACCACAGCAAAGTGACATAGACTTAAGACAAGTAAACATTTTATTATTAAGCAGCAGCCCTAAATATAGTGCAATACCAAGTCTTGCCTCTGACAAGGCTCTTCCCCCTTAGCTTACCTCAAGAAAAAATCAAGAAAGAACATCCAGTGCCGGTCCCCAGTATCCTTCTATTCTCCAATCTATTCCTCAGGCTCTACAATGTCCAAGACCCTTTTTAACCTCTTGGTTTCTGCAGTTATTCCGGATGTTATATTCAAAACTACCCTAAAAATCATATGGAACCAGAAAAGACCACAGGTAGCCAAAAAATATCTTGAGCAAAAAGAATAATTCTTAATACATTATTGTTACAGATCTCAAGGTATAATATAGAGTCATACTAAGGAAAATGAAATGTACTGATATAAAAACAAACAGATAAACAAACAAAAAGATATTGAGATCACTGGAATAAAAGTGGTGACCCAAACATGAGCCCGTGTAACTTCAGCTATTTAATGTTTAACAAAGACACCAAAAACATAAGCTAAATGGGGGGGGGGTGTGTGGACAACCTCAGCAAGTGCTGTTGGAAAAACTAGATAGCCACATGGAGAAGACAGAAATTAGACCTTTATCTATCCACTTTCACAAAAAATAAACCAAGCAGATCAAAGAACTGAATGTGAAATCTAAAGCATTTGAAACCACTAGAAGAAAAGGTAGGCATAACCCTATATAATATAAGTATAGAAAAGGACTATTTCAATAGGGAACTAATGCTAATAGTTGACAAACAGAACTTCATAAAACTAAAAAGGGGCTCTTCACAGCTTAAAAGAAAATCAACCCAGTGAAGGTAAAGACCACAGAATTGGAATCTTTACTAGCTACACAATTGACAAAAGATTAATATTTAGATATATAGAAACTCAAAAGAAGGAATCAAAAAAAAAAAAAACCCAAAACATCCCTTTTTAACAATGGGGTAAGGACCTGTAAGATTGTACTCATAAGAAGAATCAAAATGGCTCAGAAATAGCTCAAATAAAATTTTTCTTCAACCCAGTGATCAAAACAGTGACAATCGAAACAGCTTTGATATTTTATCTTACCACAAGAGAATCACAAATAACAAACAACAGCAAATTCTGGAGAAGCTGTGGGGAAAAGGAAACCCTCGTTCACTCTTGGTGTAATCACAGCTGGCTGGCCCATCCGCTCTAGAAGTCAGGGAGCAGTCTCAAGCAGTAAATCAATCTGATGACTATAAACCAAATACACAACTTCTAGCCATATGCTCAAAGAACTCAACATCCTTCTTGCTTAGTCATGTGTGTTTGTGCTATATTCACAATAGCTATAAAATGGAAACAATCTAAAAGTCCTTCAACTATGATAATATGTGGTTTTTTCAGCACATTGGAATAATATTCAAATGTAAAGAAAAATAAAATCCAAAAGGGGGGGGTTCAGCAAAGGATTATAATGACTGAGGCAACCTAAACCCAGAAAGATAAATACTGCATTTTCTCCCATTCATCTATGATCCCTAGGTCCACAGACTTTTAAAAGTGATTTCTGGAAATCCTAAACCCACTGTATATATTTCCTCAAACCCTTTGAATAGCATCTACATCTGTTTTATTAGGTTAAATTTATTTCACATATGAGTGGTGACAATAATGGCATATGTACAATGTTTTGTCCTTATAATCAATCATGAAAACCTTTTTTTTTTTAAACATAAAGCAGAACTGGATGTTTTTAGATGTCACCCAAAGGATTTGATCTTCTTTTGAAATTGTTCCTCACATGTTATAACTACTCATCTTTTTCCATTGAAGACATTAAATCTCTTTAGGTTTGAGGTTATCTACCTGGCTTGTGAGATCAGGGCCATCGAATTTTCCCTAAATGTCTTCCTTTCGCAGGCAAACAGAATGTTCCATAGCAGTTTCATTAATTGACAATTTAGTCACAATATCCCATAAAATACCTGTTCACTAAAATCTGATTTCCAAGCTGTATTGTGCTTTTCACACTCAAAAATCATTGAAAGAAATAAAAACTAGTTTTGTTTATTTCAAACGAAGTTCTGAAAATCAGCTCTCTATTGTTGCATAGGCTCAGCATGATAGTGGTGTTGTTGTGGGTGCTGTGTGTGTGTGTGTGTGTGTGTGTGTGTGTGTGTGTGTGTGTGTGAAAAACAAAAGAGATACATCACCTTAAAGGCATGAATTTTTTTTTTCACTAAAACCATAGAACAAAATTTCCCAAATCTAGGGAAATTTTACCCACTCAGGTAAAAGGGGCACACAGATCCAGGAAATAAATCTTTCAATGCCACATTTTAGTTAAAAACATTAAGTACTCAGAACAACAACAACAATATGTGGAAAATGCAAGAGAAGACAATTCACATCTAAAAGGAGGCCCATAGGAATAATAGGTGACCTCTGAGTAGAAACTTTAAAAGCTAAAAAAGCTCAGAGCAATGTGCTCCAAATTATGAAAGAACATAGATACCAACCCAGACTTCTTTTACTTGGCAAAACTATAAAATGAAGGATAAAGAAAAGCTTCCCATTACGTAAGAAAAAAGTAAGATAAAGAAGCTTATGACAATGAATCTAGCACTATAGAAACTATTAGAAGAAATATTTTGAACTTGATAGAATAATAATCATACATGAAAAGATACAAAGGAAAAATGAGTAATGTCATAATATTGTTTGTAAATGTAGGCCTAAAAGGAGGATACCACGAAATCAACAAAAATAGTGGCACCTTACAATTATATAGTGGAAAATATCATGTACACATAAATTTATATTCTACAGACTGACTCCACCACAAACTAAGCATCAACAACTCAAGAACCAGAAACTCAACTCAAAACGTACGGCATGATGAAATTAGCTGTAAATTATTTGTAAGAAAAATGTCACAAGTGGTAAAACATAGTGACAAGGTCCTGGGGCAGAAGCAAATGTCATGTATTCAAAGCTAAGAGAAGCAGCAGCTGGGATACTAGGAAGTGTTTGCGTGGTCGAAGGTGAGATGAGTGTAGACCTATAAATATTAATTTATATGTCATGGAGAACAGATTTAAATTAACTTTTCATCCCTTAAGGAGAAAAATGAGGTAACACCAGTTGCATCTTTAAAGATGATTTTGATCAAGAATAGGAGAAAATGTCAAGACACCATATTGTTATAAATTAGATACAGAGATTAGAAACTCACTGGTAAGTGACTTGTAATCTTATTTTGTTTTTCGGTTTGAATTTACCAATCAATTTTTTTCTTCTTTCCTTTTTTAAATTTATTTACTTATTTACACTCCAGATGTTATGTCACTCCCTATGTCCACCCTCCGACTGTTTAACATCCCATACCTCTTCCCCATGCTCCTGTCTCCACATGGATGTCCCCATCTCCCACCCCACCTGATCTCTAAACTCCCTGGGGCCTCCAGTCCCTTGAGGGTTAGGTGCATCATCTCTGAATGAACACAGACCCAGCAGTCCTCTGCTGTATGTGTGTTTGGGGTCTCATATCAGCTGGTGTATGCTGCCTGTTTGGTGATCCAGTGTTTGAGATCTCGAGGGTCCAGATTAATTGAGAGTGCTGGTCCTCCTACAAGGTTGACCTCCTTCTCAGCTTCTTCTAGCTTTCCCCTAATTCAACAACAGGGGTCAGCTGCTTCTGTCCATTGGTTGAGTGCAATTATCTGCATATCACTCTTTCAGCTGCTTGTTGGGTCTTCCAGAGTGCAGTCATGCTATGTCCCTTTTTTGTGAGCACTCCATTGCCTCAGTTATAGTGTCAGGCCTTGGGACCTCCCATTGAGCTGTATCGCACTTTGTGCCTGTCACTGAACCTTCTTTTCCTCATGCTTCTCTCCATTTCCATCCCTGTAGATCTTTCAGACAGGAAAATTATGGGTCAGAGTGGTGACTGTGGGATGGCCTCCCTCTCCCTCATTTGAAGCCCTGTGTTCCTGCTGGAGGTGAGCTCTATAAGTTCCATCTCCCTACTGTTGGGCATTACATCTAAGGTCCCTCCCTTAGAGTCATGAGAGTCTCTCACCTCCCAGGTCTCTGGTGCATTCTCTGGTGCCCCCAACCTCCTGTCTCCAGAGGTTGCCTGTTTCCATTCTTTCTACTGGTCCTCAGAGCTTCAGCCCTTTTCCCTCACCCAATACCAGATCAGGTTCCCCTCTCCCCCTCTACCCCCCATCCACTCTCCCTCCCAGGTCCCTCCATCCCCACTTTTGATTGCTTTCTTCTCCCTCCCAAGTGGAACTGAGTCATCCTCACTTGGTCACTTAAGCTTATTGACCTTTTTGAGTTCTGTGGACTGTATCTTGGGTATTCTATACATTTTGGGGGGAATGCTAATATCCAATTATTAGTGAGTATATACCATGAATGTCCTTTTGAGTCTGAGCTACCTCACTCAGGATGATCTTATCCATATGCCTGAAAAACTCAGAATGTCCTCATTCTTAATAGCTGAAGAGTATCCCATTGTGTAAATGAGCCACATTTTCTGTATCCATTCTTCTGTTGTGGGACATCTGGATTGTTTCCAGCTTCTGGCTACCACAAATAAGGCTGCTGTGAACATAGTGGAATATGTGCCCCTGTGGCATGGTGGGGCATCTTTTGGGTATATTCCTAAGAGTGGTATTGCCGGGTCTTCAGGTAGATTTATTTCTGTTCTTTTCAGAAATCAAATCCTTCAAAAATGAGAAGTAGTCTGAAGATAATGAGGGATCTTATCAATTGCCATCAATGTGGCATACGTTAGGGAGTCTTTCAGTGTTAGCTTCTCTTCAGATTATACTGTTGCTGAAAAAAGCAAACACCTTTGTGTTGTTACATTTTTTTTTATTTACTATCTTTCACGTATCTTTTCACTACTTATAGTATTTATAAAGATTTTAATTCACAGATATATTTATTGGTAGCATTCATTTCTTTTAATTATTCAGGTTTTCTTTGCTCAGGGTTCTTTGTATTTAAATGATTTATTCATTGATTTTACTTTTTATTTATGATATGGAAATAAAATTACAAAATTTATTCCTTCCCTTTTCTACTTCTGATCTATCCCATATGCATCTCCTTGCTCTCCTTCAAATTCAATTAATTTTTATTAATAGTTGCATGCTTATTTGTATATGTATATATACGTATATTTCTAAATACAGCCTGCTCAGTTGGTATAATGTTGCTCTTATGAATTTTTTCATGAGTAAGTGCTCTTTATTGGAGAAGACTATTTCTCCTGTTTTTGTCATTTCTTAGTTGCCTATAGTTTTGGGGTGTGTGTGTGTGTGTGTGTGTGTGTGTGTGTGTGTGTGTGTGTAGCTTTGAAGCTGCATGCACTTTCCCCCACCTACCTTAACATACTATTTATATCATTCTTTTTCAGCTCATTTACTGGCAATCATGATGGTCAGACATTATGTGTGTAGCTTCTGACATTACCAGAATATAGACTCTCATGGAAAATTTCTGATCTTCTGGTTCTTACAGTCTTTGCACCCTTTCTTCTGAAATGTTCCCTGAGTTTTATGTGCAGAGGGATTATGTAGATTAATTGTTAGAACTGAGTTCCACACTCTGCATTCTGTTTAGTTGTGGTTTTCTGTATTGATCTCAGTCTGTATCAAAGAGAAGCGTCCTTCATGAGAGTTGAAAACTTCACTTATCTTCAGATATTAGTAGAAACATTTAGATTGTTGCAAAAGATTATTCTGGTTTAATAAAAATGATGGTAGTATTTGTTTATGTTTATTATTTTAGAACTGTGAGTGGATGTATGTGTACCAAATGTGTAGTGAGATATAAAGATGACAGAAAAAGGATATCAGATCCTCTGAGACTGAGGTTACAGACAGTTGTAAAGTGACATGTGGGTGCCGGGAACTGAACCTGAGCCCTCTGCGAAAAGAGCAGGTACCCCTATGTATAAGCACAATGTTTGTGTATACTGTGTAATGTTTATCCATGTGTTATTCAAATGCTGATTTTTCTGCCCTCCTATCTCATTTCAAGGACACAGTGTTGTAAGGCTTATACCAAGAATCTCCTTCAACTTTGTATAAACAGTTCTTACCATTTATTCTCTGCTTTGGCAATAAATGCTAAACACTCAGTGACTCGGTAGAATACAGAACAGGGGTGGACATCTGCCGACCAGAAGAAAAAGAGAGGGAGAAAAGGAGGATCGCATCAGCATGGAGGGTGGAGGAACTGAAGCTATGAAGGAGTCAGGAGAGAGATCATGGAAACGTACCTGATGCCAAAGAGCCAGATCAATAATAATGTGGAAGAATCATGGGATAGGGCTAGAAGGAAGCCAGATTAGCACAGGAGGTAAAGATAGATCATTTAACTGCTCAGCTACTAAGGTTAAGTTTTAAATAAGTCTTAGTTTCCCTGTATGGTATTTAGGCACTAGCATAAAGTAAAGTAAAACAGCTACTGAATTAATTCACTGCTTACATTTATATTAAAGATATTCTTTTATACCTATGTAAAGAGTCAGTTCATCAGTGCATGGTATTCACTGTTAATTGCTATCTTTTGTTTCAAACTTACCTACTCACTGTTACAATGAAATTGTATATTACTGTCCAACACATTGTGCTAGCCAGCCTCAGTGTATCATAAATGATAGGCTATTTAAAATGGGCAAAGAACTAATTATTCACAGTAAACTTTAAGCTTTTGTACTTAATGGTAAAGTCTCAGAGAATTAAAAGTGATGAGTGATGGGGGAGAGGGGAAGGAGAGGATTAGACTAAACTAAGGATGCAAATATTCCACAAAGTATAAAACATTTAGATTTAATTCACACATTGGTTATATCTGCTTGTGACAAGTGCATAGAAACAAATGCCATTAAAACTAATCCAGTACTTAAAAGATTACTGTTTTTCCAGAGTAGGAAATAGCGGTAATATTAAATTACAATAAGTAAATGATTCCTTTAATTCAGTACAGCAGATCTAGGTTAAGTGTATACTAAGCAACCTATTAGAACAGAAAGAACCTCATTTATCTTTTTGTCTTTGCTTCAATGTCTTTATATATTTATTTAATGTGAGAAAATAATTAGAAAGTTTCACCATATGAAAGCAGAGTTAAAACAATGACAACAGTGTGTTTTTACCAGAAAATTTATATCAGAGCATGGGGTCTAAAAACTGATTACTTCCAGACATGCATAATACACATAATATGTATTATCCATCTTCTCACATTTCATCAAATTACTTAGATAATTAACCACTACATCTCCTTTTGTTGACTGCGTTTTGAGTTAGAAGGTAAAAGTTTATAGCTACTCTAAGCTTATTTTTGATTTATATAACACATACAGGATATATAAATAATCTACTGTCCTGTTACTGTATCAGGAAAAACTCATATGGATCTATGGCTACCTGTACCAAATAAATATGTAGGCAAATTAAAGAAATATTTCTAGGGATAATTGATCTACATATGATGGAACTCTTTGCATATTATTGGTGTTTTATTTATTACAACTAAACAGAAAAAAACAGATGCAAGTATATGTAAATAAGAAAACCTTAAGGAGCAATGGAGAGCAGAAACTGTGCTCTTGGATCAAGATGAACTATCTAAAAGCCCTAGGTTATTGAGGAAGCAGAAACTTCACAGAGAACTTTGGGCTTCAGAGACTCAAATGCCACATGCTATTAAAACTGTAAAGATTGCTCTGTGAAACTGTTTATTCCTGAGAGCGAGTGGGGAAATCTTATGACCAAAAGGAAACAGCACAGAATGAGTTTTCAGGGTGTCTCGGGATTTGAGGTTTGCTTTTCACCTTATTTTTTCACAGTGGAAGACGAAAATAGGGAGAGAAAATACCAGTGTTTGGCTCTGAGATGCAAAAAGGAGGAAAAGGTGGCAAATTTAGTTAGAAAGGTCAAAGTCCTGTGGAAGAAGTTTGTTTTCATCTTCACTGGAGTTGAGTTGGTTGTTTTGATGTGTGAAATCTTTTCAACTTTCAAAATCATCAAGAGTGGAGGCAAAGTTTCTAACAGAAAATGCTTTGTTTTCCTCAGATCCTTCTGAAGGCAAAGCCTTTCCAAGTATACCTTTAGTGTTAGGATGGTCTGTACAGAAATACAAAGGAAATATGCTATGAATGGTCTAAACTTCTTAGAGGTAATTTCATATATTATGTTTGATTTGATTTGATAATAGGAATACTAAAAAAAGAATCATTAAGATTATTGTGACATAGTTGGGGTTATCAATGCTTTCCCTTTCTCCCACCCATATTTCTTTGATAACACTTCTCTTGGCAGTACATTCTCAGCACTCTCTGTAGGGTCTATCTTGGGTATATGCTTTCTTTCTAGACTATTGACCTCTCATGATAACTATAGATTAAATCACCAAGGGGAAATCAACAAACTGTATGTAAAAATTGAAGCTGTCGCAGGTTCTCTCATCAGTCTGTAAATAGTATCACAGGGAAATCATCAAAAAAGAATATTCCAGATAAGAGTGAGTTTCAGTGATGGTAGTAAAAGGTCTTTTAAAGTTCGAGAAAATTGAGATTTCCGTTTTTATAATGAAAAATAACAACCACGATTTCAGGTAATCAATCAGTAAAAATGGAATTGAAGTGAACCATAACTTACATCCTACTGTTATTGCAGTATCTCATCATCTAAAGCTAACGCTATTGATAAAACATGAAGCCATTTTCTCCATAGTAAGGAAAAATGCATTCTCTGATTGAAAAAAAATTAATTTGGAGAGCCTCAAATAAAATACAAAATATCTCCATTTTTGTCGTATATTTTATCCTTATTTCCTTGATGAGCACTTTTCTGTTCAAATAACTAAAATGTGCACCTCTTTTGATTCAGATTTATGTTCAGTCAAGCTCTAATTTATATTATTTCCATTTATAAATAAATATTATATAGATAGTTTAAGACATGCTTATCTAAATCATGAACTTTCTCTAGCTTTTCCCATTAAAACTGACAGTATAATTTAACCAGTTACAAAAGCTTATCCCAGAAAAGGTGAATAATTCTTCAAATTGTTAAGTTGGTGATGACTAATTACATGGCACTATGAAGATCTTTCACACAACTATGACTCTGGAATGATGGGAAGGGCCTTATTTCTGGGTTAAATGTAAATGGAGAAAAGAGAAGCATTATAAGAGGAATAGGAGAAAGAGGAGAAAGATAATTTTGATATGTTTTCTGTTCCTATAGAACTAGTATTATGTTTTGAAAAAAGACATTTCAATTGTCTGTGGTAATTTTAAGAATGTTGATTGGGTTAACCTTTTGTAGGTCTTGTTCAGATAACCATAGGTAATAGATCTAATGAAAGTAACTTGGCAGAACTGCTAGAGAGACCTCTCAAAAGAATGACTTTTACTTTATTTTATTTCATGATCACAGGTCTTTTGTCCGAATGTATGATTGTGTACTGCTTATGTAACTGATGCCTGCAGAGGCCAGAAGAAAGTATCAGATCTCCTGAAACTGGAATTACAGACATAAGGTGCCATGCAGGTGATGAGAATAAAAGGCTCCAGGATGGTGACAGAGACACTAGGGAGGCACACAAGAAACAATGGAGGTGACCTTATCTGTGACGCATAGCATTGGGGATATGGAACCTGACGTGGCTACCTCCTGTAACCAGAAAGGAACCCCAATGGAATGACAGACAGCAACCCATGCACAAAACTTTCCACCCAAAATTCATCCTGTCTACAAGAATCACAGGCACCAGGTATGGAGCAGAGACTGAGGACTAACCAATAACCAGTCCAACTTCAAACCCATCCCGTAGACAAGCAACAATCTCTAACACTATTAATGATATTCTCTTATGCTTTCAGGCCAGAGCAAGTTGACCTCTGAGAGGTTCCTCCCAGCAGCTGACACAGACAGACAGCCACAGCCAAACAGGGACTCTTATGGAAGAATAGGCCAACGCATTTCAGGCCTTGATGGGGATAGGCTTCACCAATAGCCTCTAATAGGCTCTCTTCATGGTACCAAGCCTCAACTCCTTTGCATGACCCCTTCAGTCCTGGGCCATCAAGTGCGACTGAGGCTGCTCCTTCAACAATGGCCTTCCATGGCCTCTCACAGTGCCAAGCCTCAGCTGCTCCTCATAACCCCTTCATGCCTTCAAAACTAGTACCACCTGGGTGACTCTTATACATTACCAAGTACAGCTGCAGCACAAGGTACAACCTTGGCTACCTCTGGAACACAGCTTCTCTGTGCTCTCAGAAAACACTTCCCAGATTTTCCTTCACTGATGCTGGTCTCTTCTTACTCACCACTAATTTCTTCACTCCAGCTAATCAGCATCAATTGTCCCAGTAGCCCCTTCTATTCTGGACTCTAAACCAGAGCCACATTGCCAAAGCTGCGGAGTTCTGCTGTTTGCAGGAGCTAGAACATGGCCCCATTGTTCTATTACATTATCACCAGCTTTCAGTTTTCCATCTTCCTTAGCTGCTGAAGCTTGGCTGTCTGTAGACCAGCTTTGAACACACAGATCTGCATATCTATCTCCTAAGCATTAAGATTAAAGTTGTGGTCCACCAAGGAAGCTTTTCTTCACCTAGAACTTGTGTTCTAGGCTGGTCTTGAACTCAGAGTCTGCTTGTCTTTGCCTCCTTGGATTAAAGGCTTGTACTACCATGACTGGACCTAAACTTAGCTAGGAGGAATATTGTCCCAAGATTACTACTCCCTTAATTCAACTTAATATCCTTGAACTCAGGATTTAGCTCCATTTCACTTTCTAGTGCCTCTTTAATGCCATGTATTTTATATTTTTTTCTTTGTAAGTTTACTATGCTTGTTCAAAATGCTCTTCTTGAGAGTTAACCAGAGAACAAAATCTCTGCTGAGCTTTTTTGAGATTTCCTTTGTCAATGTAATTAATATAAATCTCTTTATCTTAGCCTCAGCTAGACTTTTTGGACAAGGACAAAAAGTGGCCACCTTCTTCATCAAAATCCTACAGAAATGGCCTCTAGGCCACATACTGAAATTCTCCACTGAAACCTCTTGGGCCAGGTCTGCACAGTTCAAATCACTCTCAGTAACAATGTCTTTTATATTCCTACTAGGAGAGTCTATTAAGGTCCAATTAAAGCATTCCATTGCTTTCCAAATCCAAAGTCCCCAAATTCATATTCTTCAAAACAAAAGCATGGTCAGGCCTATCACAGTAATACCCCAGTCCCTGGTATCAACTTATATTTTAGTGAGGGTTTACTGCTGTGAACAGACAACATGAACAAGGCCACTCTTGGAGATGTGAGAGAGGTACAGAGGGTCAGGAAATTGAACAAAAATATGTAGCAGGTGGTATGAGGAACTAGGGATAGCCACTGGAGGGTCCCAGACACCAGGGAAACATGAGGCTCCCAGGACCCAATGGGGATGACTTTAGCCAAAATTCTCAGAGGAGAGAGATAGAACCTGTGGAGACTACCTCCAGTAGATAGGCATGACCCCTGGTCAAGGAATGGGGCCACTTTCCCATCTCAAAGTTTTTAACCCAGAAATGTTCCTATCCAAAGTAAGAACAGAGATAAAACATGAAACAGAGACTGAAGGAAGAGCCAACTAGGGACTGCCCCACCTGGGGATCCATCATGTTTGCAGACACCAAACGCAACACTGTTGCTGTGGTCAAGAGGCACATGCTGACAGGAACCTAGTGTGACAGTTCCTAAGGAGGTCTGGCCAGCAAATGACCAATGCAGATGTGGATGCTTGGAGCCAACCATCAGACTGAGATCAAGAAATCTGGTGGGGGAGCTGGCGTAAGAACTGGAGGAGCAAAGGGATTGCAACCCCATTGGAAGAACAACAAGTGGGGGAGCATTCACAGGAAAAGAGGAAAGGGGAGAGCAGATGTGGAGTGGGAGGTTGGTGGAGGGGGTAACCAGGAAGTGGGATATCATTTGAGATGTAAATGAATGGAATGATTGATAAAAATTAAAAAATAAAAAAAAAACATTGAATTGGGGCTGGCTTACAGATTGAAAGGGTCAGTCCATTATCATCAAGGTAGGAACATGGCAACACCTAGGCAGCCATGGTGAAGGAAGAGCTGAGAGTTCTGCATCTTCATCTGAAGGCTGCTAGCAGAATACTGGCTTTCAGGCACCTAGGATGAGGATCTTAAAGCCCATACTTACAGTGACACACCTACTCCAATGGGGCCACACGTTCTAATAGTGTCACTCAGGCTGAGCATATACAAACCAATACAAAATATACTACCATTTAAAGACACAGATTAGTATCCATCCAATAATAATACTTAACACTGCAACCAATAATATTGGAGAGTTGTGGAGCCCAGTTCCAATGAATATATCTACAAAGTATTTTGTACCTAAGGGTCAGAAATCGTTGCAGAAGAGGGGGTAGAAAAACTGAGAGACAGATGATAAGAGAATTTGCTGTGAGATTTTGCCTCCTAATAACGTCAAAAGTTACACACATAAAGCCTCACCAACATGACTGCCCAAATGTGAGTTTGACAAGGATGGCAAAAATTGACATACCAAAGTATGTGAGGGCAAACACACAAGACCTCAGCCCTACACGTAGAACTATAGACAATTTAGGGGAGTGCAGTAAATAGTCTTATTTGGGGGATAGAATACACACTAATTGGTTATCCTATATAAAATGCCCATCTCTGAAGACATACATGGCCATGACATGATATAGATCAAACTAATTATATTTAGAAATACATGAGTGTATGCATATACCAACAGGCATGTAGTAACAATGAAAAAGGAGGTTATGGATGCTAAAGAAAACAAGGAGAGATATATGGGATGATTTGAAAGGGGGAAAGAGAAAGGAGAACGGATGTTTTTGTATAATAATTTTCTTGGCCATTCCAGCAGAGAAACCTACAACCTACAGCAGATTACACTTAAAATTGTTCGTGTGGTTGTTTCTACAAACTTGGCCAAAACTATTGCTACAGTTCTGGTCTTTAAGATGTATAGATGAGATATCTTTATGTTGTTCTTAGAAGCAAGTAAGTGAGAAATTCTTTTTTTTTTTAATTTAATTTTATTTTATTTTTTTAATTTACATTCCAAATCACTTCCCCTTTCCCGTTTCCTCCCTCCCCGAAAGTCCCATAAGCCCCCTTCCCTCCCTCTTTTCTCTGTTCAACCCCCTCTCATTACTCTGTCCTGGCGTTCCCCTACATCCAGTCTTTCCAGGACCAGGGGTCTCTCCTTCCATCTTTTTAGAAATCTATTGATATGCTGATTGTGTCTAGGGTATTCTGAGATTCTGGGTCAATATCCCCTTATCAGTGACTTCATACCATGTGTGATCTTTTGTGATTGGGTTACCTCACTAAGGATGATATTTTCAAGTTCTGACCATTTGCCTAGGAATTTCGTGAATTCATTGTTTTTAATTGCAGAGTAGTATTCCATTGTGTAAATATACCACATCTTCTGAATCCATTCCTCCGTTGAGGGACATCTGGGTTCTTTCCAGCTTCTGGCTATTATAAATAAGGCTGCTATGAATATAGTGGAGCATGTGTCCTTATTGCATGCAGGTAAAGTCTCTGGGTATATGCCCAGGAGTGGTATAGCCGGATCCTCCGGAAGTGTCATGCCCAGTTTTCTGAGGAGCCGCCAGACTGCTTTCCAGAGTGGTTGTACCAGCCTGCAATTCCACCAGCAGTGGAGGAGTGTTCCTCTTTCTCCACATCCTCGCCAACAACTGCTGTCTCCTGTGTTTTTGATCTTAGCCATCCTGACTGGTGTGAGATGGAATCTCAGGGTTGTTTTGATTTGCATTTCCCTAATGACTAAGGATGATGAACATCTCTTTAGGTGCTTCTCAGCCATTAGATATTCTTCAGGTAGATCTGCTCGATGTGGCCAATCTCTTTACAGTCTGCATGGGACTCTCTTTCTCTTTATTGACATAGACATATACTCTTAGCATCTTATTGGATGTCCTTTTTCAGAACTTTTCTGGCTTCTCTCCTTTAATTGCCAATCAATTATTTCTGTTTAATTATAACTGCACTGTGAAATTTTATCTTGTCCCATTTTGCTGTCCAAATTCTTTTAAATGTTTCAAAATAATATGTTTGTAGTTAAGTTAACTTACTGTTTAGTTTTCAATAGCTGGTAGTGGTTTTCTTACCTTTACGTTTTTATTGTTTATTATAATAAATGTAATGTCACTCACACACATAAGTGTTGAATAAAACATCTGTAGGAACAACAATTGGTTGATTGTGAAGCATATGCACTCCTCATAGATACTCGGAGCTCCATACTCAGTATTGTGTATATTCATTATGTATTAAATCTTAACATAAAATGGATTCCCTAGGTCCCCAGGCAACTGTCAATATTTATAGCAATAGACTCCTTAGGCCTCTCTTCCTAGTAATAAGTTGTTAGCTTTAAGAGTAGACAATATTTGCACTCATGGTCATATTTATTTTAAATTTTTTCTCTAGCAGAGGTCCTTTATATTGGGCTGTAAATTCCTCAATTTAATTGTTTTGCAAAATGTGCAATTTTAGAGCTGATCAAACCCGTCAGGTACTGAAATTCTTGGACTCTGACTCATTTTTCTCATCAAGCTTCCTAGTTCTTTGCATAATAAAAACTGCAATTTAACTACACATTTGGAATACACAAGAACTTGAAGTGGGGTAAATCCACAGTGTCTGGCCACTATGCTCCAGGCACAATGCCATTTGCTTTGCATTTTTATGGAGTCTTTGGAGCGCTTTCTTAAGTAGAAATTTTTAGCATAATATAATTCACAACACCAGTCTTCAGAAATCAAAATCATACCTCATCATGAGCATTGCTATTTCAACGGAAGAAAACCTGCTGTCTTATTGTCAACAGGATAACGGTACATCTAACTATTTTTTCCTTTACCAAATCTTTATTAAAAGAGTTATAATTAACTCCTCAGTTATTAGAATTTTTAGTTTAATTTTAATTTCCCAAAGATTTTCCTTAGTAACTCTTTGATGTAATATCTGTGCTATTCTATAATGCTACATTAATCTGATTGTTTTACAGATTAAGAGGATAGTAAACAATAGATTCTTCTAGAATATATACATGGGAATTAACTGACTACATGAGGGCCTAAAACATGGACAATGATATAGAAGCATTATCCCTTTCAGTAGGACTTTGTGAACATGTTTTGGTATCTTTTTTAATCCCCCAGGATTTGTAAAGCCTTTTGGCTAAGTTCAGAAGGCAAATGTGCAAATGGGAAGGAATAGTGTCCATAGACAATGTTAACTTGCCTTTAAAGCATCCTTGTTTTCTCTCTTAGTACACTCACAGTACACAGGGATCTTAAAGGTTAGAGAAATCTATGGTCTCTGGCTACACTGCTTCAGGCACTATGCCATCTGCTTTGCATGTTTATGATATCTCTACAGCATTTTCTTAGTATTGATAGTACTGTAATTTACAACACCCTTCAATTTGCTGAGTTACTCAGAACAATGCACTGTGCATATCACCTAAAACTTGGCAGGAATTATGCTGCAATAACAAATTGCCTGAGATGATAAATACATAAAGCATAAAGTTTTGTATTCCCTCATGGAGGTAATACTCCAAATTTCCTTGGCTGTATCCTTTTGGCTGTGGTAGATCATTGAATTACAGAGAAAGCTCATGATAGAAGAGGATTTCACCACATGAAGGCTCGAGTGCACAGACAGACACAATGTGACCAGATTCAAAATATCCACACCCTTCAAGCACATCTGTAGGAGCTGACTTATTTCCATTATCTTCATTGCAGAAAGTTTCTGTAACTGCCTAAAAGGACAAGCTTGAAATCAATCTTTTAACAAATGAACTTTGTAGTCACACTGAGGATGCAAACCCTATCATGTGTCTCTCATAATCTCTATATTTATGGGATTCCCCATAATTTTATGGTTTAGAAAGCTGAAGGGATAATATATAGCTGAGCAAAAACATATTAGTTGGTTTTCTTAATTTATATCTATAAAATAACTTTTAAAAATCCCAAAAGTAATGCATAAGTATGGCATGCAGATTGTCATTTTCAGTAATAAACATTGCAAACCTTTGTAAAATATAAAAAATGTTAAGTATAATTCTTATGAAGAGTGGGTCCTTCTTGCTATAATCAGAGCAAAAGGACTGAAAAGTCTATAATAAACCAAAATAAAATTAAGAGCAAGAGCTTAATGCATGAGGCACTTTGGCAGGTGAAGACAGGAACCTTTTAGGAGAAAAGATATCCCTTAGATTTCTAGGGGCTTCTAAACAGAAAACATGATATGATAAAGAGTTAATATTGAATATATACAATTATTTAAACACCTAAAATGCCAATTAAGTAACTATGGGTTATTTACTTTTAGAAAACATATTACATAATCAAAGTGGAAATTCCCCATGGTGGAAAATTTCTTCCTAATAGCTTGCATGGGAACACGGTACATCTTTCAGTATAGTCCAGAATCTAATACCTCTAAATATGACATCATTAGGAATTCCATCCCCGATATATACTGTATCTCTGTTTCATCTCATTGATGACATTGTCTTTGCATCTCTGCTTGAGCTATCACTCTACTCTCCTAGATTAATAATGAACAGTTGCTTCAGAGACCATACTAAGAATAGTGTATCAAGGGAAGCAGAATACATTACATGAATGACCTCATCAACTCAGATTTACTCATGCATTGTAAAAATTAGCAATACTCTTTCATGTTTTTACTAGCTTGTTTATGAATATTTTTCATTTGAATTTAATTATGATTTTACATTTGAATTATTTACTAGTAAATTATTGTGGATTTCATTTTTAGAAACAATATTTACTATATAATTAAAAGCAGTCCATGTAGTTATGGAAATAGCAACAGATTAAAAACAGAGAAATACTTACAGAAATAAAGTTTAAGATTTTAATTGAAGTAAATGTTAAAATTTAAAGCATACACTAGTACATATAAAATTGCAATTATATTTCTAAAAAGAAAGTATAGTGTCTTTGAATAGAGCTAACAGGGGAGAATCTTCAAATAACATATTTCTAGGAAGGTCACATCGGCAGCAACAAAATTTAAGATGCCAGCATATCTTCTGGGGAACATAACTTAATCTAAACAAATACTATATACACTATTTCAGGAGAAGGCTGCAGGGTACAGACAACCTGAAACATTTGGAAGACTGATAGGAGGAACCATTACTTTGATGTATCAAGGTCAAAGAGAATAAGAACATGAGATGAATTTTCAGATGAAGGAAATCACTTCGTGTTCAAGACGGAAGTAGTAAAAGCACTTGAAAGGTTTATAACAACAGTTATCTTAATTTTACAATGTGATAGGAACTTTTCAGCACGGGAAACAGTGTTCTGGCAGGCTCAAGCCTAATCAGAAGCCTCCAAGGGAGAAAGTCCCCTTGCTTTTTCCAGGGATCAATTCTCTCTAAATTTTGATATAAATTTAATTTTTGTCTTTGTAAATTTATGGGGCATTCTTTCTTGTGTCTCTAAATTGTTAGAGGGAGCAACATACAGTTCAGTATTAATATCAATACCTATCACAAAGGTTATAGGTCTGACTTCTATAATAAAAGGCATACACAAAAAGAAGAGCATAATAAACCTATTAAAGCAAAGTTTTATATGACTAAATTTTTAAAATTCTTTTGGGTATTAAACTGAATACCCAGCATTTTATAGCTAAGTTTAATGAAAGAGTGGGTATTCAGAGAAATGGAAGTAAAGAAATTAATTGAATGGTATTTAAATTGTTTGTTCCGATTCATCTTAACCTTTATTGTGATATTCCTTTATGTGTAGAAAAGTGTAACAACAGTCATGGGAGGGTCATGTGACCTATATTCAGAGACTGAGGTTCTGAAAAGTCTCATATGGTAGCTCTCCCTCTGAGAGGAGTGTGATAATGTCAGCATAACCCCTTTCATTTTGCTTTCTCTGTTTACATGTCATATCATTAGGTAGCATGTTCTGAGCATTAACACCATTCTTCCTCTGAAATGCATGTGTGTTTCTTTGTCAGTCTCCCTTTCTTATAAGGACAAGAGTTACAAGGGATTTGGACCCATCCTAATAATATGTTTTTCTTAAGCATATATTCAAATAACTTATTTCTAGTAAGGTCAGATCCACAGCAATAAGATTTAAGATGTCAACATATCTTCTGGGGAGCATAGCTTAACCTAAGTAAATAGAGTATACAGGAGAAGGCTTCAGGGTACAGACAACCTGAAACATTGGCAAGACTAATAGGATGAACAATTACTATGATGTATCACAGTCAAAGAGAATAATAACATGAATTTTCAGATGGAGGCAATAACTTGGTGGTCAAGACAAAAGTGAATAATAGCACTTGAAAGGTTTATAATAGTAGGCATCTTCCTTTTACAATGTGACAATAACTTTCCAGCATTAGAAAAAATTATGTGGAGGTGTCTGAAGTTCAGTGGGTTATTTTATGTGAAAGGAGTGGATGTGAGAGATGAGTTATTGAATGATGGCAGCTAAGCGTGAGAAGCACAAATAGATGACATCGACATTATGATGCCAAACTCAGGTTTGAAGATGTTGATGGGTAATTTTCATTGTCAGTTTTAAGTATATAATAAAACAGCTAGAGCATCAACATGATTACTTCTCATGACAAGTCTGAGGGTATTTCCAGAAACAATTGCTGTGTGGAATCTAATATACCGAATGAGGGAGGGACTTCGAAAATATGAGAGAACTGAGCCACTACCTGGGGTCTAGATGAAAAAAATATTAGGGAAGGACACCAGCCCACCTATGAAAGATCCACTCATCCCAGGTACATAATGCTACTGCCTCTTCCACAGACACCAAACTCCAGATTCTTCAGCCTTTCTGCATATACTTGCTCCATGCAGATACCTAGCTTTCTGCCTTGGCTTAGGGTTGCACTGTTTCTCCCTTCTGTGCTGAGGAGTGCAGCTCTGTGGAATGAGCACCTAGCAGATATTCTATTTTTTTCTGGCATATAGATGACTATCTTTGAGAAATATGAACTCCAGTAAGTTAAATTTGTCCATTAAATCTTCAAGGCCATATCTCCTCATAATGCCACGCCCTGGGCCAAGCATATTCAAACCACCACACAATTCTTCTGATTTGGCTATATAGTTCATTTTAGTTACATTTGCCAGTTTTTCATCTTCCTACATGTATTTAATTGTGTAGAGATATTTCCTTAGTCTAATATAAACAATTTGACATTTGATATACTCAAAGCTCTCTCTAATTTTTGGTATTTCTTTGTGCAAGCTATGTACATCCAATTAGCATGTATCAGCTAGGGTGAAATGAGTCCATGTCACTGAACTAGTTTAACTCTGTAACAGTCACAATATAAATATACTATCTAAGTGGAATTTTTCTATGAAATATTACTATTTCAAATTCCTATTTCTAATTTCTAAAATAAGAACTTTATATTTACTGGCAAATTATTGACAGCATTTAATATATCAAAATTCCCTTCACAATACAATGTGCCAATATGAAATTATAGTCCAAGAAGCATAAAAGAGATCCATACTATATTATTATTCTTGGCCTTCTTACAGTGCTTATTGATTATTTTCTCTAACATTTTTGAAATTATTATTGAGCAGAAAAATATATTTAAAAATATCTCCTCTTTTATTATATATATGTGTGTATATATATATGTGTGTGTATATATATATATATACACACACACACATATATATATGATTTATTGAAACAATTAGAGGATGCTACCCAGAAAGTACAGCAACGACTATACTGGAGAGATCAAGAATTTATCAATTCTTCAGTCTATAAGGCTCTGAAGTCCCAGTCTGGCACCAAAAGCTGAAAGACTCATAGAAACCTGCTGGTATAATATTGCTGAAGGAATGCCACAGCAACAGGGTAGATGAAATTACCTGTTTATATTGTAGCATATATATCAAGTGCTTAGTATATGGCTGGCCAAAATCTATCAAATACATGCACAAAACTGTCAAAGATAAGTCTGAGAAATTAGTCCAAGAAAGTCTAGCTTCTACTGTTTTCAGCTCACATGTGGGTTTTTTTCTTTCTCATTTATAATTCCCCAAAGAAGATTATAACTGTCATGGCACTCAATGACCCTCCAGAGTTGCAGAACTTCCCTTTCCAATGGACTCTTGCCTTGGTCTCATAACATATTTGCCTCACTACAAAAAGTATAGTGCTTTGAAATGCTAAGAATTTTGAATGTAAGAAAACTGGGAAACTGGAAAAAATGAGAGAAAGAAAAGAAAAGAAAAGAAAAGAAAAGAAAAGGAAAGGAAAGGAAAGGAAAGGAAAGGAAAGGAAAGGAAAGGAAAGGAAAGGAAGAAAAAATCAAAGTCAAAGCCTCTCTTAAGATTGATTTAATAATATTCAGCCTTGCTAGGTTAGAAAACTGGGCATGACACTCCCGGAAGATCCGGCTATACCACTCCTGGGCATATACCCAGAGGCTTTACCTGCATGCAATAAGGACACATGCTCCACTATGTTCATAGCAGTCTTATTTATAATAGCCAGTAGCTGGAAAGAACCCAGATGTCCCTCAACGGAGGAATGGATTCAGAAGATGTGGTATATTTACACAATGGAATACTACTCTGCAATTAAAGACAATGAATTGAAACTTGAAAATATCATCCTTAGTGAGGTAACCCAATCACAAAAGAACACACATGGTATGCAGTCACTGATAAGGGGATATTAACCCAGAATCTCAGAATACCCTAGGCACAATACGCATATCAATAGATTTCCAAGAAGATGGAAAGAAGACCCCTGGTCCTAGAAAGACTGGATGTAGGGGAATGCCAAGACAGAGAAGTGAGAGGGGGTTGAATGGGGAAAAGAGGGAGGGAAGGTGGCTTATGGGACTTTTGGGGAGGGAGGAAACAGGAAAGGGGAAATGATTTTGAATGTAAATAAAAATATAAAAAATAAAAAATATATATAAAAAAATAATATTCAGCCTCTGGTTCTTATAACTCACAGTTTAAACTTCATTTAAAAGTGGTAAAATTAATTATCTTAAATTCTTTCAGTAAGAATATCATAAAAATGAGAACAATATAGATATGACCATAGCTATTGGGTCACACTGATCTACTATCTGAAAAACTGCGTGTGCCAGTGAGTTCCCAGTGAAGAAGAATCTAGGGCTGGACCAGTGACTATCATCTAACTAATTCAAGTGGATCAAGGATCTCAACATAAAACCATATATACAAGGAGTTTTTTACTAAAATATATTTAACATACTAAAGGAAATACTATGCCATCACAACTTTTTTTTGTCAAAAGCACAAACTCATATGTTTCATCTTCTTAATATGATAAAAGGGTCCATAAACCACTAAGAAATAATGGTCAGTTTAGCAGCTTGTACTATAAAGTTCAGTCAGCTTTCCAAACATCAATGTATTTAACAATGAGAAATAGTTTGTATACTCTTAAAGCATTCAAAAGAATTGCAACAGACAATTTATTTCTTTCTTAATATATAATTCTAAATAAATCCAAATATTTAAGCAAAACTATGAATTTCATCTCCCTCATGGTATATATTAGTTATGCAGTTCAGATGTTGAATGTCCCTAATGTTCATGTGTGGCCTATAAGATGGAGACATTTGGTGACTAAAACCCGTGAGGGAAGAAGCCTTATGTGCACTCTTTGAGTCATTGGAAGTGTGCCTTGAAATTAATTATGGGATTTCAACTTGTTCTCTTCCTACCTTCCTAGTTCATCAAGTGACAGTTGACTCTGTCCTGTTGTCCCCACTATTGCTATTTGACATCAAGGTGACCCTAGCTGAGATTCCTTGCAGCTGGGGATATGGAGAGGTGACCCCCTCCTGCAGCTAAGCAGGACTTTCAGTTGAAGAAGTGGGACATCAACCAACCCATAAAACTGTTGGCCCAAATTTTGCCCTGCCTACAAGATGAGCAGAGATAAAGACAGAGCAGAGACTGAGGGAACCACCAGCCAATGACTAGCCCAACTTGAGACCCATCCCTTGGGAAAGAGCCAACCACTAACACAATTAATAATATTGTGCTATGCTTCCATACAGGAGTCTAGTGTAATTGTCTCCTGAGACAGGTGGAGCTCAGAAGTCCTGTGGAAGCATGGGGGATCAGATTGAGGGAGCCAGAAGAAGGATCAAGGACACCACAAGAAGTCCTACAGAATCAACTAACTTGGGTCCATAGGGACCCACAAAGACTTAACCCCCAACCAAAGAGTATGCAGGGGCTGTACCTAGGCCCTCTACACTTTTGTAACAGATGTGCAGTGTGGTCTTCATTTGGGTTCCCTAACAATTGGATCAGAGATTTGTCCCCGACTCTGTTGCCTGTCATTAGATCTCCTTCCCCTAGCTGAACTGACTGGTTGTGCCTCAGTGGGAGAGAATGTGATTAGTTCTGCTTGGATTTGATGTCTTAGGGTACCTAACAAGGGCTTCCCCTTTCCTGAGGGGAAAGGAAGGGAGAAATATGATTGGTGTTGGTAAGACTGGGAGAGGAAGGAGGGATGGAAGCAGCTGCTACCGGGATGTAAAGTGAATAAACAATGCATTAGTGAAAAAAATAAATAATACAAAGAGTCCAAAGTAACAGGCCCAAATAAGGAATGAATATTCCAAGGTGATATGTATGTCTGTCCTTTGCTTTGTTTTGTTTTTTGTTTTCTATTTATCAGATAATTCTCCGAAATATTTAGTTGTAGTGAGAAAATGTTCGCAAGTCTAAAAAGCCCTTATACTTTTTTTTTAACCTTTTCATAAATAAGTTTTGAGATATTTCTGGTCTGGTTTGGTTTGATTTGATTTGGTTGGGTTTTTTGCAACAGTGGTAACCATGGCCTTCAGATTTAGAACAGTGCCTTCCTCTTGAGAATAAATAAATACAGATGCAAAGAAGTTACCACTAAATAGCTCTATTAATAAAAGAATATGTGTGCATATCAGCCCATCAAACACTCAGAATTTAGAATACTTTATATCAAAATAGAAAAGAAATTACACCTATATATTGACTATTTACTTAAGGGTTTTCTCCACTCACTGATATAATTTTTTCCTCATTCAGAATTTGTGGGACTCAATTTTCTCCTGGCTCTCGATATTTTTCTTTCTCTTCACCATTATGAGACAGAGGTCCAAGCATAATTGGGCACCCATATTCTGACTTCTAGGGAAGCAGTAGGATCAGAAATTTGAGGCCAACCCAGTCTATAAGGTGAGCTCCTGGATCCTGACATCCAGTGACAGAAACTGTCAATAAATAAATAGTAAAGTTTGCTTTTGCTCTTTTCATTTGAACTTCTGTTCATTGCCATTGATCTCTATCTAATCTCAATATTAAATATCTGTAGGGGGTATTTTCCTGTAACAACTAGTGCCCCACCTATCCCTATACCAGCCAAGTGATCTACAGTGATTTAATTCAACTGTGGCAAAAACTCCATACAAAGAGCTCATAGATTAAGGGCTGAGTTCACAAGATTTCTTTCTCTTAGAAGTCAATCAAAAGCTCTGAACTTTCCAATATTTGACTTTCCACCTAAAATTTAAAAGCTCTCAATATTATTGATCATTTACTATGATGACAGAGGCATGATAGTAGCAGCTGTAAAGCTGAATTTGCTATTGCTGCTTTGCTATGAAAGATAATGTTTAAATTAAGTAGAGTTTAAATTAATGCTACCGCTTTAAAATAAATATAGATCCTGTGAAGCATTAGGTTCCATTCAAATAGGAGCTAAAATTATCACGTGTTAAGGACAATTGCCCTTACCCTAGTATTTCTGTTTGATGTTTTCACTGGATTTTAAAACAAAGACACAAATACTTATCTGGGTGTACAAGTGCACACATGCACACACACACACACACGCACACACACAACTTTGTAATTAAAACTATAGATAAGTCTTTAAAATTAAATAGCTAAATAAATCAAAATAAGTAAATAAATCACTGCCTTACCCTAGTATCCATAGTTTATAGATTGTTTCAAACACTGACCAATAAGGACCACATACCTTCTATAAACGTAAGTCTCTTAACTTTTTTGGAGGAGGTAAATAAGGTCATTCGGTGTAGGAACTTCTGCACTGCCCCTCTTCCTTTGTTCAGATATCTACCGCCTGACTTGCTCGTGGATAAAAATGTTTCCCTGGTATAACTGAAATAAACCTGTTAGTAAAAGGAGCCTTCTTTACTTTGCCTATCTGGGTGTGAGCTCAAGTCTAATGAATTTGTAGCTCAAAACTTGTGTTCAGTAATATCACACTTAGACACATGTGTGCAAAAGCACTGACTCCCAGGTTCTCTTGGAATAGATTTCACTATCAGCCCTATAGCTCTAGTCAAAGAGAAGAAAAGTGAAAATAGGCAGAGGTTTCAACCACAGGGCTACACTGGAAAAAAATAAATAGAAGAATAAATAAACTAATTCAAAGTTACTTAAGTCTCTAGTCAAGGTACTTTGTGATTTCATAGAAGAAGGAAATGAATGAACGAAGCAGTTGTGGTCTCCCCAGATGGTAACAGGAAATCTTGTCCAGGCCTGAGTCTTGATCATGATTTTAGCCCTGGTTCTGGAAATGGTTCTGGAGAAGTCCTGATTTCTCTCATCACTTCAGGAGAATACGGTGAAAAGGAATTGTGACGGAAGCATGGGGCAGCTCATCCCATTGTATGTGTAATCTGGAAACAAAGAGGTATGAATGGCAACAACAAGAGGTTTCCAGTGTCAAGGTAGAGTGATACTGCTGCCTTGAATCTGGCATAATAATAATAGTAATAAAAGTGAACTCTTTGCCCCATAGTAGTGTTATTTCCCTCTCATGTGCTCCTACCACACTTATTTTCCCATCTGTCCATTCTAGAACAAGTAAGATATCTCCAGACACATTTCTTCCAGTCTTGGAGTCTTGGAATCTTCAGATTTCTTTAGAGAAGTGAGAAATGACATTTGTTTGTTTACTTGTTTTTTGAGACTTTCATTTATAAGTCTGATACATAAGGTTTTTTTTATTATTTTAAACTCTGGACAGAATATTCAGACAGTAACATTATTGTCAGAACAACAGAAAAAAATAAAACTAAAGTAAGAAGTTGGTATCAGTAAGTGGGAATTGCTTTCACAAACATTTGAAAACATGGAAACAGCTTTATGTATTGAGGATATGCTAGAGGATTTTTCAGAAACAAGTTTGAAAAATACTGAATTCATTACGAATAAAGCACTATGGTCAAATCTAGTCAGGGCCAACAACGTCTAAATCTCCTTAGAAATGGCTGAAGTGGTCACAGAATTGGAGGAAAATGGAAGTAGTAAAGAGAATCCTGGTAAGGGGCAATTCCAGATGAAAATGAGAAAGAAGGATTTTGAAACTGTAGTAAAAGTTATTCTTGTAAAACGTGATAGAATGCAAGACGTGTGCCATAAGGCTTTATGAAGCCTAGAATTTAAAGTGATAAATGAGAAGATCCAGCAGGGAAAAAAGACCTTGGCAATCAGGAATTCAGACTGTATTGCAGCTACATTTCATGGCATATGGTGAGGGGCAGGTGCAAAGAGAGGACATAGATGGAATTCTTACTTAAAATGGAAGCAGAACAGAAAGATTATGAAACCTTTCAGTCTAGTCATACAAAGAGTAAAAACAAAAAGCATGTACTGAGCAAGGATTAAAATCGGTATGCAATTGCATATTACTGAAGAAATTTACTGGATTAAAAGGTATTCAAGTGGTGTTTATCAGTGACTATAGGAAGAAGGAACATGTATGGATTTCAGAGGTCAGAGAGGTTGCTTTGTCCACTATAGTCTCAGACTTCTAGATTTAATGAACCATGGCTGAGGGAACAATCCCAGAGTTTTCTCCACAGCCCACACCAAAGATCTTGAATATCTGATTCCCCACTTCTAGGAGAATCACTTCTAGACACAATGAGCACCTTAACCTATTGTTCCAGAACTTTCAAATCATAAAACTTGCTCATGATAGTGTTAAACACACAGAGATGCAGAATGTCAGTACTTGGGGCACGATTTCCTCAACTCAGACTTTAATGATATTTCAGACCATCAAGACACCCCCACCCAGGAAAAGTTCCAGAGAGAAACAGAAATATCACACTAGAAAAAAAATGTCTACTGAAGTTTCATGAATGTGCCTCATTCAGAATCCCAGAAACACAAGGCTATTAGTGTAAGTCACTGTCCTGAGAAAACATCAAGCATGATTTCACCCTGTGAAAGCCACCAGAGTCCCCTTTCAAGTTCTATAGGAGTATTCTCCTAGACCACTATAGAGTGGCCTCTCTCCTCACTATAAGACTGCTCCCTGTCCCCATCCTCTGGGACCCTTTAGTCTGACTGTCACTGCAATGTGCTTGGGATATGGACAATAGAATTGTATGTATGTATGTATGTATGTATGTATGTATGTATGTATGTATGTATGTGTATTTCAGACTTGAGCACATTGTGTCCAAAGTTACATGTTATAGTCACTTCATTCATCTTACTTTCTTTTCATTGCTGAAGTACAAACTCTATCCAGTATCTGTTCCACAATAATTTGGAAATAAATAACTTGTATCTACCCCACTGGCTAATTTCCTGGGAAGAATTTGCCTGAAGATGAACTTTGAGTTCACCCATACATAATTTAAAAAAGAAACGACTTCAATTCTTTGTTTGATTGCAGAATAAACTAAGAGACTTTTTTTGTGATTATTGGGGTGGAATTACATGTTTTATGACAAACATGAGTTTCAGAGAACCAGAAGAAGAATAAAATGATTTGAGTTATTTCAAAATAATAATAATGCAATTTAATCATTTGTAATGCTGTCAGGAGCTGAGATATTTAAAAAGAGATGAGATTACCATAGCCTCCACAATCAGTGATTAATTAATAAACTTAAAGAAGTGAGCTAGTTATTACAGAAATTATGTCAATATAAAATTGAACATTCATTACTTCTATTACCTCATTCTGACCGTCTTTCTTACAGATGCTAGTATACTCTTCCAATTTTTATGTCAAGTAATGATATCATAGAATGAGGGCTAATCCAAGAATGCTGAACTGTGAGTCAAATACATTTCTGGTCAGAAAATACCACATTATACCTAGGATTAATATTGAATAAACATTATTACAAACAATGGAAATGAAGAATGTTCATTCCGGACATCAGAATCCAGATTGGGTGTGTGTATAAAATTATGTTTTCATAGCTGAACATTTCTTGGTTACCAATAAACTGTACTTATAGCATTTGACATTTTAAATAGCAAGGATTTAAGAGAACAGTAATAAAAATTTTCTCTCTAACTTGCAGTAGAATGTAAGAGCAACAGGAGCAGAGTTGCCCCAGTGGGTAAAGTACAATGGTCGGCCTGTACTTCCAGGTTGCCTCTGCGGGCTGATACAAGGGATCTCGGAACCAGCTGGCTAGTGAAGCTACCCATATTGGCAAGTTCAGATTTGACTGAATGATGCTGTCTTCGTGATGTAGATGAAAGTACAAACAAGGATGATTGCCAACATGAACTTCATCCCTTAAATATACACTTATGTTGTGTCTGCACATATGCTAGCTAAAATTCATATGCACAGGCATACCATATACACATATCAATGGAACATAAAAGCAAGAACTAGCTCTGCTATAGAAAGGAACTAATGCATACTCAAAAGAGAGAATTTCCCCAATTCAATGGAAGTGGAGAAAGATAACAGGAAAAATATTAGTATACTCTCCTATCTAAAATGTCCCTCTGGTTTTACTTTCTACTAAAAATACATTGGCAAGAATGTTTAAAGGAAAAGACTTCCCCTGCTAAATATTTAAATGATAGATTCTGCTGCTTTTCATCATTTCTAGTATCCTCAGCATATTTCTACTTCTTAAGTAAGAATGAGCAAGTTATTAATTATCATCAACTGTGGGTTACAATCCAAATCAACAAGCTTCTAATATGCAATCACAGTGAGGCATCTATGTAGAATAAAACCTATAATCAAGGCAGAAGTATGGTGTGGGATAGGTCATGTATAAGTACAGCAGAACTGTGTCAGGCTACAATAATCAAAGACTTTGAAGCATAAACTATAGCTTTTTACAAAAGCCAATGCAGTCACAGCAACAAAGATGAATCTGCTTTACTATATTATTTAAGCAATGACCCAGCTGTAGAAAAGGGTGTGCACAAACCATTCAACCATGTCCAAAGACATCAGTACATCTTTGCAAATGGTCCAGGGTCTGCCATAGCAGCAGGGAAAAATAGTTCGTCCTCCTGCATGGCAGCCCTCACTGTTATAAAGCACCACTCCAGACTGTCAGTGTCTCCTCTTAAGCTTATTGCCTGTTGTATTTTCTTTCCTCAATTTGGTATTCACCTACATGGTAGATTTGATTTATATTGAAAAGGATCCACAAAATTATAGGGAACAAAAAGTGTTTGGTATATTAACTACCCTGCAGAAACTCCTTCTTGCTTCCTTTGAATAATAATCACATCGTGACTGGCATGTCAACACTGTCAACCAGTGGCTTATATTGCCACACTAACTATAATATGTGGTATGATACGACATATGATCTGATACTATTCTGGGAAAGAATAAAATCTCTTCATAATGCTTTTTATATTTTCCCTACACAGAGTTAAGTAGCTGTTCTCTTGACTTACATAACTAGTAAATTATTTTAGAAGTTCAGCTACAGAAATCAAGATAATTTGTTCCAGGAAATGACCTTTTCTGCCTGCACAGCTCTTGAAGCCAGACCCTCACTAACACATCCAGCACATTATATAGAACAGGGCTTCTGGTCTTCAAGTTACAAAGCTCTCTAATTCCAATGCTGAAACTGACTTCAGTTTGCACAGGTGAATAGAAGATGTCTGACTGTTTTCAAAGCTAGAAAACAATCATGATCTTTATGAACTCTTCTCATATCTAGTTCAATTCCATCTATAATGTGCTAGAAATTTCAGTGCAAAAGGTGTACTTTATGAGGCAGGATTTTTTTTTTATTTCCCCAGGATGATCTTATAACTAACTCTTGATTTTTATTAAATCCCATTGTGATATTTTTCCAGCAATAGAGACTATGAAAAGTACAGTTCTTCAGAAATTTCATTAAGAACAGCCCATGAATTGCCTCTCAACTTATTCCTGCATGAACTGTTCAGCTTTCAGTCTACTTCCATACTGGCGTTCACACTTCTTTGTATCCAAGGCAAGAAATCAGAGTTGCCGTTTGCTGGCCTCTAAAGGGAAAATTTCTCACTTTATGTGTGTTTAAAATCATAAGTATTAGCTAGGAATACAGAACATTTGGAAGCATGCTTGCCTAGTGTGTACAAAGCCCTGGCTATATTCTTTAACTCTGAAAAACATGCAAAACCCATAGTATTTTTTTAAACATTTTTAATTGCACAGAATTACTTACCAATAAGAATTTAAAGATACATTTAAATGGAGACTCCAATTATTTATAAACAATTTTTATATTTTCTAATAGTCATAATAAATACTGATAGCTGATGCATCCTAAATCAAGTTGCAAAATAAGGAATATATTTATTATCTATTTGGAGAATATGATAGATTAGAAAACTGTTGATGAATCTCCTTTGCAAAAAGTACTACTCTCTAATTTATGTCATGATGTAGGAACAATGTCACTTTAAATCTAAGTAAAGCCCACTCAAAGGTCTTGGTTTTTTTCCCAGATGTATATCTACTTCAAATGAAGTAATATATTGAACTTTGAAACTATGTACTCAAATGGGCAATGGAATTTCAAGACTAGTCATTTATGCCTCATAAAATATATGAGAGCCTTTTAGTTCAACTCACTATTTGCATTATATATCAAAAATCAAAGATTACTTACATTTTTCCTTCAGGACTATATAATCTGACTAGTCGAATATGTAATGTCCCTACTATGATCAAACCAGGAAAGCAATGTTTTATCATCATTATCATCATTAAATTTATTTTTTTGCTTTATAACCCAAGATCGGCCCTTCATCTCCTTCCAGTATATGCTCTTGTAAGTCCTCCCCACTCTTCCCTAACAAGGGGAATCCCCCCTCTGTGTGTCTGTACCCCACATTCCCCATCATGAACATGGAGTTGCTGAGGAACTAGGCACATCCTTTTCCACCAAGAGCAGACAAGATTGTCCATTTAGGAGTATGGGATCCACACTGGCTCTGACACAGACCCTACTCCAGTTGTTTGACAGACCTACATGAAGAACAAACTATTCATCTGTTACACATGTGAATAGGACCTAAGTCCAGCATCTGCTTGCTCTTTGGTTGGTGATTTAGTCTCTGGGAGCCCCCAAGGGTGTAGTTTAGTTGATTCTGTTGGTCTTCCTGTGGAGTTCCTGTCCTCTTTGGGTCCTTCAGTCTTCCAGCTCTTCCATAAGACTTCCTGAGCTTCACCAATTGTTTGGGTGTGAGTTTCTGCATCTCTTCCATTGGCTGTTGTGTAGAGTCTCTTAGAGGACAATTATGCCAGATTCCTGTATGCAAGGATAACAGAATATCATTAATAGTGTCAGAGATTGGTATTAGTGTCATGGGATGGGTCTCAGTTTGGGGCAGTCTTTGGTTGGCTATTTCCTCAGACTCTGCTCTATCTTTGTTCCTGCACATCTTGCAGGCAGGATACATTTTGGCTGGAAGGCTTTGTGAGTGGGTTGCTGTCCTTATTCTTTACTTCCTGTAGCCATGCATGACTGCCAGTGAAAGGATAAGGATAGCAATCCACCCACAAAGCAATGCTTCTTATATGAATATTTTAATGTTTCCATTTTCACAGGAAAAGATTCAATTTAGACAAGCCATTTATTTTGTGACCATATTTTTGTGGAAATAAAAGTAATCTTAAAGAGAACTAGTAATAATTTGTAACACTCAACCAAACATCAATCAGCATTGTCGACATTGTGCTAGTAATCTTTTTCCAACTATGACCCAGATCGAAGGAGACATTGGGGGAAGGAGGAGAGCAGAGAAGGGTAGGGGTGTATAGTCATCACATACATGACAGCATCTGACTTAGTACTTAACAAATTCAGGCCTTGGATAAAGTCATCCACACTGGCTGCTTTGTGAGTGTATATAGGAAATAGCACATTAGGATCACAGTAAGACATATCATACAGAGAAGGAGAGAACCAAAGAAAAGATAAAACAGTGGGCCAGGAAAACAGTTATATAGAAAGAGGAGAGGTTATTGTGGGGGGGTTGAATTTAAGGGTATAAACTAAGTGAATGTCTGATAGATTGGCTGTGGAGGATGAAGAAATGTGAGATGTCAGAAGGAGTTGTCTGAAATCTGGAAAGAGCAGCAGAGAGGAAGAGAGGCTGACAGAAGAGAATAGAAAGTCAACATCCAAGACTCCTGTCCTTAACTGAACTTTAGAAACTCATTCTTCATGTGCATGTGAAACTAGCAGCATTCTGAGTACAGTAGATATGAGTATATGAAATTAAAAATACCATACCTACAATGTAGTGGCTATTCCTGGTTGTCAACTTGACTCTATGTGGAATGAACTAATCAAGAATTGAAAGGCTCAACTATGATCCTAATCTGGAGGCTCAGAGATACAAGTTTCTGACATGGATCTTGGCAGGAGATCTTGAAGCATAGTGGCTATGAATTCCAGAAGATTAAGATAAGGAGATCTCTGAGTTCAAGGTCATCTGGAATTAATGGCTCAGTGGCACTCGCCTTTAATCTGGGCCACACCCTCTGCTGGAGACCTATATAAGGACATTGGAAGAAGAAAGATTTACTCTTACTCTTCCTGGCTTGTTTGCCTCATGGGACTGAGCAACTGTTAGATCCTTGGACTTCCATCCACAGCTACTGTTGACCATTGTTGGGGAGTTGGACTACAAGCTGTAAGTCATCTCAGCAAATTCCCTAACTATATAGAGACTACCCATACTTCCTGTGACTCTAGAGAACCCTGACTAATACGTACAAAGTCAACACATTAGACCTGACTTTCCATTGTTTCTTCTTGAACTATATAATGATGATTGTTCTAACTTGTTCCCCTCCCCCCATACCACACAAGACCACATTTTTGTTCCTTTCAGATTTTGTTTGTTTTGTTTTATATACCTTGGCCTTTTGCCAGAACTGTGCCTATCTTTTCAGATTTATTATTTACCACTCAACACTATCTAAAACTTCCCACTAGTCTATTTCTGCTCTCAGACATCTCCAAGAAGGATGTGAGACCATCTCAAGTGTTATATCCCTTAAATTTAAAATCATTGAAAATTGTCCTTGTTCAGCAAAATGTGACCCAAGCATGCAAATGGACATGCTTGGGAGCGTTCACAATTACAACTGTCCTCATTCCCTGTGACACGTAAAGCATGAGGGCCATTGAACAAATGATGGAACTCAGGTTTATCGTTAGGCAATATTTGCCTGCTGTGGTTGTTTACTTTCTTTCTTTCTTTCTTTCTTTCTTTCTTTTTCTTTGCCAACATTATTCCTAAGTTTTAATTGTTAAAAAGTATTTTTGGAGTCAAAAATGCTCTTTAAAGGAGTTATTTCTTCCAAAGAACCAAGACAAGCCAGGTTAATAACATAATTTTATATGACTTATGTACTGGAGTTGTGCCTTTTCTATAACACTGGATTAAATAAACTTGTCTGAAGTATCGCTTTATCACAGTTTGGGATGCCTAATGATTTCCTGTTTTCCCGCTCATGTTCTCTTACATTTTTTTCTTTTTTTCCCCCTTTTATTGTATATTTTTCTTTCTTTACATTTCAAATATAAAGGTCTCCTCTCCGGAAATCCCTTATCCAATCCCTTTCCCTCTGCTTCTATGAGGGTGCTCCTCCATCCATCGCCCACTCCCACCTTCCAACCCTGGCATTCCCTTACACTGGGGAATTGAACCCCCTCAGGCCCAAGGGCCACTCCTCCCACTGATATCTAACAAGGCCATCCTCTGCCACATATGCAGCTGGATACATGGGTCCCTTCATGTGTACTATTTGGTTGGTGGTCCAGTCCTCGGAAGCTCCAAAGGGATCTGGTCAGTTGACACTGTTGCTCCCACCATGGGGCTACAACACCCCTCAACTCCTTCAGTCCCTTCTCCAACTCCTCCACTGGGGACCCTGCCCTCAGTCCAATGATTGGCTGCAAGCATCTGCCCCTGTGTTTGTAAGGCTCTGGCAGAGCCTCTCAGGAGACAGCTATATCAGTCTACTTTCAGCAAGGACATCTTGGCATCCACAATAGTGTCTGGGTTTAGGGACTATATACGGGATGGATCCCCAGGTGGGGCAGTCTCTGGATGGCCTTTCCTTCAGTCTCTGCTCTATAATTCGTCTCTGTATTTGCTCCTGTGAGTGTTTTTCCCCTTTCTAAGAAAGACTGAAGCGCCCACACTTTGGTCTTCCTTCTTCTTGAGCTTTATGTGGTCTGCAATCTTTTATACATAGTTGCGTTTCATCCCTTCCTCTTACTAGTCCTCGACTCCTCTCTCATAAAATTGCTGTTCCAGGTTTAATTTTAGTTTTCAGTAACTCACTGAATCTGAACCTGAACCTATGTGATATTCTATCCTTAATGTACTTGTTTTGTTTGCCATTGACCTTTTGTGGGGTAGGGGTAGAAATATTGCTTGCTTTCCTAGGTTTAGGAAACTAGGTTTTCTGTGGTCTAGTCTAGATCTATAATATTAGAAACATCAAGTTTGTGACATTTCAAAGTCTAAAGATGCCATTAGTTTAGGATGTAGAAGATTTTTTTTTTGTTCAGAACAAATCGCATAAACTTTCTCAAGTTACTGAAAAAAGATACATTTTAAAATATAACAGAAAAATGGAAAACAAACTCAGAAAAAAATAATTGATGCTTTGAATGAAGATACTCATTCTCAACAAAGTCTAGAACCATGCAACTCAGAAATGACAGTGCAGGCAAGGAGCATAAGACAAGAGGAAGTGCCTAGAATGGAATGACAATGACCATGGATGACATAAGCAGCTGAATTATCTTGGTGAAATCATGTAGAAGATTATGGATTTGCCTGGTCTATACAGAGAGAATGTATGTGTTGGAAACAGGAAAGAAAAAAGATGACAACATGAAAATCATGCAGTCTTTCGGAGAGAAGCCCGTCTGAAGGGTCTTATTGACACAGTTAATGCAAGTGAACCATTTAAAATGCCTTCAGGGGAAAACAAGCCCGATCATATTTTGAAGAACATCAAATGAAATAAGCACTCACTGCAGAGTATTTAAACTAAGCAGGCATCACTGGAGTCTGAAAATCTCCAGAATGAACACTGAGATTCAGCAGCTTTACATAATGATTAAACCTAAAAACACAAAATATGCCATTAGTGAAGATTGCTTTATGAAGAAACACTCTTCTTGGTAACAGGCAAGAACCTTCCGATGTGTATAGATTCATGAACTCCACATCACAGATGTGTAACCTTCATGGGAAAATAGCTAGCTATGACTGTAAAAGAATAGAGACAATTACTTCCTTCCATCCAAGGAAGGCTTTTTTTTCTGATTGAAAATAAATATGAATATGGACTGATGCCCATATAATGTAGAAAGTTCTCTTTCTTCATTGGGTCTTTGTGTGGTTTAGGTATAAGTGTAATTGTGGCTTCATAGAACGAATTGGGTAGTGTTCCATTTGTTTCGATTTTGTGGAATAGTTTGAAGAGTATTGTTATTAGGTCTTCTTTGAAGGTCTGATAGAATTCTGCACTAAACCATATGGGAACACCTTCATAGACACAGGGGGAGGGAGGGCTTTCTGAGAGGAGGGAAAACTGGAAAAGGGGATAACATTTGAAATGTAAATAAAGAAAATACCCAATAAAAATAAATAAATAAATAAATAAATAAATAAATAAATAAATAAAATTCTCAAAGAATAAATATTTTGAAAGTTTGTATGGGACAGGAAGCATGTTTTGAATAATTTAAAGAGTGATTTTCAAGATAGAAAATCTAGACATGAGAAAGCTTACAATGAGTCAATGGCCTATGGTGAGTTTTAATCATCATTTCTCATGAAACTACAGTACTTACCTTAAAGACACAGTCATTGAATTAAATAACATTGCAAGAAATAATTCCCTAAAACGGTTTTATTATTTACTCATCTTTACTCAAATAGTCTGCCATTAAAATTTTCTGGCAAACAGTTATTTTTGACAAATCGTCATTCTGCCTCAATCCTTGTTTAGGTGCTTACATAGTCTGACTTTCAACTACTCTCCTTCTCTCTCTCTGGGAAGTTCAGGTAACAATTCATCCAATGTTCTGGGACTGATTTACAGTTTCCTGAGTTACTTTTTCTGGAACATGTATCTCTCCATTAATAAATACCTCAAAAGAAAACAATTGGATATCTGAGATGCAGGCATGTATATGTGTTCTGTTTTGTCTTTTAATTGAAAATACATTCTTTTCTCATGGAATATATCTGGACCACAGTTTTACCTCTCTCATTCTTTCCAACTCTTTCCTGCCTCTCCTTTCTCTAGATCCATCCCTCCTCCATTTCCCTTTAGAAATGAGTAGGCCTCTGAGAGACAGCAACCAAACAGGATGAAACAAGATACAATAAGACAAGGCAAAGCCTTTATATTGATGCTGGACAAGGAAACAGGGAAGGAGGAAAAGATTCTCAAGTACAAGCAGTGATGCAGAGAAACATCCACTACTATGACACACACGAGAACATCAAGCTAACAACCATAGCATACTCTATATGCAGATTCTATATTCACTGCTTCAGTCTCTGTGAGAGCCCAAGTGAGCCCTGCTTAGTTGATCACTAGGCCATGTGCTTGTGGTGTCCTGATCTGACTCCTACAATCCTTCCTCCCCCTCTGCTACAGTATTCCCTTATTAACAAGTGCAGGGACACAATGAAGCCTTCCAATTTAATCTCTCTCTCTCTCTCTCTCTCTCTCTCTCTCTCTCTCTCTCTCTCTCTCTCTCTCTCATAATGTCTTACTGTGGGTCTCTGAACCACTTCCCCTTGCTGTAGAGGAATCCTTTCTGATGACTACTGGACAACCTTAACCAAAGAACTGAAGAAAATGTAGTAGATTCCCACAATAGAATATTACTCAGCATTAAAAAATGATAAAAATGATGTTCTGCTATGCTCATATTTGGTCTTATAAACAGTGGTCTGGAATTTTTTATTGTCTCCCACTCCATTTCTTTATCATGTTGTCATTGTAAAATAGCTACAATATATTTGTTGATGGACTTCTGTGACACACACAGATAAAAATTCAGTTACATACATGTGCATGTTTAGCTCCCACTGATATATTTAATATTATCAATTCATAAGAATTGCAACTTCATCATGGCATTTTATAATTTTCTACTTGACATGTTTGAAATAAAATAATATATTATCACAAAAAGAGTGTAGTTGCCTATGCCAACAGAAAGCCTGTGTGCATTTTAAAATTCAGCATGGAATGGCATGTATCATATATATGTGTCTGGGTTCTATATTCTGATTCAGAAAGACTGTTAAATGAATCTTTTCCCTCAATTCAAGTAATTTTATTTTGGGGTCCATGCCATTGTAAAAAGTATAAACAGGGCATAGTTGATGAAGGCAGAACAGGATGCAGCTTGGAAGTCATTGAGTAAAATCTAATTATAAAATTTAAAATCAAAAGAGAAGCCAAAAAAGTCATTTTCATTTCTCTACACGCCCATCAAACTTGTGGTTATGACTTTAAAAAATACTTAATCCCTCAACCTGACTATCACCGTTGAATTCTTCAATGTAGAGAAAGCATCTGAAACCACACATCTCCACTAAGTTGTATGCTAAGACAGCTTAGGTGCCATTATCAGAATGGGAGAGATATTTTTTCTTCTAACTAACCCATTCTCACACTTCAAGTATTCAGTGGCTAACTAAGGGTTGCTAAGAATTACTTATAATGAATAAGCCAAATCAAAATTCTTATAGATTACAAAATAAAATATTTCATGTTAGAAAATATTATGAAGTCTCCTTGATTTAGCTTTACTTTATGTTCCATTAGCACAGCATCAAAATATAATGAATAAACCACTTATCATACATTTGCAATGAAATTGTATTAAAGTTATTTGATAGGGAAAACATACTTTCTACAGTGAGGGAAATCTGCAGAAGTTAGAGTCATGCTTTCCACTGCTCATTTTCTCCCAGAGCGGGGCAGCTCTGTGGTCATCTGGGCGCCAGCTCTGCTGTGAGCCATCTGCCCTGCAGAGTGATCTGTGCTGAGAGAGTGCAGAGTGCACTCCGCCATCTTTGCTCCGGCAACAGGGCAATTGGGACCTCCAGATACAGGGATAATCAAGCATAATATCTCTTGGGACTCAGCCAGCTTGTGTGCTCCCTGCTCCCAAGAGCTGGGCAGTTCTGTGGTCACCTAAGCACCAGCTCTGCTTGGGGCATCTGTCCTGCAAAGGGACCCGCACTGGGAGAGAGCACACCCGCACAGGGAGGGAGCGCACCAGCCTCCCCTTGGAGACCTCTGCTCTGGGGATTGGCTATGCTGAGCCTTCGGATGTGCAGGGATTCACTTGGGGCAAGGGACATCAGGGCTCCAAAGTCACTCAGGGCAGCCCCCCAAGCAATCAGTGCAAGGGGAATCCCGGTAATCCGGGGGGGGGGGGGGAATAGCCTTGCAGGCTCACAGGAGGTCCAACCAACAGCCAGTGACAGCAGGACCAACTAACACCAGAGGTAACCAGATGGCAAAAGGCAAATGTAGGAACATTACTAACAGAAATCAAGGCCATATGGCAACATCCGAACCCAATTCTCCAACAGCAGCAAGTCCTGGATACCCCATCACACCAGAAAGGCAAGATCTGGATTTAAAATCACTTCTCATGATGCTATTAAAGAATTTCAAGAAGGACGCAAATAAATTTCATAAAGAAATACAGGAGAACATGAATCAACGGATAGAAGCCCTTACAAAGGAAACACAAAAATCGCTTAGAGAAATGCAGGAGAATATGGGTCAACTGATGGAGGTCCATAAGGAGGCAACACAAAAATCGCTTAAAGAAATGAATCAACGGGTAGATGCCCTTACAAAGGAAACATTATCCACCCATCCTCATAAGTCATCACCCGCTGTGGTCCTTTGAAAACAGAGGGAAGGAAAATGGGAAAAAGTGTTTAGTATATTTTCCAATATGCATCAGGATTCTGTTTTAGTATAGCTTTAGAGATGCCCAAAATTGAAGTGTTTTTCAAGTAGAATATTACAGATGCTCATGGAGTTATCTTTCCAAAAGTTGATGCAGAGATGCTAAGGGAATACCTTCAAAAGCTGCTTGCTTCACAAGTCTGAGAGCCTGAATATGAAGCTCAGAATATGTGAAAAATGTTAGGTTTGTGGGTGTGTCCTTATAATCCTAGCACAAGGGATGCAAAGACGAATTCCTTGCTATCCAAACAAAAACAAATCAAAATTTTGTAGTACCCTGGGTACAAACATGAATATGCCATCCCCTCATACCTTTGAACATTTTAGTAAATGGAAAAATGTAGACGTTTCATGAAACCAAAATTCTAAATAAAATCATCCATGATGTACTCTGAGATGCTAATCATAAGTGTTTCCTATCAGTATAATTTAGAAACTTATGTATTTTATAACAGACAGACTACTAACAACACTGTAAACATGGCTTTGCATTTTTCATATTAGTCCAGGAAATTAGTCTTATATTAATATATTTATATCTGCCTTTCTAGTAAATACTGGAAAATTTAAATATTAGTTCTATCTAAAAAGATATCTATCTATCTAAAAAGAACTAATATTACAAAAGTAATTAATGTAGACTTGATTGAAAGACAACACCAGAAATCTTATGACAATATTCTTTTTTTTAAGTTTAAAATGTTTATATTCTTCTTTTTTAAAAAATCATTTTTTGGCTTGTTTTTATTTTTCTATTTTTTTATTTTCTAAGTTTTTTTTATTTACATTCCAAATGATTTCCCCTTTCCCGTTTCCTCCCTCCCGAAAGTCCCATAAGCCCCCTTCCCTCCCTCTGTTCCCCATTCAACCCTCTCTCGCTTTGTTAAAGCAAAAAATTCAAATATGAATATAAACACTTATGTATGCTAATAGTATTACTCATTTTACATCTTTGGGAATCTTGATGATTACTTTGTGTATTTTGGGTTGTGGAACTTTTGATTTGTGCATTCCTAGTGATCAAATACCCCTTTGGACATGGCTAACAAATATTATATGAGTTTATGAGTATATACTAAAAGTATTATACACTGAGATAAATCTGGAACACTGAACATGACTTTCTTCTTAAGTAATATATTTATTTCTGAGTCTCCAAATTTCATTCTCATGTAAGCTTCTAGACTTACATGTAGTGATTCAGAACATGACTAAAACATAAATATTCTTAGTTCCCATTTGCAGATTCTGTAATGGCTTGATTTTCCAATAACAAAACAGTGCTTTACAAGAAACAAAGCAGTTAAAAATTAGCACTTCCAGAGATACTGCCCTCTAAATTTGGCTACAATTTGAGATGAAAAATGTCTCACTTAAAAGATTTGTTGAAGGGTATGTTAATTTATCCCCTCAACCATTCATAAGCATTAATAAAATAAAATATTTTAAGATTCAGATAAGCCACAGATCATCAGGTTATCTACTTTTGTTTCCCTAATTCTGGGATTTACTGTGTGTGTCACTCTTCTTGGCATTAGAGGACATATTTAAAAAAGAGATAAAAATGATGAAGACTACATGAAATATTTTAAAGAAAATGTCTATAGAAACTAAAAACAATTTTAGCATCATTCTGAGGTTGAACAGACATTTGCTGAACAAATGTCCTATGTCCCTTTTTAAAATAAGCAAATAAATGATGTATTGTTCCATATCAAGAACAAAATAAAAAATATTTTGTAACATCACTGGATATTATCAATCTAATGCTGAGATCTATAAATCAAATACTAATTTGGGCATGACAAACTTGTATCATTCACTGAGCTATATCTGCAACACGTAACATCACTTAGGTATATTAAGAATGATCTCTAGATGTCTAGACCAAACCAAAATATGACAACTGAAGCTTTTATTTAACAAAAAATGACCAATAGAAACTTCCCAGCTGAATGAAGAGTGAGTTCACAGAAACCCATTTTTATATTAACATACTATGAGCACTAACAGTAGCCAGACAGAAATGAATGCCAAAGAAAGCATCACAGTCCTTTATTTGTGAATTTTTTTCTTCACATTCAAGAAGCAACTAAATAAATAACTGTGAATCTATGTGAGTAGGCAGATGATCAATAAGGAATGTAGTCTGCTAATCATAGCACAAGGGAAGAAGTAGTAAACAAATTGTATGAACAAAGTTTCATATGTAATTGAAAACGTTGGTATTAGATACTTGTGAATCAAGATTATAGCTGAACTAGACACAAGAAAAAAATATTAACAACAAAACTGTATATGTAGATGTTTGTGCTAATTGATAAGCTAAGAAAAAACTAAGTATTTAGAAAGACACTTCTTAATATATGATGTATACATAGCAAGTAAATAAAAAAATAAGAAATTCATATGAAAATGACCAAGATTTCAGTCTTCATAGTGATCAACATGAAGACACATAAAAAATTACAAATAATAGATACTGAAGAAAATATTGAGAAAATGAAACGTACACATGTGATAAAAAATAATACAGATGCATATTAAATACCATTGTTGTCATACGGTTTTATTGCTGTGGACAGATATCATGACTAATGTGAGTCTTATAAAGGACAACATTTAATTGGGGCTGACTTATATGTTTAGAGGTTCAGTCCATTATCATCAAGGTGGGAGCCTGGCAGTGATGAGGCAAGCCTGTTGCAGGCAGAGCTGAGAGTTCCATATCTTCATTTGAAGGTTGCTAACAGAATACTGGCTTCCAGGTAGCTAGGATGAGGGTCTTATAGCCCACAGTCACAGTGACACACCTATTCCAATAGGGCCACACCTTCTAATAGTGCCACTCCCTGGCCTGAGCTTATACAAACCATCATAATTGTATTTCTCAAGTTTCTGCTGTTTTGTTTTGTTTTTTAACAAAGTTTTTGTCTCACTTTATTTATTTTTAAAAGAAAAACACTTAAACCAAGAGTTAAACAGTTTAAGGTAAGTTTGTTTAATAAGGCAAACAAAAGAGTTAAAGAAAACTGTGTGAATGGGCCAACATGAAAGGGAGATAACTGAGCATTGAGGTCTATGCTGAATTTTTTAAAGTGCTTATTCATTACAATTCAGACTTCCTAATACACAAAGACAATCTGATTTTATTAGATTTATACATTCAATGACTAATCTGTTCATTATTACATAGTGTGTTCTCCACTATATAATAGTTGTGTTCTCCACTATATAATAGTTGTGTTCTCCAATAAAATAATTACCCATATCAAGGGGAACCGTCATTGTGTCTGATGGTGTCTGAAAAACTGTCCAGTGAAAGAAGAGCACTATGTTGAAAAACACAGGATTTGGTATATTATTTAAATACTAAAATGTTTCTTCTCTCCTAGAGCTATTAACTAAAAATTAGCAAATCACTCTCACCTACCGTAAAGATGTCATTTTACATTGCCTGACCAGGTGGAATTGAATAAAGAATCCCAATAAAATTATACCATATCTATTATTTTTAAAAACTTAAAATTTCTAAAAATACTTATATGTATACCTGTATTCCTGAATACATATATGCAAACTTCTCAGTGTCAGCAACTTCACCTGTATATATAGCTTATATCTGACTTATTGGAATTGACCGATTTGCTTACTCTTCTCTGAGAAGACTAATTTTTCCACTCTCAGCATTCCTTAGTTGCCTATATTTCTTTGTATATGGTTGAGTCTTCTTAGACGATACTCCCCTACTAAGAGACACAGTCTCACAGCAAACACCTGATCCTCTGGTCCTGATAATCATTCTGTCCTCTTTTCAGCAATGATTCCTGAGTCTTAGTCCCAGAGGTTGTAATGTAGTGGTAGGGACTGATCAACATAATTTTATGTTTTGATTGATTTTAGCTTTCTGTAAAGACCCCTATCTGTTTGTTGCAAAGAAAAGTTTCCATAGCATAAACATTGAATGCAGTTTTATGTTACTATAGAAAGGTTATTTTGGTTTAAAATAAAATGATCAAGATCCATAATGTGCATTCCTCAGAGTTTATTTGAGCAATTACTTGTAAAACAGAGATTCATTCATACATACTTATTTTCTGATAATTGCCCAAGTTGTGCTTCTCATCCCCCATGGTTTGATAGATGAGTGTGATAACCATATTTTGACTTTACAGAGCATATTTCTTGAATGGTTTAGCCACAATTACTCCTACCTTGAGGTTACTTCTTAATTTCTCATCTCACTGCTTTAAAGTTCGCTGTCCCAGTCGCCCATGCTCTATGTGAAGTTGGGACCAGTGTCTCTCCTTTACTGCATGGATGTAACTGCAATGGCCCCAGTGATTATTCCAATGCCCCTGAAAATTTTCCTTCACTGTACTTTCAACAACTTTCAGGGAATAATTTTAGTAATATTTATAAAACATTACACAAATGTTAGTTAGTTAGGTTTTGTTACCTAAAATTTGTCTTTAAACTTGGCTATATTAAGTGAGCCCACATTTTTGTTGGAAATTTTATACAAATCTAATAGTTTTCAGTCTCCCTAAGTTTCTTAAGTACATACAGACACTTATAACTACAGAAATCTTCTGATTAATTGTTGATACCATTCTAAATTCTGTCCTGTCGCAAATTTTCTCTCTTCTCTCCTAAAGAATTAATATGTCATTTTCTTCAAACATTCTAATAAGTCCGGAAAGTCAGACATCCAAAATGGAGTAACTACTGGTGAATGATATAAAGATACAAGTAGATTTTCCTGAGATCATATATTTCTTATTTAATAGGAAAATATGTGAAGCAGATACCTTAACATTAAAATGTTCATGATATTCATAGTATATAAGGTAATGCTGAAAGTATACAGATTGTTACCAGAATATCAATCTATTTTCACATTAAACAGTGAGCCTAATTCCAATTTTAATTTTGCTTGTAAAGCTTTTTAAATTTCTATGAAACCTAGATAAATATGAACCTTTTCTAAGATACCCTAACAGCTACCACAAAGCTTTGTGACTTGATGTCTTCAAAGGACATCTGCCCCTTTAGAAGAATCAAATTAAAAAGATTCCTTAGGCTTTTGCACACAAAATATTGGATGTAGATTTGAAGACAGTGACTCCCCCACTGGGGCTGATGCATCCAAAGCAAGGGCAGGTGTGCCACAGCCAGGTTCTAGAACAGGGATGAAGAGTCTCTAAAACCAGGTGCAGAAGAAGCAAAAAAGTAAGGAGAAATACTCTTATCTCTCTCCCTCCTATCACTCATTTTCATTACAGTACTTCCCTCTAGACAAGTGCACTTGGAAACCAGAAACAAAAAGAAAAATAAAGTACACAAACCCCACTCATTTCTACAGGGTTAGAGGGCAGAGCTCTGAATACAATCAGCAGTGGTTTTCAGTCCAGATTACCTCATATTGAATGACTGGTATTTGGGTATAATTCCAGCAGTATAAAATTGGAGAATAACTTAGGAATGTCTACATTTGGCTCTTCCTGTTTCTTCCAGTCCTAAAGAAGACACAGAGTAACAACAAAAGCCCCTCTATTAGAAAGAGACCTAGGGTATGAGAACATCATTTCCTCCTCATTCAGGAATATGCCCAAAATCTAAAACAAACCCAAAAAGGTTAATGTGTTCAATGTATTCAAATGTGCATGGTTTAGAAGTTACAGTAAAGACTGGCATGTTGTTTAAATCAGAAAACTCTTCGGGAGCATTTAGTTCTAAACAAATTGTATAGCTACATTTCTTTGAAGGACTGTTTAACTCTTAGCACATGTCTAACTTATTCATTTGTTTTATTATTCAGACAAATTTAGCTTTATACTCTCCACTTCTGTCTAGGCCTTCATTTCTTTCTGCACCATTAAATGCTGAATATTATTATCTGTTCAGTACTCTGCCTTTTCTCTGGGTCTTTACAAACCAGAGCCACAGCTATGTCTTAGGGCTGTCTGGTATTCATTTATTGCTTCATTTTTGATTCCAAGAGAAGGAGAATGGGCAAGGGACTAAATATCATATCACTTTCCACTGCATTATATATTGTAGGATCTTAAATAATTTTATCTTCAATAATTTTCTTAATTATATGTATTGAAAAGGAAACAAACTTAATAATGAAAAACAGCCATAAGTTCAGATGCAACCAAACATTAATTTGAATTAATTCTCAGCTATTATCTGGTAATTTTAATTTGGGAAAAGAGAAACTAATGAAAAGCAAACATTCATTGAATAGAAATGTTAATGACATAAATAAATAAATACCCTTACCCTCTCTTCAGAAATCATTTATTGCTTGTTGTCTCTGATTTAATCTGGATGTTTCTAAGGACTGATTTTCTGATACATAATAAGAAGACAAATGCTATTGTTAGCTGATTATGGGAGAGTTAGTTTAGGCAATACTAATTGCTAGAACTATGAGAATGCATTCTCTGCTAGCCTAATATTTACTGAGCACAGATGAAGCCATTCTTCTAAAGATTCAGGATCCCTAATTGATTCTATGGTGTGACTCTGCCAAACATTAGAGTCTTTCCAAGATTTGTATCCAGAACTAGAATAAAAAACAGATCTCTGAGGTTATGTGAATAGTCTCAGAAGGAAATGGACATGGCCTACATTTTTTCCATACCAATTTCATTCACTTGAATTTAGTCATGAAATTACATGTGATTTCAAAAGAGAATAAAAAATATATAATAGTTTTGGGTAATAAAGAGAAAATAGGTGTCTACCTCTACCAAATGATGACTAGTTGTATATTATAGGTATCAGTGGAATAAAACTTGAACATTAAATATTGTACTGAAGATTATAGAATTTTAAATGCTTAAGGTTAATGTTACTGCAGAGTTCACTATTATAATATTGAGTATAATGTTCTTGTCTGTGTATATAAATAACTATACTTAAGCAGTATAGATAAAACAAAACTTATTTTCCTTGCCTTAAATTCTAGTAAACTACAAGGAGGAGGGGAAATTTGGCCATGTGCTATTTTCTCATTGAGTTTTTTAAACAAAATTAGAATATGAGGCAATATTTTCAACTACAATGATAACCATAATAAACTACAAAAGAATAATTATTTCATTACTATCCAAGTGAAATAGTTTATTATTGTAGTGCTTCTGGAAATCTAATAAAATTTGTCCTCATTAATTATGGAATATCTTCCTCCATTTAATTGAGAATGACTGAATTAATTCCTCTCCTAAGGAAATATTGAAAGAGCCAAATTTTCTAAAGTTCAAAACTAATAACTAATGAAGTATTTTTCATGCATACTCCTGCTTCTTCCTTAAATTTCCTGTGGAAACTAACACCAAATTAAGTCACTTTTGCAGCCGTCTAATGGATGTCTAACACCTCTGTAAGTTAAGCTCATGGATTCATTAATGAAAGTGTTATTAACAAGACAACTATGACCAGCAGTGCCCTAGGACACATGAGCCTTTACCTCATGCCCATTCTATGCTAAAGAAGCTCATAGATCTTTACTTACCTTACCATTACTGTACCTCAATGTTAGTATTACTGCCCACATTTTATAGTAAGAGCATTTAGACTCAGAGATGGACTGAGTAAGTGTCCAAGAGTCTTGTTTTGGAATAGCAGAATGGAATCCAGACATCAATTACTGTAGCTATTACATGTACCCAGACCTGAACTCCTCTTCTCAAAGTTCAGTATCAATAGACTCATTTTTCCATGGTAGTTTACATTGTCTAATTTTAAATTTATGCAATTACATATGTACTTTCACTTCCAGTTTCTAATAATACCATAGTTTCCTAGCAGGGAAACATCGCCTTTTTTTTTCCTTTTCAAGTAGGGTGATGGTTTGCTGGTTTTGCAAAGTGTGTAAACAGTGCCATCTTCTGTCAGTGTGTTTGCAGCACTTGAAAATGAAGACTTGACAGATTGAGTTAATTCAGAACCTTGACAAGAAGCAAGGAATCTGGAGAGTTTATAATCTTGGCACAAATGCACATCTCTGAACACTTGCAAAAGACTAATTGTTGAAAGGCCTCAATTGTTGAAAGGCCTCAATAGGCAGGGCCATGTGGAAAACATTGTGGTATGATTAATTATTTGAATAGCCATTCAAATGACACAGTGAATAGGGAAGAGACACAAGAGAAGCAGATGCCAAGTGGTTATAATGATTCTAGGTCAATATAATCCAGGGTGTAAAAAAAGCAGTTTAGTTGTTAGCTCTTCCATTTGTTCATGCATGGACTTCAGTCTTCACCTTTGAGAATCCCACTGGGCCTTATCAACAAGGACCTTTGTCAAAGAAAAGAATAGGAAGACAGAAAAAATATATAATATTAAGATCTCAGGTCTCAACATTAGAAATAATTTTTCACTGCATGTGGAGTGTAGTTAACAAAACTGAGGAGTGTACAATGACATAAATAAAATTTTGTAGAGTTACACCATCAGTCAAAAATCATATTCTCTCTCTGACTCTGACTCTGTCTCTGTCTCTGTCTCTGTCTCCCCCTGAAATGTGTGTGTGTGTGTGTGTGTGTGTGTTTGTGTGTGTGTGTGAGATAGAGAGAGAGACAGAGACAGAGACAGAGAAGGAATATGGAGAGTTTATAATTTTGGCATAAATGCACAGAATCTGTGTACACTTGCAAAATGCTTTGCTATTAGGGGTATGGGAAGAAATACTGTGATATATGAGAGAGACAGACAGACAGAAAGAGAGAGAGAGAGAGAGAGACTAAGGGAGGGAGGGAGAGAGAGATGTATATAGACAGCTCTTACAAAATAAATAAAACTTTAAATTAAAATGTAAGTTATTACTACAGACCTATGTAAACCATTTAAATATTTCTATATCTAGATTTTCTTAGTAGTATTCCCTTCAAAAATATAAAATTTATTTTAAGTGTCTAGAATTCAGTTTTTTCCTAAGCAATGTGGTAATATGTTAGTAACTTCAAAGGAACAAGACAGACAATAGAGGTTCTTTCAGTCAAGAATCCCTGAACAATGACAAAGCAATGTTACACATAAAAGAAAGCTACCAGCAATGTTTATAAAAGTGTGAAATTTCATAGACAAATACCATAATATCTTACTTGTATTTAGGAGAAAAAGGTGGATATCCAAATGTTGACCATGGGTGTTGGTTACTAATAATCAGAGAAATGCTGTGGGGTGGCTTATGCATGTGTCATCGATTCTCAAATGCTAAGTGATGTTTAGAAAAGAAAAAAAAAAATCTGTGATGTATACTTTTAAAAAAGGACAGCTATCTTTTATATCTCAGAATATTTTAAAAATGAACTAAAAGATTTTGAATGCAACTACCCTAAGTGAATAATAAATTCTGAGTAAATAAATGTTTGCATATAACACAAACTGTACATGTATAAAACTGCATGGTATCCCACAGTGTATGTGACTTTCATGCCACACACTAAAAGAAGACAAGTAAATCAGAGGATGACATATGAGAAGAGTGACACAAGACAGGGAAAAGGTGACAGAGCAGAGTCATGGGTAAAAACACGTCAAACATTGAATTGTCAAACAATAAAAGTAATACAAATAAATATAATTATGGCTTTGTAGGATGCATTGCCACAATATTACTCTGCATTCTTGAAGACAAAGTAGATTTAGCAACCACTTGTGGATAAAATAAAATATACAGATAAATTTTTTTTCATGACTACTTAACAAAATATTCATTTAACTTTTCTTAATTTTAAATACGCTTCTCTGCACCTATATTCCTGTTTTGGCCTCTTACTGATAGAATAGAGCCTTTTCAACATTTACCAAAGTAAATCTCATTTTATAAAAACAAAATTGCCTTCCAAATCTCCCAAATCTTCCAAAACATTTTATTATTGATGGTTCACTGTGAGTTGTCAGTGCTATATGGGGTGGTTGGAATTGAAATTACCCAAACAATCTGGTAGCATTTCTCTAAGAAAGCTTCCTAATGAAAGGCAGGTTATGAGACTTAAAAAGAGTCCCATAACCTGTGAGTTTTCTCCATGAGGATCTGTGACCTACTGTTTGCTTTATTCCACATCATCAAGAGGTTTTGATTTTCCCTCTGTATTAAACACTATTTTTAAGACTTAAAATTTCTTATTAATTAGCTGGTCAACTCAAAAAAAATATCTTCCCTAGCTTGGCATACTGGATTATTGTGGAAACTCATTAAATACTAGTGTGCTACCATTTCTGATAATAATAGTCCAGTTATTATGTGATACTGGACACATGGTATGTTAACATGGAAAGTAACTACTCTCATCTGAAAAATACAAATATTCATTAGATATTTTAGCTTGTTTTGAGCTAAAATTCTCTGACATTCTCCACGAGTTTGTTTAGAATGTATGCATGCTATGAATTATTCTAGTGTATAGATGAATCATGGGAATCTTCCATTTATGATTATTCTCTCAGTTTGGAAATGATTTCAAGTCTCCTTGACAAGAGCAAGACAGACTTTAGGGAGACTGTGAGTGGCTAACACCTACTATGACTGCTTCAAACCTCCTTACATCAATCATCACAAAGATTATATATGTTCTACCATGCTTATGTTCATGCATTCCTCCTAGGCTATACTTCCGGAAGATGGCAGAAGCCAAAGTGCAATGAAACACTATTACACACTAGAAATCCATTACACACTAGAGTACAAGTCGCTGGGGAATAGAGAATATGTATAACACTCTAAGTCCTAAGCACAAGCTTCATTTTGTTTGTCACTCTTATCATCTGTTTTAACTAGAGAACATGGATCAGATACATCCTAAGTCTTTTCTCCAAAGTGCAACTTGTTAGGTCACTTGTAATGTCTGTTCATTACTGTTTCTTCCATTTGAATGTGTCTCATTCACGCAGTCATCTTAAGGTGAAAGCATCAGAACCAGCAAAATCCACAGTGGTGTTAACATAGCGGCAGTCTTTAGTGACACCATAGCTAAGTGCATTTACTAAAATTAAAACATACATAGACTTGAACCCACTTATAAATCTTTAGTGTGTCTTAGTTAATGTTTTCTATGAGTTTTTACACTTCCTTCCAATCTTCATGTAGTCACAGAAAATTTCTCAGGGCATTTTCATTCCATTTATTCAGTGTTCTCAATGTGATGCTGTCATCTCTTTCAGTACACAAGTTGATGTTGAGCATATGCAAAAGTCTTTATTAGGTAATTATCTATGCATGCAATCCTTAAAAAAAAAACTGAAAAAATAGAGCTAGCTTCATGGGAAAAAGTATTTCTTCGTGTAATAGAAGCCAAGAACTCTGCTATTTTCCAAAGTCTCACAGAGGGAGTATTACATAGTTGATATTCAAAACCACAGTAACCTATCAGGCTAACTTTCACGTTCCTCTGGGGGGGATGAAAATGATCCACAGAGAAGGAATTAATTCTCCTTTGCTACAACCTCTTTCTTTAATCTATCCTTCTTTTTCAATAAACATAACTAATCTAATAGTGCTTTGAATCCTTTTACAGAAATCAATAGTTTATATTTTCTCTTAATCCTTGAATTGGCTAGGGTTTTAAAAGTAATGAATTTAGAATTTATTTGAGTTACATAGTTACTATACAAGTATCGGTGGAAGTTTGGTGGCTCGTTGAAAATAGAATGTTCAGGTTTAACATTTTTGTAGCACTCGTTCTGTTATCACCTAATGCATTTAAATTCAATTTCTATGGCATATTTCTTTTGAATTACTATTTCATATGCCATTAAATAGCTAAGTCACATGTCCATGTATTCAATTTTAGGGTACCTAAATAATACTCAACAGGTTGGCTTGATAAAACAGAACAAAATACTTTTTTTTCTTTTCTAAAGATCACAAATTAAGGGTAAAAGTAAACAAAGGTTGGAACTGGGGTGATGGATGAGAATTCAGGAATACCCGTTCTTCCCCAAGACCAGTGTGTGGTTCCCAGTGCCTACCTAGTAGCTCACAAAATATATAACTCCAGTATCAGGAGGTCTTGTTCCCTCTTCATGAAGAAAACTACAACCCAGGCTAAAGAATTTTTCTTTGTGTGAAAAAGAAGTTGCCACCGGGGACCTTGAAGATGTTTCAAAAGAAAGCCAATTTGATCTTTAGTTTAAACAGTTCATCAAGTTTGATGTAGACTTAGAAAAGATAAGATATTTTCTTATGTCACACGATATTTTGACTAGTTGAATGACATAAATTGAGTATGAAAAGCGCTGGTGCTGTGGCAATAAGCAGAAAGATGTGCTGTAGCTAGGAAGCAAGAATTATGGATGTCAAGAAAAAGACATTAGCAATTATGTGTCCATCAAGTGATGATCTTACTACCTTGGGATCTGAGTCAAGGAGAAACAATTGCTAGAATTAGCAAGAAATTCAGTAGAATTTAAAGTATGAATGTAAAATAACTCAAAAGAACCAGAGCATTTATAAGAACCAAGAGTTCTTACACCATAAATGCAGGTTAGAAATTAAGTCAAAGAAGCTGAACAATAATAGTAACACAAATAATTAAGATTGCCTATGAGAATCTATCACTTTAGAATCAAAGAAATATTTCAAAACTAATGAAATACTCATGAGCCTGAAAAGAAGAGTGACAGAGAATGACAGATCTTCAGTGTTTAGACACACACACACATACACACACACAAATACAAACACACACACACACAAACAAAGAGAGAGAGAGAGAGAGAGGGGCACACATACATTATACCCCTTCTTAACCTCTGTGTGTATGTGTGTGTGGGTGTCTGTGTGTCTGTGAGAGCGAGGAGAGATAGATAGGTAGATACATACATACATATATACATACATATATAAGTACATACATACATAGAGATGTGTGTATGTATTTACATATATGTTTATGTATATATGTACTATAATAAAAATATTTATATTCATGTTAAATTTTTAAGTGTAAAAGTCATTGTAGAGAGTTTTTGGCTTAAAATATGAATGTAATACTTGGCAAATTTTCTTTTAGTAAAGATGTTGCTTTACCAATAACAGTAACATTAGAGAAGTTATGATGTACAGTGGAGACATTATGGACTAAAATGAGGAGGCTAAAATCCCACATTACACCAAGAATCCATGAGGAATTCCTGAATTTTCCTTTATATTCTAAGGAAACTGGAAAGTTGCAATAAATATCATTTGGGAATGAAGAATACACCTAGCAAGGAGCAACTAGAATGATTAGATAATTCACTAATAATGGCTGTAAAGATAGAGTCTACATTGTAAGATTTTTATAGAAACATAAACTGGAAGTCACCAATCTTAGATATTTGGGTAGTTGTTAATCAATAAAAGAACATATATTCAATTGTCATGCTATCGAATACAAATGTACCCTAGTTTGTAAGTTCAGTAGTTTGATTGCACATATAACAGTCTTGAAATAAAATCCCCATAGCAGGGATGGAGGAGAAGTTGCCCATAGCCAGAAATGATGTTCCAAGAATGCAGTGAAGTGTATATAAGCTCATAAATGGAAAACTGGGACAAGTCGATATAGTAGAAGCAATGGTTTTATCTGACCTCCAGAGTCATCAGTGCCTTGCTCATAAATGATACTTTAAGATGTAGGGCAGGTGCTGGAAGGACTGAGCTTCATGATATCTGTGACATCAAGCAGGTGACCATTCTACTCATCTAAAAATAGGAAGACGGGAAGAGAAACTCAAGTCAAGACAGACTACACAATAAAGAATTTAATAAAAGGTTTGCACAAAGTTAGTACAAAATTCATGTTGAAAAAGAGATGTGAAAGTCTAGGGCTCATGGAGAAAAAGCAAATGTTGACTCTAGGATTTCTGGTCTCTCTCTTCATCGTTTGTACTTAGCACTTCTTTGCCTTTTTATTTTTTTCATCCTAAACTTGGCCTTGTTCATTAAAAATCTACATAGGTGATCTCATCTGTACTCCTCATTCCATGTAGTCTTTAAAATCTCATCTCTAGTCAATAAAACTAAGCATAAAATACATATAGATTTTAAGCATAGAAATTGTTATCCAGTTAAAATATAGATTGTATTGGCCCATTGAAATACATATGACTTTAAAGTAGGAAATTTTTTTAAGTATTTAGTCACAGCTGTGTGTTGATCTCACTATGCTCAGGTAGAAATGAAACCAAGTAAGAAAACAGAAAGACCCTAAGTAACTTTTAAAATAAAAGTCAAACATTATTTGTTTACTTCAAAGACTCCCTTATGATGTAGGTAATTTAGTACCCTGCATAAATAAGTTTGTCGTTTTAGAAGACCAGTGGATGTAAATGGTGTTAGCCTATCATTTAAGAAAAGATAGTTTAAAAGAGATTTGACGATAATAAATCCCTGAATATGCCCTCTCTTGGCTCACATGCTTCTACAAATATATCCCATTTCCTATGGTGCTTTCTGAAAATAAAACAGTGGTTCTTTTGGAACAAAGAAGATGTTATTCCTTAGGCCAGAGCCCCTTTTAGCACACTATAGGCTCCACGTGAGACACTTATGCAATTGATTTCTTATGGAAAAGTGTAAAACAACAAAAAATTAGAATAAAAAATTAGAATGAATTATTTACTTAGTCAGAACCACAGTATACTTTGGGCTGCCTAAAAACTTACTTCATACTTTGACAAAGTCCTTTTAATAAGGCTGAGGAGTCCCCTTTAAATCCCACTGGGATATTTCTCACAATGAAGAGGCATTAGTAGGATTGCTGAGACTTAGTTGATGCTAGTTACAGGAAGGCAAAGCTCAGAATTATGCATTTGATATTTTATGAAGTATGACCTCACAGAGCTTCAGGGCACTCACTTTGCACTTGTAACAGTATTTTGAGCAGAAGAAAGAGAAAAATAGGACCTGTCATCTTGCTCCATTAGATATTATTCAGTAGCCCATACGACTGATTAATTCGCTGTCAAATTATATTGGAAGTAGGACCAGACGTGCCTGCTTCAAAAGGAAAATCACCAAGTCTGTCAGATGAGATAAACAAGTTTATGAGACAAGTAGAATTGATTGCATTGTTTCTGGCAAATATAATACTGGAAAATTTCCTGCTTCAACAACAAAAACAACAAAAGTCTGATTTTTTTTCTTCTATTTCTATCACAGTGACTATTCCAACAACCTTCACATTGAGAACAGCTCCTCCTATGGGCTTATACAACATCTAAATAAATAAATAAATAAATAAATAAATAAATAAATAAATAAATAAATAAAATCACCACCAACAAAATCAAACAAAAAAATGGCCTTTCTTGGACAGAAAAATCATGACATAAGGGCCAAAATATATTTTGGTGTTTTCTTGTCTAAGTTAAACCAACAGAACATTTGAGTGTTTTCTCTTAGGAAACTCATAGTTCTATCAGATTCGTCATATTTACAGAGCTGAAAATTATTGCAAGGTGTTTCTAATTAGTGAAAAGATAAAATTCTTTTTAAATGACTTTTTGCATGAATTAAATTTAAGATAATTTATAATTCTGGGAAGGATTAGTCTCATCCTATCACTGATTTTGTTACTTTTATATTATTAATGATTATTAATTATTAAATAATATTGAATAAATATTAATCATTCAAACTTAATATTACATTAAACTTTGGAAAAGCTAGTCCTAGAACAGATCTCTATACCTATAGGAGTATTGGCATCTATAATATTTAAAAGAATTCTAACTCAGAATTTTATACTGAACACTGGAGTATAAAATTCACATTTTTTCAGCAGCACCTAACAAAGTAGGCATTAATAGGATATTAGATATGGAAAAAGGAAATTAAGCAGCTGAAAAGAGTCAGAAGCAGGTATTTGCACCCAACCAATGGACAGAAGCAGCTGACCCCTGTTGTTGGATTAGGGAAGGCTGAAAGAAGCTGAGGAGAAGGAATTCTGTAGGACTAGCAGCCTCAATTAAACTGGACACCTGAGATCTCTCAAACACTGGATCATCAACCAAACAGCATACGCCGGCTGATATGAGGTTCCTAGCACATACACATCAAAGGACTGCCAGGTCTGTGTTCATTGAGAGATGATGCACCTAACCCTCTAGAGACTACAGGTCCCAGGGAATTTAGAGGTCAGGTGAGGTGGGGTGGGACATCCACATGGAGACGGGGGTGGGGAAGAGGTATGGGATGTGGAACAGTCAAAGAGTGGACAGGGGTGGGGGGGGAATAAAATAGGGAAGGTAGAAAATTAAAAAAAGAAAAATAAAAAACTAAAAAGGAGTTATCAACCATCAAGACAAATGAAAATATAGCATAAAATATGTGAGATACATTAAATGTTGCTGGGGAGAGTCACAGCAGTAAAATTAACACTACGTTAAGTTAGACTAGGGACTTCACATAAAATTACACATCAATGAAGTAGAGATAAAAGGAGAAACTTAACACAAATTTATACCTAATAAATAAGGTAGATGGTAGAAAATAGTAAGATGAATTAGATAAAGCTTTTTATTGAAGGCAATAAATTTGGAAACCATTAAATAGAATCAGAGAAATGAGATAAAAAGCATTCAGCATTCAAGAGGCAGTGGAACAGGATAAAAGAAAGAGAAAAGGGAGTGAGGAAGAAAGAGAGGACGAGATGAAAGGAATAAGGAGAAAACTATTTTCAGGGTACATTACCTGTTTTAAACAAAAAAATTACCATTTATTTATTATTTATTACCTATAGAGAAAATTCTTAGGTACCAACAACAATCCTTTAAAATTCCACAAGAATTATATTTTATTTATTTCTATGTGTGCACACATACATATCACAATGTATGTATGTAGGTCAGAGGACAACTTGCACATGTCAGTTCTCTACCTCCAACATATATTCCAGGGGCCAGCCCCAGCATAGGGTTCTTCTTTCTTGTAGGTTTTTCTTGAGGCAGCGGAGGCAGAAGAGTATCGGTGGAGGGTAAGACTTGGTCTTGTGAGACTTGGGGGTAAGATTTTTGTCTTATGAGATATTTAAGGTTGCTGCCGACCTAGGGGAAAGTTTGGAGCAGTAAACTTCTATAGAACCAGGAGAAGAGAATAACTCTCACAGAAGGAAAAACTTTTACATAAGCAAATATGCATAACCTCAAATAAGTTCATATACAGATTCATGCATGCTCATTTATACATGTCCATTCAAACCAGTTGAGTCCAGCTTGCATGCATTCTCACAATTACAAACTTTTACACACACACACACACACACACGCACATACACACACATATACACGCACATATGCATATATTCTCACAATTACATATTTACAAATTCATACTTACATATGCATATGGAGCAAAAGACCAAGCACCAGTGCAGAAAGAAAGAACTCATTCTGAATGAAAAATGAATTCCAATTTACACAGAGAAAGAAAAAACTTCTACCCTTTTAATGCTAAATGAATTAAACCCACATTTGTAAGAAAAAAAGCTTTGATCCTTTTAATAAAACTAAGCCTGCCTTGTTACTAAGAAAGGACCTGTTCTGTCCCATGGTAAGGAGAAGCCAGCCGGCTCCTTCTGCTCTCTGTAGCTGCTGCTGCTGCTTCTTCTTCTTCTTCTTCTTCTTCTTCTTCTTCTTCTTCTTCTTCTTCTTCTTCTTCTTCTTCTTCTTCTTCCTCTTCTTCTTCTTCTCCTTATCCTTATTCTTTTTTTATCTTTCCCTCTACCTTTGTGCACATTGCTCTCTTAGTTTTTTTTTATGTTACCTATAGTTTCTAAGTTATTTCACTCTGCATTCTCCTTCTAATCTTGTTCTCTCCTCCTGCTCTGAAGTCACAATGCTCTTACTCTTAATGCCTTTTCTCTGAAAGCTATGCTTATGCTTCTAAGTTTTTCTTGAGTTCAGTTCTGTCTAAAAAGTGTTCTGTATAAAAACTTCTTCTCTACTCAGTTCCCTCTCACAGCTCAGTTTTTCTCACCTCAGGTTTTCTCATCTCAGTTTTTCTCACCTCAGTTCTGACTCTTTTCTTTGTCCTCAGCACTTAAACATCTTTTTGAATACAAGATCACATGTTACAAAGTTCATCACAAGTTCACACACAAAAAAATCAAATCATAAATTGAAATAGAAGTTTACAACAGAGAATGTTTACCTGCATATCCATTAGGAGTGATTATCTGTTCTTGATCTTAGAGCATAAGCTATTGGAGTTCTGTTCAGGAAATTCTCCCCTGTGCCCATATGTTCAAGGTTCTTCCCTAGTTTCCCTTCTATTAGTTTCAGTGTGTCTGGTTTTATGTGGAGATCTTTGATCCACTTAGAATTGAGCTTAGTGCAAGGAGATAAGAATGGGTCAATTTGCATTCTTCTGCATGTTGACCTCCAGCTGAGCCAGCACCATTTGTTGAAAAGGCTATCTTTATTCCACTGGATGGTTTTAGATCCTTTGTCAAAGATCAAGTGACCATAGGAGTGTGGATTCATTTCTGGGTCTTCAATTCTGTTCCATTGATCTTCATGTCTGTCACTGTACCAATACCATGCGGTTTTTAACACTATTGCTCTGTAGTACAGCTTGAGGTCCGGGATACTGATTCCCCCAGAGGTTCTTATGCTCTAAGATCAAGAATAGACAAATGGGACCTCATTAAATTACAAAGTTTTTGCAAGGCAAAAGACACTGTCAAAAAGACAAAGCAGCAACCAACTAACTGGGAAATGATCTTTACCAACCTTACATCCGACAGAGGGCTAATATCCAATATATACAAAGAACTCAAGAAGTTAAACTCCAGAGAGGCAAGTAACCCTATTAAAAAATGGGGTACAGAGCTAAACAAAGTGTTCTCACCTGAAGAATATCTAATGGCTGAGAAGCACCTAAAGAGATGTTCATCATCCTTAGTCATTAGGGAAATGAAAATCAAAACAACCCTGAGATTCCATCTCACACCAGTCAGGATGGCTAAGATCAAAAACACAGGAGACAGCAGTTGTTGGCGAGGATGTGGAGAAAGAGGAACACTCCTCCACTGCTGGTGGAATTGCAAGCTGGTACAACCACTCTGGAAAGCAGTCTGGTGATTCCTCAGAAAACTGGGCATGACACTCCCGGAGGATCCGGCTATACCACTCCTGGGCATATACCCAGAGGCTTTACCTGCATGCAATAAGGACACATGCTCCACTATGTTCATAGCAGCCTTATTTCTAATAGCCAGAAGCTGGAAAGAAACCAGATGTCCCTCAACGGAGGAATGGATTCAGAAGATGTGGTATATCTACACAATGGAATACTACTCTGCAATTAAAAACAATGAATTCACGAAATTCCTAGGCAAATGGTCAGATCTTGAAAATATCATCCTTAGTGAGGTAACCCAATCACAAAAGAACACACATGCTATGCAGTCACTGATAAGGGGATATTGACCCAGAATCTCGGAATACCCTAGACACAATCCGCATATCAATAGATTTCTAAGAAGATGGAAGGAGAGACCCCTGGTCCTGGAAAGACTGGATGTAGGGGAACGCCAGGACAGAGTAACGAGAGGGGGTTGAATGGAGAAAAGAGGGAGGGAAGGGGGCTTATGGGACTTTCGGGGAGGGAGGAAACGGGAAAGGGGAAATGATTTGGAATGTAAATTAAAAATAAAATAAAATAAAATAAATAATTAAAAAAAAGGAGTGATTATCTGACTAAATATCCATCACCTGGCTCTGCTCCACAGGTTAATGGAAGGTTTGAAAACATAACTAAGTTATTAGTGAAGTTTTTTATAGATAAAGCCAGTCAATATTTTATCTTCTGTCCTAGCACCTATAATAAATAGTTCCCTTTATATGACCTTTGGTTAATTGTGAATGTGCTCTGAGTAGGAGAAAGTCTGGTTACTATCTAAGAGCAATTAATTGGTGACACATGGGAGACTGGCAGAGTTCTCATTGCAGTTTTGACTATCAAAAAAGGACCTAATAGCAGTCCCACTATAAAAAAGAGCTTAAGAAGCACAGATATAATTTTAGGAATTCTTATGGGATCATCATTAAGATTTAAGTCATCTATTTGTCTATATAGCATCCCAAAGGTCAGTACATCTTTGTGGGTCTGCAGAGATCTGCTACAAAGGGGTATGCTATTACTTAGTGGTTGTTATATATGTTTAATAATAACAAGAAAATCATATTAATAGCATGAATCATTCCTAAAATGAATCCCTTACAGCCTTGCATAAAAAGGATGCATCTGTCACAGATTATATAATAATCTGAAGCAAGCCATTTCAGGATGATCACCTGCTAGTTATTAGTTTGTCCCATTATGGCTCCTGACACATATGTGCCAGGGCTGAACTGAGGACCTTGGTCTTGGTAGTGTGCACCTCCATCCAGGGGGCTATCACATCAGCTTAAGCATAACTTTGTCATGGTCTTCAGATGAAAGACTCTACAGTAGTTTGTCTTCCACCACCTGCTTCTCAGATGCTCTAGAAAAAAAGAAGAAGTTAAAAAGCTCCCTTCTGTTTTAAGTATATCTTAAAACAGATATTAAGTAAAGAAAATTTTATACTATGTTTATTCCTTTCTAAGTGCAAGTCAATTTAGAGGTTCCTGTTTCATGGTTAATGCTTTTTCTAGAAAGTTACAATTAGTTCTATGCTACTTTATCTTGCTATATAATTTCTTATTGCAGTCCTTTGTGATCATTTATGTATCTGTGATTTTAGTTGTATTGTTTTTTCACTTGCTGTTATACTTTTATGTAATTTTTCTCTTTATTTGTTCCATCTCTTCCTCCCTTTCTCCCTCACTCACTTCTCTCTTCCTTTCATCCCATTCCACTGCCTTTATCTAATTCATCTTACTATTTTCTACCATCTTTCTTATTTATTATATATAAATTTATATTAGGTTTCTCCTCCTATCTCTACTTCATTGATGTATAATTTTGTGCAAAGTCCCTAGTCTGACTTAACATAGTGTTAATTTTACTACTTTGACTCTCCCCATCAACAGTTAATGTATCTCACACATTTTATGCTATATTTTCATTTATCTTGATGGTTGATAACTCCTTTTTAATTTTTTATTTTTCATTGGATTGTAAAAATATAATTTATAATCACTACATATGTGTGAATTTTCTATTGTTTTTCTTTCTTTTCCTTTTCTTTTGATTGGGGAAATGTTGGCTTCCTCTGGTTCTGGATTCATCCATTTGTATTGGCCTGAACCCCCTTTTTCCTCTAGCCATCTTACCTTATTGATTTATATTTGTCTTTCAGATTCCACTTTGTACTCTATAAGTTTCCTAGTAGAGCAATTATTATAATGAATTGTGTATTTTTTTAATTTAAAGTTTATCACCATAATTAGAATCAATGTTATTTAAAACTATAGATCATTGATTTTTGATACACAAGTTTAAATGATTTCTGCATGCCTACTAAGTAAGAGGAGGTGCTGAAGATACAGTAATGATATAGATTGCATATCCAAACATTTATGAGTAGATGTAATAAGGGGGTAGCATTTAATTCCAAGGTCTATTCATGAGAGTTTTCTTTCTTCTCATTTAAATTACTTTTATGCTAATTGTAACCATGGAACTCAGGAAAGTGAAGTAAGAGGATGGAGATCTGGAGATCTGGAAGTCAATCTAGGCTACATAACGGGACCCAGACAAAAGAAACTAAAAATTAAAAAAGAGAGAGAGAGAGAGATTTAGCTATATGAGAAGAGTTAAAAATATTCCATGCCAATTCATGTTGGTTTATTTGTGGTCTTTTTAACCTAAGGGCCATTATATATCAATTGATCAATCATTATAATAGTTCATGGATTTCATAATGGTCAGCCAAACTGCCTAATGACTACAAAGTGGTATATCTAAGATATACATATTCAAAATGTAAATAAAAGAAAATATAATATGTTAGAAGATGACTTTTACCCCAAGACATGTTGTTTTCCTATACTTTCTAGACTAACAGACCAAAATAAAATATTTTTTCACATAAAAATATTTTAATTTGAATACGGTTAAATGGTTTTGGCCAAAATTGCTGAACATAAATCATATTCATGTTTTATTAAATATTTATAATCTCCTTTTGTAAATATATTTGGGTCAACATGATAAATGCAAACATTATTTAAATGAAAGCACAATCATGAACACTTACTGGGCATACAATCTTCTACAGTCGAAACAATGAGTATTAAAACCAGCTTATTTGACTTCCCCTACAGTCAGGGAGGACAAACAAATTAAAAGAATAATAAAACAAATAATAGAAACACAAAATCAACCAAAAAGTGCACTGTAGGCATTTGTTTTTCTCAGCCTGCTTTAATGAGTTCAACCCTCCCTCTAGCCCACCACCCACCAGAGGTAATAGGAAAGAAAGGTTATTAGGATACAGAGGAAGTGGACCAGAGAGGTCTAGTCTGATGGGGGTTTGAGGGTAGGGACATCCTCATGGAGATGAGGGTGGAGTCTGGGGAGGAGGTATGGGAGGTGGAACAGTCAGAGTGAGGACTGGGAAAAAGAATAAAAAAATCTGGAGTGTAAAAAAAATGGTTAAATAGAAAAGAAATAGTTCTTTTGGGACAATTGCAATCTTCATTGTTCTCAACCCAGTCCATTAGCAAACACCAAACATGAATCAGAAGTTGCTGTCCAGTCCACTTGGAAGATAGCACATACGAATCAGCAGGGACAGTTCAGTTCAGAAGAAGTCAAGAGGCTCGCCAACAGGCCTGCGTCCTCAAAAGCAGCAAAAATTTGTAGGAACCTCACAAGAAGTTCTTTGGAGAGTTTCTCTCTATGAAGTCACCTCAGGTGAAGCTCAGCAACACAATGTAAGGCGAACCAATACATGAAGGTGAAGACTAGTGAAGTAGAGCAAAGCAAACCAATGCTCTACATCCCATTCTCTGCGGGGTCATATTTATATTCCTTCTAAACATCATGAGTCCTTTTATGTGTTTGCTATAGCAAATCATCCTTTCACCTGTACCTGCTTCAGCAAAACATTGTTTCACATGTCCGCTTCATCAAACCATTCTTTCTCCTATCTGCTCCAGCAAAACATCATTATAACCCGGGTCTCCAATCCATTTTGTATTGGTCAACTATTCCTAGTCTTGGAGCCTTCTCTGAAGTGACATTACCTTAGAGAAAACTGATGTTCTCTTTGCCTACAAGTATCAATTGCTTCTTTATAGGAATGTTGTGTCCTCTCCTTAGTACTGCAATTTTGTCTTGTTTGAATATGTGTAGATCTTGTGCATGCTGTTTTTTATGAATTCACCTATGTATCAGCCCTCTTGTATGTGAATGATGCTCTTTCCTTGGAGGCATCTACATTCTTTTCCTGCCTCCTTCTCCAAGTGGAATCCTAATCTGTTGGTGATGGGGGCTTGATAAAGATAGCCTTTGTAGGGCTGAGTGTTCCAAAGCCTCTAATTCTCTCCATGTTGTCCAGTTTTGTGCCCTTGCTAATTAATATCTAGTGTAAGAACAAGCTTTTTCAGTGAGGGATCCACAATGTTCTCATCTATGAGTATGTCATTAGGAGTTCCTTTAGTGTTATAATACTTTAATAGTAGTAGACATTTTCCTATGCCCATATCCTGTCTAGTCTCAGGTTATTGGCTACTTTATGTGTGTCATATATGGATTCCATTTCTGAGAATTACCCTTATATACATTAAAATGTGGCTGGTTACTGCCAGGACATTAGTGCCATTATGGTACCATGTTTTGCCAGCAGGTGTCTGTTTTTGTATACAGAGCTTGTAGCTGGGTGATAATGATATTACTTTTATCCTTCAGGAGTGAACAAAGTTTCAACCAGCACCATGAATATATAGTGAGTAGGGGCAAACTTATAGTTGAGTATCTCTAAGAAAGATTTTTTTTTCTGTAAACTTCTGCTGTGGCCTGAGGAAAGTTTTGGCACTATTACAGAATTTCAGCTAACAAAGGTTTTCTGTTAATTTACATATACATTTACATTAATCAAAATGCACTTAAAATAAGATGAAAGGGAGATTAAAAAGTAAAAACAAAATATGAAAACATATAAAGGTCACCACCATGGTGGCTCATATTTACAAATGAGATTAGTTCCTTGATTTTAGTTGGGGAGTCTTCCAACTTAGCAAAAATGCAAGGCAGAGAAATATAACTGCAGAACACACTGGGAGGGGCTGTATAAATTTGTAATCTGAGAAATCACATCACACCATTCCTGGAAATGCTTGACTACTTGTTAGAGATGCTTCACAGTTCTGAATTGAAGCCTTGTAGATTAACAGAAGCCTGGATGAAGCATCTGAAAAGCCATACTCTGCCCCATTAAACATTCTCTTGCATAATTTTTAGATGTCTTCTCATCTTCGCTTCAGTTCCATGTTTTACAGTTTTCCAGAAGAAAGAACGGTCTTTTACCAACTAGTCCTTTCAAAGAAAGGCAGAAAAATTTTATGTGCATTTGCACATTTAAAAAAATTTGTGTTACATCCCAAGGCCTCAGTCACTGGTAACAGGACATAATATAACAATGTCAAGCCCTAATCTTTACTAGAGACAATTGATGAAATAGGTTTAGTTTTCCTCTCAAAATAACTAAAATAACAATAATAACAAGATGTTCTGAGTGTTTGGAAATTTTAAGAAGCTTGATTAAAATATGGAACTGCTAAGAAATATTTTGACTTCAGGACGAAAAAGTATGGCCCATTTTAGAATATTACAACTCTAAATATGATATAAAACTTCTTTTGAAAGTTTTAGGAATGAATAAAGTTTAATAAAATACTAAAACACCATCATACAATAAGACTATCACATATCAAAACCTCACTATATATCAGGTATTGCTAGGTAAGCTAATAAATATCTTCTTTTAACATTATTATCAATGATTATATCATATTCCTAGCTTCAAACATGTACATGTGATTACATGACAGGGAAGCCACACTAATGAAATCTCAACAATGAACAGAGAATTTTCATTATTTATTTATTCACTTTACAACTTATGTTAGCCCCTCTTCCTCCCAGCTCCCCACACACAGACCATCCCCCATCTCCCCTTCTTCTCCTCTGTGATAGGGGAGGCTCCCTGTGGATCACCACACCCTGTCATATCAAGTCACTGCAGGACTAGGCACAACTTCTCTCACTGAGGCCAGACAATATATCCCAGTTAGGGGAACTAGGATCCACAGACCAACAACAGAGTCAGGGACAGCCCCCACTCCAATTATCAGGGAAACTTCATGAAGACCAAACTGTACATCTTCTACATACATTTATGCCAGGGACCTAGGTCCAGCCTAAAGTTGCTTTTTGATGGTGGTTCAGTCTCTGGGAGCCCCCAAGGGTCTGAGTAAGTTGATTCTGTGTGTCTTTTTGTGGGATTCCTATATCCATTGGGTCCCAGGTTCCTTCCCACAACTCTTCTACAATACTCCCCAAGATCCATTGGATGTTTGGCTTTGGGTCTCTGCATATGTTTCCATTGGCTACTGGGTGGAACTTTCAGAGGACAGCCATGCTAGGCTACTCAAAGAGAACAAGGTATCATTAACAGTGTTAAGGATTGATTCTTGCCCATGGAATTGGTCTCAAATTGGGACAGTTATCAGTTGGTCATTCCCTCCATCTCTGCACCATCTTCATCCATGTATATCTTCTAGGCAGGACACATTTTGTGGATGGGTTGGTGTCCTTACCCCTCCCTGGGGAGTGCTGCCTCACTACAGGTGATGGTGTCTTCAGGTTCCATATCTCCACCATTATGAGTCTCAGCTAGACTTACCCCATAGACAATCTACATCTCCTCTCCATCCATGATCTCTGATACATCCTACAGATGCTCCACCACCATCCCAACTCCCTAAGTGCTTTTCTTTCTCCCCAGCTGCCACTACACCTGATCCCCTGATCTATTCACCTCCAGACCCCCTCTCCTTCCCACTTCACTCCCTCCATCCATCTCCAATGCTTATTTTATTTCCTCTTTTTAGTAAGATTCAAATATCTCTCTGAAGTGGAAATGTTTGGTTTACTTGGAAACTCATTTATGTCATGTGATGGTTTTCTGTCTTATAAGACAATGTTTTGATGAAGGAGACTTGTGAAAGAGAATATAATGTTTGGCTGGAGCAGGTGATGGAGAAGGAGCATAGTGTTTTGAAAAACTATAAGTAAAACCCCACAGTGAAAGGATGCTCTAGAATCGCTAGCTAAACAAGTCTTTGTGGGACAATGTACTGTGCCAGAAAATCTGGCAAGGTTGAGCTGCTTAGAAGGCCCAGAACACAAAGAGGTTCTGGAAGAGGTTCGCCTGCTTACAACCAGGTCCATGTCATATATCCACAGCATTCCATGAAGATGATCATGGTCATGATCACATAGGGGCAGCCTCCCCAAGCTCCTCCACATGCAGATGAGTCATCCCTAACATCTCAGACCAAGCCAATAGGAAGCATCTGCCATCAGACCCCAACCCACCACCAAAGTGTATAAAGATCCTATCCAGAAGGAATAATGGTATGTGAGAATTACTCCATCGCTTAAGAGCCTCTGTTGAATAAAAGCTGTAACACTTCGGGGGAGAGGGGCAGGGAGAGGAGGCTGTTCTGAAGGTTTCGCAACTAGAAGCTCCTCTACACCTTGCTTGCTAGCCAAGATTCCCCTCCACCCAACCCTTGCTGATTGACACTCCACAGCAACAGTGGAGGCCACAGCAGCAGTAGCAGTAGTAGAAGCAGAGCAGTGACAGTGATTGCAATTTCCCCACCTTGCTCGCACCCTCTCCCCTTTGCTTGAATGCTCCCACTGGGCCTGTGATCTCCATGGATAGTGTTACTTTCTTTTTCTTCTACCTCTGGTCAGTGGGCTAGAAGAGAGGATGAAGGATATAAGATTCCTAATTAACATAAATTTTGAAAAATCTAAGCCTACATCCTCCCTTGGAGCCTCCTTTTTATTTGGCTTCTTGGGGTTTGCAGATTGTAGTGTGATTATATTGTACTCTATGGCTAATATACACTTATGAGTGAGTACATGCCATGCATGACATTTTGGGACTCAGTTACCTCATTCACGATGAATTTCTATTTCCATGCATTTGCTTGAAAAACTCATGAGGTCTTTGTTCCATTGTGTAAATGAGCTACATTTTCTTTATACATTCTTCAGGTAAGGGACATCTAGGTTGTTTGCAGTTTCTGGCAATTATGAATAAGGCTGCTATGAACATAGTTTAAAAAGTGTGCTTGTGATATAGTGGATCATCTTTTGGGTATATACCCAGGAGTCAAGAATAGCCTTGAATGTATTAGTACAAAAGACAACTTCCTTAACAGAACACACAAAGATCAGGCACTAAGACCAACAGTTAATAAATTGGACCTCATGAAACTAAAAGCCTCTGTAAAGGCAAGGACACTGTCAATAGAACAAAATGACAGACTACAGATGTGGAAAATAACTTTATTAGCCCTGACAAAGAAAAACAATTCAGAAGGCGGCTTTTATTATATCTTAATTTTGAACACATAGAAGAACATCCTGGGTGACTTTAAAAGGTCTGTGGCTTCATGTGGTCTGTGAATTTGAGGGCAGGAGGCAGAGTGGATGGGTGGGTTGGGGACACCCTCATAGAAGCATGGGGAGGGAGAGGGAATAGGGGATTTGGGAGGGCATAACCGAGAATGGTGACAACATTTGAAATGTAAATAAATAAAATATCCAATAAATTAAAAAAGGTCTGTGACTTAAGTACCCTAATTAGACAGTCTATAAATAGAATGTAATACAGGTATGGTTTACAAATATAGAGTTTTAATTTGTACTTATCACATCATCTCTTCCATTTCAACTAAACATAAAGATTGGATCACAAGCCAGTTCTTGATCTTTTTAAAGGAGTAATTGCCTGGGGTTATTCAGTTCAAGAGTTCATATTGAGTTATTTATTGTCAACTTGACAGGATATAAAATTCCCACAGAAACAAATCTCAGGGAATGTTTATGAGACATTTTCTAAATCAAGTTCGGTGAGAGGATAAGACCCACACTTATGTGAGTGATATCATTCAATAGGTGACCATATTTTCCTAGCTGTCTTGTTTTATTTTGTTGTGACTATGGATATAATATAAACATCCAAGTTGGCATTTCTGCAGCCATATTTTCTTTGACAAAATAGATTGTACATCATTAAATATTTATGCATGAGCAAACTCTTCAAATGTGTGAAACAGTACTAATTTAAAAATTAACTATATTTAGAGTTCTAAAGAGTCAATTTCAAATAGAGTGTGTGTTTTATCAATCACAATCTCTAGGTCAGTATCTTCATCTATATAAAAATTATAAATGAGTATATTAAATAAAAACTGCCTGGATAAGTTTGTCACCAGGATTAACATAAATCTCAAGATTTTTTGGAGGGAGGGTTTATTTGGGCACAAACATAATGTTTTGAAATAATGTTAATTGCATTATGACTAGATCAAGATAATTAACATATGTGATTACATCATGTATCTTTCACCAAAAGGATACATCAAACCTTCTTAGTATCTTTCAATACCTTAATGCACTGCTATTCATGATAATATATGTTGCATAATAACTATTATTACATTCACAAATTCTGTGTTTATGTGTGTGTGTGTGTGTGTGTGTGTGTGTGTGTGTGTGTGTGTGTCTGTGTATACTGGGAGAAATGGGAAATGATTATTTATGCCATGGCATGCTTGTGGAAGTCAGGCAACAACTTTTCAGAGTTGGTCCTGGGAATTGAACTTAGGTTTTCAAGGTTGGAAACAAGCAGATTTACCCACTAAGTCATCTCTCTGGACATAGTATCTTAAATTTGTTCCATCATTCTATCTAAAATTTTCAATGACTTGACAAAGATCTGTTCAAATGTAACCCCTTTGCTATGACTTGGTGACCATCATTCTACTGTCTGCTTTGGGAGTTCATCTTCTCAAGTTTGTGTTTAGATTCTCACATATGTGAGATCATGCTTATCTTTTCTCATTCAATAGAATGCTGTTCAGGGAGCACATATCATGTGTGTTATTTTGTTATTGGGTTACCTTACTCAGGATACCACCATACTGATATCCACAACTAAATACTCATTCTACTTCCAGCTTGCCAAAGATAGCATCAAATGATCACAATTCACAGAGTGCTTGTTTCTGCTGAGTGCAATGTCAGGCAAATGCCTGGTGATATTACTCAGTGGCACAATCCAAGAATGAATCATTTACAATAAGACTTGTACAGTAGTCCAGTCTGAGAATGATGACAAAAGTTCTCTTGCTAACATATTCTACATGCCATTTTCAACAAAGTGTATGTTATAGATCACAAGCATGCTAGGAATAGTTCTAGCAGAATACAACAAGTTAGTAACACCTCCTTGCATATTGGATATCTAAATGTAATATTATACTCTTGAAATTCATAAGAAAAAGCAGACATATTTAATTGATATTTGGAAAAAATTATTGTTAATCTTTGCCACTAGAATGAGCCAACTTCCCTATTTCAGTAATGACAGTTCCTACACAGATTAGTATGAAATTTTAATGAATTATCTTTGGGAAATATATTTATAACACAAGCTTTTGTGACTTAAATTTCTAAAATATAAAGACATACTTATGTCTTTAAAATGCTGTCATTTCCCCCACACCATGCAGCCACACACTGTACATTGCTGCAAAGATAAACAACTCTATAAAGTGCTGCACACACAAGCGAACAGGGAAAGAGATGCTGAGGATAACAGGGGAGTTGGGATCAGTGACAATGGCAGAAGGACAATGTGCTTGCCAAATGCTAAAGTAGAATGCTCATCTACATTTAGAGAGCCTGGCAGAGGAGCAAAAGCTGATGAGAGTTAAGAAAACTGTAGCCCTGGTCATGCCAACATGTCAGGGTTGTTTTGGCAAGAGGACCCTCCATGCTCAAATGCCATAAAGTTGAAGGAACAAAAGAATGGGATTTAGATAAAGATTGCATGCTGTAAGAATATTACCTCAAAGAAATAGTCTTCATCATCTCCAGTATGAAATTCTTTGACAAGTATGACATTGGAAGACACTGTGATTGGCAGTGGATAGAATTATAGCCTTCTACTTCTTCCATACTGCTTTTCTATTTGGCTGTCTCCCTTGAATGAAAATAAAAAACACTCTGCCATCCATTAGAATACTAGGATAGGTTACGAAATATCTCTATACATAATTCCAATGCCTACCAGAGGATAATTCTTACAACCTGGTCGTTTCCTTTCCACATATATTCATTTCATGTAATTAGTGATAGTTTCTAAATATACTAAAGTGTCCTTATATTAAAACTATGTGAACACTAGGTATGTATAGTTAAACAAATCACTGCTACTATCTGGCTCCATGCAAAGCACAGGATAAAGATATTAGAACTACACCAGAGAGAGTTTTCAGACCCAGATTCAAAACCAATCTAACAGAAACACATCATATAAATGCATTCAAATAAGGCACCAGTAGTAGAATTTTTGATAAGGGGTATTGGAGCACTGGGTTACCTCTTGGTGACACAAGATAACAGTTTCTCACAGGAGATATCAGAGTTAAAAAGGTATCTATGCACTTCCTAGAATATTTTAATATTATAAAATGTAATTATATTATAATATTAATTATATTATCACAAACTATATTATAAGGTATTTTATTAGCACATTTTATATTGATATACTATTATATAAGTATTAATGTATTAAATATTAATGTACATATCAATATATTATATGTTATAAAGATAATACTAATAGAAAAACAAAATATAGGGTTTTTTTTAATAATTTACTCTTAAGTTTGTGTGTTCTGTCTATGTGGACATACAGTGTGAGGGTTTCAGAAATCCTGGAACTGGAGTTACGGACAGGTGTGAGGGGTCATGTGAATGCTGGAAGTTGAACCCTGTCCTTCCTCAGAACAGCCCATGCTCTTTTCTGATTAGTCATTTCTCTAGCCCCTAAAACTTAAGTTTTTTGACACCATGAAAACATGCTAAGTAAAAAAAAATTATTTGGCTGTAAGAAACAATGGCATATTAAATATTTTATTAAAAATATTGCATCATTATTGCATAATCAATTGGCCTAAAAACAAATGTATGAGACAATGGAGTAAAAGAAAACTGCCTTAGAGTTAAGAAGTTTTTTCAAAATACAACATACTTAGCTTTATGAACACTTTTGGAATGAACAATATCATTTTAAAGTCTTAATATAGTATGATACACATAAAGCTCCCAGAAGAGTTTTGGGATAGGGTGTTATCAATGAGTGTTATGTCAAAGTAATGTTTGTAGTAATTGGGAAATAAGAATATTGACAATATATAGAAAATTAATTAAATCTAAAGTAAGTTCTTTTACAAACCAATACCAGAATAATAGCACATTAAATTGTAAATTATAAATATGACAGAATTATACAAATTACAAATTAATAGAAATACAATAACACTTGCTCTATGGTACCAATTTTAAAGCCATGTTTCAGTGAATATTTGTACATGCACTTGTATTTATATATATGCATATTATCCATAGTGATCATTCTAAGAATATGCAGAAATACTATAAGTACTTCTTTTTAAACAGCAAAATTCACACGTATTATAATGCATTTTTATATTTCAGATATTCCCTATTTATAAAATTATTCATGGGAAAAGAAATGTTTCTTTCTTAAAGTAAAAGAAGAAATTTCCATGGAAACTATAATCACGTAAAGGAAAACACTCAAACATATCCTAAGGTTAAATAAACTTTCTATGTCAGAGACAATATCTCATGTTTCATTTCACTTACAGGTCACCAAGATAACTTGTCACATTTTCCTGGATACTGGCAAAATGATATGAGGTTTCTGGGTCAGTTGTTTACTTGTGGCAATCACTGGAGCCCAAATAACAGCTTGTCCTTGTTTCTGAGACCACATTCCCAAGGGCCATCATGATTTGACTCAGGTGTTTCTCACCAATATGATGGAATGGGCTACAAACATGGTTGAGAATATGAATCCCATGGTCTTATGTAAGCATTGCTGGCAAAAGAGCCTAACCACCTCTTGAGAGTGAGGCATGGCTTTTATCACCTGGGAATTTCAATCAACTGCTAGGAGGTAAGCATCTCTGCCTTCCCAGGCTACTTGCTTATAGAAGCATCCTATGCAGGAAATACTGGGAAAATCAGCTGATGGTGTGTTGTTTTAATAAATTAAAATCTACACAAGTGATAGATATTATTATAGATGGGTTCCTCAAGAAAACCATTTCCAATAATACAAATAAGGTATAAATCAAGTCCATTTGAATATGTAAAATAAAGTTCAGTCAGAAGTAGCTATATTAGACTGCAGGTTGCCTGTTCAATCCTGTTTGAATCTACCTTAGGTTGTGATATTGAGCTGTTCTGTATAGATCCACTTGGCCTAACTTTCTTTCTAACTTATCTTGTGAAGTAATCATAAGGATGTTGGTTTTGTAGCCCGGCTTTGAATTGGATCATTTATTCTGATCTTTTTTTTTTTTCAAATCAAATCTGTTAAAGTTTTATGTATAAGCAAAATAAAGGTCTTTTGTAAAAACTCAAACAAACAAAAAGAAATAATGTCGACCAGTGTACTGACTAGTTTTACGTCAAGTTGACACATGCTAAAGTCACTTGAGAATTAGTTATACTGGCTCTGAGAAAACACTTCTCAGAAGATTTCACCTCGGTGATTCTGGTCTCTTCTTAATCACAACTGATTCATCAGGCCTAACAGACTAACATCTATTGCCCTAGAAAAAAAGAAGCTTTTTTGCTTTAGGGGTCCTGGCTTTTTGTTAATCAGAATTGATTCTTCAACTCCAACTGACCAGACACACCACAGATTCTTTACACAAATAGCCCTGTAGTCTTTTCCCCTGAGCTTCACGAGCCAGGCCTCCATCTTCTACACTGCTTTCAACACTCTTATATTCTAAGTTCTTACCGAAGAACCCACCTAAGGTCAACACTCAATGGCTTTTCTAAGCCAAATTCTGTAGTGGATAATTAATTAATAAAAAGGTACCACCCTGCCGGGCCTCTTCACCATAGACTCTGTAAACAGCGGGCGTCCTGTGCTCCCGCCTGGCACCCAAATATCTGGTAAAGCATGACTCTTAAACTTGAATAGTTAACCAAGTATCTTTATGTATATAAAACTCCAAATTACATAATGCCAATTTACAATGATAAAGTCTTATCCCAATTATCTAACCTCTCCAAAACACCAGAAATACATCTGAAGCCAACTGGATATCCATGTCCATTCTCTGCTCCACTCCTCTCCTCCACCTCTCTCTCTCTCTCTCTCTCTCTCTCTCTCTCTCTCTCTCTCTCTCTCTCTCTCTCTCTCCCCCTGACTTCCCTTAGCTCCTCCTCCTCTATCCCCTCCAATCACTGGACTCTCACTGCTTCAATGTGTGAATGGATAGGGAATATCTTGTAACAAAATTCCTTCCACAATCCTTCCCCAAACAACAAGGAGAGGTCTTTCACAACAAAATCCCACTTCTAGTACCACCATAGTTAGGGTTACTATTGCTGTGATAAAACATGTTGGTGGGGAAAGGGTTTACTTGTCTTATGTGTCTACATTTCTCTTCATTGTATAAGGAGATCAGTGTAGGAGCTCTGTTAGGAATCTGAAGTCAGGAGATGACACAAAGACCATGAAAAGGTGTTGCTTACTGGCTTGCCCCCCATGTTTTGCTCAGCTTGCTTTCTACATCAATCGGTACTGAGAAACAGCCCTATAAACTTGTCTATCGTCCATTCCCATGAAGGCATTTTCTCAGTTCCAGCCATCTTTGATCCAGTGACTCTAGCATTTCTCAAATTGATATGCTAGTATCATGGAGTGAAACACCAAGGAAAGCTGAAGGTTTGAAGTGAAGATGACCAGAGCCTAGCATATAAGCTATAGTGGGCAGAGTCAGAGAAGTGACCCAAAAGCTTTGGAGAAGTCAAAAAGGTCATGAATGAATCCTTGATATTGGACATTGAGTTATTTATACTGTTGGAGTCTGGTTTTGATTTTTTCATATTGTGACTGTACCCTGGTTTTCCCACCATGAAGTAAGAAAGTGCTTAATTTGATTTTGAGTTTTACAAGAGCCCAACATGGAAGGGTTTTGAACTTTTAAAAGAGATTGTGGATTTTTAAAGAGACTGGATGTTTTAAAAAGACTGAACATTTAATACATTTAAATTTGTAAAGACTTTTAAAGTGAGATTTTAAAGATATTTATGTTCTTAATGTGACTTCTTGGCTCTGAATTTTTTACACAAATGACCCTGTAGTCTTTCTCCCTGAATTGGAAAAATGTGAAGAAAAGGTCAAGACCCTATTGGCTTTGTGTTTGTGTGTCAAGTTGACAGGGGATCAGTTTTGTTAGCTAGATATATGTCAACATGACACAGGCTAAGGTCACTTGAGAAGAGTCAGTCTCATTTGAGAAAATGTCTCCACAAGATAAGGTTATAGGGAAGCTTATAGAAAATTTTCTTAATTAGTGACTGATGTGAGAATGCCCATCCCATTGTGCATGGGAACACCACTGGCCAGGTGATGCTGGGCCCTATAAGAAAGTAGTCTGAGCAAACCATGGGAAGGAATCCAGTAAGCAGCACTCCTCCATGGCCAATGTGTCAGTTCCTGCTTCCAGTCTCCTGTCATCTGAGCTTCTATCATGACTTCCTTCTGTGATGAACTATTATACAGGACTCTGTATGAAATAAACTGTTACTCTGTAAACTGCTTTGGTTATAGCTTTGGTTATGGAACTAGGACTTCCAAATTTATTAAATTTCTTAAGGTATTCAGAAAGTATGATTTCTTTGTGGCCAAAAACTTCTTGTACAATCTTACCCCATACTCTGAGTCTTGAAGAGAGGGGTATGATATAGTTGTCACATTTGAGACTGTCATATTCTCTGTATGCTCATCAGTTGTGGGGCTCTGTGTTATTAATGAATGTTGAGTAACATGTATGTTAGAAAGTTCTCTGATATGAGCTGAGAGATGACTAATCTATAGATATGTTGTCAAATCATTAAGAGTCAACAGAATAACGGTGGTTGATTCTCTCCTAGAATCCATCACCTATCTAGTCTATCTGGCTTATTGACCTTGATAACTGTTCCAGGTACCAGGTATTACTTCTATCTTGTGAAGTGGGCCTTAAATTTAACCACAGACCATAAATTTAATCAATGCCTTAAACATTCATGCTGTTGTTGTACCACTAGCCAGAGCATGCTATTGCTATTGCAACTCATAGAGTTCACAGCTTGGTAAGATTTATTACTACATTTTGCCTCACATAGCATGCTTAGTGGCCCCAGCACTTGGAGAGCTAATCAATCTAGATGAAACTTTACTATTAGCAGTTTGATTTCTCCATGTTTTGTTACTCATGTATGTGATGTCTTCAGTATCTTGCCATCAAGTTCAGCAGGGTGCCCCACTACCACCAAATGAAAATGGCCTGTAATATTTACAGATCAATTCAGAACCAGTGGACAACTTCAAAAGATGTATTGGAATCCTTGCAGTAGGCTTCTTATTTGTAAGCTTGGGTGTAAAGAAAGGGCATCCTTCAAATAGAGGGAAACTCCACTTAAACTCATTTTACATATGCATAAGTTATGTTTTAGGAACTTTACACTAAGTAGCCAAAAGATTTATTTTAAATAGTCTTATAAGTTTATTATTCTTCTTTACACTACTCCATTACCCTAAACTCTCATCCTCACCCTTCTTAATCTCCTACCCATTATTCCCCTTCACTGCTTTACACTACAGCATTCCCTCAAGCATTCAGTGTCACCCCATGACCTTTTACTACTTTCCTGATCACTAAGGGTATTCCATATGAAAAATGCAAATCAAAGATTCCAAGTTTCCAATCACATAATGAGCAAAAGCATGTGGCATTTTCTTTTTAGGTCTGGGTTACCTCACACAGAATGAATGTTTCATCTCCATCTGCTTATCTGCACAATTAATCTAGCTCCATTCAACTAGTTTTCCATCCAAATTCTTGACTATTGTCAATAGAACAGCAATAAATATGTCTAAGCATATATCTCTGTAGTGGGATATATGCCCAAGAGTGGTATACTTGGATCCATTAATAATTCTCTAGATCTATTTCTAAACCCAGAAAAATGTATACTTAGCACCTGCAAGTCCAAATATTTTACATGTGCTGCACATATATTTATATGCATTTATGAAATATTCAACATTTCCCATTTCATTTGTTCTACTTCTAAGATATTTCTTTGTTGATGGACATACTTGGTGCAGATAATTTTCAGGTACTCTATAACATGATGCTTCTCCACAGTCAACTTTATCCATCTTCCTAGTCTTATATGTCATCTTACTTAGGTCATGGGGCTTTACCTGTTTGCAGGGAATAAGTATTCTTCTTTCCCCATATATATGCCAACAATTGTTATCATTTTTGAAGTATATTTATCTTAGCCATCCACGCTATAGAGAGAAGAAAGAGCAGAGCCAAACAAATGAATTCACAGGAGTGTGAGAGGCAGCACAATCTCAAGTCAGGCAATACTCCAGTCCCTCCATCCAAAAGGGCCTTAAAATTCACATTTTGTTGAAATAACATAGGGCTAATAAGAGTATCAGCCATAACCCAAAATAACTTGGAAAAGGGATGTTGGTAAGAAGTTCTACCCATATCTGAGCAATTATTAGCAACTGATAGTTGTTAGGAGAGAAGAAGCAGTTTCCATAAGGATGTGATCACTGGTAGGCTAGCCATCATTAAAGGCATTTGCCTGAGACCCCATAGTATGTGAGTAACCCAATTTAGACTGGGTAGAGCTTTTCTTTGATGACAAATTTTAAAAACAGAGAACATATGAAGTTGTAGGGGCAAGTAGGTAGTGGTGGATCTGGGAGGAGTTGGAGAAGGAGGTGTGAAAATGTTGAAAATACAGTGTATGAAAATGTTAAAAATGTAGAACAAGTATCATTGAAATGACTGTAAAGATAGTTATCAGCCTTCTGTAGTTTTTCTTGTCATCCAGCATTGTATAAAGTTAATCCTGACAAAAGTCACTGACAATAACAAAATTGAGGCTGATCTACACAGGGCAAAGTTAAAAGATGGTTCGGAAAATGAATATAAAAAAATTGGTTTAAGTGAGCTTGTCACTCCTTGTTTTTTAAGAAAATGCACTCTCTAAAATAAATCACAGGTGAAATTTGATAAGGATCTTCCATTTTATCCAAATTTATGACTGTAATTTTTAAGCTATTCAGAAATAAATTATGTGTTTGACCTCTGCCTACAAGAAGTGAAGAAACTGAACATTTCCCTGTAATTTCTAGATACAAGAGCACTTGATGCAGACAGCATTGATGGTATGGCTATTAATAAACATTTCATGGGATATTACTGTAGGGAACAGAGAACGGTATGGAGCAGTTTATATTTAAGCAGCATGGCACTGTTATGGGTATCTGGTGTAGCCATAAATAACTAATGCTGGGCATCCTGGAAGCTATCAGTCCATACAAATGAGTGACACCAGATATTGGGGGAAAGAAAATTAAATTGTGATATGTTATAGCTAAATATAGTAGAATGTCATGTACATATGGTTACTAAATAAGTAAGCCTTTTTGTCAGATGTCTGAGCTGTGGCCTTCACTTTTGCCATCCTGCCTATGTGTATTTGTCTACTGACCTGTATGCCTACCTCCAATGTGGCCTATATATGATCAAAATATGTGATTATGCTTGTCTTGTGTTACTCATGCATGCATGTATGCATGCTTGCATGTATGCATGTGTAAGGCAGTTGCTTGTCTATAGTTCTATATGGCAACTTTTACCCACAATGAATAAACTATGTCTTCTTATGTTGAGGCTCCCTGTATTCTATTATATGTCCCGGCTTCCTGTGACCCTCATCCTTTCCTGGCTTTACAGCTTGGATCTCACCATAACTCATGACAAAGCTAAGATGTCCATTCACTAAACAGAAAGTATGAGCTAATTTTTGTGAGACCAAACAGGTTTCCTTCTAATCAGTTGGAGAGCAAAAGAAAAAATAGAGCAATAGCTCAGAAAAGGAACGCTTGTGTTGCTTGCACCAGAGCTGATGTTATGAGAATTGAGAAAACACAGCATGATGCTCGAAGGGCTGAAATGTACAGCATTAATCTGAGGAGTCTATAAAACCAGAAAGCCAACAGTGTTGATATCAGTCTGTTCAAGAAATAAGGAAAGCTGGAAAGACAAGATGTTAACTTAGGTTGAAAAGAACTTATTTCTCCGGGAACCATTATGAAAGTTGACAGGCATTCAAGAGTTCAGAAATTTGGGCAGCATTCTCAGAAGGCATGAGACCTGTGCAAATTATTCTGTTCACTTTGTGCCTTATAACTTTGCCTTGAGAGTACGTTAGAAGGGGCATGAAAAATCCCAGTGTATATTTTCTGCCCTATTCTCATCACAAACAAGCATTCTAACATTCCTCCTTGCATACTATTAGCTTGAAATTATAGGGCATAAACATTCACAACCCCTTTTAATTGTATATAGGATGTCTACCAAACAGTGCAAACACAGACAGACCAGAATCATCAACCTAATCTCGGAATTTCACTCTAGCTCTTCTGTACCTGTGTTCTTGTTTTTGAGATTTTTCTTTCAAGCCTGCACCTATCTCTTCATCTCCAACCACAGGTTGGAGACACTTTTGTTTACAATGTTGGAGTTTACCCCAATGCTTCAGCTTTGCTCATTTGAATTTGTATTCGCTTTAATCTGGCCTCCAGATTTTGCTAGTTGATTATATTCATTTACCCTTGATTACCCATTTCAGTTTTATCATTCTGGAGTTGGCCTGTCTACACTATTGGAAGCCACCTGTCCAGACAATATTGTCAGTATAGCCAACTCCATCATCATTTCCCGGGCTTGGTCAAATTAAGACTACAGTAATTTTTTTTTTTTTTTGGCCTCTGATACTTTTTGATGTTTCTACTCAAAAACATACAATCTCAGAATTTTCTTCCTAGCAACAGAACAAAAACATCCACAGGTCTAGATTATTTACAGGAAATTCTTCTCTATAGATTCATTGGCTCAGTGTAGAATCAAGGAGTTTTCATTCCATCTGTGGTTGAATATCAATAAATCCAATCACGTTTTCAGAAGAAAAAAAGCAGAGACCTGAAGTGTAGGTAAACACTAGATACAGGTTTTAGGCAAATGATATTTTCTTCCACTTAATGAAATTTTGGTAAATCTACTTTCTACTTCTAGAGTAGTATGTTCTCATCAACAATCAACTTAACTTTCTCAAGTGATAACTCTTAAATTACTGTTTCTGAGAATTCTCAAGCAAGATACTGATTGTCAGAATGAACTCCCTGAGCCACAAAGAATAAGATGGGCAGTTATCTCCACAAACCATGTGTCTGCTGCTCTATATTTCAGTTCTGGTCCTAGTGTCAGAACACCAGCAGCTCTGAGCAAATCTATGATGACAATATAAATTCTATATAGTGATTGTCAGTTTGATGCTGAGAAAGTCCTTGTTCTCTGATTTCTATTTTATTAAATACTATTTCTACAGAAATATCTGTTCTTTTCTCCGTCAATTTTAAATAAAATCAGTTGATAATCATAGAAGCCTTAGCTATGACAACTAGTCTACATGAAAGTTCTTAAGTAACTGAACCATCAAGTAACCTACGTAATTCATAACAATAATGATTTGGATTATTTATCTCCAAAACAATTTTATAAAAATTTTCTTTTTATCTCAATGTGAAAAATTTTTAAGAGATAAGTATCCCACCTTCTTTAAATTTAGTTATCTTAGATATTATTCTGCTGTACTAAAATATTAGCCCAGTGTAAATGATAAAAATATTATTTATTTTTTATGACATTCCTAAAAATATGCAGTTATTTATAAGTTAATAACAACAGTAAGTGTTATCTATTTAAGTAATCACTGATTACAAAACACTATATGTACTCTTGTGTATAAGTGTTCTACTATAACACTGGAAGGGACTGGAAGGTCAATTATAGCATTATGGCATACATTCAGAAGTGTCAAATAAACCGATAAATTGATGCAGCTCTGAAAATCCAATGTGCTTTTCCTTCCATATACTTCCTTAAATCAGAGTACCATATAGAGCCAACATGTCCATACTTGCTCACCTTTAAGTCATCTGATAACTAAGACATTGTGTCTGATTTTATTAATTTATCCCTACTGATTTCTGTTCTCATAAATCCTGGGGCAATTAAACATTGCTCTTTCATATTTAATTTCCCTCTGTTCAGTTGCCTCTATGTTAAAGTACATAAAATTCTAAAATTCATGGCAAATTATGAAAAATAGGAGATTAGGAATCCATAGATGTCATCAATAAGCAAACAGGCATGACTCTGTGACAAAGATTTTAACATTTACATAGCATTTTGAAATCCATGAGCAAAGTGTGCAGAAGAATCTCAATATCTTGTCACTGATCTTTTTGTGAAGAAAAAGACTAAATGTTCAGAGGGTTGTATTTTCTAAAACCTAGTATAGGACAGTGAAACAAAAAAAAAATCCCACCTTTCTTTTCTTTCTGAATTCTTACAATAATAATAATGAATTGGCCACAAAAACAAAAGTATACCCATATTTTTGCTTGATACTACATGGGAAGATAATTTAGGCTTAGATGCTATATTGGTTTAAATAAGGTGACCTCTATAGTCTATGATGCTTGGTTTGCAGTTGATGATCCTATTTAGGAAAGTTTAAAAGGTGCGGCCTTGCTGGAGGAAGTGTGTCACTGGAGGTAGGTTTTGAGAGTTTAGAGACCCATGCTATGCCAAGGTCACTCTGTTGGCTTCCAGTTTGTGGTTAAAGATATGAGCTCTCACCTTGCAGTTGTCTGGCTCCATGCCTACTTGCCTCTGAAACCTGAAGGCCAAATAACTTCTTCTACAAGTAGCTTTTGTTTATAGTGTTTTGTCACAGTCACCAAAAAGTAACTAAGACAAATGTTACTAAGATGTTAACTAAAACAAAAATAAATAATCTGGGAATGGCTAGATATAAGGAAATACTAAAAAGAGAATGACAAGAAAAAGAAGGTATGCTGTACTGATTTGCATCTAGTGATATATCAGTTGTGTGTTTGTAGGAATTTAGCCATATATCTCTTACTAATATGGAGAAGATACATTCTGTTCTGTTAATGAAAATTTTCCTTTTAGAGATCAACTTCACTGGAAGAGGATATCTTCTACTGCTGGCAGAACATTTCCTATTGCTATATTTCTTCAATACATTCAGTTTAAGATAATATACTAAAGGGAATATTTTGAATGGCGTATTCGTGCATCATAAAACGGCAAAGTAAGCATTTTGAGCATTTTTATATTTTTAGTATCTGAGTGAAGAATAGATATAGACAGACAGACAGACAGACAGATGATAGATAGATAGATAGATAGATAGATAGATAGATAGATAGATAGATAGATAGATAGATAGATAGAGATTGCTCTTCCAAAAGACATCTGAAAAAATATTTTGGTACATTTATTGAACACTAACTACACATCTCATATTAGTTCAGTAGTGCCTTTGATCATCAACATTTTACCTGTCAGGTAGATATTATTACCATATTTTAGAAATTGGATGATTAAAGCCTTGACAAAATGTTTTAAAGTGATGGTTTACAAATTATATTGTCCGGTTCTGAAAGTAATTATTTGAACTTGTTGTAGGGAACACATTCCCTGAAATCAGAGATGAAGTCAACTATGTAACAACATATGCTGATGGCATTAGAAGGTATCTTTATTACAGGTTGCTGTGTAGCAGTTTCCTTAGTGATTAAAACATTCCATTCTTCTAGTGATAATTTTAAGACAGAAGGTAAGCAATTCAAAATCACTCTAGGAAGTCACTAAAACTGACAAGATTCACTGATAAGAGTTGATCTCAGACAAGCCAAGCTGCAAAGAAGACTTTAAGAGAAGAACAAATGCCTAGAAGCTGAATCCAACAGAGGTGCATGGAAGAGGATTAGACCAACAATCTCTTGGAACGGATCCTCTCTCAAATTGTTGAGAGGTTGTGAAGTATGCTCCAGGTTCCCAGCTTATGTCAGCTATCACCCATACTGTATTGGACTTTGGTGATACAGTCAACTTTGAGTCATTTCTGCTACTACAATTAACTGCTATCTCATATTCCTGAAAATAATCCTAATAAAACTCATTGGACATCAGCGGAACTTATAATTTGGTCTACTGTGGGATCCTTATCTATGATGAGTAGATGTGTGTGCTGCATCTCCCCAGGAAATATCTTTTCCCACAACACAGCATAGATCATTGCTAAAGAAGCAGTTACACTGAGTCATTCCTTGTCTGTACTGCAACATAAATACAAGTTTGTAAAAATCAATTGTTCTTTTCCACAAATCTCTGTGTTGTTGACAGAAGAGGAGCCCACACTGGCCTAAGAAAGAATAAGAGTTTGTGAGGCCAAATCGAGTTGCCCTGGTCATTTCAAGTAAAGCCATCACAGTCATAATCCCTCATGCAATTACCAAAAATGTGAATGACCCAAGTCAAGACCAAGAGGTATACCCTGACCTAATAGTCAACAGACAAAAATTAGCTGACTGTACTATAATAGAATTTTGGTATTATATATAACAATAAATGACCTATTCTGCTAAAAAGACTAGTACAGGGCTCACTCTGGTTAACTTCTACTATTGCGAACTAACCTGTCATCAAATATTCTTCAGCTAATTCACCATTCCCAACATCAATTTTTTAATGCCATGCTCCCACTTCAGACTGGGGTTTCATCTTACATTTCAAATAGTCAATGAGTTGTCCCCTTTCAAAACTTTGAGTAATCTATTGCTTCTCAAATCAATCCAAATAGCTAACTCAGGCACTAATGGTTTCCTGATAGCAGGTGTCAAGGTATATATCTGCCCATTTCTTCAGATCAGAAAGTCCTCCTCCACACTCTGACAGGGTTTGGAAATAGTGTCCATCCTTCATGATGGAAGTGAAATTCCCACTTCTTTCTTGTTTAGCCAGTCAGAGAGATTTCTTTCCTTTCTGATCTCACCTTGAACTTCCTTAATGAATAGCTGATGATACCTACCACATCTTAACTATAAAATAATGTATGTCCCAGCAGTCTAGGCCATACTTGCCTCTTCCTTGGTTACCTTTCCTAATGTTCCTTCCTATATCTCATCATACCTATTGTGCTTCCTCCTTGACTTCAGGGTCTCCTAAATCTCAGACCAGCACTGGAAAGGAGATCAGAGTACTCAGTGCCACTGATTTCACAAATAGATACAACCTTGCCCTAATTTTAAAGAAGTTGTCAGTATTATTTAAGAAACACACTATACAAGACTAATTAATGGCAACAGACCTAAATGTATGTCATTTACTTTATGTACTTGGGAATAATGTAGATGTGTGATTTTCTCAGTGAATTTAGAAACCCACAATATGTACATAGCTTTGTGAGCTATAAAGAAGAATAAGTAAAAGTCTCAGAGGATGATTGTTTTACTTACATGGTGTCAAAACTATGATTATCTTCTCAATTATAATGTTTTGCCCTTCTCAGATAAATATTACTTTTCTATATAGGGAGGTACATATTTCTGTGCATAACACATTTATTATTATATGCATGTAGTGTAGAGGTCAGAATTTGAAACCCAAGTACTTGGGTGCCTTTTAGATATATCTCTTCTATTCATATGATTTCAACAAACAAATTAACTATTTTATACCTTAGACCTGTGAAACATAAAATGTGGAAATGTATTATTTCATACTGGAATGTTAGGTAAACACATGTAGGTGCTGAAAAGATGGCTCAGCAGTTAATAGCAATTGTTCTTACTGCTAGGTTATGCTTTCAGAACTCACTCAGTGGCTTGCAGCTGTTTGAAACTCTATTTATAGGGGTTAAAAGTCTTTCTGAGTCCTAATTGACACGTTACACATACATTTAGTACAGACAAAATACTCAGCAGAACTACATCTGAAGCTATACATGCTCATACAAATGGCATATATATAATTTTTGTTTTTCTATCATTTATTTTTCTATGAGTTTTGTCATGGTCACTTTTCAGTTTCTTTAGTATTTCACAAAATAACATGATATGTATACTATAACACATTTTTCTATATCTTAATGTGTTTAAAATATTCATGTATTCATTTATTCGAGGCTAAATTTCCTGGGAACAGTTTAGACTCACTAAGTTGTGAATAAACCCATATTAAGTGGAAATAAAACGTGACATTTAAACCCATTTAAATACCTGATTGGACAGTTTCCCTTTCTCTGGAGCCTGTAATAAAATATGTACTATTTCTTCATAACATCATGATCAAATATTTAATAATGTAAAAGAAACATCTGGGAAACTTTTATCAACCAGACTATGGACTAAACTTTGTCTTTTGTCTACTGAGATTATACAATCTGAGAGAAATATGTGGTACAGATGCATATTACATTTTAGACTGCTTTCTAATAACCTTTACATATAACAGGAGGACTACATAAAAAAGTCTGCTACTTCTTTTCTACCAAGAATATTTATTAAAATAATAAATTAAATGGAGTTCTCAAGTAACTCGAGATTACTAAACACACAATGTCATCCTGTACACATAATACAGAGTAATACTCTATTTTCATATAGTAATTTGTGGCATAGAATTTAAAAGTTGATTAGCTACATTTTCTGGATTGAATTCTTAGATGTATGAAGGAGAGAGGAGTATAAAACTCAAGAAGCTGTAGGTTTTTACAGGACTCAGGAAATTCACGAAATTGTCTGACCATGAACAGTGATTCCTAGGGAGAAGACTTTCTTGTCTTGGTGATACCATCAAGTTGGGCAGGAGCAAGCCCATAGAGAAGTGGGTTTTTGAGGTGTACAGATGCTTTTGAGTAGATCCTGTTCTTAGTTCTCTAGGATAAAATTGGTGGAAGCATTTTTGGGGTGAGTAGACGTTTATTCACATCTCCCTAGGAAAAACATACAGAACGCCTGCATGAAAGCCCAACAAACCAGACAGCTGTGTTTACATGAGTTCTAAAATCATTCTAAGGCAAAATGCATTTAATCACTGTTCATGTTTGCATGTATGTTACATGTATTGGGACTACATACTTCTCTTGCTGTCAAAATAAGTTTCTTTTCACAAACTCACTCCTCGTTTCCTTTTCAGCCCATCCTTCTCTTACTCACTAGCCTATTGAATATTGTTTACATAACAAAAGATTTGCTCCTGTTTGTCTTTCCAGAAACTTGAGTGCAATAATATCCAAAGTCTGTAAAATCAAGATTCTTTCAAATGTGAGCAGAAGGCTTGGTAATCTTGTAACCTTTCCTTTTTTCTTTTAATAGTCATCATTTAAATTTTTGTCATTTCACTAGAACCAAACATTTTAAGTGTCCAGTTCATTGCATTTGACAATTATAGGTATTTGTGATTCCTAAAATAACCAAACAATACAAGATTTATAAATTCAGTTTCACAACGGAAAGTTCCTTTGCGTCTCTCTTGGTTTTGACCTTGAGAGACATGACTTTCTTACTGTGCTGAATGTGAATTCCTCTCTTTGATTATTTGTCCTTTTGTTAAAAATGTCTGTGAAACTTGTTCATGCGCTTTGTTTCTGAACTGCATTTGAAGGGTAGTATTCAGTATTTAGGCTTACCATAATGTGTTTATCTGTAGTGTTTTATTTCATTTTTTGACAGGGCTGGGGAACAAAGCCAGAACTCTGCTCATGCTAGACAACTGTATTAGCTTCAGACACATCTCCAGCCTCTTGTTCTCCTGTAGATAAGCTTTTGTTTTGTTTCTGGGTGTGACTCCCATAAATCTTAGTTATCATGTGTATTGATTCATAGTGCACTGTGTGTACAAATATGGTTTAAACTCCTATGTCCAATTTTAGATATATTCTGTTAATAAGAAACTATAAGACAATACTTCATTTCCTAAACAGTATTGTTCATGAGCAAAATCTATGATTTTTAATCTTATATAATTTACCAATTACCATCTTTATGAAGGTTGATGTTTTTTGTCTTGTCTGAAAATGGCTTGCCTAGTCCTGTGGCTACAGGATTATTCTTCTACATAATTTTCATAAACTTCATTTTAGAATATGTTTTTAAATCTGTTATACTTAGAATAAGTTGTGTTCACTGAATTGGCTGAAAATGACAATTTTTTTCTATTTTCATATGTGTATATATTTAATTCCGTACTATTTGGCTTAGTGTCTCTAAAAATGACTTGACACATATACAAGCTTGAAGACTTCAGTGCTTTATGTCTCTTTAAATGCTGTTTAAGCATTTAAAATTACCCAAAGAAAACACCAGAGATGGAACACATTTAGATTTTAGATTGGGCAAGGATTCTTGGACTAAGAGCCAAATCAGAGGAACCCAAACCAACCAACAAACAAAAAATAGACAGCTGGGATTCTATTAGGGTAAAAAACTAAGAAAGGGAAATAATAACAGAGACAGAATGGAAGAAATATGTGTGGGTTATACAACACAGTAGTAATGTCCAGAACACATAAGAAACTCTAAATCTTCAATACAAAAAATAATGGATAAAACCTAGGTTGGTAGTAAACATATTTTCTCAGAAAATATATTTTGTTTTTCAGACAAGCAAATGGCTGGTGTGTAAATAACAAGTTGAACAGCTTCTTGCAGGAGAAATAAGAGTCTGGGTTACAAATGAGACATTGTTTTATCTTATTAAGAGTTGAAGTCACACAGAACCCAAGCCAAAAGTTGCTGACTTGGAGGTGGGGAAACAGCTGAATCAGCAAACTGCTATGGGAAGACTTACGGAACTTCCTCAAAAATTAACAATAGAGACTTTACTGCAGCAATCACACTACTGAGAGTGTGTCCAGAGCAAATGAAATCAGTGTCAGCAGGGCGTCTTCCTTCCTATGCTCTTGGCTATTCACAATAGCCAAGAAAAAAAAACCCAACAACTTAAGTGTTTACTGACAGATTCAAGGATAACAAAAGCATGATATGTATATAAAATAGAATACTACTCCGTCATAAAAAAAAATAACATAGCTCTGTCATTTATGACAGCACAGATGGAGGCAGAGGTCATGGTCATTGAAATAGTACAGTTTCAGAAAGACAAGTAGAAAATGCATGCACTCTACAGCAGAGATAGAGAAGTTGAAAGGAAAGCAATGGGGGTAGACAGAGAAAGATACTCCAATGTGTACCAAGTTGCAATTAAGATTCCTGAGTGATAGTACCTAGTGGACTATCTACTGATATCAATGATGTGCTGTATATACATGGTGTACTTTAACCATAGAGAAAATATGTTTGTGGAGATGAATCAGGCTCAAAGATGCTAAATCCTCATTTTGTTGGTCTAAAACAAAGCATTGCTGTTCTGTTCAAGAAATTATCTTCTGTACCAATGCCACTTCCCACTTTCTCTTCTATGAGATTTAGTATATCCAGTTTTATGTTGACATACTTGATCCACCTGCACGTGAGATTTGTGCAGGGTGAAAAGTACAGAGCTACTTCATTGCTCTCCACATAGACATCCAGTTGGTCCAGCACCATATGTTGAAGATGCTTTCATTTTGTAATTGTAAGGTTTTGACTTCTTTATCAGAAATCAAGTTGTTCATAAGTGTGTGGGTTTATTTCTGGGTCTTCTATTTGATTCCATTGATCAATGTGTCTGTTTCTATACCAATACCATGAAATTTCTATTACTATTGCTCTGTAGTACAGCTTGAGGTCAGGGATAATGATTCCTCCTGAAGTTTTTATTGTTCAGGATTGTTTTAGCTATCCTAGGTTTTTTGTTTGAATTTGTATTTGTCTTGAAATAACTCAATTTCTCCGTCTATAGTGATTGAGAATTTTGCTGGGTATGATAGTCTTGGTTGTCACATGTGGTTTGTTTGTTTGTTTGTTTTAGAGGTTGCAAGTTATCTGTTTAGGCCCTTCTAGCTTTTAGAGTCTCTGGTGAGACGTTGGGTGTAATTCTGATAGGTCTGCCTTTATCTGTTACCTGGCTTTTCCCCCTTGCCACTTTTAATATTCTTTCTTTGTTCTATAAATTTTGTGTTTTAATTATTATGTGCTTGGAGTATTTTCTTTTCTTGTCAGTGTAATTGGTGTTCTACAAGCTTCTTGTATGTTTGTAGGTATCACTTTCTTTAGACTGAGAAAGTTTTCTCCTATAATTTTGTTGAGAATATTTTCTAGACTTGCAGCTGGGACACTTCACTTTCTTCTATTCTTATTATTCTTAGATTAGGACTTTTCTTGGCATCCCAGATTTCCTGGATGTTTTGTGTCAGGAAATTTTTTATATTTGACATTGTCTTTGACTGATATATAGTTTATTCTATTGTATCTTTTATACCTGAGATTCTCTCCTCCATCTCCTATACTTTGTTTATGATGCTTGCATCTGCTGTTCCTGTTCTCTTTCCTAGGTTTTCCATCTCCAGTATTCCCTCAGTTTCTGTTTTCTTAATTGCTTCTATTTCCATTTTCAGGTCTTGCACAATTTTTTTTTAATTCCTTCACCTATTTAACAGTATTATCTTGTATGTCTTTAAGGTATTTATTTGTTTCATCTTTATAGAACTCTATCTGTTTGATTGTATTTTCCTGTATTTTAACACAGGATTTATTCATTTCCTCTATAAAGGCATCTATCATCTTTATAAGTCTGGATTTATGGTCATTTTCTTGTGTTTTGTTTGTGTTGGATATCCAGGGCTTGCTGTAGTAGGGTAGCTGTGCTTTGGAGGTGTCATATTACACTGGTTTTTGTTCATTGTGTTCTTTTGAGAGACTTTAACCATCTGGATAGCTTTGGTCCCTGGATGTTCTTGTAGTGGATTTTGGGAGGAAGGTAAAGCTCAGTGGTCCTGATGTGTCAGGCATCTGATGGATATCCTTAGGCTGTATGGTTCTGGACTTGAAATTCTGTATGATTCAGAAGCCTCGGTTATAATGAAGATGGTTGGAGAGGAAGCAGGAGAACGGAGGTCTCCCTGACCTAGCAGTCTGCTCAGAGCAGCTTGGGGCTCAGAGAGCAGGGAAGACAGGTGGGGAAAGGTAAGCTTACCTGTATTGTTCAGGAGTCTGCAGGAGGTACAGGAGAGGTGGTGGGAGAATGGAAGTCCTCCTGCTCAGTGTGGCTTGGCTTGGCCCAGAGCTGATAATAGTTATTAAAGATGATTATAAGTATTAAAGGAAAACAGTTCAGTCCAATAACATTTAAATTTTTTTATATAAACAAAAGTGAATGCTAAAGATCTTTACTTCATCTGGTCTTAAAATTTGTAAGTTCTATATAAATGTTTATGTAATCTTTAATTTTGAAATTAGAGAAAATGAAATAAATTCTCTGGGGACATTACATGCTTTAAAATGTGATGGTTCAATGTGACAAGAATAGTGAGATTGTCTTGTTTGAAGGTCATAAGTCTTATCTCACTTGACATGGGTCCCCAAGTCTTATTTGTCTAATCAACGTAAGATTTGTTTTTAAGGTTTCTTTATTTAATGTTTTTGTAAGGAAAAGTAGGGAATGCCAGGTCAGAAAAGTGGGAGGGGGGTTGGGGGATGGGATAGGGGGTTTTTGGAGGTGTAATAAGGAAAGGGGATACCATTTGAAAGGTAAATAAAGCAAATATCTAATAAAAAAAGAAAAGTAACTGGTCTGTAGTTTGGTGACCAACCTATTACATATACATATACATATGCATACACATATGCATACGTATACATATATATATATATTATATATATATATTTCCATTGGTTTCTTCAGATTCCATCTACAGATATTAGACTAGAAATAGAAAATTTAAAAACTCTTAAGGAAAACAAAAAATATATATCAATATACGCCTAAGTAGGCACACCGATTGAGCATTATATTTAGTTCTTGGCATCCTGGCAATATAAAAATGGAAACATGACAGATTATCCAATTGTCATGTTCTGATAAAAGCCATATATCAATTCTTCAAGTGAGATCATTTTTTCCTTGTACTAAGGCATGCAACCAATACATCAATTTAATGGACAATATAATATTAAGTAGAATTGCAGAGTCATATCATAATGACTTACTGTGTAGATCTATCATAGTGGAATCAAGGTCGAATTGATGTGGTTTGTGCTTAATGACTTACCCTGTTGTGGGGTAAAAGTTTAAGAAAATCCATTTGTGAGTGGTTATGTGGAAGTGAACACATTCTAACTTAATAGCAAAAATGAAATTTAATATTCAAAGTAGTGTTCGGGAATTCAATCAAAAATAATGCCTGTACTTTTTCTACTTTTTTCCTTGTTGGAACTATTTATCATCTGCAATCCACAAAACTTACCACACTTTTATGAAATTAAATTGAACAAATGAGAAGGAATTCCTGAGTTCACTGTACACTTTGCTGGGATGTGAAGATTAGACACTGCATTTTCAATGACACAGCTTGCTAGTGAGTCCCATTGTGTTGATATTCTTGCCACAGTGGGGCTGTATATGTTCAACATTCTAGCTAAGGGAAAATGTTAAAAGCTTGCCTTTTAACAATTAATGGATACCCTCTATAAACAATATGGTAGTATGTGTGTCTCAGTTCACTCAAGGTGGTGCAAGTTTAGATATGCAAAACATAAATGTGAGAAATAGGCAGCCAAATTGTATAACATTTTGATTGATAGTTTTGCTCCAATTAAGTAAAATGTTTTGTTCAAGCCTAAACTTAGGGGCATAAAATAGTATTCTGGTGATGAAAAACAATAGGTTTTTTTTCTTTCACAGTTCTAGAGACTAGGAAGTAGTAAAATCAAGTCCCTGAGAGTAGACAGAATCTTCTGTGTTATTACATGGTAGATAGGGTTGGATATATCTTTTATAATAGAAATCATATTCCTCAGAGACCCAACCTGGTGTAACAAATAACAAGGTCAATCTTTTGTAAGGTTATAATTTCAACCCATCAGCTTTTGGAAAACACAAATATTCATAGCATTATGTTCAAACTGGGACAAAATTTTGCTCTCAAGTAGGAAGAATACTCAAAAAAAGTGTCAATTTGACAGATAAATGTACTCTTTACTAAAGAATTTAGCTATTTCGATTTACTACGTAACTAAAATGTGTGTGTTCATTAATATATGTATATATGCATTGACATGTATACATATTTCGATCCATATTTGATATGTCATTATCTATCATAATAATCAATTATAAAAGAATTTTCATCAGTACTTTATAAGGTTCACATACACAGCCAAATGTATCTGTCAGCTCTCTCTCTCTCTCTTAAGATTACTTGGTGTAAACTGGTTATTTGAGTGTATCAGCTTCAGTCACCCTTAATCCTCCAAGATAACATTCAGAGAATGAAATAAAATGGAAAAGCTAATCCCTCTTTCTTCCTATCACTTTTTTTGTGAGCAGGGAGATCAGCCTTGATGGCAGATTAGGGGGTGCCACATGCTCTCGCTGAGACATCACAGATTGGATTTAGCACAGAAATATTTCTTTTCCTGATCTGTAAACAACATTTGCAGAATTTGTATTTCTCACAAATGTACTGCCATAGCGCTGAGTTTTCTTCATCACCCATCCAGCTTATTATCGTAATTCCCTGTTGGTCCAACTTCTAAGTATCTGCATCTGTCACTTGGAACTGGGTATCACAGAGGTTCACCGCCATTCTTGGAAACTGGAACTTGATTTTAGTGCTACATTTCATGATTTAGATGCCAAGAAACTATCTTTCAGCTATTTGATCTTGGCTTACTTAGAGATACAGATTTCTAAAACCTCGCCTTAAGTTTTAAATTGTTAGCTTTGAGCGCAGATGGTAGTGATGACCTGAGGGGTTTTGTTATGGTGGTGGTGTGGGGGGGTATTTTGTTTTGTTTGTTTGTTTTGATTTTGCTTGTTTGCTTTGTTTTAGTTTTTAAATTGCTTTATTGATTTACATTTCAAATGATGTCCCACTTCCCAGTACCCCCTCCAAGAGTTCGTCACCCCATCCCACCTCCCCTTTGCCTCTGAGAGGGTGTTCCTCCATCCACCCCACTCCTAGGAACCCCCACTCCTTCACCTTCCCAGAGTTAGAATAAGACAATGTTTCATCTTAGCTGAAGAAAAAAAGAAAGTCAAAGAGGTTAGGGGTATGTATTTTCTCAAATCTCATGTGATTGAGTGAATGAAAGGATAACTGCCTCATAAATATTAGCTGATTTATGCCTAAGGAAGAGTCCACTGAGATTTATCATTTTGTATAATTATGCAAATTAGAATTGAACTTCCAGGTGTCTCCTGCATCAGAACATTTTCCTGGCCAAGTACCTTGGAGAGATATATTCCAAAATTGCAACCAAATTTAGTAAAAATAAATATATATTGCAATTGGCCACCTACTTGAAGAAAATAAGGATAATCTTAGGGAAAGAGTTGAAGCAAGGATAAAGCCCAAAGTGAAAGCCAATAGTCATTCCTGTCACAGTGTTTTTGCCAAAAGACATACTGGCTGACCACCATATACAAATATTTAGAAAAAAATCAAATGCTCTCACTACCATCTAGCACTTTTTCCTGTAGTAGAGGAGCCAAGTCTGTCAGTAAATTTTTATAAAAGAAACAGGAGCAAGAAGCTGTTGGCAGATACAGGCATTTCTGCCTTCGTAGAACACAGAACATTCTTAAGGGAGAGACCATGATTGAATCATTTATTGGCTCATTAGAGAGCGGCAAAAGTAAACATTCCTTATTAGTGGCATTTTGTGCAAAAAATTTCCTATTCTTTCATAACCTTCTGTAAAGGATGAAGCTTAATTCTCTCCTCAGAGATAAGAGAGGCTAATCATTTATTTAACACCTCATCAGATACAATGATTTCTCTAGCCAACTTATGCTGAGGTTTAAACTTAGTAGTCTCTTTATCACCAAGAAAAGAGATAATTGAACATCCTGAGGATAAAAACTATGAAGACTTACAATTGTGAGAAGTCTACACTGTGTTACACGCAGGAAGTATGTTGTCCTTTAAGAGAAAGGCGTGGACTATTTCTTAAGGAATACAGGGGAATCTGCAAATTTAAGATGTTTAATGAATCAACACAGTTTCCCATCACATAACTAACTCATTTTTATTTCTCGGTCTGAGACTAGATTTTCACATGAAGTGATTCTGTTTAATCTTTAGAGCACTGGCACTTTAATCATTAAACCTTTAGCTTTTTCTCAGACTGTGTGCTCTCTAGATGCTATTAAGGCATGTTATACTACCAAGGAAGCCTTCTAATATTCTCACTAGTTTTAAATTACTATCCATTCGCTGTTGCTCTTTGATAACCTTTCATCAAAGCATCCAATGTTTTTAAGAGGAGCCCTTGACTTCACTATTATATATATTGAATGTTACCCCCTATGTCTCAACATGGAGATACATTGTCCTCCTGTATTTGAGCCCAATGATTTATCAACCCAGTTTACAAGATCTGAGAAACATAATATGCAAGAATTTTCTGTAGAGTTCTTGACATGCTTTAAAAGTGCTAAAATAAAGCATACCAGAAAGAGAAGATGCCTCATTTTTCAATCAAGTAAAGGAACATCCAAATCTACAAGAGTCTCTACATCTGTGTGAATCCTTCAGAACTGTCTTGACTACAAGACTGGGCTTCATATTCCTTCCCATTGTCATGGAATTCAAGTTATCAATGGGAAGGAGAAATTACATGAAGCTTACAGATGCTCCCAGAATGGGGAAATACACAAAAAGTACTGTCATTTCAGGGAACATAGTCAATGCTCTTCTGAGAAGCTTGAAGATGATTTTATCTTTTATTCTTGGAGGAGAGTCTAGGTGGTACATCACTATAACAAACTAGGAAACTTAGAAAGTAGTTAGTGATTTCTAGTATTTGTAGCCACATGCAAAAGAATGAGGAATAAGGGCATACCAGACTCTGGCATATAGACATGGGCTCATCACACATTTTTTTTTCAGGATTTGTATGATTCTGGGGGCATTTTGAATAATGTCTACACTCTCGAAAGGGTCCACACTCATTTCCTATAAAACAGTAGATTGCAAAGCTTCACTCCATATTTAACAGCACAGGAAATGCATTCTGGTACCAATTACCCATAGTTAGGCCTAATGTATCAGGTTAAGATCACCTTATGTATAACTATCAGGACAGCCACATGGAGACAGGAGGGTGGGGAGGAGTTATGGGATGTGGAACAGTTGGAGGGTGGACGGGGGGGGGATAAAATATGGAGTGTGAAAGTGCAGTCTCATTGTTGTTAATGGCCCAGGACTGAAGGGATCATGTAAAGGATTTGAGGATTGGTACCATGAAGAAAGCTGATGAGAGGCTACTGATGAAGCCTAGCTCCTGTGGAAGACCCAACATATTGGAGATGCCAGTACCATGGGGTGATCACCAAGAACAGCAGCAGCAGTAAATGGATCAACCTGAGTTTAGAGTGCTACAGAGGGTAGAGCTGGAGAAGTGAGGCCAGCCCTTTAAAGGAGCCCAGAACATCATGTGTGGCTCTCAGACATTGAAACAAGAAGCTCTAATATTGAAGTTGTTTTAAAGACCCCAAGATGTTCACGATGCCAAAGCCGTGAGCTATCTGCTGAGGATAGCTGCTAACTGGGAGTGGAACCAGCCCAGGAGAAAGACGTTTGTTACAGTCAACAAAGATGAAAAGGAGTTGGAGATCTGAAGACTGCCTTGACATCAGACATGGAGATGCAATTGCCAATTTGCACAGATGGTTTCCTGCCTTGCTTTGAGGATTATAGTTAAGTGATTGGATGGATCTCAGAAGACTTTGAACTTTGGACATTTAACATTGTTGAGACTACTATAGACTATGGGAACTTTGAAGTTGAACTAAATGTATTTTGCATTATGTTATGTTTAAGTATGCCTCCCATAGACTCATATGCTTGAACAAGCTTATGGGGGACAGGGAGTAGAATGTGATTGTTTGTATATGCTCAGGCCAAGGAGTGGCACTATTAGAATATGTGGTCCTGTTGGAGTAGGTGTGTCACTGTGAGTGTGGGCTATAAGATCTTTAGCCTAGCTGCCTGGAAGCTAGTCTTCAACTAGCAGCCTTAAAATGAAGATGTAGAACTCTCAGCTCTGCCTGCACCATGCCTGCTAGATGCTGCCATGCTCTCACCCTGATGATAATGGACTGAACCTGTGAACCTATAAACAAATAAGTGTTGTCCTTTATAAAGCTTGCCTTGGTCATGGTGTCTGTTCACAGCAGTACAACCCTAACTAAGAAAGGTGATAAAACAAAATGATAAGAACTACTAAATAATAGAGGTTACCAAATCCCAGCAAGAAATCATTTACTAAATGAAACTCCCCAGTGCTGGAAATGGGTAACAGCTAATCAAATTGTTGCACGAGGGAAACCTCCTAGAAACCCCCAAGCAACCAGACTATTGCCAATACTAGTGGTTTCTCCTCATAAACAGATGAAAAGACTCTATTACTGAAGAAAATACCTACATAATAAAACTGAATATGAAAAAGTAGAACTGGTGTCTAATTAGTCTTCATTTTTGTTGACTAGTATTCATGGTACTGGAAGGTACTTTTCACACAGAGAAGAAAGGGGAGTACGACCACAACTGCAGTTCAATTGATACAATGTTGATCCACCTGCAAGATATGCTAGTACAATAACAGCACAAACTTCATAGAATTACAAACCGATATCTGATTGGCTTTAAGGTCCACTGAATGAGATGGGATGTGCCTGGCACTGTTCATGTAGCCAAGAACCTGAGATTGGATAGGACATAAACCTAAGAGCAAAACAAAATCTACTGTTCTACTAAAAGAGCAGAGCAATAAAATAACTTTTTCAAATCATGTTGTTCATTTACATTTCAAATGTTATATGCTTCTCGGTTACCCCTCCACAAAACCCCCATCCCATGCCCCCTTTCCTTTCTCCCCTTTGCCTCTATGAGGGTGCTCTTCTACCCACTCCCCCACTCCCACCTCACTGCTCTAGCATCCCACTATGCTGGGGCATCAAGCCTTCACAGGACCAAGGACCTCCCCTCTCATTGATGGCAGATAAGGTAGTCCTCTGCTACGTATGTATCTGGAGCCATGGAACCTTCTGTTGGTAGTCTAGTCTCTGGGAGCTCTGGGTGGTTCAGTTAGTTGATACTGTTCTTCCTATGGGGAATAATATTGCCTTCACATTCTTCAGTCTTTCCCGTAGCCCTTTCATTGGGGTCCCTGTGCTCATCTGATGATTGGGTGTGAGCATTGTTTATCTGTATTGGTAAGGTGCTTGTAGAACTTCTTAGGGAACAACCATACCAGACTCCTGTCAGCAAGTGTTTCTTGGCATCAGTGATAGTGTTGGGGTTTGATATCTGCAGATGGGATGAATCCCTAGGTAAGGCAGTCTCTGTTCCCTTTTTTGTCCCTATTTTCCTCTGGACAAGAACATTTCTGGGTTAACAATTTTGAGATGGGTGGAAATAACTCTTAATAACATTGGTCTAAACTCATAGATCAATGTCATACTCAGCTACCATCAGAGAAGCTTCTTCCTACAGTAGATGGGAACAAATCCTGAGACCTACAACTGAATAATGTGCAGAGGTGAGGGACCTTCTAGCACTCACTCCTTCATTGGATGTCTACATCCAATCTCTCACCTCAGGGCTCAAGGGACTTTGTGTAAGAGGGGCAGATAAGTTGTAAGGGTCAGTGGTGACAGTTGTAAGAGACAGTAGCAACAAGGAAGCAAGGCCTTCTGGTCACAAGAGGCTGGAATGCCCATAGGAGCTCACAGAGACCAAGGCAGAATGTACAGAGCCTGCAAAGGTCTAAGCCAGATGGGAGTTTCAGCACTGAAAGAAAAAGTAAACATAAGCCCCAACCCCTATTCTGGAAGCTATCTCCAATTGGTAACCACTCACAAAGGAACACTTAGTTTTCTCCAACCAAGTCTCACCAGCTATGGAAACCATACAAAACTGCAGACCTTAGCCCAGCAGTCAATGGCAAGTGCAAAACAAATTCAATAGTATTTTGGAGGTATTTTCCTGTCATAATTTTTGGTCTGAGCATTTTTTTTCCTACTGTAGATCTTTTTCTCCTAAATTGCATTTTTCCATTTTGTGTCTTTTTTTTTTTTATTTTCTAAGTTTTTTTTATTTACATTCCAAATCATTTCCCCTTTCCCGTTTCCTCCCTCCCCGAAAGTCCCATAAGCCCCCTTCCCTCCCTCTTTTCTCCATTCAACCCCTTCTCGTTTCTCTGTCCTGGCATTCCCCTACATCCAGTCTTTCCAGGACCAGGGGTCTCTCCTTCCATCTTCTTAGAAATCTATTGATATGCGAATTGTGTCTAGGGTATTCCGAGATTCTGGGTTAATATCCCCTTATCAGTGGGATTTCTGTGTGACCAAATGTATGTATCTCTACCTCAGTATGGGTTTCTTTTTGGGGGAATGGCTCCATTTATTTTCTGTTGGTCTGGAGTTTCTATTGGTCTGTTGATACAATAATCAGTGCATGCATGCTATATAAATCACAGTAACCCAAGTAGCAGACATGGTCTTTCATCTTGAGTCATTCATATTCTTGACTCAATAAATCTAAAATTTATCCTTTTGTATAACCTAATACAATAAAATTATGGGAGTATGAAAATATTTATCCATGAGTTACTGAATGTAATGATGATGCTAGCTATAATTTAGAAAAAAATGTAGTGCTTTGTAAAGTATGCTAAGCCATATAAAGTGCAATTAGGAACAAATGCAAGGTAGGGAAGACATAATAAATGTCATTTACAGAACCATAACAGCCAGACACATTTTCTGTCTTAGAAAAAGAAAATGAGAGAAATATTGGTAAAGGCTATGACACATAATACAAAAATAAGAAACTATAACTCTAAATGTTCTTAATAGAATTGAGGATGAAAATAAACAGTTTTTTAATAAAGTTTGTCCCTACTGTGTAAGTATTTTAATATTAATCTTTCTAGGGAAGACTAAGGGGGCTATGTCTACTTTGGAATTCATGATGCCTGGGTTTAATAGGCATAGTATGGCTGAGATCTGGAGCCAACCATTATAAGCTGATTAATAAGTAAATTGTTCCTCCAGGTGGGCAGGCCATTACCCTGATTCTGAGACTAATTATCTTGTATGAAAATTCAAGTAAATTATTTTATGAAAACTCCTTGAAACATAAATCTTTGCTTAGTTACTGTTATTTTTTTTTGACCTAAGAATTTCCTAAGAACATTTTGAAGGTTTGCTCTGTTTTTGACCATTTCCTAGCTGAAGCTAGATAATATAGCAGAACAGTTTTGGTTAGCATTCAACAAATACACTGGTGCCATTTTCTGAAATGTATTTGACTATTGGATGTAAGAAGTCACACAGACACACTAAAAGGATGAGATATTTTATTATTTGAATTCAATCTCTTGGAGGGACTAAAAGGATAATAGCTCAGATTCTTTAATGTGCATAAAAATATGACAACATAAATTACTGGAGAGAACAAAGAACATAAAAATTAATCCATTATTGACCAAGATGTTAAGAGCATAGCATAGAGAGAAGTAGTTTCTTTCAATAATGCCTCTGGCAAAACTGAAGACAGACAAAAAGAACTGGGAAACTAGATTCCTGCTTTGTCCCAAGCAGAAAAATAACTCAAAATGGATCACACACCTAAATACCAAACAAAAGCTATGAAATTGCTACAAGAAAACATAAATGGAACATTTTGACATATTGGTGTAGACAGTGATTTTTTTTTAAAAGCTGGGGCTCCAAAAGCAACAAGAGTAAAATAGAGAAATAAAATTGTGTCAAACTAAGCATCTTCTGAACAGGAATTGAAATAACAGAATTGGGGAGCAACCTAGAAATGGAGAAAGTATTTGTACCTACTCATCTCATGAAGTTTCAACATCCAGAAAACACCAAGTCAAAGGGCTGAACACCAAAACTATATAGGGAAGCAGGAGTGGGTGGGTTAGTGAACAGGGGAAGGAAGGGTGGGATAGGGGGTTTTCAGAGGGGGAAATGAGAAAAGGGGATAACATTTGAAATGTAAATAAAAAATATCTAATATAAAAGAAAAAAAAGACATACAAATGTACCACTATACATAAAATCCATTGATCAGCAGAAATATGTGATTCAAAACCACAATACATTACCCCCTTTTGGTTACACTGAATATCCTCCAAATACAAAAACAATAAAAAAAACAAAACAAACAAAAAAAACAAAACAAAAAATACCCCTGACAATGTGAGCTCATTTCCTAGAACTTGCAGTGAAAGAAGAGAACTCCTGAAAGCTGTTCTCTGACCACTATAGCAGGAACAATTGCTTGAGCAGGCACACCACAAACACACACACACACACACACACACACACTGATGATGTTAATAAAAATGGCAAAAACATAACAAAAACTACCAACAATAGGAGAGAAAATTCAACTCTTGTACCCTAGAAGTGGGAATCTAAATCGGTACAGCTGATATTGTACACAACATTCAACAATAACAACAACAATAATAAGCAAATAAAATGTAAATTCCCACAGTCTAAACTTTATTAACAATTGAATATTGAATTACCATATCATGCAGAAATCTCACTACTGGGTACATAGGTTAAGGGTACATAGGTTATCATTATTGAAAAAAAAATACTACACTCTGTGATTACTTCAGCACAATTGTAAATACCCAAATTTGGAAATTTAACCACTTGCCCTGTAGTTGCTGAATAGATAAACTACTGAGAATATCAAGCAAATTTTCATCCCAGTCTTTCATCTTAAATTACAAGCTATTTCATGACATTTTGGCAGATCATTTTTACAGAGAAATTCCAAGAGTTAAACATTAAGATAAAATATACCAGGCCTAAAGAGCTGGCTCAGCAGTTAAGAGCTCCGACTGCTCTTCCAAAGTTGCCAGGTTCAATTCACAGCAACCACATGGTAGCTCACAACAATCTGTAATGGGATCTGATGCCCTCTTCTGATGTGTCATATAAATAAATAAATCTTTTAAAAAAGATAAAATATACCTTTAGATAACTTTAATGTCTAAATAATTTCCTTATTTTAATAATACAATAGCAACACTTTAAAATTGATACACAGTATTCTCATAATTTTTTTTAAATTTATTTAAACTACTTACGTAAAGAATTCTAAAGAACTAAATTAATTTTTCCTAAAATTTACTAATTGAAAGTATCTGATTAAATATAAATTAAAGACAATATTTTTAAAAATATTTGGAATTTTATAGTTTGACTTTAAGTAGGGATTGTATTTGGCAGTTCCTTATCAACAAATATTCTGAAGTATTTTCTTATTTTGTCAATTTCTTTAACCTTTAAATATTTGCCACAATTCCATAGACCCATGATGGTTAAAAGAGAAAAGCAGTGCATGTTTTGTCCTGTATATGAAAATGCCAAATATGTTGTTCCATGGAGATGGCACAGCATGCAACATTTGTCATAAGCCTGAGGATCTAAGTTTGAGGCCAAGAAAAAACATGGTGAAAGGAGGAAACCCACTATAGTGCATTGTCCTCTGACTTATACACCCATACTGTGGCACCTGAGTCTACACAAAATGAACCAACAAAATTACAAAAATGTAAACACAGATTCAATAGAAAGTTTGAAAGAATAGTTAGCATGGGCAAGGAGTCTATAATCAGCTCCTAAATCTTGTCATCTCATTATTGCTGTTACAAGATCAATAAATTGGCTGGAACTCCCAAAGATCTAGGTGACCCTCAAATAACCACCCATAGAAAATTCTTCAATAAATCTGCACACTTTTACCTAGTGCACAGTCATGCATTTAGCAAATACTCTTCACTGTCTCTCTCATGCTGCACTTTTATGGTGTGGGAGGGAGACATCTCTGTAGACATGAAACTATACTCTAATACAACCATTCTGAAATGGAGCAAAACAGGGTACAGGAGCTATAGATGTAGCCAGTATCCTCTCAACATACAGACAAATAAGGGTCTAAAAGAATCCAACAGAATTAGGCCCTCAAGAAAAGGAGCTCTCTGAGAAGAAAGGGCACAACATAAGTCAATAGGAATAAAAAGGAAGACGCAATACCAGAGGGATATGTAAAGTTTGGCATATGCCTAGTGTGTAGGGCTACTGCCAGTGCAATTCAGTTCTTAATTAGTATTCATTCTAGGGACTTAAGTGGATATGAAACTACATGGAAAATGCAAACAACAGAATAGTGAGAGGAACTTGGGAACAAGTGCATCGAAATCTCCCTGCACACAGTCCTGGAAAATCTGATGCTTTGCCATGGTTTAGCATAATAATTGTTACACCATATAAGCCAACTAAAGACACGAAACTAAGGAGAGTTAGAAAATGCTTTCTTTGACAAATTTCAAAAGGAAGAAACATAAGAAATGAAAAGGCACAGGCTGTGCCTGAAGATGTCATGCTGCCCTGACCAAAGTCTCATTTTTCAAGTACCAGGAGTGATACGCAAAAAAGACTGAAGAGGTGGAACAATAAAGTCATGCTGAACTTCTCCCACACAACTACTTTTGTTATGTTCAAAGCAACTGTGTTTGCTGTCAGTGGAAAGAAAACAGGGGACCATTGAAGAGTGGAAAGAAAAGATAAAATGTGTTCCTAGGAATTACAACATAAGCTGTATGCAAATAGCCCTACCAGCTCTAAGGACCCCTCTTCTCTTCCTTGAGACTGCTGACACTTCAATATGGATCTGTAGAGTATTTTCCCCCCGCCTTCTTTAGAAGCTCAATCAGATTCTTACCTATTTGTTTTTATATAAAGCCACCTATTATCTGGGATAAAACATCACTACTATACTAAATATTTTCCATCTAAAGGTAAAAAATGATTGTTTTAAAATTAAACCAAAGTTCATAAATAATTATCTTTAGAAAACTAGCCTTTGGAATTGGACATCAGAAATACATTATGGTACATGTGGTCACTTGAGTCACAAAGTCCATGAATCTTAAAAGACTCTCACATATGCAAATGTAAAAATTTCAAAGGATGATCGACTTGGCTTCTATCACTACTGCTCTGCTCTGGCTACAGCTACAACTGTTTTCTGACGACCAGTCCTATCCAGGGTCAAAAATACATCCTTCTTAAAACTTAGCAAACAACAATATAAATGTAAAGAGTGAAAATTTAATTACAGTAACATGTTCACATGATGGAACAGACAAATGATTGGTAATCCTTCTAAATGCAATGTTCCCATGCAGAGAACCAGAAGCAGGAGACAGAGGGAGCACTGGTTTTTATACAAAAGTTTGGATTTGTGATTGTTTTAAGAGTCTTACAAGATTGCTTTTAAGGATAAATAATAAAATAATTACTCCTTTCTTTGTAACCAAAAATGCTGCCTGCCAGTAAGAGAAGCTGACAGAGAAAAACTACCTTGCTTGCTTACATTTCGTTAATCTATAACAAGTTGCTTGATAACAATGGACGTGGGTTCTTGGGAGTAATTAGTTTTCTTTACCTCTACTATGTAATGTTATGTCTTGTAAAAGTATTGGAGAACACACTGTTTTTTCCTAATCTTTCACTGGAAGAAAGCTAAATGTACTCACATTGTAATTTTACACTGCTTGAAATGTTTTGCTGGGCTATGTAAGCTGTGGAAGAAAGAATAAAGTGTGAGAGTCGGAGCAGTGTTCCTTCTATCCATCAACTATATATATATATATATATATATATATATATATATATACACATATGTACGTATGTATGTATATGTGTAAGATGTGTGAGTTGTAGTTGGAACATAGTTCCTTCCACTCATCTACTCTGTGTGTGTATATGTATGTATGTATGTATGTATGTATGTATCTATCTATCTATGTGAAGCTTATCTGGATGTGTGTTGGAGCTTACTCCCTGCATCAATTTTGTATATATATGTAGGCATATGTATGGGTGAAATGCAGAAGCCTACTTGCTGGAGCTTTGTTCGATTTTCTATGAAAATGTGTATATGTCTGTCTATACGCATGTATATATGTATATATACATGTACATATATATCAGAGTGTGTCGCGCCCAACCTCGACCCACAAGGAAAGACGCAATATGGCCAGGTTCTTCTCTGCAGCAATTTATTCAGAACTTCCTTGTTTTCTTCACCCGGTGACCCCAAGCCCAATAATGTGCCGCCTTATATGCTGGAGCTATTGCCGCCTGGGTGCTCTGTGCCTAGCTGTCATACTCTGATTGGCCAGATGGAGAGTCACCTAATTAGCATGAGGCTGACCCGGGAAAGCTGAGTCATACTGCCACAATACTGCACTTGCGCCAAGTTGTTTACCACGGAAACCAGCACCATCTTGTACTGGCGGATACATCGGCTTGCCACATCTCCCCCTTTTTTGTTTTATTGAAGGCGTTCCTACAAACAGGATTTTGGGCTCAGCACCTGGGTTGGGCTGATTGCTTCTGTCTTAGGTCGTCCCTACAGTGACCTGGTCTTACCCGTCTTAGGGTTACCCTATCACCCACCGGGCCCCATGTTTTAGGTTGATCCAGGTACTGGGGAGGTTGCCCATCACTGAATACAATCAGAGCAGAGACACCCCTAATGTGCCTGATATCAGCCTGAGGGCGAAACCTTCACAAGTTGTATTATTTTAGGGAGGCAAGCCAGACGCCTGGCTCTTCACCATTGTCCATGGCGACCAGTGCTTGGTATACTATGGCCTTGTGAGCAGTATGCTCCCTTCTTAGGCGACAGAAGCACCACAGACATACAAAGGCTGCCAAGCATGTAAGTGCAGCCATTGCGGCCATGCCCGCCCATTCCTTGATCCACAAGAAGGCTTGGCTAATCCAGGAGGTGAAGTCCCCCAAGGTGACAGGATTTATTCTTGTTGCATTTAGGGCAGTGATGTGAAAAACAAGCTGTTTAGTGAGCATTTCATCCTTCAAGCTCCAATTTCCTTTGAGGTAATTGCTAAGCTTGGCCTGCTGTGCACGCAAGCTCGTGAAATTCACCTGAATAGGTGTAATGCAGAGGCCTTTAAGAGAATGAACACAAGACAGCTGAATCATCTGGTGCAATGCATCTAAGGCAAGCTTTTGCCAGCTATTGCCAGTCTGATGGCGTAAGAGTGGTAAGCAGCAAACTTTTAAGTTGTGTGACAGTGTAGGCCGCAGTAATGCCATATGTACGCACCGATTCTGCCGGCCCTTTGATGGTCTTAAAATCTAGAGGTGCATGATAGCGTCTGCCATCCTGTTCAAAAACTGGGCAAGCTAGAACTAGTTCCTGACTAGCTTCCCTCCAGACCCCTGGGCAAAAAGACCGCTTGAGGCCTTTCTCATTATATGGAGGCGGCGCGGATGCATCACGGGCAGAGGCCCAAGGCGACAGTTTTTTGGTATTAGGTGTTTTTGTAAGCGGCCGGCGCCGCCTATCATACTCGAATGCTTCCTCCTCTAGTTCCTCTTGTTCACTCTCATTCAGCTCCTCCTCACTCGATCCTGAACCAGATTCCAAGTGTATTCGGAGGGCATCCAGAGATGGGTAGATACTGAAAGGAGAGTCCTTAGGGGTCTCTTCTTTCTTACCTTTTGATTTTGTTTTTGAACCCCCGCTCTTATACGTGACACTTCCTTTCTCTGATTGACTCTCTTGATGTTCTTTCAGTGCCTTAGTTCCTCTTTTCATAGCTTCAGAACAGTGCTGATCCTCTAGGCAAGCCCTTATTAACCTCCAGATTGGTCTCATGCCTGGTTTCAATTTCTTTTCCTCCCATGCTCGATCAAGATCTCTGCCTAGCTTCTCCCAAGAAGGTACTGTCAGGCTGCCAGAGACAGTAAACCACAGGGCTATGTTTTCACACTGAGTAATAAATGTCTGTATGTTCTGAGAGCTTATCTTAAGTCCGCTCGCTCGCAGCAGATCCTTCAGGGCAATGAACACAGGATGGCTCGTTGAATTCCCCATGCCGTGACCGTACTTATCTACGTCCTCTACAGGCTTGTGTTACCCGCAGGCAAGGAGTATGACCAATGCTACAATCGCCAAGATTAGTGTCAGAATTGCGAGTAGCAAGTAAGGGTCCATACGTCCCCACTCGTCACCCTACAGGTGATCTTTATAGTTCCCTCCCAGAATCTTTATCGTTCCTACTTACCCAGGAAACTTACCAGTACCGCTCCTGTCGCTGAGAGTTCTGAACCTCTAGGGTCCCCATACGGGACACCAGTTGTCGCGCCCAACCTCGACCCACAAGGAAAGATGCAACATGGCCAGGTTCTTCTCTGCAGCAATTTATTCAGGACTTCCTTGTTTTCTTCACCCAGGGACCCCAAGCCCAATAATGTGCCACCTTATATGCTGGAGCTATTGCCTCCTGGGTGCTCTGTGCCTAGCTGTCATACTCTGATTGGCCAGATGGAGAGTCACCTAATTAGCATGAGGCTGACCCAGGAAAGCTGAGTCATACTGCCACAATACTGCACTTGCGCCAAGTTGTTTACCACGGAAACCAGCGCCATCTTGTACTGGCGGATACATCGGCTCGCCACAGGAGTGTATGAAGATATTGGATTCTGCCTCTTGTTTCATAAACTTAGTGTGTGTGCGTGTGTGTGTGTGTGTGTGTGTGTGTGTGTGTGTGTGAATTTTCTTTCTTTCATTCTCTTTCTCGCTGGCCCCAAAGAGTTAAAACTGTTCATAGTTTTTCTGCTACTCACAGAGTGCTAGCCCCAGTAAATTCAGGTTTTTTCTCTCAAAGAAAAATCTGCTGAGTAACTTTAACTACAGACTGCCATAGGCAACAGCCACTATAGGCATCTGGATCCTCTTCTCAGCCACTCTCAACATTGACCCCTTATTGGTTGACTGCCACAGTTTGCCCTCTGGTGTCAAAGCTGGTCTTTGGAAGCTAGGTTTGCAGTACCAGGCACAAATTCTCTGCTACTGAGTATGCCATAAGTCCAATTACACAACTGATAGCTGCTCTTAAGGTAATAGTTCCACTTTTACACAACTGGGGATACCTGTCAGGCAGATCACTGTTGTGACTCATAGGCCTTTCAACCGAGTAGGAATATTGATTACTTTTCTCCCTTGGCAGTTTGCATAGCACTTTCTGATACTATTTAATAACAGCATATTAAATATTAAGTATTTAATATAGCTTAAGTACGGCTATGTCTAAGATCTCAATGACTCAGACCCATGGTAATGGTAAGGCATTCCCCAGGTCATGCTCAGGAGAACGAAATGCCTTCTTCTGGTTTCAGTATGAATGTTGAAAATGTGTATAGAAAGTATTCAACCCAGCTTTCCCTTCTTTGACAGCTGCATATAGAGACTGTTTCCCTACTCTGTAGGTCTACAGCTACCCTCCCTGCCAAGATTTGGTAACTGCCTGCTCACTGAGCTGTATATAATAAACCTGTTTTTTTGTGCTGGTGTGTATAATAAATACACTGAAATTCTGGGCTTCTGGAGAGTCTATCAAAGGGCATGCCCAACCTAATCACAGCTTTCTTTTATGTGTCTCAGGCTACAGCAAGTAATAATTGTAAAAAAATAAATAATTTTTAAAAATAAATATGTAACTTACATTAATAAAAGTAGTACTATCATATTATAATATTCTATAAACCCAGAATGGTATTATGTGAAAATATACTTGAGGCGATTACAAATAAAAGTTATAAATTTCACCGTAATTGGAAAATAATTTTAAGATATAGTTTCTATATAGTAAAAGGAAGAAAAAATGAATCATATAAAATAGTGAATTAAAATCAAAGCAGTTCAGAGTGTTTGAACTAAACCTATGAAAACACAATATTTTAGGTTCAGATAATTCAAATATACCAATTAAAGGACAGATATTAATTTTAAGAAATCAATATCTGACTTAGTTTCGTCAATAGGAAACTCATTCTAGAAGTACAAACCACAAAGAAGGGAAAGGTGGTAAGGAAAGATACACTGTGTAAATACTAATAAAAAGAAAGCTTGAACAGTTCCATTAATTTCAGGTAAAACAGAATTCAAAATAAGAAAATTCAGATGTATAGAGGAAATAGTTCTTTAAGGAGAAATACAATTGTTGCTATGTACCCAACAAATCATGAAAATACGCGTGGCAAAATGAATGATGGCAAATGGTGTCCATTATGATTTATTCTATAAGTCATGTAGACTCTATTTGTATGTATTTGGGTAGGACTTATAGGTCTTCTGTTCCATAGTTACACTTGTTTCTCAAGTGCCCATGCAACATATATAAATCAATATAAGCCAAACTCTGGCTGAAAACACATCTTAATAAATATGTTTAAAATCATTCAACATCTTCTCTCATAGAAGAATTATGTTAAATCATAAAACAATGACAGAAAAAATTTAATATATTATATATTTGGAGGTTAAAAGCCATACAATCTCCAAGAGTGTAAATTGGTACTTCTATCTTGGAGTAACCAATAGCTGTCTAACTGAATATTAGATCTTCTCAATAGGTAGAAATTCATGCCTGATACTGTAAACCTAGCCAACTACCCATGGCTGGAGAGCTTAAGGACTCAAAGGGAGAAACTATTACTGCCATCTGCTCAAATCCATCAAATCTCCGTGTTCTAAAGATTAAGCCACAGATAAGTGTATTATTTTCTGTCTTATAAAAAGTGTTTGGTTTGGTTTTGTTTACAGGAGATGGAGACTATTACAGATCTCTGCAACTGGTCACAATATAGAGAATGAGACTAAGGGTGGCCCATTCCAACTGATACATCTTCATCTGCCCCAGTATAGGGGAATGCCAGGATAGTGAAGCAGGAGTGGGTAGGTTGGTTCGTAGGGTGAGGGCAGGATGGGATAGGGAGGAGAAACCAGGAAAGGGGATAACACTTGAAATGTAAATAAGAAAATATCTAATAAAAAAAGCTCTACACCTAAGGCTCAACGAAAAATCACACAAGAGAAAGAGGAAAGATTCTAAGAGTCAGACACTCAGAATTCCTGGTGCTAAACAATGTCTCTTAAGCATAAGATGGTAAATACACTCAGATCTCTACAATATGGTTGCCAGAATAAGACTAGTATAATGGCAATACCAGTTGATATGACAACAGAGACAGGAGAATATCCATATCATCCTAACCCTAGAGGAATGCATATGTCTATTGTCTATTGAGAGAAAAGTTAGTTCCCTCCAATGATAGGCCTAGAAAATATTTTTTAAAAGTCATACTATTAAGCAACATGTGGTGGATTTGGTGACCAAACATTGTTAATGGAGAAGGTGTGAATGGATCACGAACAAATTCTCCCTTTAGACTTGAATAGATAGAATAATTTACTACATAACCTGTAAGATTTCAAGGGATGAGTAATATCAAGAGAGCTTCCTAAAGTATAGGAATAATCTATCTATACTTCCTAAAGTATAACAATAATCTGTCATTTTCTCAGTTTAAGTGATGTAGTTGTATAGGTTGGGTGTGTCTTGAGAAAAAGTAAAATTCTTTTGTGTAGAATACCACAGTCAGCAGCTCAAATAACTACAAATTTGATGTTATTAGAGAAGATATAACACATTGAATAAAGATATTAGAAAGAAAAATCTAACACCAGTGATCTACAACTTTATGTCAAGAAGCAAGGTGAGAAGGAGGAAATTAAGTCTAAAGAAGCAAAACTAAATCTACAAAAATCGATAAAATCAATAGTAGCATATTAAATTCATCAATGAATTTGATACAACTAATCAAAGAAGATACAAGCTAGATGGAAGACAGTTCATACATAATAACCTTGGGTACAATAAAGGATAGCAATAACAATGTATACTAACAATCTAAAACACTATGCCAAAATGAACCAGTACCTGTAAAGATAAAATCTACCAAAATGTAAGTTACCTGAATCAGCAAATACTACTGAATTGCAAAGTTCCCCATGGCAGTATCTGATCTGGACTGATATGCAATCAAACAATCGAGCACTATATCCTAGTCAACTAGGTACCACAAATTGTACCTGACACATTGATGTTCTCCTTTCAAGGAAGCAGAACATAGTTTTACATTTGAGAAACCTTAGCTCTGAAGGCAGAAGAGGGAGAGTAAAAGAGGGAAGAAACAGATAGAAGGAAACCCTGTCAAACCAAGCCCATAACAGTCAGGTTTCTGAGTTTAACATCATCAATGATAAATCGTATGACCCAGCCATGGGAATGGTGTTGAACTTTACCTCCTGAATCCACAAGGGTGAGTGTTACAGTCAGACTACAATATGTATGAGTCATATCTCTCTTAATATGTGAGTTCTTAGGATTGAACTCAGTGTGTCAGAAGGCTGGAGGAAGCACTCATTGAACATGTATTGCTCTGATAGAGGGTCTGAGTTCAGTTCCCAACACCCATGCCAGCTCACAGGCCCTTTAGTTCTAGCTCCAGGAGACACAATAGCCTCTTTTTGCCTCTGTAGACAACTGTGTAAAGGTTGCATTCACACACACACACACACAAACACAAACACACACACATACATACACTACATAAAGCAACAACAATAAAAATTCTCTTTGAGTCCTTAATTCTTATAAGTACAAACACAACACACATGGACACATTTGTAGTTAAACTGCATTTAAACTGAATGAAAAGTTGAAGAAACATTTCAAGCATTGCCTGGGAAGAAAATGATACATAAATCCTTAGGCAATAACCAGATGATCAATGGTGGCTTTTCATCAGGCGTAGCTAAAAAAGACAAGAGAAGTTATTTTCTAAATTATGAAACAAACAAGTTACAATACTATATCACCCAAGACCATGAATCTAAAAAGTAAAAACAAATTAAACACATTTACAGAGAAGCAAAAGAAGAAACTTCATTGCTGAAAAAAAAAATGTCAGTTCTTTGTGTTAAAGGATAATAACACCAGAAGCATCCTTGTAATTTTCTTGAAAAATAAAAATCAGCAGAAATACTAAATAGGTGTTTAATTTTTCCTTTAAAACATGGTTCATTGAAAATAATGAATACACTATGGACTTTTAGGTTTTAGAGAGCAAGCATCCAGAGACACCGTGACTCCAGTACAAAAGACAAAAAAATGCTTTACCCTTAATTCCAAGTAGAATGTTGCTCAAAGGAATGTAGTTTAAATTCAAAAATGGATGTTAAAAATAAAAGAAAGTTATATACCTGGTTGGAATATAGCCAAGATTTATTTATGATTTGATTTAAAATAATAAGAGTCTAGGTTTTCATAAGCTAGTCCTAAAATTTCCCTATATGATCACTTATCAGTAATGTGATTTTTGTCAAATAAGTTAACCTCCTTTGAAAGCAATTTTATCAGGTATAAAAATAATAGTCTCATGGTTGTTTATATAGGGTCAGAAGTAAAAAGCAACTTAATATAGTCTCTACAATTCAATAAAAAGTTAAGTATCATCTTCAATTTTCCTCTCTTTCCCACAAATAAGCATATCATTTCAATATAAATAGTGGCAACTCTCGCAAAGCTTCTTTTATGAGTGTATGAATATATTAGAAAAGTAATGATACAGAAAGAAGTACTGAGACTACACGTAGGATATTGATTGATGTATCAGATGAAAGGCCATGAGATATTTTGTGAGCATGTCATTTAAATGGTTTCAAAACCTATAAACAGTCTAAAGAGGTGAAAAGGCGAAAGGATTGTTTTACAGAATATGCCATGTGTGGAGGACCTAGGAAAAGAAGTAAGAGATGTAAGATATAGACCCATGGGCTGTGGTAACTGAGAAGAAAGGAACTCATTTTTATCTCCACCCCAAAGCAGGTACACAGAAGAAAGTACCAGCTATTTTAATCTCTCAGTCTTACTGCTAAATGGCCAACCCTGAAACTTCCAAGTGTAGTCTCATTCACTAGTTCCACTAAGTATTAAATCCTACTTTTCAGTGACTGGTGTGAATAGAACAGATCTATAACACAAATGCTGGTTGTACTCTTAATGTTGTTAAATAACAATATGTCTACGAATTCATAATCAAAGTCATGAGAAGTAGAGAAAACACAAATTCTAATTAAGAATTAAGAAAAATTTTAGAAATTTAAAGTGAAGCATTCATATTGTGAGCACTTTGTAATATCACTTGAATATTTGAAATTAAATCCGCTTACGATTTTCTTTATACATAGTCACACGTCAACTTTCCACGACAACAAAGCCCAACATATTGTGGAAAGTGTTGATTTTAATGTAATATACAATATTTAGCCCACAATATTTTATTTATCACCATTTTAGTTTGATATCTCAATCAAAAAATCACAGGTAAGTAGCAGAGGTATGCTAAAGTCAATGATTTGAATCTGTTTCTCTATGTGCATGACATATGACACATGCTTTGACTCTTTGCTGGGAACACTCATAAATTTAAAAAGTTTACTAGCCAGGCGGTGGTGGCACACGCCTTTAATCCCAGCACTTGGGAGGCAGAGGCAGGAGGATTTCTGAATTCGAGGCCAGCCTGGTCTACAAAGTGAGTACCAGGACAGCCAGGGCTACAGATAGAAACCCTGTCTCGAAAAACAAAAAACAAAAAACAAAAAGCTTACTCAGCCAAAATTCAAAGTGTTATTATATATATATATATATATATATATATATATATATATATATATATATATATATGTATTATGCTGTCTTAGGAGAGTTGTTTCTGATAGCACCATCAGAAAGGTTGAACATGGCCATCTTTGCTCCAGTGGCTGGGAAGTTGGGACAGACAGGTTCTGAGACAGACAGGCATAATATCGCTTGGGTCTCGGGCTGCTTGTGTGTATGCAGCTCCCAAGTGCTGGGCTGATCTGCAGTAACCAGCACGCCAGCTCTACCGTGGGACTTCTGCCTGGCAGAGGGACCCCCACACTGGGCAGGAGCCTACCAGCTTTCCTTCCGCGACCTCTGTTCCCACAGACTGCACTGAAGAGACAGGTACCCAGGCTCTCCCCAATATAACAACACTTGGGACACGGCCTGTTGGGGCTTCCGTCTGCGCCCAAGAATGGGTCAGCGCTGTGGTCGTCTGGGTGCCAGATCTGCAGGCCATCGCGTCTGCAGGGTGAGCAGCGCCAAGGAGAGAGTGCAGAGTGCACTCCGCCATCTTTGCTCCAGTGGCTGGGAAGTTGGGACAGCCAGGTTCTGAGACAGACAGGCATAATATCGCTTGGGTCTCCGGCTGCTTGTGTGTATGCGGCTCCCAAGTGCTGGGCTGATCTGCAGTAACCAGCTCGCCAGCTCTGCTGTGGGACTTCTGCCTGGCAGACGGACGCCCCCACCCCCCCCAGGAGAGATCACACACGCCTGCACAGGGCAGGAGCCTACCAGCCTCCCTTTGGCGACCTCTGCTCCAGGAATCCACTAAGCTGAGCCTTTGGATGTGCAAGGACTCCCCAATATAACATCACTTGGGGCAAGGCACATCAGGGCTCCAAAGTCACTCAGGAACAGGGCAGGCCCCAGAAATCTGTGCCAGGGGAATCCTGGTAAACCAGGGGGAGCAGAAATAGCTTTGCAGGCTCACAGGAGGTCCAACCAACAGCCAATGACAGCAGGACCAACTAACATCAGAGGTATCCAGATGGCAAAAGGCAAACGTAGGAATGTTACTAACAGAAATCAAAGTAATATGGGACCATCCGAACCCAACTCTCCAACAGCAGCAAGTCCTGGATACTCCACCACACCCGAAAGACAAGATCTGGATTTAAAATCACTTCCCATGATGCTATTAGAGGATCACAAGAAGGACACAAATAAATCTCATAAAGAATTACAGGAGACCATGAATCAACGGTTAGAAGCCCTTACAAAAGAAACACAAAAATCGCTTAGAGAAATGCAGGAGAACATGGATCAAAAGATGGAGGCGCACAAGGAGACAACACAAAAATCGCTTAACGAGATGAATCAACGGGTAGATGCACTCACAAAGGAATCACAAAAATTGCATAAAGAAATGCAGAAGAATATTGGTCAACAGACAGATGCCCATAAGGAGGCAACACAAAAATTGCTTAAAGAAATGAATCAACGGATAGATGCCCTTACAAAGGAAACACGAGAACTGCTTAAAGAAATGCAGGAGACAATGGATCAACAGATGGATTCCCATGAGGAGGAAACACAAAAATCCCTCAGAGAAATGCAGGAGAACGTGGGTCATCAGGAAGAAATCCTGAAAGAGGTTATGCAAAAATACCTTAAAGAAATACAGGAAAATACAAACAAACAAGTGAAGGATCTCAGCAAATCCATCCAGGAACTAAAAAAGGATGTAGAAACAACTAAGAAATCACAAAGGGAGACAACTTTGGAGATAGAAAACCTTGGGAAGAAATCAGGAGTCATAGATGCAAACATCAACAATAGAATACAAGAGATGGAAGAAAGAATCTCAGGTGCTGAAGATTCCATAGAAAGCATCGACTCAACAGTCAAAGAAAATGCAAAATGCAAAAAACCGTGTAACCCAAAACATCCAGGAAATCCAGGACACAATGAGAAGACCAAACCTAAGGATTATAGGTATAGATGAGAGTGAAGATTTGCAAATTAAAGGGCCAGTAAATATCTTCAACAAAATTATGGAGGAAAACTTCCCTAACCTAAAGAGAGAGATGCCGATGAACATACAAAGAAGCCTACAGAACTCCAAACAGACTGGACCAGAACAGAAATACCTCCCGTCACATAATAATCAAAACACCAAATGTTCTAAACAAAGAAAGAATACTAAAAGCAGTAAAAGAAAAGGGGCAAGTAACATACAAAGGAAGACCTATCCGAGTCACATCAGACTTCTCACCAGAGACGATGAAAGCCAGAAGATCCTGGGCAGATCTCATGCAGACACTAAGAGAGCACAAATGCCAGCCTAGCTACTATACCCAGCAAAACTCTCAATCACCATAGATGGAAAGACCAAGATATTCCATGATAAAACCAAATTTTCACAATATCTTTCCACAAATCCAGCCCTGCAACGGATAATAGGTGGAAACCTCCAATACAGGGAGAGAAACAACACCCTGGAAAAAATGAGATAATAACCTTCTTGAATCAAACCCAAAAGAAGATAACCACTCAAACATAAAGACAGCGTCAAGAATGGCAGATGGCAATAATCACTATGCCTTAATCTCTCTTAATATCAATGGTCTCAATTCCCCAATTAAAAGACATAGACTAGCAGACTGGATACATAAACAGGACCCAGCATTTTGTTGCATGCAGGAAACGCACCTCAGTGTCAAAGACAAACACTACCTCAGAGTAAAAGGCTGGAAAACAATTTTACAAGCAAATGGCCCCAAGAAACGAAGCGGAGTAGCCATCCTAATATCAGATAAAATTGATTTTCAACCTAAAGTCATCAAAAAAGACACAGAAGGACACTACATACTGATCAAGGGAAAAATCCACCATCAAGAACTCTCAATTCTGAATATCTATGCTCCAAATGCAAGGGCACCCTCATTCGTAAAAGAAACTTTACTGAAGCTCAAAGCACACATCGCACCGCACACAATAATAGTGGGTGACTTCAACACCCCGCTCTCTGAAATGGATCGTTCAGGAAAGCAGAAACTAAACAGGGACACGGTGAATCTAATTGAAGCCTTGGACCAAATGGAACTAACTGATATATATAGAACATTTCATCCTAGAGCTAAAGAATACACCTTCTTCTCAGCTGCTCAAGGTACCTTCTCCAAAATTGACCATATAATTGGTCACAAATCAGACCTCAACAGATATAAGAAGATAGAACTAATCCCATGCCTCCTATCAGATCACTATGGAATAAGGGTGGTCTTCAATGGCAACAAAAACAAAAGAAAACCCACGTACACATGGAGGCTGAACAATGCTCTACTCAATGATAACTTGGTCAAGGTGGAAATAAAGAAAGAAATCAAAGACTTTTTGAAAATTAATGAAAATGAAGGCACAACATACCCTAATTTATGGGACACAATGAAAGCAGTGCTAAGAGGAAAATTCATAGCCCTGAGTGCCGCCAAAAAGAAACGGGAGACAGCATACACTAACAGCTTAATGGCACACCTGAAAGCCCTGGAACAAAAAGAAGCAAATATACCAAAGAGGAGTAGAAGGCAGGAAATCATCAAACTCAGGGCTGAAATCAATCAAGTAGAAACAAATAAAACCATACAAAGAATCAACAAAGCGAGGAGTTGGTTCTTTGAGAAAATCAACAAGATAGATAAGCCCTTAGCCAGACTAACCAGAGGGCACAGAGATAGTATCCAAATTAATAAAATCAGAAACGAAAAGGGAGAGATAACAACAGAAACTGAGGAAATTCAAAAAATCATCAGATTTTCAACACAACTAGAAAATCTTGAGGAAATGGACAATTTCCTTGACAGATACCAAGTACCAAAATTAAATCAGGATCAAATAGACCATTTAAACCGTCCTATAACCCCTGAAGAAATAGAAGTTGTCATTGGAAGTCTTCCAACCAAAAAAAAGCACAGGTCCAGATGGTTTTAGTGCAGAATTCTATCAGACCTTCAAAGAAGACCTAACACCAATACTCTTCAAACTGTTCCACAAAATAGAAACAGAAGGAACACTACCCAACTCGTTCTATGAAGCCACAATTACACTAATACCAAAAGCACACAAAGATCCAACAAAGAAAGAGAATCTCAGGCCAATCTCTCTTATGAATATCGATGCAACAATACTCAATAAAATTCTTGCCAACCGAATCCAAGAACACATCAAAACGATCATTCACCATGATCAAGTAGGCTTCATCCCAGGGATGCAGGGATGGTTCAATATAAGGAAATCCATCAATGTAATCCACTACATAAACAATCTCAAAGAAAAAAACCACATGGTCATCTCATTAGATGCTGAGAAAGCATTTGACAAAATTCAGCATCCTTTCATGCTAAAGGTCTTGGAAAGATCAGGAATTCAAGGCCCATATCTAAACATAGTAAAAGCAATTTACAGCAAACTGGTAGCCAGCATCAATCTAAATGGAGAGAAACTTGAAGCAATCCCACTAAAAATCAGGGACTAGACAAGGCTGCCCTCTCTCTCCATATCTTTTCAATATAGTACTTGAAGTTCTAGCTAGAGCAATTAGACAACAAAAAGAGGTCAAAGGGATACAAATTGGAAAGGAAGAAGTCAGACTATCACTATTTGCAGACGATATGATAGTATACTTAAGTGACCCAAAGAACTCCACCAGAGAACTCCTACAGCTGATAAACGACTTCAGCAAAGTGGCCGGATATAAAATCAACTCACGCAAGTCAGTAGCCTTCCTATACTCAAAGGATAAGCAGGCTGAGAAGGAAGTAAGAGAAATAATGCCCTTCACGATAGCCACAAACCATATTAAGTATCTTGGCGTGACTCTAACCAAACAAGTGAAAGATCTGTATGACAAGAACTTCAAGTCTCTGAAGAAAGAAATTGAAGAAGACCTCAGAAGATGGAAAAATCTGCCATGCTCATGGATTGGCAGGATTAATATACTAAAAATGAGCATCTTACCAAAAGTAATACACAGATTCAATGCAATCCCCATCAAAATCCCAACTCAATTATTCATAGAGTTAGAAAGAGCAATTCAAAAATTCATCTGGAATAACAGAAAGCCCAGAATAGCTAAAACTATTCTCAAGAGTAAAAGAACCTCTGGGGGAATCAGTATCCCGGACCTCAAGCTGTACTACAGAGCAATAGTGTTAAAAACCGCATGGTATTGGTACAGTAACAGACATGTAGATCAATGGAACAGAATTGAAGACCCAGAAATGAATCCACACTCTTATGGTCACTTGATCTTTGACAAAGGAGCTAATACCATCCAGTGGAAAAAAAGATAGCCTTTTCAACAAATGGTGCTGGCTCAATTGGAGGTCAACATGCAGAAGAATGCAAATTGACCCATTCTTATCTCCTTGCACTAAGCTCATTCTAAGTGGATCAAAGATCTCCACATAAAACCAGACACACTGAAACTAATAGAAGGGAAACTAGGGACGAACCTTGAACATATGGGCACAGGGGAGAATTTCCTGAACAGAACTCCAATAGCTTATGCTCTAAGATCAAGAATAGACAAATGGGACCTCATTAAATTACAAAGTTTTTGCAAGGCAAAAGACACTGTCAAAAAGACAAAGCGGCAACCAACTAACTGGGAAATGATCTTTACCAACCTTACATCCGACAGAGGGCTAATATCCAACATATACAAAGAACTCAAGAAGTTAAACTCCAGAGAGGCAAGTAACCCTATTAAAAAATGGGGTACAGAGCTAAACAATGGAGTACTAGTCAGCTGTTAAAAACAATGAATTCGTGAAATTCTTAGGCAAATGGATGGAACTAGAAAATATCATCCTGAGTGAGGTAACCCAATCACAAAAGAACACACATGGCCATACACTCACTGATAAGTGGATATTAGCCCAAAAGTTTTGAATACTCAAGATACAATTCAAAGACCATATGAAACTCAAGAAGAATGAAGACCAAAGTGTGGATCCTTTGGTCCTTATTAAAAAGGGGATCAAAATACCCATGAGAGGAGATACAGAGACAAAATGTGGAGCAGAAACTGAAGGAAAGGCTGTCCAAAGACTGCCCACCTGGGGATCCATCCCATATACAATCACCAAACCCAGACACTATTGTAGATGTGAATAAGTGCTTGCTGACAGAAACTATAGCTGTCTTCTGGGAGGCTCTGAAAATACCTGGCAAATACAAAAGTGGATGCTTTCAGCCAACCATTGGACTGATCACAATGTCCCCAGTGGAGGAGCTAGTTAATAATGAGAGCCAGGTATGATTACATATGACTTTAATCCCAGCAGTTGGAACCATGCGGCACAAGGATTGCTGTGATTTTAAGGTCAGTCTGAGTCATCCAGGGCTACAAGGAGAGCAGTAAGTAAATGTCTAAAATTTTTCACAACTATAATTATGTAAGCCATGTTTTTTGACATATTTACAATTCTGTTCATCTTTGTGTATTTACTGTAAATTTCTCTATATAGTCAACCTTAGTGACCAGTCAGCTGTGGGATATGGTAATAATAAAACAAGAACAATAAAATGAAAATATGTACAATACAAATATTCACTTATCATTTACATTGCAGAAAGCATTTTAAGGAACACATGGGGAAATGTTTGATGATTGCATACCAACACTGTGCTCTTATATAGGAGGGACTTGAATCTTCATTAATTTGGAATTCTATTCCTATTCCTGGATACTAAATTAATACAATTAAGTTAGATTCTAAAATGTCTTCTTGATTGCCTTTTGACAACATAATAGAAGAAAACTATGTTAAGACTGCAATGTCTTAGTCTTACCATTGCTAGGATGAAGCACATGACCAAAAAAAAAAAAAAAACAAAGTTCAGTAGGAAAAGGTTTATTGGGCTTCTTTTTCTAGATCATAGCCCATCATTGAAGTAAGCTAAGGCAAGAACTCAAGCAGAGCTAGAACCTAGAGGCCATGCACTGTTTACTGGCTTGTTCCAAATGTATTGCTTAACCTACTTTGTGATAAAACTCAGAACCACCAGCCCCGGGATGGACACAACTGCAATGAACTGAACCCTCACCTATCAAGCACTAAGTAAGAAAATTCCCTGTAGACTTGCTTAGCTTGATCTAACTGAGGCATTTTCTTAATCGAGGTGCCCTCCTCTTCCAGTGACTCTAGCTTGTGTCAAGTTGACATAAAAATGTCCAGATCAAAAAGCAAGGCTAAAAGAGAAATAAAAGCCAAATAGAAAATGGTTTTCTGACAGCTGGATAAAGGAGCAGGAAGATAGTTGCAGTGCATGATCCTGTTACACAGCCAATAAGTATATTTTCTTTAGCTATATTTGTCTTCTATAATTTATATTATAAATAAGAACAAATAAAATTAATCAAAATATAAATAAGTTAAAGTAAATAAGTTAGTGAAACAAAAATAGTTTTATACACTAAATCAATTTGTATAGGTCACAAGAAGAAAAAAGCATTCAAGAACTTAATTTATGATAAAAGTAAGATATAATATTGACACAGATACAAAGGAAAAAGGTAAAATCATACTCCCATACCTCTTACAAGAGGACAAAAAAGATCAAAACACTTACAAACATAAGATTTCCTGTAACTAAGTAACCTTCAATTTGACTAGCAATTTAACAGAATAAATAAAAGATACTCTTCAAGTTATTATCTTAATATGATTAGCTAGAAATTAAATTATTCCCACATTTGAATAACAAAATTTATTGTCTGTAGTTAAGTAACCTTTCAATTTCCACCTGTCAATATATCTTGAAGATGTCAAGTTAGCAAGTGTTAACACATAATCAGCTGTGTGAGTGTGTATGCTCTGGTAAGCATTAGATGGACAAAATGGCCAAGATCTAAGTCAATTAAAGTATTGTCATGTCATCATCATTGTTAGACTAAAAACATACTGACAAATTTTATATATCATTGCTAACTGGTAACAAAATCACAAGACATCTTTCTGAATATGCTCATCAGCTAAAGACATCTATTCAACTGATGATGTTTATTTAAAGTTCCTTTGCATTTTGTAGCACTGTAATTCATACAGTAAAAACTAAATTTGAAAAACCTACATGTTTTAAATATACCATTATAAATTGATCACAGTGTACATGTATTTGTTGCTGTTATTCTGTAGGATTTCAGAGATTTGTTTTTTATTAATATTCAATATTACTAGATATTTAAAACTTTGAAGGGTTTTTAAGAATTTCAAATTGTTTTTTCTGAATGTAAGTCACTTATAGTATCACAAGCTTTCAAACTAGTCATTCCATTTAATAAGCTGGGATTCCTGTTAATTTGACTAGAGTGTCTTATTCCCTTCCAAGGATCCTTTGTTCATTCATTAGAATTTTTTATTCTTTTTTTTTAATTATTTATTTTATTTTTTTTTAATTTACATTCCAAATCATTTCCCCTTTCCCGTTTCCTCCCTCCCCGAAAGTCCCATAAGCCTCCTTCCCTCCCTCTTTTCTCCATTCAACCCCCTCTCCTTACTCTGTCCTGGCGTTCCCCTACATCCAGTCTTTCCAGGACCAGGGGTCTCTCCTTCCATCTTCTTAGAAATCTATTGATATGCGGATTGTGTCTAGGGTATTCCGAGATTCTGGGTCAATATCCCCTTATCAGTGACTGCATACCATGTGTGTTCTTTTGTGATTGGGTTACCTCACTAAGGATGATATTTTCAAGATCTGACCATTTGCCTAGGAATTTCGTGAATTCATTGTTTTTAATTGCAGAGTAGTATTCCATTGTGTAGATATACCACATCTTCTGAATCCATTCCTCCGTTGAGGGACATCTGGGTTCTTTCCAGCTTCTGGCTATTAGAAATAAGGCTGCTATGAACATAGTGGAGCATGTGTCCTTATTGCATGCAGGTAAAGCCTCTGGGTATATGCCCAGGAGTGGTATAGCCGGATCCTCCGGGAGTGTCATGCCCAGTTTTCTGAGGAACCACCAGACTGCTTTCCAGAGTGGTTGTACCAGCTTGCAATTCCACCAGCAGTGGAGGAGTGTTCCTCTTTCTCCACATCCTCGCCAACAACTGCTGTCTCCTGTGTTTTTGATCTTAGCCATCCTGACTGGTGTGAGATGGAATCTCAGGGTTGTTTTGATTTGCATTTCCCTAATGACTAAGGATGATGAACATCTCTTTAGGTGCTTCTCAGCCATTAGATATTCTTCAGGTGAGAACACTTTGTTTAGCTCTGTACCCCATTTTTTAATAGGGTTACTTGCCTCTCTGGAGTTTAACTTCTTGAGTTCTTTGTATATATTGGATATTAGCCCTCTGTCGGATGTAAGGTTGGTAAAGATCATTTCCCAGTTAGTTGGTTGCCGCTTTGTCTTTTTGACAGTGTCTTTTGCCTTGCAAAAACTTTGTAATTTAATGAGGTCCCATTTGTCTATTCTTGATCTTAGAGCATAAGCTATTGGAGTTCTGTTCAGGAAATTCTCCCCTGTGCCCATATGTTCAAGGTTCTTCCCTAGTTTCCCTTCTATTAGTTTCACTTGATCTTTGACAAAGGAGCTAAAACCATCCAGTGGAATAAAGATAGCCTTTTCAACAAATGGTGCTGGCTCAGCTGGAGGTCAACATGCAGAAGAATGCAAATTGACCCATTCTTATCTCCTTGCACTAAGCTCAATTCTAAGTGGATCAAAGATCTCCACAGAATATTTTATTCTAACATAAATACTATAGTATATTGATATAAAGGTAAACTAAGTAAAATGAATGCCTTTTTGTCAGCTGTAAAATCATGAGCCATCTTATGACATGGAATATGATGAATTTTGTATCTAAATTTGGTCAATAAAATGATATCTGAAGTAGTATTTTGGATAAAGACACGTCTGGATGAATTGTATGGCATTTTTATGCTTGAAGGTATAGAGAGATGGCTCACTGGTTAAAGAAAGACACTGTTCTTTCAGAGGACTTGAGTTCACCTCCCAGCATCCCTCTTCTGGCCACCAGGATCTCCTTCACATACATAATATCCACTCATAAAGGCACATTCATACATGTAAGTAAATAATGTTTACAACCTCATTTTAAAAATTGAAGATTCTATACACTAGAAATGGTTTTCTTTTCTTTCCTTTTGTTTCTTTTCTTTTATTAGATATATTCTTTATTTACATTTCAAATGTTGTTCCCTTTCCTGGTTCCCCCCTCCCCTGAAAATCCCATAAGCCATCTCCCCTTCCTCAATCAACCCTCCCCCGCTTCCCTGTCCTGGTATTCCTCTACACTACTGCATTAATTCTTTCCTGGACCAAGAGCCTCTACTCCCTTTGGTGTCTAGCAAGGACATCCTCTGTTGCCTATGTGTCTGGAGCCATGGGTAACTCCATGTGTACTCTTTAGTTGATGGTTTTGTCCCTGGGAACTCTGGGAGTACTGGGTGACTCATATTGTTGCTCCTCCTGTGGTGCTGCAAACCCCTTCAGCTCCTTGGGTTCTTTCTCTAGCTTCCCCTATTGGGGACCCTGTGCTCAGTCCAATGGCTGGCTGAGAGTGTCTCACTCTATATTTGTCATGCACTAGGAGATCCATGTCCAGCTCCGGTCAGTCAGCACTTGTGGGCCTCCACAATAGTGTCTGGATTTTGTATATAGAATGGATCTTTGGATGGTCATTCCCTCAGACTCTGCTCCACCTTTTGTCTCTGTATCTCCTTCTGTGGGTATTTTTCCCCCTTCTACAAAGGATGATACTTTGTTCTTCCTTCTTCAATTTAGAAAATATAAAGGAAATACAAAGGGAAACATTACATATATTAAAAAAACATGAACTAGTTACTGAATCGATTTCAATTCAGAAACTTGAATTTTTCTATTAAAATTCACTTATTTTCTTGTACTTTTTTCTCCTAAATTTCTCTGAAATCATCTTACATATCTCCATCTCCACCATTTTCAATGTTTGCCATGATAATGTTTTCTAGAGTCAGGTTACTAGGTTAAGGCAATAAAACCTATAGCTTTATGATTAAATTAAATTCTTCTAGAAGTGGACTATGTCTCATTTTTATTATAGTAACTTTTAATGACATTCTTGCTATTAAAGTATTATATAGTAATAATTTCATAATTTAAGGTCTTACCAATTTTGCAACTCAAAATTGTATTGGTTATAAATGAAAAAAGTGATAAAATTTGAGTTCCACTCAGATACACTGAAGCTGACTCTTCTCAAACAATATCGCTGGTCCCTGTCTCACAAAATACAATTTATGCAGGAGGGAAAAAAATCAAATCTTTGATGTTTTATTAATGCAGTTGTTACTGGTAACTTTTATTCATAAAAGTTTAAAGCAAAAGCTATACAGAAACAGGATGACTAACTCAGGATGATCAACTAACTCTACTAATGTATATAATGAAAATTCATATCTGCTTCACCTACTGATTTCTATTTCCTGATGCTTTACACGTGGAGCAGAGCTAACAGGAATACAAGGACATGACGTTATTTAAATTACTGAAAATGGTGAGTGTTATTAAAGAATGACAAAGCCTGAAGTTTTACATCGCACACAGTTTCTATGCTAAACCCTAATCCTCAGTGCATGAAATATTTTGTTCAGCTTTATTCTAAGTTTATACAAAGCAATATAAAAAGAATATGAAATGACCAGTTGGAAAGCAGGGGATAAGGTAATAATGTACATAATTTCTTAAAAATGGTACATGTGAAAAATACATGCAATCACATGTAAATAAGTAGAAAGATTTAACAGAGGGATAGTCAAGGTGGTAGACACTTATGAAGAAAACTATATTGTAAGTACATGCAAAGACGAACCCACTAGAAAGGTTCGTCTTTATGGTAAGTCAAAAAGATCAGTTTCCAGACTAATGGGCAACCTCACTGATGCCTAAACCAGGATAACTTTGTAGAGTTCCTGCATTTGTTCCCCACCCCTACCTTCTTTCTTCCTTACATCAAATGAGTATTACATATGAAAGACTTCATATCCCTAACTACTCTAGACTCTAAGACATTAGAGGTATCAATACAGGTAAAGATATATTTTATCTGTCTTAGTAGCAACTGCAGATGATTAAACAGAAACTAAACTAAATTCAAATATAGGCATGTAGTACAATGAGGGTATATGTTTCAATTTTTTCTTCAAAGAGCAATGCTAAAACGAGTAAAATGACATAAAATTTTAAAACACATAATATTTTAAAGGAGTTGAAGAAGAAATGCTATAACATTTCAGAAACTCCTCAAAGATGATTCCTTTCGTGAAATGTTAACCTACATTTCTGAATGAGTAGAAGGAATATTTTTAGATACTAATTCTACCCAAACTTGGGTATAGGGTTGGGATGACTAAAATCAAGCCTTCACTAGGAATCTACCTTTAGTTTGAAAACTGTGTAAATACATCCTGAGGGAAGGAAGAGGCAAACATAAACAAAAAATGGCTGCAGATGAAGCCAGTGAGGAAGTCTTCATTATATGTGAAAATGTACCATACTGATGCAGTATACTTCCTGTTGTACGCTAGTACCTGGGAAGGACACAATGAAGTCTTTGAGGACATAGAAATGAAATTGAGCTGTGAACTCTAGACAGAGATAAGATGTATATTAAAATATTAATCAGGAGAAATTACTCTGCAGAGAATTCTATATGCAGGAGATGAAACAAACAAAACTGCAGAGAGGAACAGGAGTATGCCTCACTGACAGAGTGACATTCTAGAATATGCAGAGCCCTGGGCTCTATCTGATGCACAGTTTAAAAACATTACCTGAAAGTTGTACAGGAGGAATGATACACAATATGGAAGCATTTTGTACTTGGCTGGAGAGGCAAGCTGGAACTGCATGCATTTAAAGGTCAAGTCAACTGCAGTGGACTAATTGTATCCTTCTGAATATACACATGCTGAAGCAGAGTAATACCTTCTTCTGGGACAATCTTGGGGCCTTTGGGAGGAACCATGTCTTGGGATAGAAGACAATGGAACAGTGAGTCTAAAGAGATCTCCAGTTACAGTTATAGCAAGTGTAGAATAGAAAGTACACAGTTTGCAACCAGGAAGAAGGACTTTAGCATGTGTTAAATGTTACCTCTCTTGGTCCTCTTTCTATTTCCTTAACTATGCACAGAATACAGAGAGAGAGAGAGAGAGAGAGAGAGAGAGAGAGAGAGAGAGAGAGAGAGAGAGAGCATTTAAACCTAAAGGTGTCTTTAAATTTGGCATATAACAAGATTCTACAAAAACACAAAAAGACAGAGAGATATTTCTAGCTTATTTGACTTATGTTGGGGGAAAGGAATCCCTCTCACTGTGCCTGCTTCAGAAGGAAAAATGGTGAGACACAGGAGTGGAGGGTAAGCAGAGACTCTGCCCCTGAGGCCTTTAAAGCTACTTCAGATAAGTATTCAGCATTTCAATACATCATATTATGGAATGCCATTTCTGAACCCAGCATTTTACAAATCTGTTTGCAAACCCTAAAATCCCACTTGAAGTTGTTGTCAGCATATATTGCATACAAAAAAATGTGAGCGAGCCATCGTATACTGACTGTAACACTTCTGTGCCCATGGCAATCACCTGTTTGGTTCTGTTGCAGCATTTTTAGTAATATGCCGCATAATACAGAACCAAGCACTATGTGGGAGAAAGGTTCCAGATGACTTATCTAAGTCATTTCTGCCAATCAGTCACTCACCCTGGCCAATCATTCCCCATTTTTCTAACAAGTGGAATGAAACGCTGACTGTAGAGAGAACCCTTCACTCTAAAAATGCGTGTTTGACGGAGTGTACAGGAGGGAACTGTCAGATTTCTTCTACATCTGAAGCTCTCGTCTCATTTACCTCCATTCTGCAGTCCTAGAATGTCATATTCCCCTCAAAATCCACTGTTTCCTCCAGCAAAATATTGATATTCTTGTCTTTCTGTGTCAGGATTTGTTTAGAGGCCAATTTCAGACTTAAACCACAAATTCTATATATCAGACTCTAACGATGACATATTCTTTTATTTACAAAGATGTTTACTCTCCTTCACCATACAATGAGCTGTAACTAAATACTTATATATCCAGGAATGACGCACCATCATTATTTCTTCTGTATCCATGATTCACTTTTTTCCATAAGGGAGTACTATTTTTAAATTTGGGGGGCTTTTCATAGAATCTTTTATGACAGACTCATCATTTATAGTCCATAAATGTTCTTCTCATTTTTAACCCTTATTTTTTTGAATTTGTGTGGTTCTCTTTCTATTGTTGTTGTTTTTCCTTTTGTTCTGATTTTGTACTTTTAGCTTTTTAAAATATATTTTATTGAGAACGAATTTTTTCATATTGATTATGGCTTCCCTCTGAATCCATCTCAGATCATTCCCACTCACCCAAATCCATATCGTTTTTTCTATCTAATATTAGAAAACAAATAGGCATCTAAAGTTATAATAAGATAATAATAATAACAAAATAAGTACAAAGAAGAAAAGTACAAAACACACAATAAAGAGACAAACAATAAGTCTGAAAAACAGGTTTAGATGCAGAGATGCACACATTGGAGCACACAGAAAACCCATTACATCAAGAGTAGAAGCCATAATATATAAACAGAAAACCCCAAAATATATAAGCAAAATTCCCAGATGAAGCGTTTTGAGATGGTTAAATAGACAGATGATAGATAGATGATAGATTGATAGATAGATAGATAGATAGATAGATAGATAGATAGATAGATAGATAGATAGATAATTTTAATAAAAATAAACCTTACAGTAATATCATTAAGTTCATTTTGTATTGGCCCTCTACTACTGGATGTGGGGCCTGCCCTTAAATGAGATTTTTATACTCAGTGGGACTCTGTTGGAGAAAATTAATTTTTCATTTATAAGTGGTTGTTAACTAGAGATACCTTCTAGTTTAGAGATGGGGGTGCTTCTGTCTACTTCCCTCTCAGCACTGAAACTCCATCTGGTTTGACCTGTGCCCAATACTGTTCAGATGGGCACAGACCTAAGACTAGACAAGACATGGACCTAGGGGAAAATCAAACACTACTGTTCTTCTAAAAGAACATAGAAGTAAAATGACTTCCAATGCCATTCTGCTATACTCACAGATCAGTGTCTTGCTTATTGATCACCAGAGAAGCTTCCACCTGCAGTTGATGGGAACAGAACTGAATGGCCCAGAGCTGAATGGGTAGAGAGTACTCTTATTTTCTAGAAATTCTATCTTGGAATTCTCTGTCCTAACTTGCATTTCTCCATCAAATCCCTCCATTCAGGGCTCAAGGAACACTGTGGGGAAAAAAGCAAAAAGATTATAAGAGCTACTGTGAATGGCTGTCACCAAGGAAACAAGGTCTTCTACACAAGAGGGCTGATGCACATAAGAACGCATAGAAACAATGGCAGCATGCACACAGCTTGCCCTGGTCTCTGCACTTCTCATAACAAAACATAACTTATACTACAGCTGCTTGCAGTTGTTGTGGTTTTTTTCTTGTCATAAGTAAAACTAAATGAAATGTTAAGGCAATGCAAGTTGTATTTTTTATTTCTTTGGAGATTAGAGTTGATTTTTTGCACCCAATGAAAATACAACATTTTCTATAGCAGTAGTTCCTCATTTCTCTAACACAATTGACTATTCAACAACAGTTCAAGTCAGTTTGACACTGAGTACCCGAAGGTCACAGATACCGCAGATAAAGGCTAAGTTGTCCAATGATGGATTGATTTCATATGTTAAACATAGATAAGGTACCCAGAATACCCATATTTTCTCCCACTTCATAACAAATTCCAGATTTTCCAAAATTTCCATTGCTATAATTGAATCTACAGTGTTCCACTAAGGCTCAGTATCTAGACTAAGGTGATACTGGGAGGTAGCATAGTATTTAGAAATTGGGTTTTGTAAGAGGAATTAATTGTCAAGGACATGCTTGTGGAGGATATTATGGGATGGTAATTCCTTCAGTCTCTATTCTCCGTGGCTGCTGTATGTTCTTGGCATAATGTGATAGTCTACTACATGAAGCATGGATTGCAAACTCTAAAACTATAAACCAATTTCAAACCTTCCTCACAAAAATTGATAACCTCAAGTGTTTTATCACATTGATGAAAAGGTGGCTACCATGAACCCTCAGATATGATAATTCACCGTCACGACACAGAAAAGTGATGAGAGCATTTTTCATGGAATGATAGATTTTACAACTCAGAAACGGTCAAATGGAATGAATGCATAAGACAAGGCAGAGAACATGACTTGAAGCTGCTCTTATTTAGCATTATGCTGAGCTACCAACATGAAAGGCAGTTCTATTGTTTAGGAATATATTCTGGGAGTGACATTTTTAATCATCTTCTTGCAGCTAGAATAATTGAGAAGTCAATTCACTGAATGGTGCAGAAGAGAGGAGGCAATGGGAGATTGTTTTCTGAGTATCTCCACATCTAACAGATGCTTTTCAATAAAAGTCACAGATCTATATGTGCAGATTTGGTAAAATACTGATAGATCAGTATGCACAAAAGTCTTTATAGATATTGTGAGGTAACACTGTATAGTAAAACATGAATTAACCAACTTGTGATGCTGCTGTCTCAGGCTACACAGAAGGAACATGTCAACTTAGTTAATTCTTACTAATAATGTCAGTAGCAAAGAGCAAATAATGAACTTTCCTGTAAATACTATGCTCCTGTTGGCTGATGCTTTAACTCTCATTTTAAATCGAGTATTAGGGGAATGTTGAATGTTTATTGTATCTGTGCAATGCTTTGATGCCTGCTGTTGTTGTAGTCTTCATGAAAACTTTGTCCCCAAGGAAGGCAGGAATTCAATTTTTGTCTGGCAGATTGAGTTTGTGCAGTATGTTCTTAAGTTATTAAAATACTCAATAGCTTGATACTTGGGAGGTGGTAAATAGTTACAATGTGTGGGGAGGCAAGACACACACAGTGCAATCTCAATTACCTAACATGAAATACTGTGTACAACTCCAGGTCCAACTGAATGACTGTTGACTGGATGAGTTTATGTTTTTGTCTCCTGTAATACATATTAACATAAAACAATAATAATAAAACTATATAAGCCTGCTCCTAATGTTCATGGAATATGGGGTTAGAGTAAATGTTTTTAAAACAAGAAGTGCAGTCTAACTTTAAAATCACAAACATAGTACAGTAAATACATGACCCACTAACAAAATTAATTATTAACATCAGGGATTAGCCTTCCAACCACCATCTGCAGCAGGGAACCAGGCAGCTCCAAAGCCTTCTGTGCTTAGCCCGCCAGGAGAGAGTGATTTCACAGCAGTGATTGCACTTCTGAGTGCAGAGGTGAGATCGCCACCTTCTCTCTGGAGGGGTACGGCTAGAAGGGCACAGGGCATATGATCAGTGGAGCTGCTGGGACAGGAGTCTTCCCTTCTGGCTGCCATCTGTAGCAGGGAACCAGGCAGCTCCAAAGCCTTCTGCGCACAGTCTGCCAGGAGAGAGTGATCTCCCAGCAGCTATTTCACTTCTGAGTGCAGAGGTGAGATCTCCACCTTCTCTCTGGAGGAGAACAGCTAGGAGGGCACAGGGCATATAATCAGTGGAGGTGCTGGGACAGGAGTCTTCCCTTCTGGTCACCATTTGCAGCAGGGAACCAGACAGCTCCACAGCCTTCTGTGAACAGACCCTGCCAGAAGAGAGTTGGAGTACTCTCTCCTAGGAGTACAGACACAGATTTACAGACCCATAAGAGGGGCAAGCTCCAGCCAGAGACAACAAGACCAACTAACACCAGAGATAACCAGATGGCAAAAGGCATATGCAAGAACCCTACCAACAGAAACCAAGGCTACTTGGCAACATCAGAGCCCAGATCTCCCACCACAGCAAGTCCCAGATACCCCAACACACCAGAAAAGCAAGAGGTTGATTTAAAGTCTCATCTCAAAATGCTGTTAGAGGACATCAAGAAGGATATAAATAACTCCCTTAAAGAAATACAGGAGAACATAGGTCAAAAGGTAAAAGCTTTTAAAGAGGAAACACAAAAAATCCCTTAAAGAAATACAGGAGAGCATGGGTGAACAGGTAGAGGCCCTTAAAGAGGAAACACAAAAATTCCTTAAAGAATTGTGAGAAAACACAAACAAACAAGTGAAGGAACTGAACAAAACCATCCAGGATCTAAAAATGGAAATTGAAAAAATAAAGAAATCACAAAGTGAGACATCTCTGGAGATAGAAAATCTTGGAAAGAATTCAGGAGTCATAAATGCAAACATCAACAACAGAATGCAAGAGATAGAAGAAAGAATCTCAGATGCTGAAGATATCATAAAAAGCATTGACTCAACAGTCAAAGAAAATGCAAAATGCAAAAAGCTCCTGAGACAAAACATCCAGGAAATCCATGACACAATGAGAAGACCAAACCTAAGGATTATAGGTATAGAAGAGAGTGAAAATTTCCAACTTAAAGGGCCAGTAAACATCTTCAACAAAATTACAGAAGAAAACTTCACTAACTTAAAGAAAGAGATGCCCATGAACATACAAGAAGCCTTCAGAATTCCAGACAGACTGGACCAGACCAGAAAGTCCTCCCATCACATAATAATCAAAACACCAAATGCACTAAACAAAGAAAGAATATTAAAAGCAGTAAGGGAAAAATGTCAAGTAACCTACAAAGGCAGGTCTATCAGAATTACACCAGACTTCTCACCTGAGACAATGAAAGCTAGAAGATCCTGGGCAGATCTCATACAGACCCTAAGAGAACACAAATGCCAGCCCAGACTACTATACCCAGCAAAACTCTCAATTACCAGAGATGGAGAAAACAAGATATTCCATGATAAAACCAAATTTACACAATATCTTTCCACAAATCCAGCCCTACAAAGGATAGTAGATGGAAAACGCCAATACGAGGAGGGAAACTGTACCCTAGAAAAAGCAAGAAAGTAATCTTTTTCTAACAAACCCAAATGAAAGTAACCACACAAACATAAAAAGAACATCAACAATAACAGGAAGCAACAATCACTATTCCTTAATATCTTATAACATTAATGGACTCAATTCCCCAACAAAAAACGTAGTCTAACAGAAATATTTTTCATGTAAATCTTCAATTTCATCAGAAAATGTTTGTGATTCCTCTTTCAATTTATTACTGTTTTTATGTCTACCATTTTAACTGTATTATTTTCCATAATAATCTTTAATTTTAACATTTTTTTCTATATATTTCTTCAATTTTATCAGAAATATTTTCCATGTAAATCTTCCACTTTGTCAAAAAATGTTTATAGTTTCAATCAACTTAGTAATATTTTTATTTCTACCATTATATAAATATAATTTTTTCCATGAAATAGTCAATCTTAACATGTTTTTCTTTATATTTCTTCAATTTTTATCAGAGATATTTTCCACGTAAATTTTCAACTTTATCAGGAAATGTTTATAATTCCACTTTCAATCAACTTAGAAATATCTTTATGCCTACCATTTTAACTGTATATTTTTCCATGATAATCTTCTATTTTGATGTTTTTCTATATTTTTCTTCAATTTTATCAGAAATATTTTCCTTGTAAATCTTCAATTCTATCAGACAATGTCTATAATTTTATTTTCAATCCACTTAGGAATATTTTTATACCTACCATTTTATCTGTATAATTTTCCATGACATAGTCAGTTTAAATATGTTTTTCTATATATTTCTTGAATTTTATCAGAAATATTTATCATGTAAATTTTCAATTCTATCATAAAATGTTTCTACTTCCTTTTCCAATTAATTTAGCAATGTTTTTATGTCTACCATTTTACTCATTAATTATCCATAAAAATTGTCATTCTTAATGTGTTTTCTCTATGCTTCTTCAATTTTGTCCGAAATATTTTCCATATAAATCCTTAATTTTATCATAAAGTGTTTTTACTTCCTTTTTCATTAAAAAATATAATAAAACAAAAACATCAGGGATTAACTGTATTTACTTCTACATACATTGTTTTACATGAGTGGCACTGAAGTACCTTTATTTATACTCAAATTATCATGAATATCAGAATACTTCTTTCCATCATGTTGTTTTGATGATTGTACCATTGCTAGGCAATAGGAAATTTTCAGCTCTATTATGTATGATTTTATAGAATCACTGTTGTATGTCACTAGGCCATAAATGACTAATATACCTTTATAAGTTTACTTAATGATACTGGTTAAAGGAATGAATGCATTTATATTTCAACCATACCTTTGAAGGTTCTCTTGTGATTTAGACCTGGATGCTCTGTGCTTAACCTGCTGGGCTCACAAGAAAGTTATGCATGGTTTTTAGTGTTATCTTGGAATCATGATTGTTCTCCATGGAGTATAGGCAAATGTATTGTGGATCATTTCTAGGAATGGCCTCTGTAAGGCTCTCCGTGGTTCGCTATTATCTCCTTTGCTCCAAACTTTATAGCTGAAAGAGGAGATATGAATTCACAAATTCTTAGGCAAATGATCAGAACTGGAAAATGTCCTTAGTGAGGTAACCCAATCACAAAAGAACACACATGGTATGCAGTCACTGATAAGGGGATATTAACCCAGAATCTCGGAATACCCTAGACACAATTCGCATATCAATAGATTTCCAAGAAGATGGAAGGAGAGACCCTGGTCCTGGAAAGACTGGATGTAGGGGAATGCCAGGACAGAGAAGCGAGAGGGGGTTGAATGGGGAAAAGAGGGAGGGAAAGGGTCTTATGGGACTTTCGGGGAGGGAGGAAAAGGGAAAGGGGAAATCATTTGGAATGTAAATAAAAAAATATAGAAAATAATAATAAAAAAAATAAAGATAACAGAGCCCTGTGCCAGAAAGTTCCTGGAGTTGATGGTTAATCCATAGAGGTAGAAAAGTCAAGAGACCTCTTGATTTCCATCTGTCCATGCATAATTTGAACAAAATCTACTTTCATTTTAACAGTAAAGAGACCCCTAAACCAAGACATAATTTTGATAGACAAAGTATCCTCTGACTTTTGGACAGAAAGCCAATCAACATTGTGATAAAAAGAAATTTTAAACTTATAATGAAATAACCAATACTGTCTGGGATGTATCAGCTCAAAATTCATTTATATATTCATACTTCTTTGTCTTAACAGAGCCTTACCAATACAGAGGTAGATGCTTGCAGCCAACCATAAAACTGGGCACGGGGACCCCAATAGAGGAGTTAGGGGAAGGACTGAAGGAGCTGAAGGGGTTTGCAACACCATAGTAAGAACAAAAATATCAACCATCCAATTCCCCCCGCCTAGAGCTCCCAGGAACTAAACTACCAACCAAAGAATATACATGGAGGGACCCATGGTTCCAGTATATATGTAGCAGAGGATGACCTTATCTGGCATCAATGAGAAGAGAAGCCCTTAGTCCTATGATGCCGTAGTGTAGAGGAATGTTGTGGTGGTGAGGTAGGAGTGGGAGGGAGGAACCCTCACAGAAGAAGGGGGGATGGAATAGGGAGTTTGTAGAGGGGAAACCAGAAATGTGGGTAACATTTGAAATGTAAATAATTAAAATAACCAAAAAAATTTTTCATTGTGATTTGTAGAAGTGCATGTACACGTTGCCAAGACAGGCCAAGATAGTGTGTTAAATCCCAAGTCACTAGAGTTATAAGAATATTAGATCTAACTCATGTAGATGCTGAAAACCAAACTTGGTTTCTCTGCAAGAGAAACATATACTTCTAACCACTTAGAAACCTCTTCTGTCCCATTGAGAGATATATTGTTTTACAACCACCGTAATATTAAGTATTGCTTCTGCTTCTCTTTAATTAATGCTCATCATGATACAATCATGGAACTCATGACTGTATCATTATATAGGGTGCTTTATATTTGAATATGGTACTACTAGTTCTACTGATAGCTACTAAAGAATGTACATATATAGAGTAGATAAAAGAGATACCGGATAGATATTTCAGAAAAAAGTTATGAAAAGTCAAAAACCATAAGCAACATATACTAAATGTTAAGGATATAGAAATCTGTATTTTTATTTCCTTTTCCTATATAATTTCTGGCATTTGTTCTGAGATTTCTTCAGGATGGCTATTTTAACAAGAGTGGGGCAGCATGGCAAGTTTTCAATTTCATTTTCCTGATGACAAAGGATGTTGAGTATATTTTAAAATAATTAGTAGGCATTTGTGTTTATTCTTTTGAAGACTGCTTGTTTCATTAGCCCATTTGTCTATTGGCAATTTCATTTTCTTTGTATTTAATTTTTGCATTCTTTGTAAATTCTGAATATTCACCCTTTGTTTGAAGTATCATTTTTTTCCATTCTGTATGCTCTCTGTGTGTGTTGCTGATAGCTTCCTTTGCAATGCAGAAATATTTTGTTTTTAATGTCCCATCTCTTAACACTTGGTGCTTTTCCTGTGCTACTGAAGTTCTATTAAAAGCATGCTTACCCACCCTAGTGTCTTGAACAGCATTCCTTATATTTGATTGAAAGGATCTCTACTACCCTACACCTGACAGAGGGCTAATATCCAAAATACATAAAGAACACAAGAAGTTAGACTCCAACAAATCAAATAATCCCATTAAAAACTGGAATACAGAACTAAACAGAACATTCTAAAAGGAATAATCTCAAATGGCTGAGAAGCACTTAAAGAAATGTCCAACATCCTTGGTCATCAGGGAAATGCAAATCAAAATGCCCTTGAGATTCTATCTTACAGCAATTAGAATAGTTAAGAACAAATACTCAAATGGAAGTACATGCTGGGAAGGATGTGGAGAAAGGGGACTAATCCTCCATTGCTTGTGGAATTAGAAATGTGTACAATCGCTCTGGAAATCTATCTAGTGGTTTCTCAGAAAACTGGAAATAGTTCTACCTGAAGATCCAGCTATACCACTCTGAGGCATTTACACAAAAGATGCTCCACCATGTAACAAGCACATGTGCTCCCCTACGCTCATAGCAACTTTATTAATAATAGCCAGAAACTGAAAATGACCCAGATGTCCCTCAACCAAAGAATGGATACAGAAAATGTATGTTTAATTACACAGTGGAATACTATTAAGCTGTTAAAAACAAGAACTTCATGAATTTTGCAGGCAAATAGATGGAATTACAGGATATCATCCTGAGCGAGGTAACCCGGACACAAAATGGCATGCATAGAACATACTCACTGATAAGTGGATATTAGCCACAAAGTTCAGAATTCCCATGATAAACCCCACATACCCAAAGAAGTTAAACAGGAAGGAAGACCTAAACAAGAATGCTTGAATCTCAATTAGAAGGGAGAATAATATAATTATAGTAGGAAGAGAGAGGGAGAAACTTGGGTGGGAGATGGGAGGGAGGGAGGGAGAAAGGGGGCAGGAATATGTGTGGGAAGAGACAGGAGAGAGGGCCAGAAGGCCAGGAGAATGAATGGAAATCTGGAGCAGCTGGGAGTGGGGAAATGGTAGGAATCTCTAGGAAGTACCGGAGACTGGGATGCAGGAGGCCCAGGAGTCAATGCAGGTAACCTTAGTCAAGATGCCTAACAGTGCAGACATGGCACCGGAAGGTGCCACGTCCTGTAGCCAAGCAGGATCCTGCAGTGGATAGATAAGTACACAATCTCACCTATGAAACATTCAGCCCAAAATTTGTCCTGTCTAAAAGAAATGCAGGGACAAAAATGGAGCAAAGACTGAAGGAATGACCAACCACTAATCAGCCTAACTTGAGAGCCACACCGTGTGCAAGCACCAATCCCTAACACAATTATTGATACACTGTTATGCTTGCAGACAGGATTCTAGTTAAACTGTCCTCTGTGAGGCTATCCCCAGAAACTGACAAAAACAAATGCAGATACCCATAGCCAAACATTGGACAGAGGTCAGGGAATCTTATGGAAGAGTCGGGGGAAAGGATTGAAAGCCCTGAAGGGGAAAGGAACTCCACAATAAGACCAACAGAGTCATTAACCTGAGCCCCTGGAAGCTCTCAGATACTTAGCCACCAACCAAAGAGCATACACGGGTTGGACCAAGGCCCCCAACACATACATAACCATAGCAGACGTGCAGCTCAGTCTTCACGTGGGTACACCAACAATTGGAACAGGGCTGTCCCGAAAGCTGTGGCGTTACTATGAAATCTGTTCCCTAAGAAGGATGATACATGGGGAGGATACAACCAATCTTTCAGACCTGATGAGCCAGGGTAGAGGGACACCCAAGGGGTCTCCCCACCCTCTCAGAGAAGAAGGGAAGGGATAGTGAAGAAAGGACTCTGTGAAAGGGGGACTGGGAGGGGAGGCCACATTTGTGCTGTAAATCAATCACTTAATAAAAGTTTGTGTCATAGAGGCTTTTCATTATATATATATATATATATATATATATATATATATATATATATATATATATTCCAGGAAACTTGATTTGGGGGGAAGAACTATTGGGAATGAAACATTTCTTTTAATTTCTTTCTCTGAGGGTACATTTTTGGCATATATAAAAGCTACTTCCTTTTAATATTGATTTTGTATCCTGAAACTTTACATTGCTTATTAGATTTAAGAGTTTTCAGGTAGTTTCTGTAAGGTCATCTAAAAATAGAGACAGCTTGATTTCTTCCTCTCCCAACCTTATCCCTGTTCTTTCTTCTCTCTAGTTGCTGCTACAGTTAAGATTTTGAGCATTATATTGAATAACTATCCCTGTATTTGATATACATTGTTTCATATTAAGAATAAATTACATATTCCTAAAATAAAGGATATTAGTCAAAAGATTGCTTTCTTCTAAATTAAGTGCATTATTTCTCAGGAATAGAGAATTTAATTCATTTTCCATGAAACGAAATGATTCTATGATATAAGATTAAATTTATATCCTGTTAAGGTTCTCATTTTCAATAGGCATAAAAATCACCTTCCCATCTAACCTCTGATTGGCTTGAAGTTTCCCTGAGGTGTTAAGAATTTTTGGTTGTCAGTTGATCTGTTTATTCAGAGGAACCATCTATCAGAAGACATGTGGTAAAGCCTTTGCATGCCAGTCATCTCCAAATACATTAATAGCACATAGTGGAGAAAAGTTTTATGATTGTATTGAATCTGGTAAAGCCTTTGCATGTCACTGGACTCTCCAAATACTTAAAAGAACACACACTTTAGTGAAACATTATGAATGTAATGAATGTGGAAAAGCCTTTGCATATCACTATATTCTCCAAAGACATAAAAGAACACATATTGGACAGAAAGTTTGTGAATGTACTCAAAGTGTAAAATCCTTTACATGACACAGCAGTCTTAATACATAAAAGAACACATACTAGGGAGAAACCTTATCAATATAATCAATGTGGCAAAACCTTTGCATGTCTTAATCATATTTAAGTGCATGAAAGAATTCATAGTAGAAATAAACTATGGAAATTTGAATATTTTTGGCTGTAAAAAGTGGCACTATTAGTATGTTTGCCCTTGTTGGAGTAGATGTTACCTTTTTGAAAGAAGTGAATTACTATGGTGGTGGTCTTTGGAGCTCTGGCCAGTACAAAAGAGCCCTTCCTACTACCCTGATTGGAAGACAGTCTCTTCCTGGCTGCCTTTTGATGAAGATGAGGAAATCTCAGCTCCTTCTCCAGCATCATGCCTTCCCACATGCTGCCATGCTTCCTGCTATGATGGTAATGGACTGAACATTTGAAACTGTAAGTCAGGTGCAATTGAATAGTCACTTTTATAGGAGTTGTCTCTTTTTTTTTTTTAAAGATATTCTTTTTTTTTTTTTTCGGGTTTTCGAGACAGGGTTTCTCTGTGTAGACCTGGCTGTCCTGGAACTCACTTTGTAGACCAGGCTGGCCTCGAACTCAGAAATTCTCCTGCCTCTGCCTCCCAAGTGCTGGGATTAATCTTTTTTTTTTACACTTAAAAGTTATATTACATTTTATTCTTCTTAGGCATTCAGAAGAATTTCTTTGTTTTGTTTGTTTGTTTTGAAAAGCATGTTCTTTTATTGAAGAAGAAATTAAACACATTTTATGATAAAATTGAAGATTTACGTGGAAAATATTTGGCGCACGCCTTTAATCCCAGCACTTGGGAGGCAGAGGCAGGAGAATTTCTGAGTTCAAGGCCAGCCTGGTCTACAAAGTGAGTTTCAGGACAGCCAGGGCTACACAGAGAAACCCTGTCTCGAAAAAACCAAAAAAAAAAAAAAAAGAAAAACACGTTAAAATTGACAATTTTCATGGAAAATTAAAAAGTAAAGTGGTAGACATAAAAAACATTGCTAAATTAATTGAAAAATGAAATAGAAACATTTTATGATAGAATTGAAGATTTACATGGAAAATATTTCTGATATAATTGTAGAAAATGTACAAAAACATGTTAAAATTGAAGATTATCATAGAAAATTTTATATAGATATAAAAATGGTAGGCATAAAAGTATTCCTAAGTTGATTGAAAGTGGAATTATAAATATTTTCTGATAAGTTGAAGATTTAAGTGGAAAATATTTCTGATAAAATTCAAGAAATATCTAGAAAAACATGTTAAAATTGACAATTATGGAAATTATACAGATAAAATGGTAGGCACAAAGATGATTCTAAGTTGATTGAAAGTGGATTTATAAACATTTTCAGGTAAAATTGAAGCTTTACATGGAAAATATTCTGATAAAATTCAAGAAATATATAGACAAACAAGTTAAGATCTTTGCTCCTGTGACTGAGCAGACAGGTACAGACAATACACAGGGAACACCCAAGTGTAAGATCACTTGGGACTCAGTCCACCAGGGCCCCACCTGCACCCAGGAGCTGGGCATCCCTAAAGCACTCTGTGCCAGGGGAGAGCCGGTCACCCAGTGGTGCTGAGACAGGGTTGCAGGCACACAGGAGATTCAAGAACCAGTCAGTGACAGCAGGACCAACTAACACCAGAAATAACCAGATGGCAAAAGGCAAACGTAATGTTACTAACAGAAATCAAGGCAATATGGCACCATCCGAACCCAATTCACCCACAACAGCAAGTCCTGGATACCCCAATAAACAAGAAAGGCAAGATTTGGATTTAAAATCACATCTCATGATGCTGTTAGAGGATTTCAAGAAGAACATAAATAACTCTCTTAAAGAAGTACAGGAGAACATGTGTCAACAGGTAGGAACCCTTACAAAGGAAACACAAAAATTGCTTAAAGAAATTCAGGAGGACATGGGTCAACAGATAGAAGCCCATAAAGAGGAAACACAGAACTCACTTAAAGAAATACAGGAGAACTTGGGTCAACAGGCAGAAGTCCTGAAAGAGGAAACACAAAAACCTCTTAAAGAATTTCAGGAAAACACAAACAAACAAGTGAAGGACCTGAGCAAAACCATCCAGGATCTAAAAACGGAAGTAGAAACAACTAAGAAAACACAAAGGGAGACAATTTTGGAGATAGAAAACCTTGGAAGGAAATCAGGAGTCATAGATGCAAACATCAACAACAGAATACAAGAGATAGAAGAAAGAATCTCAGGTGCTGAAGATATAGAAAGCATTGACTCAACAGTCAAAGAAAATGCAAAACGCAAAAAGCTCCTGAGACAAAACATCCAGGAAATCCGGGACACAATGAGAAGATCAAACCTAAGAATTATAGGTATAGAAGAGAGTGAAAATTTCCAACTTAAAGGGCCAGTAAATATCTTCAACAAAATTATAGAAGAAAACTTCCCTAACCTAAAGAAAGAGATGCCCATGAACACACATGAAGCCACAGAACACCAAACAGACTGGACCAGAACAGAAATACCTCCCATCACATAATAATCAAAACACCAAATGTACTAAACAAAGAAAGAAAATTAAAAGCAGTAAGAGAAAAAGGCCAAGTAACATATAAAGGAAGACCTAACAGAATTACACCAGACTTCTCACCAGAGACCATGAAAGCTAGAAGATTGTGGGCAGATCTCATACAGACTCTAAGAGAACACAAATGCCAGCCTAGACTACTATACCCAGCAAAACTCTCAATCACCATAGATGGAGAAACCAGGATACTCCATGATAAAACCAAATTTACACAATATCTGTCCACAAATCCAGCCCTAAAAAGGATAATAGATGGAAAATGCCAAAACAAGGAGGGCAACTACACCCTAGAAAAAGCAAGATAGTAATCGTCTTTCATCAAACCCGAAGATACCCACACAAACATAAAAATAACATCTATGACTCCTGAATTCTTTCCAAGGTTTTCTATCTCAGAGACATCTCACCTTGTGATTTCTTTATTGTTTCTACTTCTACTTTTAGATCCTGGATGGTTTTGTTCAGTTCCTTCACTTGATTGCTTGTGTTTTCCTGTAATTCTTTAAGGGATTTATGTGTTTACTCTTTAAGGGCTTCTGCCTTTTGACCCATTATACCCTGTATTTCTTTAAGAGATTTTTGTGTTTCCTCTTTAAGGGCTTTTACCTGTTGACCAATGTTCTTCTGTATTTCTTTAAGGGAGTTTAAGTCCATCTTGAAGTCATCTATCAGCATCATGAGATACAATTTTAGATCCAACTCTTGATTTTCTGGTGTGTTGGGGTATCCGGTACTTGCTATGGTGGGAGAACTGGGTTCTGATGTTGCCAAGTAGCCTTGGTTTCTGTTGGTAGGGTTCTTGTGCTTGCCTTTCACCATCTGGTTATCTCTGGTGCTAGTTGGTGTTGTTGTCTCTGGCTGGAGCTTGCCCCTCCTGTGGGCCTGTAAGTCTGTGTCCATACTCTTGGAAGACCAACTCTCTTCTGTCAGTGTCTATGCACAGAAGGCTGTGGAGTCGCTTGGTTCCCTGGTGCAAATGGCAGTCTGAAGACCTATTTCCCAGATGCTCCAGTGATCTTATGCCCTGTGTGCTCCTAGCTGTTCTCCTCTAGAGAGGAGGTGGAGATCTCACCTCCATGCTCAGAAGTTAAAGCACTGCTGGGAGATCACTCTCTCCTGGCTGGTGGGCTGTGCACAGAAGGCTGTGAAGTTGCCCAGCCCCCTGGTGCAAAATCTATAGGAGTTGCCTTGATCACAGTATCTCTTTTTAGCAATGGAAATTCTATCTAAGATAGAGAGAGATTGGTACCCCAGACTTAAGTATTGCCATGATAGGCCTGACATTTTTGTTTGGAGCAATGTGGATTTGTACATGCATTAAGTAGAATGTAATGGACCAGTCTAGTAGGAATATGGAAGACATAGGTACTGGGGTGTTATTTGAACTCTATACATGGTTTTTATGATGTTTTACTAAAGGATGAAGCTGCTTTTTGCCTTTGTCTGAAGAATCTCCTTAAAGCTAAGGTAAAGAGGTTTATATTAATTGCATTGGCAAAGGAAGTCTCAGAAAAGCCCAGCACAGTCTTTGGCCTGTGGTTCCTCTCATGATGATTATTTCAATCAAGCATAATAATCTTAGAAAGGAAAAATAGAAAATGTAATGTTCAAAGAGAAAAAGCTCACCAGGAAGTTGAATGAAGCTAAATCTTGTGATCAAGGATATTCAATGGTATTAAAAGAATGGTAATGTTAGGGCAAGATTCCATCTAGCTAAACTTATGGATTTGCAGTTGTATGAAGGAAAACTGTATCATGTTAGGCATTATTATTACCTGGTTATAATAATTTTCATGTAGACATAAGTCGATACAAGTATGTGTCAAATTGACAAGAGATGGATTGTGATTACTATTCTGGGTTTTCAACTTAAGATCTAGAAGGAAAAACTTAGGTTCAGGCATGTTGGTACATGTCTTAAATCCCAGGAGATGAGAGTCAAGCAGATTTCTGGTTCAAGTCAGTACAAGTACAAATCAGTACTTTATAGGGAGAAACATACATGAGTAATTAATCACATAACTATAAAGGGACTTGATGTAGCCATTTGGAGGTGACAAGCCTATTACTTCAAGCAAAATTTCTATTTCAACTTCAGAGTTTTGTGAAATTTTCAAGCCATAGTGTATAAATAATAGATTTCAAATATTCGTGGAAAACTCAACAACTCAGTTTTCTTATAGATTATACGCTTAAGAGGAAACATAAATGAGCAAGAAAGTTGGGATGCAGACATAAAAATGCTCCAGGAAAAGGATAGCAGAATGTTGTCACTCAGTCAGTTGACTGGAGGCTGTTCCTAACACCTGACACCTGTGTGACTGAACTCTGTAGCAGTGTTTGCCTACAAAGTTGGTATAGATATGTATACCTTTCTAAGGCAGGATGATGGTAATCCAATGTGAGAAAGTTTATTCTTTAAACATGGGCTGTCCTCATATATGTATGAGTAATTTCCTCCTTACTTATTCTTGTGTTTACTTAGTTCACATGACAGAGTTGATTTGCCATATTTTTCTTGTCACTAAATTAAATCTGCCCGGATGAGAAAGAATCAGTGAAAACAGCTACAACTAATGAATAGCTAATGCTGTTTACCATGCAATTATCTTGCCTGAAATAACAGGGTAATGCACAGCAGTTGATAAGATAATTTAAGGGATATTATGTCTCTTTTTAAAGGTTTCCTATCGAATCATGCAAAATACATTTTGACAGCATCTTTTTTTCTAATTAGCTTACAAATAATTTTGAAGTATCATTTTACATGTCTTCCTTTACCATATCTTCTTCGATTACTGTTAACTTATTTTTCACACACAAAAAAATACATGGTGGTAACTACCTTTCAATATTTGTGGAAATTATTTATATGAAGAATCTCTGACTATACCTGCGACAAGACACTCTGAAACAGATTTCACATATATTATTCAATACCTCGGTGTTTAGACTGACTGAGAAATTACCTATATCCCAGTAATAAATTATATTTGTGGGTGATGTGTACCCAATTTTGACTGAGACCGGGCTCTGCACCGTGATCTTTACACTGATTAATCAGTTTCTCACCAATCATCCTGCAATGACTAAACTCGAAGTTTGATCTAAACAAATTAAATACTGTCATTAAGGCAACCACACAAAACTGATAATATGGAAGGAAATTTTGATACTTGAAAAAAAATAAATCATTTTAAAGAAAGATTCCTACTGACAGCATCAATCTAAGGGTTTGTTGGAAGTAAATGTTTCTTTAGCTTCTGTGAATCTCTTTTCCATATTAAGGCTTCAAAATTATTCTAGATTAGATCCTTAAAATAACAGTGAAGGTTATCAGTGATTTTAATTAAATTATGCTAAATGTAATTTCCCTTTTCCCTGTGTATTTTATGCACTTCCTCTGTGTCCAAAACATTTCAAACTCAAAATCAACTTAGAGTATTGTTATTCATCTCCAGTGATACATGCAGACAGCTTACTGAGCAAACCTTTTCTCATTGTCTTTGTTCCCAGTAGTTAAGACTGTTTTAATGCATTAAGCCCATTCAATATTTTTTTACACCTGTTCTAACACAGTCAGATTACAAGAGAAGGAGGAGACAGCATATCAGAAAAGTAGGGGATAAAGATAGGTATACTTTTTCCATATCTTATAACAGAGTAGGTCAGATCTATGAAGAACAGGGCTCAGATATTTGCTTTGTATAGTCTCTAAAATTATAAAAAACTGCTGTCCTGTAATGGAACATATATAATACATTGTGCCTAAAACCCTAGGTAATTACAAACTCCACTATAGATAGTACTCATATGTGTAGTAAATTTTGTAAAATGCTTTCATTATCTTAAAGTAGCTCTGGCTTGGATATTTCCTAGGATTTCAAGTCATAATCGCCTCCCTTTCAGTTTACTGTGACTTCAATTTCCCATCACAGTTGATATTCATTCTTCTAAAGAAGAGAAATGATTTGGGAAATGGTGTGGAATAGGATTCCCCTGCTGCTTTCAATACAGAAGATGCTTTGCGGTGAGAACCGCCTGGGGGTCCGCACTGAGCTGGAAGGTCCCATCAGCATTACCAAATGCTGCTCCTAACCAGCATTTTGTATCTATTTCTTCCCTATATAGGAAATACTATTACTGTCTGTGGGTGAGATTTTCAAAGAATAATGAAAGGCTGTGTCCTACGACCTTCTAAAGTCAACGATTAAAGAATTTGTGCCTTATGCCATTCCTCAACATTTTTATTCACACATGAAGGCTAGTATAAGCACCATAGACTTTCATAGCCTATCTTGAACCACTTATTAAAATGTGACAGTATTTTGTTTAAATTTTGTGAGAATAGCCAGGTTTATTAACACATTGAAGATGTGATTTTAGGTAATGTGACTGAATAGTTTGCACTAAAATTAAGATGAAGATTATAGATAGATAGATAGATAGATAGATAGATAGATAGATAGATATAAATATGTACAGATATAAATATGGATATGGATATTCATATATGAAATGTCTACTAAAATTGTCAGATATTAATCAAGGTGAAGAATTTTCCCCAGTAACTTTTCTTTTGTGTCTAGTTTTCCTGAACTCCCTTGGTCTCTCATTCTGCAGCAGTATCTGAAAAATGTCAGACACGAATTCACATTTAATGAGAATGCTAGTTTAGTTTACAGTACAGACACTTGTATTAGGTGGGTATCTTTACAGGGACAAACAAAAATAAAGAATATATGAAATAATGAATATATGATTAATGAATAATGAAAATAATGAATATTACAAAGGATATGAATCATATTAGCTTACAAGATATGCACTGGGGTAATCCAAAAATGACTATATGTACACTGAAGAGAGTGAGATTCCAGTAGCTGTTAAGACCACACACACACACACACACACACACACACACACACACACACACGCACACACACACATACACAAATGGATGTCTCAGTTGTCCAAATCTGCCACTGACGACTTGTAGGATTCTTGGTAAGCCCTGGTCTTCAGATAACATTAAAGTCTGAGGAAGCTGGGTTGAAACACCAATAAAGAATGACAGCAACAGTAACAGCAGCAGCAACAGCAGGAACAGTTAGATGCACTAAGAAGCAATGGGGAAAGACAATAGGGAAAAGTACATTTCATTTTCTTATCCTTGAAATATACTGACAACTCTAGGGAAGGTCTTCTAAATCCCGGTTAATCTTTCTGAGCAATACGGATACAGAACTGCCCAAAGGTGTTTCTCTTAGTGATTTTTAGATTCAATCAAATTAATGAGCAAGATTAAACATCACAAAATACTCACATCTAAGAAAGATATTCCAACTAATATGTGAACACAAACTTTTAATCCTAGCATGCAGGGGAAAGAGGTAAGCAAAGCTTTTGTAATTCTAAGGCCAGTCGGCCAGTCTGGTCTTTACAGAAAGTTCCAAGGCAGCCAGTATACATAATGAGCCTCTGTTCATAGACAGACAGACAGAAAGACAGACAGACAGGAGAGAGAGAGAGAGAGAGAGAGAGAGAGAGAGAGAGAGAGAGAGAGAGAGAGAAATGAATAAATAAGTAAATCAAATTCCTGATGGACTGTCAGAGGCTGTAGTGCTTTTAAAAGACATTTCAAAGGGTAGATTACCTATTACCTACAAAGTAAGCTACAAGAAGACATTGCTCTCAGCAACAGAAAGGCTAGCTGGAAGACTAGTGTGAACATGTCAACACATACATTACTTGTATTGAAACCAGAATCAGAATATAGTATCTTCTTAAGATATTTATACACTGAGTAGTTTTAGTCTCCATTTTCACCATTCTCCATTCTCATGGAATTCATAGGCTTCTCTTTTTCTACTGTGAGTACTTATCAGTGCCTAGTACTATGAGAGAAATAGAAAATATCTTAAAGAGATAGTCTCTGGGTATTGCTAAGAGACTGGCTTACGTGATGAATTATAAATACAAACATACACATACCTTATATAGAAATGAAGCCAATATTGAACTTCTGGTCATCTCAGGCTATAGGAGGAGACTCCCTAGAAAGAAGAGAGATACAAAAAAAATCCAGAATGAATCACTATAGTGTGGCAAAATGCAGAAGTAAAAAGCATAAAATCTCTATCCTAAAGAAAAGGAAACAGTTAGTAAAGCCATTTAGACCCCAGTCTTCTGCTCAATGAGGGAAAACAGCATAACACTGAAATGTATAAATGGAATAGCTCAATTTCTACCTTCATTTTCCCATATAAACTTCTTATAGAATTTTTTACTTCCTTGGAGCATAACTTAAAACAAAAATTATGTTTCTTGTCATACACAAAACAATTTCCCTCCAAAGAGACTTCCAGAGTGATCACCAAATGCATAAAAGACCCTCTGGCAACTGTGTAGACACTAAATCTTAAAGCAAGTCCAAGATGCAGTTCAAGACTACAGTTAGTATTTGAAATAAATTTGTTTTCCTTTGATTTCTTTTTTTCATTCTTTGAAAAAAACCACATAGAGCCTGGATTATGAGTGATGTTTCTGTCTCAGAAATGAAGCCAACTTGGAATTACAGTTTTCTCTGCTGGGTATGTTTGCAAATAAAATAGAAAAGAAGGAGGAAAACAGAGACATTCATAATTACGGAAGACACTAGAATGTGGAAAAAGAGATTAAACCTTATTAAAATATCATTCCTAGGTATTAGCAGCACTTGGATAATTAATAATATAACAGTTGACTGCACTAAGAACCATAACAGAAATTAAAATTTCATTTATGAACAGGAATAATGAGGTAATATAAAAAGATTAGGTTTGGATTTTCCTGCTACTGAAGATTAATAGTTGCCTAAGGTCTTCATGCAGAATTGAGACCCACATTTGGTTGCAGAGAAAGATAATTCATCTGACACACATTCTCTAACCCTGGACTGCAGTCCTGACATAAGACAGTTCGCTGTTTCCATTTCTCTAGCACTGCAGTAAGACTTTCCACCAACACACATCATCATGAACACCAGAGAGAAGTAAGAACATCCTACTCTGAGAAAAGAATGCAATATAAGTGGGCAAAATAAACCATAAATTGTTTTTCACAAATAAGGCACTCGGCAACATAGTTATCCCCAAAAAATTGTTATGTGGCACCTCATGAAATGCTCAGAGTTATGAGAAGATGTAAGGTGATTTTTGAAAATGATGACAGAGAAACAATAAAGGAAGGTCTTTTTAGTGACTATTGAAAGACTCATGAAATGTGCAGGCAAATGGATGGAACTTGAAGATATCATCCTGAGTGATGTAACCCAGTCACAAAAGAACACATATGTTATATGCTCACTGATAAGTTGATATTAGCCAAAAGAAAAAAAAAGAGCTCAGAATAACCATGCTACAATTCACAGATCATATGAAACCCAAGAAGAAGGAAGACCACACCAAAGTGTGGATGCTACAGTCCTACTCAGAGGGAAGAAAATAATTTTGAAAGGAAATGCAGGGACAAAGATTGGAGCAGAGACTGAAGGAAAAGCCATCCAGAGACCATCCCGCCTAGGGATCCATCCCATCTGCAGACACCAAACCCAGACACTATTGCTGATGTCAAGAAGCATTTGCTGATAGGAGCCAGTATAGCTGTACCCTGGGAGGCTACACAAGCCTGATGGATAAAGATGTGAATGTATGCAACCAAACTTCAGACTGAGTGCCCGGACCCCAATGGAAGAGTTAGAGCAAGAATTGAAGGAGTTGAAGGGGTTTGCAACCCCAGAGGAAGAACAACAATATCAACCAACCAGACAACCCAAAGCTCCCAGGGTCTAAACCATCAACCAAAGAGTACACATGGAGGGACCCATGGCTCCAGCTGAATATGTAGCAGAGGATTACTTTATCTGGCTTCAATGGGAGGGGAGCCCTTTGGTCCTGCAAAGGCTCATGCCCCAGTGTAAAGGAATGCCAGGGAGGTGAGGTGGGAGGGGGGGAGGACCCTCATAGAGGGAAAGGAGGCGGAGGGGATGGGGGCTTGTGGAGGGGAAACTGGGATGGGGGATAACATTTGAGATGTAAATAAATAAAATAACCAATAATAAATAAAATAAAATAAAATGAAAGATTACTATAGTGGTTTCTCTTATTTTCCAAGAAGTTTCTAATTACTTTTATGGTGCATTAATTGTACTTATAAGGTAGATATACTTATTTGCATAGCCTAACACATCACACACAATATTTTTTTTAAAGTTCTTGTTAAAAGGTGGGGAAGGAAAAAGAAAAGAAAAATGATATAGGTATATTATTCTCTCAAAAAAGAAAAAGTACAGTTTTACCAGTAGGGAATTAGTCCCTGGAGCTATGCAGGCAGCAATGAGAAGGTAGCTAAAGCAAGTGTGTGTGGCTGACCCTCCTGAGGAACTGGGGGAGGTACTGGATGGACTATTGTGAATCCTGTAGCTTTGAGACAATCTACCTGAAGCAGTTGCTGAGGGTATTGCAGTAAAAGAACTCATGGGTATCTAGGGTTGCTTATTCATGTTTCTTACAATGTCTTCATAACTTCATGGGCGTGTGTGTGTGTGTGTGTGTGTGTGTGTGTGTGTGTGTGTGTGTGTGTATGTTTGCCCTCATGTACATGTGTTTGTGTGTGTATGTGTGTGTCTTCATGTATGTGTGTTTGGGTATGGGGGAAGCCTTCATGTGTATGTGCCTGTGCCTGTGCCTGTGCGTGTGTGTGTGTGTGTGTGTGTGTGTGTGTGTGTGTCTGTCTGTCTGTGTGTATGAGTGTGTCCTCATGTGCATGTGGTTTGTGTGTGTGTGTGTGTCTGTCTGTCTGTGTGTATGAGTGTGTCCTCATGTGCATGTGGTTTGTGTGTGTGTCTGTCTGTCTGTCTGTCTGTGTGTATGAGTGTGTCCTCATGTGCATGTGGTTTGTGTGTGTGTGTGTCTATCTGTCTGTCTGTCTGTGTGTATGAGTGTATCCTCATATGCATGTGGTGTGTGTGTGTGTGTGTGTGTGTGTGTGTGCTACATTTAATACTGCAGTTCTCTTCTGCTCTACTAGCTTTATGGTTTGGTATGTGAAATAACACTGATGGGGGGCTTAGGTTACATAGTAACTTGGTAGCATACTTTGAAGCACTAGGACTCTGTAAAAGACCAAGAACTGTTGTCTGCCAGAGAGAATGTAGTTGTGGTCACAGGATACTTCAAAATACAAAAGGTCTCTGCTACAGTTCAATTATGGAAACCTGAGAAAGCATTAATATCTACCACTGCCCCCACAAATACCAGTGGGTCTGCTGGATCACGTAACCCCAGTGGCAGATCACCCTGCCCTACAACTGGGACCTGTCAAAGAGCGTAACCCTGACTCAGGCCCTTTAAAAACTACAGGTTCTTGGGGGGTCTTCCTTTCTTGACAATAAAATAATTTCCTGCCTTAAGATAAATATCTGTACATGACACTCATCACTGAACCACTCAAATTGTGCTGAAGTAGAAAGGTGTTGAATTTTTATTAAATTTATTTCCCATCTTCTGATATACTATAAAAATACAAAAATAGAGGTTGTTATTATCTCTTGGTCAGTAAATATTTTATCAATGATCAATGTCATGAACCAATGAGAGACCCTGCACACAAAATAAGTGCTCAAGATTCCTGTAAACAGAGGACTGAGGGATTAATCTACCCTTGAGGGAGGACTGTGAAATATTGCTTCCATTGGGCCTTATGGGTAGTAAAGAAAAATTATTTGCTAGATCTATTGCTGTACACCAGATACCGAGATGTGTTAATCTGATCAAGCAAAGAAACCACATCTGCAACATCAGTTGCAAGTGGAGTCACCACTTAATTAAATTTGCAATAATCAACTGTCATTCTCAAAGTTCCATATATCCTCTGCAAGAGTTAACTGGAGATGTGGAACCAACTACCAATGTCTCCAAAGACATAATTTAGGGTTTGGTTCATTATGTTCCCAGGATGATACCGCTCCTGTCCCTTCCATTTAGCCTTTCCAAAAGAAGCAATCACAGGCCAGGAAAACAATGTGCATATTGTGGCCCATCCTAAGAATATTGTTTTTGTTTGTTTGTTTTATTGTTTTGTTTTGTCTTAGTAAATTTTTCTTTCATAAAATACATCCAGATAAGTTTTCCCTCCCTCCACTGTTCCCAGATCTCTCCCCACTTCACTTCTCCCAGCTCTTCATAACCTTCCCTCTCCCCCAAATTCATTCATCCTCCATTTCTTCTTCACAGCAGAACTCCATCCAGGCTGAGACCTAAACTTGCATTGTAAAAATTCATGTCTTAGAATGAAAGCTTGTGTTTGTTTTTCAGAATTTCAGTCCTCTAACTGTAGGAAAGAAGATTCTCTCTCAGGGCACACTTACCAGGCTTAAATTGTTTATGCACATCTGGAGCTGGGAAATTGAATCTCTGATCTCATATTTTCCCTTTGTTAGTTTACCAAGAGACACTAGAAGCCCCCAGCCAACATCATCAATTCTTCCAGAAATGCTTAGAAGTACATACAGTCACTAAGTCCATTGCCACTCACAAGTGGTAACACAGGATTATAAAATTCATTTATCCTGTGTAATTCTTTAAGCATGTACCATGAAAAAAATGTAATGTACTTTAAAGTTTTTGTGAGCTAGTTATATGGTTCAACAAGTAACACACTGACCATACAAAATGAGAAGCTGACGTCAATCTCCAGCAAGCACCCACATAATGCTGAGGAAATACAAACAGGAGAGTTCCTCAGTCTTGCTGACTAGTCTTTCTAGCAAGCACTAGGTTCAGAGAGCCATACTATCTCAAAAACAAGTAACAAGTTAGGTTATCTCTCAGCATTCTCCAGCTCTTCTCATAGTTCTTTGTCTAGTGTTGAGATCCCTCAAGCTTTCCCCTGGCATATAAGTATATCTGTTGGTGTCAACATTTTTCACATCTTCTTTTAGGCAGGCATTTTGATGAAACTTAATGGGTATTTGCCTCTCTACTATGTCTGACATCTATAAACTTACAGCAAACTTCCTGTTCCTTTGGTTCTTTCACCTCCTTTTCTGCAATGTTATCTAGGCTTTAGGAATTGTTCTATAGATGGATCAGTGGGGATTCAGCACCATGGTTCTCTGTAATGGTATCCACCTGAGGCAAAGAGATGTTTATTTGATAAGGACTAAGAACTATATTTATCAGTGGATATAAGAATAAACATTTAGAAGATAGCTAAGAGTTATTCAGATGGTAGCTTCTCTTTCAAGATCTGTGACTTCTGGAGTCTCAAGTATCCAATACCAAGTGATCAGATCTGAGATGACATACTAATAGGAAACTTTATATAGATTAAGTTGGTAGTATACTTATAATATATAAGTATATATAATATATAAACATACTTGTATATTTCAAAAAATAAGAATATATTATTGGTAAAAATGTGGATGTATAACTAGATAAGGAAGTTAAAGAGTGATTAAGGAAGTCATATGAAGTCAGCCTCCATATACCATACACACACACACTATATATATATATATATATATATATATATATATATATATATATATCAAATTAAATTTAAAAATTTAATTTAATTTTTTAAAATATTTTATTATGAAGATAATCTCACCTGTTTCTACATTTCTACATTTAAACTATATATGTAGCTGACTTCGTGCATGTATTTGCCTTTGTTGGTGTAACCCATTACATTGTATGAACTTTATTTGAAAGCATAATTGTTTCCCAGCAACTATTGGAACATATTATGCTACTCTCATGTTAAATATACTATAAAAAGTAATAAATTGCCCCTATAATTATAATATACTTATAATTGTAAAAATCTCCTAAAGTGTCAGAAATCAGTGAAGGGAAAGAAAATGAAACAACCCTCTAAAACTATGTCTGAATTTTCAAATTTCAACTGCACTGGAAATGACTCAATAAAAATAGAAAAGGACATGTTTTTGAAAAAATTGAACAAATCTTTGAGTAGCCATCTAGTTGCCTAAAATGCATGACTTTAGGAGACTTTACTCACTAATCCTATTTTTCCTCAACTATTAACAATATTTATATTTCATTCTGTGTGAAAAGCTTTAAACAATATAGATAGATGGACATACAGGGAGACAGGGAAAATAAAATACTCAGTACTTCCTAGACAAACAACTATGATTTCTTTTGTCATATTAAATGAATAATCACTATCAGCGGCTGCTTCTTCCATTATGAGATATTTATAGAATCAAGCATCTTGAGTATGGAAAGTGAGTGATCTGACACAAAGTCTTAGCTCTATGTTTTGTCACTTTTAAACTGACTCTGACACCACTTGAGAACCAGTTTTTTGAATTCCTGATTTTATTCTTGACAATAGATTCTTTATATGTACACTTCCCCCATGAAAGCCTAAAAGGTAGTGTGAAAAATCTTGACTCTGTTTTGTGATCTACAAACAAGCAAACAGCCTGAATGGCATTCTGCCTTTTTATATATTATAGTATATTTATATATATTATAGCTAATTCACTTCCTTTTATCTGCAGTAGACCACATGGAAAACAACATAGATCCATGGCAATCCCTAAATGATGACTACACAGGTGACTCTTTCTTTTTTTTTTTTTTTTTGGTTTCTAATTTTCTTTTTTTTTCCTAATTCTCTCTGTGCTATAAATACAGTATAAAAATAAGTACACTGTTGCTTCAATATATTCAGTTGTTGAATAAAAGCAGAATGATTCTAGAGAAATACATGCCTTGGCAATTAGTACGTATATTATCAAACTCAAAATTAAACAGCAATTTCCCCATAAGCCAGTCACATATATCAGAGGCCATCACTGCTGTAAATTGTGTAGCAGGAACAAGAGAAGTACTTCTGAGATGTTCTAAATGATTTATTCAAATGAGAGATTAAAACCACATGAATTTCAAGAGGGTTGATATGTACCCGGAAGATAACAAAACAGTTTCAAAGTTCTAATCATATACAGCAATTTCTACCTGTATTCAATACTCTTCTGTAATTGTGATTAAACATGGTGACCAGGGAAACTTATAGAAGGAAGGATTTACTTGAGCTTATGAAGGATAAAGCTCCATCATGACGAGGGGGCATGACAATAGGCAGGCAATGTAGTAGGATCAGGATGTTGAGAGAAGAGAAGATGAACTGGAACAGAGGTGAGGACAGCCTAACTTAGTAATGTACTTTTTCCATCAAAACCACCTCCTAAACTCCCCAAACAGTCTCTCCATCTGGGAATTATTCAAAAACCCAAGCCTGTAAAGGATCTGTTTTTAACCCATGCAGCCAACCACTGTTGGGGGTCAGCGGGAGGCAGTGGCAGCTCCAGAAAGACCACACCAGGCCAAACAGTTCCACATGAGGTTTATTGAGAAGGGAAAGGGCAAAGGTGATGGTGGAAGGAGAAGAGAGGAAGGGGGGGTTGCTTTTCTCATATAAACGAAGGGTAATGTGGCCACAGGTAAAGGTGAGCCCAATGGACTCTGGGAATATGGTGGCTGTTGCCTTGGCAACAGGTGTATAGGTCGTGCTGTCGCCTATGTGATGCCACAGGTTTCAGAGGTCCTGGTACCAACATTCCCCCCTTCTTATTATTATAAAGAGAAGGAAAAAGAGGAAGGAGGAAACCGATGGTGAAAGGGAACGATGACACTGTGTCTCTTAATCTGCTTCCTGCTGTCTAGGGGCATTGTCAATTTTGGGGTGCAGTTGACTTTCACCATCAGGATCCACTTAGTAAATGTTTGATCAGGTACCTCTGTGGACAGTAGCTCTTCTGTGGGCAGCGGCTGGTAATCCTATAACAGGAACTGAGGAGTAGTTTGGTTAGAAATATTTTGTATTTGCCATTGGAGGAATGTAGAAACAAGATTAATAAGGCAGGGAGCAAACAATAACACCAGGAAGATGACTAGAAAAGGCATTACAAAAGGGAGTATCCACTTCCATATAGGGCTTTTGAAAATGCCAGAACTGGAGGTCTCACGATCCCTGAAATTCTTTTTTTTTATTTTATTATTTATTTTATTTTATTTTTTTAATTTACATTCCAAATCACTTCCCCTTTCCCGTTTCCTCCCTCCCCGAAAGTCCCATAAGCCCCCTTCCCTCCCTCTTTTCTCCATTCAACCCCCTCTCGTTACTCTGTCCTGGCGTTCCCCTACATCCAGTCTTTCCAGGACCAGGGGTCTCTCCTTCCATCTTCTTAGAAATCTATTGATATGCGAATTGTGTCTAGGGTATTCCGAGATTCTGGGTCAATATCCCCTTATCAGTGACTGCATACCATGTGTGTTCTTTTGTGATTGGGTTACCTCACTAAGGATGATATTTTCAAGATCTGATCATTTGCCTAGGAATTTCATGAATTCATTGTTTTTAATTGCAGAGTAGTATTCCATTGTGTAGATATACCACATCTTCTGAATCCATTCCTCCGTTGAGGGACATCTGGGTTCTTTCCAGCTTCTGGCTATTAGAAATAAGGCTGCTATGAACATAGTGGAGCATGTGTCCTTATTGCATGCAGGTAAAGCCTCTGGGTATATGCCCAGGAGTGGTATAGCCGGATCCTCCGGGAGTGTCATGCCCAGTTTTCTGAGGAACCACCAGACTGCTTTCCAGAGTGGTTGTACCAGCCTGCAATTCCACCAGCAGTGGAGGAGTGTTCCTCTTTCTCTGACTATAGCTCCTGGGTTTTATTTCTCACTATCCTAGATTGGTTGGTGTAGAAACAGCATTCTTCTTAGAGGAACAGGCAAAGACCACCTTCTAGCTGTCAGGACATCTAGGCCCCGTTGGTTCTGAAGCACCATGGCTGCCAAAGAATTGATCTGTTTCTGGGCAGTAAGCACAGTTTCAGTCATTCCTTGAAGATCACTTGTAAAATGGGTAGTGAATGTATTATATTGGGACATGGAAGTCGTTATCCCTGAAACTCCAGTACCAACACCTATGGCTAATCCTGTAGCGACCAAGAGTGACACGACCTGAACTGCCCTCTTATTTTGGGCAGCTATCATATCTACAACTGGGATTGGCAGGGGTTCATTTCCCTAGATTACTCCCAATTCAGGGAAAAGGTGTACCAACATGCAAACTCCTGACGGGTAGGCAATAATATACCTAGGTGCCACAAAGAATTGACATGTTCTGAATTGCAGGACATTGTGGCAGAGATGATATATCAAGGGTTATGGTTCTATTGCAGCCTAGGGAGCTTAGTGTTCCCACAGAACATGTCCTGCAGGTTTTAAAACAGTTTGCCATGCCAAAGAGAGGGACAGAGGTAAGGTATGGAGTCATGGCAACATTGGAGTCAGGATAGCTGACAAAAAGTGAGGTAAGTTTACTTGGCAGTATCATCGGAGAGGCTGTAAGTGACAATTTTGAGTTTTTTCCAAGGGGTACACATAACCAGCAATCTTTAAAGCAAACAGACCTGCTGACATTAAGGAGTTGGTATGCCCAGGTCAAGGTTTGAAGCAAAAGGCGAAATGACGAGTTAGTGCCATTTATGAGGGGTGCTGTCAAAGAGGTAAGGACCTCAGAGGAGTGTTTGATTATCTCCCCTACTTTTCCAATATCTAGGGGTTGGGCAATTGAGATATATTTTCTCTGAATATGGATAGTACTTACTGGAGAACTGGGCTGATTTTTATGGTAGAGCTTACCAACAACTCCTGTCTCCCACCTGGAATCCCACGGGTCTTGTATGTAGAAGAAAAGTATCTTGCAGTGTTGATAGAAGAAATGATTGATCCGTGATTCTAGCATATGTATCTGACAAGACCAATATGGGCAGCCCGCATATTTGTCTGACCATTCCCTATAATAATCTTTTGTCTGGTCAAAGACAAAGCAAGTATAGAGATCATAATATTTAGACGGGATAACAGATACAGGGATGATAGCGATTTGGACCAGTTCCTGGCATCTGGCAATGGAGCAGTTTCCTGTCCCTATTTGGAAAGACTGTTTTTTATCTGTGTGGGTTTCTTGAACCTAGGATCTCCAGATGTAAGGATTGCCCTGGATGGAAATGAAGAACAGCAGGGGGAGGACAAGAAACCCACGTCTAATCCAGTGAGGTCGAGCTCGGCTGCCAGAGTGGAGCCTTATTTTTGGGGACTGGGGACAAGGTGGGTGGTCTCAATGTCCTCTGGAGTTTAACAGAGCATGGTCCTGTTAAGGTCGACGTGTATGAAGAAGAGTTACTTTTAGGTGGAGGGATGAAAGGTTCAAGGTGAAACAGGTGGACCCAATGAGAGAGTCCTTCGAGTTTAGCAGCTGTAGGAGTCACAAGAATCACCTTAAAAGGGCCCTGCCATTTGGGAGAGAGGGATGAGGGCCAGTGATCTGGAGGGGATAGGAGGACTTGGTCTCCAATGTTGACAGGCAGTGGACAGGAGACAGTCTGTGGCCACAGTAGATGGTGCTCAGCAAAGTTCCATAGGAGAGAATGAAGGTGGCAAAGTAATGGGGTGAGTAGATGGTCTGGGAGGGGAGAGCACTTAGGTGAAAGACCAGGAGTTAAGACTGGACATCCATACATAAGTTCAAAGGGTGAGATGAGAAGAGGTTGTTTGGGGAGAGCTCGTAGCCTGAAAAGAACCAGAGGTAGGAGGTTTACCCAGTCACGGTGAAGTTCCTGTGACAGCTTAGCAAGAGTGGTTTATAAGGAGTGATTAGTTCTTTCTACCTTACCTGAAGATTGAGGGTGGCAGGGAATATGAAAATGCTAAGGGATGTTTAGGGCCTTAGACAGAATCTGAGAAATCTGGGAAGTAAATTCAGGACCATTGTCTGACTGAAGGGAGGCTGGGACACCAAATCGGGGGATGATCTCTCGGAGGAGGAGATCAGAGACTGTCTGAGCCCTTTTGTTAGTTTTGGGAAATGCTTCCACTCACCCCGAGAAGGTGTCCACCAAGACCAGGAGGTACTTGGCATGTTTGACAGTGGTCACGTGGGTAAAGTCAATTTGCCAGTTGGTTCCAGGAAAGGAAGCTCTAGCCTGATGGGTAGGAAAAGGGGTGCTACGATATCTTGAGTTGGAGTCTGACATCAGACAGATTTTACAAAAAGCAGTGATAGACTTTAAGAAACTTAAGTCCTCAGGAGTAGGCTGTAGGTGGGTACTACTCTGCAATTAAAAACAATGAATTCACGAAATTCCTAGGCAAATGGTCAGAACTGGAAAATACCATCCTTAGTGAGGTAACCCAATCACAAAAGAACACATATGGTATGCAGTCACTGATAAGGGGATATTAACCCAGAAACTCAGAATACCCAAGACACAATTCACATATCAATAGATTTCCAAGAAGATGGAGGGAGAGACCCCTGGTCCTGGAAAGACTGGATATAGGGGAATACCAGGACAGAGAAGTGAGATGAGGTTGAATTGGGAACAGAGGGAGAGAAAGGGGCTTATGGGACTTTCGGGGAGGGAGGAAACGGGAAAGGGGAAATCACTTGGAATGTAAATAAAAAAAACTTAGAAAATAAAAAAAATAGTAAAAAATAAAACAAAAATAAAAAAAGAAGACAACGCTCGGCTGTTAGGATGAAAGAGTTGGTGAAGATAGGACAGAGTTTGGTGAGTGTCAGGGGTGAAGGTAGAGATGTGGGTTGCAGTGTAAGGATGTCCTGGGGAAGGTAAGATGAGTTTAGGCCCCTAAGGGCCGCAGCTCTAGCTGCCTCATCAGCTCAGTTGTTTCCCTTGGAAACAATAGTCATCCCTCTGGTGAGATCTGCAGTGGACAATTCCAATAGCTGTGAGGAGATGGGAGCCTTTAGCATGGCCAAAATGTGGTGTGCATTAGTTACTGATCCTCCTTTTGTAGTAAGTAACCCATGCTCCTCCCAGATAGCGGCATAGGACAGGGGGATATGGAGAGCATATTTGGAATCTGTGTAGATGTTGAAGGATTGTCCCTGTGCCGGTTGAAAAGCACAAGTGAGGACTATTAGCTCAGTCTGTTGATTAGTGGTGTGTGCAGGAAGGGCCTGTGCCTCCACCAACTCAGTGTCTGACACTATGGCATAGCCAGCTTTGGTAGCCCCTTCATATAGAAAGGACCTACCATCTGTATGCCAAGTATAAATAGCTTGAGGCAATGTGCCCTCTTGTATGTGTTAGGAGCTGGGACAGGTTATGAGAAGAGAGCACAGTTATGGGCGACCCTAAGGTTAGTTCCTTTGATTCTTGAATAAGGAGTTCAGCGGCTGCTAAGGTACGAATACATGGTGCCCATCCATGGATGGTTAAAATCTAGTCTTTTTGACAAATATGCTACAGGTGCAAAAGAAAGTCCCAGTTGGTAAACTAAGACTCCAAGGGCAAATCCCTCCTTTTCAGTTACATAGAGGGAAAAAGGACGAGTCAGGTCAGGGAGATGTAAGGCTGGGGCCTTAAGAAGAGCCTGTTGGAGCCTCTGAAAGGGTTTGGTAACAGGTGTGAGAAGCAGTTCGTGGGTGGGGCCTGACACTGCTTCATATAAGGATCAGAAAGGAGGGAAAAGGAAGGAACCCAGGAATGTAAAAAGCTAGCCATTCCTAGGAATGATGCAATCTCTTCCTTTGTAGAAGGAACAGTTAAAGACTGAATCAGATTCTTTCTAACTAAGGTAACAGCCTTGTGGACTGGGATAATTATTAGTCCCAAATAGGTAACCTGAGGAGTGGACAGTTGGACTTTAGAAGGTGACACCCTGTAGTCTTGACTAGAAAGGAAATTTAGAAGAGCACAGTTGTCAACTTGGCTTATCTCTGTAGAGATGGGCTACAGAAAAGGACATTGTCTACATAAAAAACAATCTTAGATTTAGGGAGAGATAAAGAGCGTAAGTCAGAAGCCAGGGCCTGACCAAATAGGTGTGGGCTGTCCCAGAATCCCTGAGGTAGAACAGTCCAGATAAGTTGGGTAGAGAAGTGGGTGTCCGGATCTGTCCAGGTAAAGGTGAATATGTTCTGTGACTGGGTGTTGAGAGGGATAGAGAAAAAATGTGTCCTTGAGATCTAGGGCTGAGAAATGAGAAGTTCTTGAGGGGATAGTGGAAAGAAGTGTGTAGGGGTTAGCTACAACAGGATGGAGGGGGAACCACTGCAGCATTAATGCAAATGAGGTCTTGAACCAGGCGATAGGTACCATTAGGTTTCTTAACTGCTAGTATAGGGGTGTTGAAGAGGGAAGAAGTAGGGCAAAGGAGTTTTTTCATTGATAGGTCAGAAATGATAGGCTTAAGTTCCTTGAGGCTCTGGAGAGAGGAAGGTATTGAGCTTGGGAGATGTATCTGGTAGAGTCCAGTAGCTGGATGACAACAGGAGAATGATGTTTAGCAACAGAGGGTTTCTAGACATCCCAAATTATGAGGTCTACCTGAGAAGGTGGTAAAGGAAACAACATGTTAGTGTTAGTAGGTTGCCTGTCTAGAAAAAGTAGAGGAACTGCTGGCGAGCTTGGGTTCAGGCGAGTGGGGGCAGCAAAGGAAATGGAGGTTCCCAGCTTAGCTAAAAGATCCCCTCCTATAAGGGAACAGGACAAGTCGGCACTACCAAAAAGGAATGGGTAAGGGGTACACCCCTAAAAGTGCAACCAAGTGGTTGGGGTCTGATGAGGAAGATAAGGTTGTCCTTCTACCCCGACAATAGGAAAACGCAAAGGTGAAGTGGGTTCCCAAAACTCGGTCAGGACCGAGTAAGTGGCCCCTGTGACCAAGAGGAAGGAGAGATGGATCACCCACATACCGTGATAGCTACCCAGGGCTCCCTGCTGGTGATGGGTGTGGTCGGGTTGAGAGAGTTCTGGCCCCTTCAGTCATCCATAGTTAAGCCTAGGAGGTCAGCTGGAGGAGTACCTGGACGGGATGGCCCTCTGTTCTGTGCAACCCGAAGGTAATCGACAGCCCAATGTCCCTCCCAACAGCACTTAGGAAATGGTCTTCTTGGCTTGCAGAGGGCAAGCCCACACCCAGTGACCTTGTTGACCACATCTATAGCAGGGAACTGGTGGTTCCTGAGCCTTAGAAGACCAAGGGCCTGGGGTAGTGGCTGGAGCTGGTCAGACGGCCTTTGCCAGCATGTGGTACTTTTTTTTTCAGGCTTTTTCATCTCTCTCATGGTACACCTTGAAAGCCAGTGCCAAGACTTCCACCTGTGGAGTTAGGGGTCTGCTCTCTAAGCGCCTAAGTTTAACTTTTATATCGGGGTAGCTCTGGGAAAAAAAGTAGGTCATCAGAAGTTGCTTACCTTCTGGATTTTCAGGGTCTTGATTAGTGTAACAAAGCCTTTTTGAGGCGTTCTGAAAACTGCCATGGGGTCTCCTGCTTGTCCTGGACAACCTCCTGGAGTTTTTCAAAATTTACTGGCTTTAAGGCTGTTTTTCTAAGACCGGCCAGAAGGCATGTAATAAACCTGTCTCTGGCTAAAATACCATCCATGAAATTGTAATTCCATTGGGAATCATGATCAGGCACTGTCTCAGCTCCGATTGGATATGTTCTGCCTATTTGCTGAATTTCATCTGCATGCATTCTTGCCTCTTCCCAAACTTGCCTGTGTTCATCAGGAAGTAAATTATTAGTAACAATCATATGAACATCATGGAAAGTCAAGCTATAAGACTGAGTGATGGACTGGAGCTCCTTGATAAAGTTGGAAGAGTTAGAAGTTTAGGAACCCAGTCTACTTTCTATTTGAGAAAGTTCACTCAGCAAGAAAGGAACATGTACTCTGACCAGACCATCAACTCCAGCCACTTCCCTTAAAGGAAGGACCAGTGCTGGGTCAGGTGTTCTTGGAGGAGGAAAGGGACTTGGGGGTCTAGCTTGGGGGAGTCTTAGAACTCGTGGTAGGAGGGGTAAAGGTCAGCGCCAGTTCAGAGCGTTTGGAGTGACCTGTAGCTGGCACAGAAGCAGGGGAGGGGTCTGGAGAGGTCGAGTTAGTAGGCTCTGGGGGGTGGGGTGGGGCGCTGGTGAGAAAGAGAAACTGAGGTGGTATTTTGGGTTTTCACAGGCATGGGCAGTGGCTCATCGGGAGGATCAAACGTAGCACCATCTAGCGGAAGGTGGGTAGGTTTCATGGCTAAGAGAAGCTGGGTTGGGGGACATGAAGAGCAGAGGGAGGGTTTAGAGTGGAGATAGACGAAAGCTTGAACATATAAAACCTCATTCCATTTACCGGATTGCTGACAATATGTTTGGAGATCTCTTAAAACGATCGGGTCTAGAGTGCCATTAGGTAGCCATTTGGAATTATTATCTAAAGGGTATTGAATCCAGACATTATTGCAGAAGTTTATCAGTTTTGAGTGCTTCAAATTGGGCATTAGCTTCAGAGATTTGAGATTTTCCAGGAGACAGCCCAGTGGGGTACCTGGAGGTACAGTCGAAGACAAGTTAGCACCCATCGGGTGAGGGGGGCATTGCTAAATAATCCGAACCAGGGTCCCAGAGGACTATTAACAACATGGTTATGGCCAAGCTAGAAATTCAGGTCATCATGAGAAAACACAGTGGCCCTACGACATTTCCCGGAAATATCAGAAAGCACCCAACCTGGTCCAGGATTTTCGGCAGCTGTGAGAGCTAAAAAGGAAGCTTAGGTTGCTTCTGTGAGAGGGGATCACCCAAGGACCCAATATCCTAAAATGAATGTCAGCCAGGAGGCCAGTTATATGAACTGGGCATTGAAAGTCAACAGTTAGCCCAAAAAAGGCTGGCCAGGCCTTATCTGGGCCTAAGGTTCCCTTCTGTCAACAGGAGAAACTCCTTACCAATTAATATAGCCAGTGTGTGTTTTGCGGGAACTTGCAGTCCGGGAGCAGGAAATGTGGAACCATTTGGTTGGTTGACCAGGAGGCAATTCCATGTGGTAGGCCACAGTGCACAGCTCACGTGATAGAAGCCTGTGAGTCTCACAGCGGTGGCAACAGCGATGGTCTGCACAGTGGTGGGAATCCATGTGGTGGATGCAGCAGGTGCTAGCAGTTGGAGTCTGCATGGTGTAGTAGCGGCTGGATGGCGACCGCTGGTCGCCTGAATCCGCAGCTCCCCTGCGTAGGGAGTCCCGGGTTTCAACACCAGTGTTGGGGTTGTTGGGTAGCAGCGGTGGCAGGCCAAACAGTTCCACGTGAGGTTTATTGAGGAGGGTGGAAAGAGAAGAGGGAAAGAGGAGGGGGGGGTGCTTCTCTTATATATGCGGATGGTGACATGGTTGCAGGTAAAGATGAGCCCAATAGATTCTGGGAATGTGGTATCTGTTGCCTTGGCAACAGGTGTATAGGTTGTGTTGTCACCTATGTGATGTCACAGGTTTCAGAGGTTCTGGTACCAACAACCACAGTATCTAATGTTTGACTTTATAAATAGAAGAGGTCTGTGAAGTTCTATAAGCTCTTCTACCTAAATCTACCATATTTGGTCCACAATAATTACTTTACCACATTCATTTGCAATGGTCCTACTTTAAAACTCGAAGGTTATTATTCTTTGTGAATATGTACCACATCTTCATTATCTATTCATCAGCAGTTTGCCAGCTCCACTGCCTGTATTTTCTAGCTGAATGAATAGAACAGTAGTGAACATAGGGTTACAGTACCCTGGTTATAATATATAGGTTCTTTGGGTAAGTGCCTGGAATTGATGTAGATAGGTCATTTAGTAGTTTTCATTTCAATTGTTGGGTTTTTTAAATTTTTGTATTGTTTTAAGAAGCATCCAGACATATTTCCAAGGTGGTCACACTAGTTTTCACCCCCAGCAACAGTGAATAAAAGTTCTTCTTTCTCCACCTTTATGCCAATATGTGTGATAACTGGTATTCTCAATGATAGGCACACTGACTGGCAGAAGGTAGAACCTTAAAGTAATTTAAATCTGCATTTCCCTAGTGGCTAAAGATACGGAACACTTTAAGAGTTGCCTAGCCATTGTTTCATATTTTGTTTGTTGGTTGTTTGGATTTGATTTTGGATTTTTTGCTTCTTTGTTGGTTTGTTCATTTGGGTTTTTTGTTTGTTTTGAGATGTATCGAACAGAGAATACCTGTGTTACCCAGAAACAAGGAACAGAATGGAGAAAGGTCTTACCTTATGGGAGGAACAAGAGTAGAACACAGATCAAAAGAAAGTAATAACATAGCTAGGTACATGGTGGTGCTTGCCTTTAATACCAGTACCCAGGAAGGAGAGGCAGGTGCATCTCTTTAAGTTTCAAAACAGCCTGGTCTACATAGTGAATTCCAGGACAGCCAACGCTATGTAGAAAGACTTGAATGCTGAGTGAGATCACATTTATTCAGGGCTAACTGGGGAGATAAAGGAGCATTAATCTGGTCAAAAGGAATATTTAAAAGTATTTGGAAAGCAAGCCAGGCCCACCTCTGTAATAAAGGCTTGACATTTTAGGAGATAACCCACAGCTTCTGAATGGATTAAATATCCTCAACGTGAGCAATGACAGGGACCGATGTCTGATATGTTACCTGACGAACATTCCAGGAACAGTGAGGCAGGACAATCCTAACAGGACTGCTTTCTGCTGGTTAACTAAACTGATACAGCAGCCAGCAAACTTCTTTCTAAATGCCTGCATTAATTAAAACATTAAACTCCAACTGAACAAAGCCTGACGCCAATAAGTACCATCAGTTTCGGCTCTGGCTTATAGAAAATACTACTTTTGTGAAGAGGATGTTCCACATTACAAGTTACTTGCCAGGAAGCAATATTTGCCATGTAAGACATAGGATCTAGAGATAACACATGGCTCTATAAAATAAAGAGTGAAGTAAATAATATTCTATGAAATTGAACATGATTCCATGCTTCCATATATTTCATGATTTAATGCTTTAGTAAAAACTTTTAAGAAGTTATGACCATTTTGGATATTAGCTGAATCATAACACAAAACTGGTACAAATAAACCTTTCGCATAATATTTTGAGACCGGAAGAAATTAAATTTCATTAACCTATTAGTTTCAGCTTGACATTTTGGTCAAAGAGTTATAATTGCTTTTGAATGGAATTGACTTTAGTCTCCAATGTTTAAATTAGGAGTTTGACTGTGGTTTACTGCTAGTGTTAACTTTTGCTATTGTTCATTTTTACTTTCTGTTCTATCTCCTCACTACATGATTAATTTCTGACCTTTTAAATGATCACACATTTGCAAGCTTCATGACCCAAATTGTCTTTGTGAAGTGCATATTTCCTCAGTCTTTTACAATTTCTCAGTTGTAACTGTAAAGCAGATTATAATTAACCGTCTCTCAGCTCGTTCAACCATGTAAATGCTTGTTATTTTTGTTGATTATATAAAACAGACTTTTTATTGTTTTGGCAAACAAGATACAGAGACTATAAACTAAAAACTAGAATGGTCCATAAAGCAATTTTTTGCTAAATCAAGCTCCATTACTGGCCTGAGAATACATGTAAAATGTAGAGTAGATATGTTTTTGAAAATATTATACCAATTTCAATGCACTTGCTTCCCTTTAATAAAAAATATAGGACAGATGCACTGAGTTCAATCTAAAGCTAACAGACATTACCAATCAGGCTTCATTCAGTCTGCCTCAGGGGTCAGCTTGTTTTTGCAGAGATAGATAAATCAATGCTGTGTGACAAAACTTCTATAAATAAAGCTTCATATTTTTGTTGAGTATTTTCCAAACCCTGCTCCAGCAGTTACTGTGATATGGAGAAAAATAATGAAAGAAGCAGCCTGTAATTGTGAATGTGTGATCATGTGGACAGCAGAATTCAATAAAATATTCTGGACTTTTAGATAGCTAATAGTATGATTTTTTTGTGGCTTTTCAGACATTTTACAGTTATTTTATCAACATCCCTACTTCATCTGTATTTACTTTCCTCATCCTCCCTAAAGAGTTCTTTTCCCATTGTTTTAATAAGATGGCATGTATGCTGCTATTTCCCCTTTCTCTTGCCCCCTAAGCCCTCTACCTTGGCAATGGACCCTAAAATGTAAGCCTGTAATACATGTAATTTCATACATATAAATTTCCTCATCTGGGCTGATGGTGCTTCCTCTAAGAATCAAAGACCACCTAATGGAAACTTCAATACCAGTCTCAAGAAGGCTTCTTTTGAGTTGTTGTTCAGAGCTCTTTCCAAGATACCCCCTAAAGTATAACTCATTGTTATTGGCATTGATTGCCTCCCCCCAGAGGAGGATAATTTCAATTGTTGAGGACACTGTGCTGAAATGGAGAACTGAAACTAATGGGAATGCCCCCACCCTGAGCACTAACTTCCATGGTACCAGAAGGTACAATGCCACCTTTCAAAAGATAGAGGCAACCAACGGTCTTACCCAGCTATGACTTATATAAACATATCAGCAACCAACTAGTGGCTCTCACACTTCTGTTGTAACCAATAGCTCTTCAACTAGATTTAAGTCTCACGCAACCAGAAGAAAACCATACCAGTTACTGGAAACCTAGTTAATATTCAGTGCTAGTGATGTGTTGATTATTGGAAGAAAATGTGCAACTTCTAATTTACTACTCTAGCTTAATCTCTAAAAATAATCTATTAGCATTTGACCTTATACCCACAGATAAGTTTAGTATTCACCCTCATCAAGGAAACTTCTCTTTGCAACAAAGACTCTTACAGAAAACCACAATCAAAATGCAGAGTTGTAGAGCCAAGTTCCAAATCAGATATCTACAAAACACTCTTGCACATAAGACTCAGGGGAAATGAGGAAAAGAAGGAAGAAAAACTGTAAGAGACTGAGGACTGGATCATTTTCTCTGAGAGGGTGTCTCCTGTTCACATCAGAAGCTACACATAGAAAGTCTCACCAACTTGTCTGCCCAAATGTGAGTTTAGCAAGGATTAAATCAATGAATATGACAAACCAGATAGGGGAAAGCCCATGAGGCCTCAACTCTACACAAAGGACACAAGGTTACCATGAAAAACTAGCAACTGGAGAAATGGTATTTCCCAGGGGAGAGCACAACAGTTGGTTTCCAGTGGCAAGCAGTCAACCCCAAAAACATGCATATGGTTCCAGCCAAAAGATTGGCAGAGGAATGCCTTGTCGGGCATCAATGGGAGGAGAGGTCCTTGGTCCTGTGAAGGCTCAATAGAGGCCCCAGTGTGGGGAAATCGAGTGGGGGTCATAGGAATGGGTTGGGTGGAGTAGCAGCATATTCTTGGAGGCAGGAGATGGGAGGATAGGTTGGGGGTTTTCGGGGAGGGGGGAAAACTGGGAAGGGGTATAACATTTGAAATGTAAATGAAGAATATATTCAATAAAAATAATACATATGAGTCACATTATACCTACCGAACAAATATACAACATGCAAAAAAGTTTTTTGTTTTTTGTTTTTTTAAAAAAGGGAGGCTATGAATTTGAAGGAAAGTGGGGCAGCATGTATGGAAGGGTTTGGAAGAAGGAAAGGTAAGGGAGAATGTTTGTAATTGTATTATAGCTTTTTAAAAAGCCTAATTTATGTCATTACTACTTGAAGTGTTTATTGACGACCCAAGTATCTGTATATTTCACCAACTGTTTCTTAAACACTAAAATATTTAACCGTTATTACTGAGGCATCAAGTTTATTGTTGCTGCAAATAAAATAATAGAAGAAACTTTAGATGCTGAATTTACTAGTATAAAAAATTAATTATATTGGTTTGGATAAATTCCACCCTTTTTGTTTGTGATTATGAATACTTAATTGGATGCTTTATGATTGTGAGTAGCAAAATTAATTATAAATGAGCAATGATGGTCAAGTCCATTTCCAAAATACCATTCAGAATATTCTGGGGTTTTTACTTAAAACAAAGAAACCTGTTGAGGTTAGTAAAAATTTTGAACTCATTTTTGATGGCTCACATAACTTGAATTTTAGAGAAAAGGGAAGAAAGGATATGACAATATAAGGCATAATGCACAATTCCTTTGTTGTCATAACTATTTTTAGTGTATAGTTCTTTCTACTCAAACAGATGTATTTCAACTCCCCCAAACATAGAAGTATTTCTATTTTATTAATTCTGAATTAACCCCTGACAATTTTAAAGTGTAGAAATGAATTTAATGTGCAGAATATAACGTACAAGATCTTGCAATGAACATCTTGAATATTCTAGCCATGAAACCCACCTGGGAACCTGATTAAACTGATGAAATGAGAACCACAGTTTCTTGACACATAGTCACCCTGACATATTCCATTAACTCAATAGTAATTTAATTGAAAATGAACACAAGAAGACACTAGACCTACTCTAATCTTGAATACGAGAGCCACTGCCTGCCAATCTCTCTCTCTCTCTCAGTCTCTGTCTGTATCTGTCTCTGTCTCTCTCTCTGTCTCTCTGTCTCTCTCTCTCTCTGTCTGTCTCTCTCTCTCTCTCTCTCTCTCTCTCTCTCTCTCTCTCTCTCTCTCTCTCTCTGTGTGTGTGTGTGTGTGTGTTGAACAACAGTATATCATTCTCCTTTAGTATATGGAGTGATCTGAGCAACAAATAAAGTAGGGGAGCAGGGACTAGAAATGTATATATTTATGCAGAGATAAACCTCAGAATGACACCAGAAGGTCGCTCTGGGGCTAGTACATGATTGGAGATTGAAATAATCATAAATGTAAATGAAGGGCAAGGCTGGGAGAGCTTGTAGAACAGGCAATGTCCTGGAATCTTTATGGAACACAGCCACTGATAATGAGAGTGAAATAGTCTCAGGCTTACAGGGAGTATAGAGTTTCATTTGAGAGGAATATGACTGCAATAGGACACAAAGAAACCAAGAAGTTGAGGGACCCCTTGTCATTGCCATAAGTAGAGAAGACACAAGAAGTCAATTATGGGACTGGTGAGATGGCTCAGTAGATAAGAGCACTGACTGCTCTTCCAAAGGTCCTGAGTTCAAATCCCAGCAACCACATGGTGACTCACAACCATCTGTAATGAGATCCAACACCCTCTTCTGGTGTGTCTGAAGACAGCAACAGTGTACTTACATATAATAATAAATAAATCTTTAAAAAAAAGAAAAAAAAAGAAGTCAATTATGATGATCATCCATGAGGCAGGGTTAAAAGGTAGGTTGCTACATTTAGAAAGTTCTGCATCTCAGTTAGATACAGATTGTCCAGTGACCTTGACTGCAACATCCACACAGGTGGAGAGTACTGTTTTTAGCAATCTAAAAATTGCCACCCTTGGTTTAGGCAAAATAGCTCTCACATATGGATGTAATCTGTTCTTGTAAGCCTTTAGCAGATTTTTTACCCTGGAAGCTTCAAATGATGAAAATAACCATATCCTGACCCATGATGAAGCTGTTGAAGCAGTATGTTCCATTTGGGTTAAGAGTAATGATGCTTACACCCTGTCTTAGTTTGGGTTTCATTGCTGTGAAGATACAACATAACCACAGCGACAGAGGATGGCCTTGTTGGACATCAATGAGAGGAGAGGCCCTTGATCTTGTGAAGGCTCATTGCCCCAGTGTAGGAGAATACCAGAACAGGAAAGCAGGAGTGGGTGGGTTGGTTAGCAAGGGGAGGGGGGTTGGGATAGGGTGTAGGATGGTTTTTTTATGTGGGGGGGACTAGGAAAAGGGATAACATTTGAAATGTAAATAAAGAAAATGTCTAATATAAAAGAAAGAGGAAAAAGAAAAAAGAAAACCAGCAGGATAGTGTGAATGAGTAGGTAGGATTGAAGATACTTTTGTTGAAAAGGCATTGTATGAAAGGTTTAAGGTCTTACTTATGTTTCAAGACTAATGTGGTATGGAATGTATGGTCATTTGGATAAGCATGGCTCATAGATTTGAATGTTTAGTCACTAGGAAATAACATTGTTTGAAAGGATTAGATGTGACCTTGTTGGAGGAAGCATGTTAGTTGGGGTGGGCATTTGGTTTTCAAAGTCCCAATTGAGGCCCAGTGGGTCTCCTTTCCTACTACCTATGGACCATTTATAGAATTATCAGCTACATCCAAAGCACCATATTCTGTAGCACCTTATCTGCCTCTGAGACTCCATGCTCCCTAACATGATAAAAATGGACTAAACCACTGAAAATGTAAGCAAATCCTCAATTAAATTCTTCCTTTCATGAGAATCGATGTGATCATGGTGTTTCTTCACATCAGCAATAAAACACTGACTAAGACAGAAGATGGTATAAGGTTGTGGTATACTGCTGTGGCCAGCCTCAGAATGACGCCTAAAGGTGGAATGTGGACTTTGAAACTTTGATTTAGGAAAGCAGTTGAATGCTTTAAGAGGGACTTAATGGGCAATACTAGTACAAGTGCGGAAGACAGTTTTTCTAAGAGCAATATAGATTATTAAAGTCTGCCTCAAAAAATTTCAGAGGAGAATATTAGTAAATGACCTAAAGACTGTTTCTATGATATTTTGGTAAGGAATGTAGCTACTTTCTGCCCTTGTTCAAAAACAAAATCTGCCTGCGCATCATCAGACATTTTCAAGATCACTGAGAGTTTGGGAGGCCAATGTGCCATTTTCTAGCCATTGGGAATGATTATCAAGTTTGTATGGAGGCCAAACTATAAATAGTTAATATATAATATATAATAATATATGTGGAGACTTAATTGTATAATGGAGCCCAAGAGAGGAAAAAGACTTTAGAAAACAAGGCTAGAGGTGTGGTGGCATCTGGCTCAGAATGGAAGGATCCAATAGTTAATGAGACAAAGAAGTGCTGAGGAGTAAGTTGTCAGAAACTGAGAATCCCAGGGTTAGAGCAATGCCTATGGATCCACATATAGAATTCTCAGCTACTTCTCTCACACCTAGTCTGTTTCCATCGCCCCCCAAAAAATTCTCACCATGACAATAAGGAACTAAACCTCTGAAACAGTAAGCAACCTCTAATTGTTTTATCTTATAAGAGCTGCCATCATGGTGACTCTTCAAAGCAATAGAAAACTGATTAAGGTAGAGGCAGAGGGGCATAGGAGAGAGAGTCCTGTAGTGAAATCATATGACGTGAGTAATGGGAGGTCCCCAACAGAGAAGAGTTGTCCCACAATTTGGGATCAACAAGGGAGTCTAGGAAATGGTGAAGTGAAGTTTTAGCTTTTGGAGATAGAAAAAGAGACTCCCCAGATTATAGAAGAAGGGAAAGCCCTGAAAAAATTAAGTGAAAAAAGGAGAAATTTAATTTAGCCATAAAGTCTCTGCTTCACCAAGGATTGGGCCAAATTAGGCATAATGAAAGAATGGGTGATAAGGTCACTCAAAAGGGAGCAAAGAAACAAGACTTATTGGAGACCTGAGAAGAATAAGTTTTATAGGAGTGAGCAGGAACTATATAGACCAAGTGATTGCTGCGTTGATCAAAACTGACAGATATTGTCCCCTATTTATACAATTACCCTGGGATCCTGTGCAGTTATTGTGATGCTTTGGGGGGAGTCAAAGCTCCAAAACTGCATCAATATTCATCAACCAGGCCAAGAAGATCAGAAAGATTTCCTGTGGATGAGAAACTTAGGGAACTGTCTTATCTTGGTGAGGTAAAGAAGGACAGTTGGTGGTCCAGTGGTTTATCTTTCTACAATTAGGACAGAGTCTTAGCAGCAAAGGAGGTAATGGGCAATTCCTTGACACACTTGAAGCAAATCCTGGCTAGAATTTTCTGATGTTGTGTTTTCTTTGTAGGTGGCATCAGGGCTGGTACCAGAATCTGGTAATCCTTTGTATCACAGGAAGCCTTTTTGACCATTTTCTGCTCTTAATTGTCCATTAATTCCTTAAATTCCATGTCCAACAGATCTCTCTGGGGGTTCTATGTGTTATCCAGCCTTTTAGTAGCTTTCTTCTTATGTCATGGGCTTACTGAGAGATACAGTGAGGTTTAGGGATGTCTTTCTTAGTCTAGTTGAATAAAATGAAGAAGAGCCTCTGTGAACCAGGCAAGGACCTTGGGAAGGCATTCTTCCAGATTCTGTGTAATCTTTCTTAACTTTGTCAAAGTTGACAAAGCTGGACAGTTTGTGGGAACCCTGTCAGGAGGGAGATAATCATCTTGTCCTAGACTTCTCTGCAAGGGTGACTGATTTTCTACATTCATCTGGTAGTGCCAGTAGAGATTAGTACTAGAGGAGTAATCACACACGTGGGAAAGTTACCACCAGTATGGTCGACATGACCTGCATGTACACGAGACTGAGCAGCCATACACAATCTTCTCTTCTGGGGTCAGGGGAGAAGAAAGAAGGATGTAAATATCCTTCCAGATGGGGTTATATACATAGGTAAGGTATGTAAATTTCTTGATGAAATTGTGGTGATCATTCGAGAGAGAGTTAAGGCATTTCTTTTCTCCTTGAGAAAGTTCAAAGAGAGCAAATGGAGAATATAGATAGAGAGGCAGATGATAGAGTGGCCACCTTCCTGAGGGGATAGATCATATCAATGCAAGGTACATGGTGTGCAACCAATGGAGATATGTGGACAGCAGTGCTTGTAGAGGTTTGGGAGCAGTGGGTGATTGAGATAATGACAGTCGTGGAAGATGAAGTGGGTAATTCAAGGGAGGACAGGCGCCGGAAAGAGCAGAGGAGGTTCTTGAGGAGGTGGTGGTAGAAAAGTCTGAAAAGGAAATTGTTTGTCTGTCTATCCATCCATCTATCATATATATATATATATGTGTGTGTATATATATATATATATATATATATATATATATATATATATATGCCTAGTGAATTAAAGCTGGAGTTGTTCTCTAGGAAATTAAGTTGTTGTGCTTTCATACAGTGTCAAAAAAATTGTTTTTCTCAATGGATAATGGGTTAGCAAATACTGCAATGATGAAGCCTCAATATTCATTTATGATTCTCAGTGAGATGCCCTGGGTGAATCCAAGCAGCACAAAATAATTTGTATTTAGAATGCTTATTGCCTAATCAGACTTATAACTGAATTTTTAATCAATTAGGTTTGTTTGATTCGAGAACCATTTAAAAGTTTGTCTTGTAATATAAAGTGCAGAATAAATAATAATTTAAACGTTAGTGACTTGCCAAATAAAACTCTTGGGTAAATTGTTGCACAAAAAGGATGAACAAGGATATAATGAAAACAATATAATAAGTCATTCTATTTCTGAGAACAACTTTTTCTAATATGATAAATTAAGTGTTATTAAAGATACAGAAAACCTGCTCTACTCTTGGGGTGGGGGGGAATTACATTTTGTCATTTCTTTACAATAGAAACTGCTGATTGTGATTGAATTTCCCAATTAAGGCACTGTACATACATTAGATTAAAATGCAATGAGTATTATTGTTCTATGAAACATTTATGTGTCTGATCTAATTGGCCACTTGTGTACCAATGAAATGCAGCTTAATACTCATGGAATAATTACACCAAATAAAGATTTCGATACATTTCTAGCTTTAATAAAAACTAGAACTTCTCATGGGGAGTCAACAGAAAACTCCATCGTTGATGATAGAAGAAACTTGAGAGACAAAGAAAGGAATCAAGAAGAGACCAAGAGATGTGGAAAAGCATAAGAAACCTCAAATTAAATTAATCTGCGGAGGCTACATCAGAGAAAATTCAACTGGGAGGAGCTAACCACGTCCCAGGAAAACAGTAGGCATCTCATTTTGGTACATCCAAGCTCAAATGCTCCTCTGATGAAGGAATTCACAACTTTTATCAAAAATAATACAATTTAAGCTGTATTATTTTTATAGTGAACCTTGCCAAGATATTAAAAGGATAAGTGTGTAACATGTTGTCGTGTTCTCTTAAGCACAATTCTATCTCAGGGTCAAATCCCTCTCAATCTTTGAGCTCTCAAGGAGACCTTGAAAGGACTTAGCAGCCCATCCACCTTCCCTCTGGAGGGTCATGAAAAAGAAAGACTAAAAACCCAGGTGGGTAGAGTCAGAAAGTAACGATTAGGACAATCCCAGAAAGAAAAGAAAACAAAGAAAAAAAAGTTCAAAGAACACTATAAGGAGTGTGTAAAGGCAGTCTAAAGAATGGGGGGAAACATTTGTCCAGCGTACATCAGTAGACTTTTTACTACAAGGATTACATAAAAACTTTCCAAGCCTGAGATGCAGACTCATGCTTCTCATCCCAGCACCTGAGAGGCTGAGGCAGGATTGCTACCCAATTGAGGTCATCCTGAGATACAGACTGAGACCCTATTTCATTCAAAACAAGCAAACAACATCATCAGATATATTTCAATAAAACTCCCCCAAATAAGCCAGTTACGACAACAACAACAACAACAACAACAGCAAACAAAGGCATACATTTTGAATAGGCATGTTTTCCCAGAGGATATATCAACAGCTAACAACCATTTGAAAAGATGCCTGCCCAACATCACTAATCATCAAGACTCCACCCCACACCCATTAACCTGGCTGCATCAAAACTCAGAAAATAATGCTGATGAAGATGTGAAAAGACTTGTAAGTCTGTGTGTTTGTGTGTGCTGGTGGAAATGACAGACCTAGCCTGGTTATCTTCTACCTTCACTGCTTCTAATATTTGCTTTTGAAACTCAAGTTCTACTGACTTTCCCTAGTCTGTCTACAGAGTCTGACTCAGACCTTAACAATGTGATCCTTGTACAGAAGTCCTGCCTCAGGTCAATGAGACCTGGAGACAATAGGCTCAAGAGATGTGTATTCTTATTCCTGAGGGTAGACGTGATGGCACCTATGCAGGGAGAGTGAATGTCAGCAGGACACAATCTCAGGAAAAGTGGCTGTGAAGCCTCAGGGAGGAATACAGATGTTTTGATGTTACAGGGTACAGAAGCTCATTTAAAGCCCAATTTCTCTCCCTAGGACCATGGCACAGTAGCAGATGTCTGCTACCAAGACCAGTCCTGGATGTGTTTCTGTGTTAATACTTTGTTCATATTAAAGATTAATAATTATTGAAAAATAAACAGAAAATATAATACACATCACACAATGGAAGATAAAAATTATCATTGGAAGCTGATTTGAGGAAATCATAGAATGTTCATGTAGAGAATGTTTACACATAAAACACTTACATAAAACGGTAAAATCTTTCAGAAACTTTATGAAGACTGGTAAGAAGCACACCTTCTTCGAAGGCCAGGCATGAGAAGGATCATAATTATCACTGCATCTATTCAATACCAAATAAGAAACATTCCCCAGGGTTGGATGAGTGAAGAAATAGTGTAAAATCAAAAGGAAAAAAAAATAGTTTCAATTGGAAATTTTTCACAAGAAAACCCCAACCTACACAGATATACAGACAAATTAATAGAGTTAGCATAAGGCTTGACAAGATGATTTCACAAAAGACATTTGCACAGTCATTCTTATTTCCACACATCATAAATAAGCACTTACAAAATAGTGTAAAATTATAACATTTATTTTATTTTTTATTATTCTTTAACCTTTTTTTTATTTCATTTCTTTTTTATTTATTAGATATTTTCTTTATTTACATTCCAAATGTTATCCCTTTTCCTGTTTTTCCCTTCAAAACCACCCTATTCCATCCCCCTCCCCCTGCTCACCAACCCTCCCACTTCCACTTCCCTGTCCTGGCATTCCCCTACACTTGGGCGTGGCACCGTCACAGGACCGAGGGCCTCTCCTCTCATTGATGTCTGCTACATATGCAGCTGGAGCCATGGGTCCCTCCATGTGTACTCTTTGGTTGGTGATTTAGTCCCTGGGAGCTCTGGGGATACTGGTTGGTTCATATTGTTGTTCCTCCTATGGACCTGCAAGTTCCTTCAGCCTATGCTAAAGCTCTGACTCAGCAGTTAAACTTCAGTACAGAAGGTGCCGGGTTCAAGTCACCACAAACACATGGTGCTTTAATTTTTTTTTTTTTTTTTTTTTACAGTCCAGTCATTATGCCTCTCCTGGTCCACCCTCTGACAGTTCCACAGCCCACACCTCCTCCCCTTATCTCCAAGAGGATGTCCTCACCCCACCCCTGCCCCTCCAGACCTCCCCACTCCCTAGGGCTCCAAGTCTCTCGAGGGTTAGGTGCATCCTTTCCGACTGAGTCCAGACCAGGCAATCCTCTGTTGTTTATGTGTTTGGGGCCTCATATCAGTTGATGTATGCTGCCTGGTTAGTAGCTCAGTGTCTGAGATATCTAGGGGTTCAGGTTAGTTGAGACTGCTGGTCTCCTTATGGGGATGCCCTCCTCCTCAGCATCTTCCCACTTTTCCCTATTTCAAACACAGGAGTCCCTGGCTTCTATTCATTGGTTGAGTACAAATATCTGCATCTGTTCAAAATGACGCATTCTTTTCTAGAATACTAAATGGTACCATACCATTATCTAACTTTGTATTTTTTGTTTTGTGATCCTTACATGAAAAAATGATATTTCACTCATACAACTAGGCTTATATTTAACCTTATGACACAGGTAGTTTTTCTTTCCAATTTGTTTCTTATGCCCTTGACTTTAGCAAAACGTATTTCAGAATAACATCTCTCCTGAACCTTGAGATTTGATATGGCTTTTGTTGCCAAAAATTAAGCCTCTCGGTAACCAAATTGAATTCAAATACTCTCTGTGTGAGCACTACATGAGCGACTTAAACATTTATATAAAACAAAGCTAATCGCAGACAATCAAGGTAATGTGTAAAGATCATAAATAATCTTTCAGAGTTGCAGCGCTTCCTCAGGTTCCAACAGGTGGTTCAAGGAGCCTCAGCCTTGTCTTCTGAAGCAATTGCAATGATGCCCACTTCTGTCCAAATATGAAAGCTCTCCTGTACTTCCATCATCTAATACTACACCACTGCTGAATAGACAGCTTACCTCACTGTAGAACAGTTCTTCATTCTACCATGTGGACCCTCCCTCTCAGTTAAAAGTTAGTGTTTCATTTTTTGAGTTTCTTCTCTGCATCCACCTAAATATGGGAATCTCAAAACTCAAATTTTTCCTTGGAAACCTGTCTTGATGAGGAAACTCATAGTCCCACATAGTTCCCAAATAGTTATAAAACTCAAAATGGGGCTAAAGGAAAAGAGCTAAGAGCATATACAAATTTGACAAGTAAGTGCTAAGTTTCCTTGTTAATTGCTTATTGGCCTTGATATGTCTGTAAGGCTGGTATCTTCCCAGTGGATGGTGTAGAGTAGAAACTCTAACGCTGTTGCTGGATGAATGAAAGCCTGTGTGAAGTGGAGCTTAGTGGGTATAAGAGGCATACGCAAATAGTCTCTGGCCACTGTGGAGTGGGAAAAGCACAATGATTAATCACTTGGCTCCCGTTTTTACTTCAGTACTATTAGGTGGTGAATGACAGTGTGAGATTGCTGGACTAAACAAGAGCAACAGGAAACCATAAGTAGTTTCTATTTTGGCATAAACTTCATATTACTTTCTAGTTGGTTAGTCAAATGCCCTACATCGCTTTTCTTAACATCTTCTTGAACACATTGTATTTTTCACATTTAATAGTGTCAAGACTTTTCACAGTAGGGTTTACATTTTATTTGGGCACACAATAGACAACTCCTAAGGCAACCTATAATTTCAATCCATTAGGCTAATGGATCGCAGCTGCTGTGAGCAGTGGGCATATCATCTTTCCATAATAAAGTCTTGTGAGACATAAAATATAAAAATAAATAAACTGAAAAATGACTGTATTTAGCTAACATAGATGGTTATTTTCTTTTTTTCCTCTTTGAAACCTAGTAAATTGGCAGAGTCAATAGAACTTTTTGACGTATATATGAATGCTTATGAATAATTGCCCTTTAAACATTGGAAAAGTTGTAAAAGTGATAGATTTTTGTTAGAAAAGTCTTTTGGAATCAATATTCTTTATTTCCTTTCTTTCAATTTCTATTTTTAAAACCCATTATTATTACATGCCTTTGCTTTTTTATGACACGATTTTTCATTATAGATTTTCTTTTTCCAAGCAGATTCTATTAAACTGTATTCTTGACGATTTGTTAGCATAAGAACTTACTCATGGGTGGAGCAGAAGTGCCAGCGAAATAGATGAAGCATCCAAGGGAGGGGATGCTGTTTTTCTTTTTAATGTGTCTAAGTTATTCTTCTGAATTATATGAAAGCAAACATTTGCTAAATCAAATTCAAAGGTTAAAAAGAAAAGAAATGTATTTTGCTCTTAAGACACTGGGTTATATCTCTTAGTAAAAAGAGGGGGTAAAGGCAGACCCCCAGTCGACCTGGTCTACATAAATGACGCTCTACTCCTTCAGTAACTAATGAACTTTACACTCTGCCCTTTGCATTAGGACCCGAACTTCTATGGAAAGTTGCTTTGCCCTATTTCTATGAAAACAGCGCCAATAAAATGCATCACACATCAGTACTGTCTAGAAATCTCTTTGCTTTGAATAAATGTAAAGGATTGATTCTAATGTTTACTTTAAAAGGCGCACCTCTCAGAGTACTATTCTCTATCCTTGTAAATATTAGTATAGACTTTGTTTTGTTTACAAGAAAGAAACAGCCGGGCAGTGGTGGCGCACGCCTTTAATCCCAGCACTTGGGAGGCAGAGGCAGGCGGATTTCTGAGTTCGAGGCCAGCCTGGTCTACACAGTGAGTTTCAGGACAGCCAGGGCTACACAGAGAAACCCTGTCTCGAAAAAAACCAAAAAAAAAAAAAAGCAGATATTATAAAAGGTGAGAATAAAAAGAACAAAGGAGTGGGGGAAGTGGGGAGCAAATGAGAGAGGAAAATACAGTAATGGGAATGAAACCTCCGGGGAGAGGAGAACATGAAAGAAGGATAAGAACATAGACTAAGAAAATGGGAGGGAGGAGGTGGAGATGGAAAGTTGGGGGAAGTGTTTGGAGAAATGCAAGAGAGGAGGGCACGAGATAGAGAGGAAGAAAGAGGATGAGAGGAAAAGGGAAAAGAGAGATTTTGCTAAAGAATATTTATTACAATGCATGATGTAGATGAAGACCATTTGTCTACAACCCCATCTTGGAGTACAAGGAAAGATGTAAGGCCTTGGGATTGATGAAGCTTTAGGGATAAAGCCTCAGAGGCAATACACTTCATTTAAAGGATGGAGAAACAGTCATGACTACAAAGTTGATGTGGGAAAGTAGATGTTAATATATAGGGAATCTAAAAACCCTTGCTCTCTCTAGCCTAGGAGTGTATATTTAGGTAAGAAGTTTGATCAGAGCTATTCACAACTCAGGTTTATGAGGGCAAAGATAATTAAAAAAAAAAACCTGAACAATCACCAAAAAAGATGAACTATGCTGACAGATTATAGGAACCAAGCGATGACTTTTTTTAACCTAACTTCAATTTTATAGAATATTTTTTAAAATATTAATGAATATTTTCACAATCAATTTCAGTAAATGAATCCAGCCTCTTAATTACCTATAATATACATTTTACAAAAAGATGATATTATCCAAGAAAGTCATTCATAAATGATAAAGACAAAAGAAAGTGTTATTATAGTTCACAATAGTAAAAGAGTGTCATAAATCACATTACTATATGGCTTGATAATTCAAACTTTTCAAAGTTTTTAAATATGCTTTAATAAAATTTAAATAAGAATGGTATATGCATATTTTACACAATGGATAATTGATGCCTAAAATAAGTGTCTGGCAAACATCATTCTTAAAGAAGAAATTTCCATGTATTCTCTTGAATGGCTGAACACACTAGAATTGCTGAAAATATTGTCATTATTTTTTATCATTATCTCAAATTCCAGAAGAGGGTATCAGATCAGCTGAATCAGAAGTGACATGTAGTTGTGAGCTGCTTAATATGGGTATTGAGACTAGAACTCAGGTCTTCTCTTAGAACAGTAACTGTGCCTAACTTCCGAACTATCTTTCCAGCACTGATACTAAAATATCCATTTACATATACAATCACCCTTCCATTGCAAGATTATAAACACACACACACACACACACACACACACACACACACACACACACAGTCACAGAGTTCTTGTAATAGCAACATACCTATAAAGGGAAAATAGTTTGAAAGGCACACTCTAAATATTATATATATATTATGAGCACCATGGGATGGATGACTTTTATACTCACAGATTCTGCTAAGCACAGCAGGAGACCTGCCCTGGTTAGCTACTGAGAGGCCAGCACACTACCAGGGCCTGTATTCATTACAGTGAAAGAGAACAAACAATTTAGTGAGACAAGTATAGCTGGAGCTAACTCTTCCTGGTGTCTTTGGAAATAGTGCAGATTAATCCCATAGAGAACTATGCCTACAGGAATTCCTTGCTGCAAAGGGCACTCTCTAGGCAAATGTGGAAAATATAGTCATCTTTGGATTATAGTTTCTGGACAAGAAAACCAGTGTGGAAGACATTACTTATCTTTCCCTTCAGTCTTTCCTGGATGAAAATGATTGAAAAGAGCTACTAAGACTATAGAAGACTATATATCCATACACACACACACACACACACACACACACACACACACACACACACTCACACACAAAACTATAAGAATGTTTCTAACTTCTCCCAAGAACAAATGGTCTGAAGAGCAATGAAAGAGATGGACACTTGAATAGCAAAGACTTAAGGCTAGTGTTTGGTTTGTCCTTTGCATAACCCTCCTGCAGTATGACCACTTCCAAGAACACTGTTCACAAAACCCTACAGAAGTCACTTAGAACCAAAACCAGGAGGGGAGGTTCACAATCCTGATTCAACTGCATGGCATTGCTTGTCTTTTGTGAATTCTGAGCAAGACTCTATTAGAACTACAGTGTGTCTCTTGGGCCACCTTGGGGAATTTAAAACATTTCTACACATAAAAAAAACGGATACTTCATTCAGTAATACAGGCATGTTGTGACACAGAAAAGTCTTAGAAAATGGACTGAGAAATTTTTTTTTTTTACTCTGTCAAAATGATTTGACAACAGAGAGGGAAATTTATTTTCAATTACAAGTCCTTCAAATTCTTCTCAGTGTGATTAAATAATGAATGTTTTTAATTCACTGGGACTCTGAGATAAGCCACTTCCCATAGTAAACCTGTGAACTGATAACTGTATCTATATTCCAAGCTGTCCGTAAAATCTTTGTATTTTCACACAATTCATATCAATAACTTTACACCTAATCACTAAAAATTCCTTAAGCATGCTATTGAAAGTTGGGTTCTTTAACACCCCATTTGATCCAATTATTTTTATATGAATCAGTGTGTAGGGCACAAATAAAGTTACAATAGCAGATAACGCTTTACCTGTTAAACTTATAGATCTGTGAAAACTGATTTTTAGGATGTCAGTAAAATATTCAATAATACGTTAATAAAATTACTAATAAATTCTTGTAATAAAATGGGTTTTCATTAAGTGTTGCTCAAAATGAAATCATTAAAAATATTGTTATATTCAAATTAAAATGATTAGGTAGAGATGTCACTCTCAGGTGTAGGAACTTTGTCGGCTTCATTAACTTGTGTAGTAATTAGTTTTTGTGATGTACTAGGAATCGTTTCATATATATATATATATATATATATATATATATATATATTCCTTTTTAATTCATTAAATTTTGTTCTGAATATCTTTTGAGTTTTTCTTTAATTTTTAGATATTTTTATGTGTGTAGCTGCTTTGCCGGAATGCATGTTTTTAAATCACATGTATGTCCATTGCCTGCTGACTTTGGAGATGGGTATCAGATCCAATGAAAGTGGAGTTACAAATGGTTGTTACCCTCCATATGGGTGCTGGGAATTGAACATGGGACCTCTGGATGTCCCGGTATTCTTACCTGCTGAGCCATACCTTCAGTCCCCTCTTTTGCTTTTTTATTGGTGTTTATTGATTGTGTATAATAAGGGGCTTCATAAAGTCGTTTTTATTCAAGGACATGATGAATTTTGACCATACTCAAACTCATCCTTTTCTTTCAACCATTTGCATTCACTGTTCTCCTTCTATTGCCAAGATAGTCTCCATACACTTTTATGTCTCATATATATGAGATCATTTCATAGCTCATAGAAATATTTGAGATCCACACATAAAAGGGATAATGTTTCTGGATCTGGGTAATTTTGCTTGATATAATCATCTAAAGTTACATTAATTTTTCTGCAAATGACACGATTTCATTATTCTTTAACACCAAATAAAATAAAACTCAATGTATACATTCTTACACACATGCACACAAGTGCGTACACACATACACACACACCACACACATACACACACACACAATACATTTTTTTACACACCTCTTTTGATGGACACCCAGGCTGATTCACTCACATGGTTATTGTGTGTGAACCATGCTGTGGTTAACATGGACATAAAAATTATCTCCGTAGAATGTTAACATAGATTTTTCAGATTCTTGAGAGTGTAAAACATGAATTTTATGGTTCTTCCCTTTGAGTGTTTTGTTTCATATGATGCCATCTTGATTTTGCTGGACTCAGGTAAGTTCCCATGAGGACTGACAAATATTTGTTGTCTAGTTTTCCTAATGAGTGTATGATAATAAAATATCAGTGTAACTTTAATTTGCAAATACTCAATGACTAAGGATTTGAACAGTATTTCTTTTTTAATTCTCCATTTGTATTTGTCTTGTCTATTGTTTTCACTTGATTATTTATTGATTGATTAGTTTGGTCTGAATATTTAGTCTTAGAGATTTTATATATTTAAGATATTATTAATCTTCTACTAGATATATCTCTAACAAATATTTTTTCCTATTCTTCAGGCTCTTTCTTTACTGAGCTGATTGTTTCTTTTGCTGAGTTGTTCTATTTGTCAATTCATTATATCATTTTCTATATCAGGATGCTTTTGATAAAGACTTTGCTGATGCTTGTATTGTTAAGTGTAGTCCCAAAGTTTATTTCTGAGAGTTTCAGTTCTTACATTAGGTCTTTGATCCATTTTGAATTTGTATTTTTGTAGAGTCATGCGTGTGGATCTATTTTCCCTCTTCTACATGTGGATAAGCAATCTTTCCCAGAACAGTTTTTTGAAACTGGTTTACTCCAGTATATGTTCTTGTTGTTTTCAACAAAACTAAATTGGCTGTGGTTGCTATGTGATGTTTCTGTATGCTCTCTTCTGTTTCATTGGCTTTTGTGTCTGTTCTTTTCTAAGTTTAGACTGTCCATTGCTCTGTTCTAAATTTTGAGGTCAGGTATCTTGGTCTCTCCATCATTTTCTTGTGTTGTATGTCTGGAATTTTTGCCTTTTCATGTAACTTGAGAGAGATTTTTCTATTTCTGAGAAGAATGGTATTTGATTTGTTTATGGAAATTTTGTTTAATCTATAGATTGCTTTTGGTAAGATGACTATTTTCATATTAGTTGATGCAGGATTTTGAGCCAAGGTTCTTTTGATGTTGAGGTGTCTTTTACTTTTGTTGGTGTTTAAAACCTACTGGATAGGTTTTCTTGTTGGTACCTAGGATTTTTTAAGCTATTATGAAAAATATATTCCTTATTTCTTTCTCAGAATGTTTGTTATTGGTATATAGAAATGTTTCTGGTTCTATATGTTGATTTGTATGCTACTGCTTTGCTGTAAATGTTCAAGAGTTGTGGAAATATTTACAGTGTAATCCTTATAATATCATATGAAAAAAAATATAACTTGACTTCCTCTTTTCCTGTTTGCAGTCTTCTGTTTCTTTCACTGTTCTCATTATCTTAACTAAGACTGTGAGCACTACGTTAATTATTAGTGGAGAGAAAAGATATGTTTGTCTCACTCTTGATTTTAGAGAAAATATTTGAGGTCTATCACATTTAGCAAAATGTTGATTATAATTTTTTTATAATTTTGTTATAATTTTGTTGCATCTATCCTTTATGTTCAGATTTATACCTTCTATCTCTAGTTCTTCAGAGTTTTGATCAGGATGGAATGTTGGGGCTTTATATAATCTTTTCCTACATGGAAAAAGGGAAATCATATAATTTCTGACATTGAGTCAATTGTTACAACGTGCTATACCTGTTGGTTGGTATATTCAACAATAACTGCATCACTAAAATTAAGCCAACTAGATAGTCCTGAAAGAGATTTTAAATTCAGTGTTTACTGCAATATGCAAATACTTTACTCAGAAATTTAGTGTCTATATGATTATTGATATCACGTTAAATTTTATTTTTATTGTGGTTTCATTATCAAGGAATAATGTCCTTTTAAAATGAGTTTAGTATCATTCCTTCCTCTGTCTGTTGTTTATTATATAAAAAAGTTTGACAGTCATTGGTGTCAGTTCTTTATCATTCTGCTAACATTCAGCAGAGAATTTGTCAGGCCCTGCAGTAGGTTTATTTTGTTTTTTGTTTTGTTATTGTTGTTAGTTTTCTTTACATTTGATATGTTTAGGTGCCATAATCTCATTGCTTATTTTATATCCATTTAAGTTCTTACAGCTTCTTGGCTTAGTTTTGGTAAGACTACTGTATCTAGAAATTTAAACATTCCCCCCAAATATTTCCAACTCTTGTAATAGAAAAATTTTTAATTGTTTTATTTATTTACATTCCAAATGTTGCCCACTTTCCCCTTCAATAATTACAATAGAGATTTTTTTTTATTTATGTCCTAAGGATCCTGTGAGGCTCATTGGTATTTGTGGTAATCTTTCATCACAAATTTTACTAATTTCACTCTTCCCTCATTTTGGTTAGTTTGACTAAAAACTTGTCAAACTTGTTTTGTTTTTCTTTTTAAAGAACAAACTCTTTGTTTTGTAGAGTCTTCGTGTTATTCTTTTCACCCCCATTTCATTAATTTCATCAACATTGCCTCAAAGAACTCATAAATATTTTTACATCCATATCCTCCATAGAAATTAATTATATAACCACTTTAAGATTTCATTTTATGCCATTCAGAATGGATACCATTAACAAATTAAACATAACAAATTTGAGAAAGGATGTGACATAACCCTCATCCACTGTTGGTGAAAATGAATACTAGTACAAATGCTATGAAAATCAATATGAAAGTCTCTCCAAAAAAAATAGAAGTTTAAGTAGCATATGACCCAGGCATAATACTCTGGACACGCATTCAAAGGGCTCTATATATTTTCATGTAGACACTTGCATATGAATATTGATAGAGTATTCACTATGTGGTGTACGCACAATGGAATTTCACCTAAGAAAAATAAAACTGTAAACTTTAAAGAAAAGTAAAGAAAGTTGAAATAATTATATCAAGGTGACTGAGAATTCAGAAAGACAAACATAGGTTGATATCACAAATTACCTAAATACTGAATAAACACCACTATAAATATTCGACCTGCCTTCAAGTGAATCTCCTTGCTTTCTTTTGCTTTCTCCATCTTTGGCAGCTGTATCTTCTCTTGATTTTCTTTTCCTTTTGCAAATTTTCTGTAATATGCATATATGCATATACATTATAGGAAAACAACTAGTAAATTTTAAACATGTCTTTCTTTTCTAAAATATCTTTCTTAAAATGTAAAAGATCTACCCAAATTATCATAGACTATCTTAAAAACAAAACAAACAGAAAGAAAAAAATATCACTTGTTTCTTGAGAAAGGGCTTAGTGAGTAATAGAACTTACTAAATACATTAAAGGCTGGATATGGCCAAGCATGTCTACAGTCCCATCATTGTGGGAAGCTGAAGAAGGAGTGTCAGGGGGACTTGCTGACCATTGACCTAGCTCTGGGTTCATTGAGACACTCTGTATGGAAGGGATAAGGCTGTGGGTGGTTGAACACAACACCCAACATTCTCTTCCTTAATTCTAAGCATACACTGTCATACATACGTGCACCTCACCAGATGCATGCATGCATTCTCATACACTATGCAATTTACTATGTACTAAAATAATCATCATGCACACAGATATTCCTAACCTCTCCCATTCCAATAATGATATAAGGATTGTAGATACATAGTATGTTTAACATGAATACCCATTGTTACTGAAAATGGGGTGCCTGAGAAAATAACTGTGAGTATGCTTCTTAGAACCTTTACCTTCCCGGTTACTGATAAACAGCACCAAAAATGGACTGTTGTGATAATTAGTTGACAAGCAATTATACATCATTTTAATGCAAATATTTCATATGTGTATGCAAAATGTTTCTTTTGAATTATATCCCAACAGAAATTGTTTATAATTAAAAATATCTCTGAGTTAGAAATAAACATTTTTAAAGCACAATTTTTTTTCCTTTGCAGACACTAGCAGTAACAATTTATGTACAACTATTAAAGCAACCCAGTCTTCTTCAAACATATCCATACATTATGCTGAGGGAGTACAGCACCTTCTAGTGGAGTCTATAAATAAATAAATGCATTTCTCTTGCTTGTGGCTAAGTTAATGTAACATTGTGATAAGCTTTTGTCCCTCGATACCAGACCAATATGATGCTTTCTGATGTTAAAAGTTATCATACATCCTACCGCCTTTCATTTGGTATCAGGCAGACTTGGCATGAAGGTGACAACTTAAACTAAAAATCTGTCAAAACAAAGAATAGCTAACAGGCATCTGTAAGGCTGATGTGAAAATGGAGCTTGTGCCAACTGCAATGAAATGTGCACAATATAGATGCTTTCTCAGAAAATAAGTACCTTTGTGCTTACTGGATGGAGCATGTATTTCTGTGCAACCATTTTTTTCAGGGGACAATATAAAATTTTTTGAATCTATAGGTAAAGAAATGTTCCTATGTTCAAAGACCTAAGGATAGGAATAAATTTATAAAGCATAAATAAATTTATGCTTCTGTATCATAGATTTATTCTAAATGTTTTCATACTCTAGTTTCTTTTTACCCTCAGGAGTATGTTCCAAGACTGTCAGTATATGCCTAAAACTACAGACAGTTCCAAACCTCAGGGATACTATGAGCTTTTTCATATATGAGTACCCACATGATAAAGTTTACCTTGCTGTTAGGACAATAAGAGAGTAACAACAATAATGACCGAAATGAAAAATTTCACAATTTATGAACATATATGTGCATAAATGTGGTCTTTCTCTCCAAATACTTTTCACTTGAGTGTAAGCAATGCCATACCATGATACTTCAACAATCATTCTAATATTCAGTGTGGCTACTGTGTGACTAGTGAGTGGATAGCACACACAGCCTATATTGTAGCCAAAGAGAATACGTTGCCCAACATGGATATTTCACCATACAACTCAGGCTGATAAATACTCTAAACATGAATTGTCAATTTCTGGAATTGTTTTGATATTTTTAGATTGTATGATTATTGTCCATAGGTAAGAAAACCCATAGCAAAAAAAGATGACAAACAAAGAAATGACCATCTTGGTGTCCTGAGAACAATGTCATGTGACAGAACAGCAGTTGTACGACATTCATAGACAAGAAAACTGAACTGTCAAAAAGCAGAGAATTTGTGTCTTCATATAGGTATATGGTGAGTAACAGCACCATACAACTCCAAGTCAATACAGTCATATTCTCCACTCATCCATTTGTAAGTATACCATTCCAATGTGATGATGTAATCAACAGAAATAAAATTGAGGATTTGTAGGTGGGGTTTGCACAGGGAGAATGAATCAGGAAAAGACCCTCATGTACTATGATGTTTTAGCAAAACCCTGAAAAATAAGCTCACTACTCATCTAACTGATAAAACAAAAAGTCACACAGAACAGAACTGCAGTAGTGACTACCATGAAACATGTCCTAAATAAAATGAAATTGATATTTCATACAATGTGAAAAATGACATAAATAGTATATTTTAAATGTTACCTGTTATTTTTCCAAAATGGAGCTGAAATAGTCATCATTTGCTCCTCTAAAACATGCTGAATCCCTCTAAAAATAAAGAAAAGCCAGTTTACTAATGGGCTGAATTACAATTATTCAGCTATATTCAATGACTCTGTGCAGTCTTAAGAATAGGATTGTAGTTCAGTATTAAACCATTGTATATGTGCCCAATTCCTTAGTCAGTGTCATATATATATATATATATATATATATATATATATATATATATATGGAATGTATCCTGGACACTGAATTGGGCCATTTTGACATAAACTGAGTAGCTACTGTGAATATGCAATGCACAACTTATTTTTGATTTTATGCTATATGCAGTATACCATAAGGAGTTTTTTTTGCTTGAAATGACTGAAGAATTCCTTAATTAGATATTTTAAATGCTTGAATTCATATCTTATAAACATCAAATGAAAGAAATGGATTTCTATTAAAATACTACACTTGTATTCTGGAAATAATTCTACCTGCATGTCTGTGCTGTTTTAGCTTCCCTACCCCCATCACCCCAAGGAAATGGTCTTCCTAACAGCATCTTTAACTGAGCTTATCTTGACACTAGAACAGACTTTCATTAGTGAATTTAGACTCCCTTTGATAAAGCATGTATGTAAATGTTAACAAGTATATTTTATGAAAAAAGTCCATCTTATATTTACATATTTACATATTGTATGTTTTATCATGTAGATGCGCTTTCAGCTTATTTCTCAGGGTTTTGCTAAGACATCATGGTACATGAGGGTCTTTTCCTGATTCATTCTCCCTATGCAAACCCCACCTACAAATCCTCATTTTTATTACTGTTGATTTATATATATATATATATATATATATATATATATATATATATAATATTTTTAGAAGAAAATAACAATAAAAATGGAAACCTTTTAAATTAAAAGCAAATGAGCAGCCAAAGGAAATTTTAAAATAAAACTTGGGAGTGACCAGTGATCTCGCGTGTAAGCCAGGTGGTAGCTTCCTTCTGCCATTCTGACAGATGGAATGCCCACAGTGGAGTTATTTTTTGTCCTCCTAAAAAACTAGCTGAAGTGCTACAATTGCTTTGCTCCTGCCTGATTTGTGCTCTGTGTACAATTAAGTATTAAAAACCTATTTTTCTTTTGGGTAAAATTCAACACCATGTACATTGATTTTCTTTGAAATCACTGCAATTGTCTAAGCCATTTTACGTTTTTATTGCACTGTAGTGTTCATTTTAAATGACCAAAAGAGAGCGAGTATCCTAGGCAAGTGTAATTATAAGGGTTTATACTGGTAATACTATAAACTTTTCCTTCAGGAAACTCTGTAAAATTGCTATATATAAATATATACTACAGGCAACATAAATGCTGTAACAATGATATTAATTTCCCTAGGAAATTCAGCTTATTTGCCTAGGATTTTATGGTTGACCATATTGCGAAAAATTCAGTAGTAGGAGTCTATGCATGTATCTCTCAACTTCACTCTGGAAGTGGTTCATTACCACCTATTTTGTTAGCTTATGCCTGTGTACCCTGCAGTGCTAGCATGAGAAAAGACAGATAAATGAAAGCAATAGAGATTCACGGTTCATATACTTTAATTACTTGAATTGTAAGTTACAGCTGCCTGTACCAATTTATAGAAATAAACAATCTCAGTACTGTAAAGGAGCTCCAGATAAATGTCAAGAGAAATTCAAAAAGTTGTACTCTCACAAATTTCAATATGGGCATGTCTCTGTTGACTTCCCACCTTCTGAGGCTATGTAATTGCCACCTACATCTCCCTAGCTGCTGCCTGGACAAAGATCATGGCTGCAAATATGCTGTTGGAGTACCAAATGGTCAGGACACCCAGTGTGGTCCCAGTGTGTTCCCAGCTCATGTGGCAGGAAAGGATAACACAAAGTTGACAGGGGATCTTTTAAGGAACCATCGTCATTTTGGAGTATATTACACATTTCTTACTTTCACAAGAATAAATTTGATTCCAGGACATCTCCAAAGACATTCTCATCTATATTTCATATTAATGATCTCTTAAGTTGTCCTCTGAGATCCTAATACCTAACTAGAGTGTTTTGCTTAGGATATTTAGAATGTCTGCATCTTAAAATTCCTAGGAAATGGAAAAGTGACATTATTTTCCTAAGTAATGATCATCTGGGTATTTTTTTTACTGAAGAAGCAGACATATATAACTCACATCAAAGGTCTTCAATGTTTCCACTGCTGTCTGCTTAACTACTTAAAAGCAACTATGATCCCTTCTGTGCAATGCTATTCTAAAATCATTGAAATCTCAAATTGGGATTCACTAATGAATGCTTGCTTAGTCACAATGCAAATATTCAAAACTACAACGTGTAATTTTATTTTTTTCATGAAATGAGCATAGAACTCTCCCTCCATTGAAGTTTGCCCTGCCTAAATTCATATTTTGAGGATAAAAGGATGTAAAGTTGTCTTAAATGTTGCATTTTTCCTGCCACATTTTATCACAGAATTTACCTTGCTTTACCCACCAAGTCAGATAAGGTTGCAGAGTTACCTTTCAAAGGTATTCACAAAGAAGGAAAGAAGGAAGGAAGAAAAGAAAGAAAGAAGGAAAGAAAGAAAGAAAGAAAGAAAGAAAGAAAGAAAGAAAGAAAGAAAGAAAGGAAGAAAGAAAGAAGAAAGATCCAGAACAACATCTAGATTAATAATGAAACTAAGACTCAAAAGTAATATATAGCCTTGGGGGATGTTTCTGTCTTCCTTTTAAAATGACTATTATCTGACCAGAGAGAAGAGCCTCCTTCAAATAAAAAATATTCATCAAAGCTTTTCAGGCAAAACCTTTTTCCCTGCTGTGACTTTATTGATTCTTTCAAGCTTCACATCTTTGTTGGATATATTTGTAGATATTAATGAAAAAGAACATGCGGCCCCAAAGAATTACACATTTTAAAAAGTCTCGAGCTAATCAATTAAGCAACTAGAGGAGTGCTACATTTCCCAAATAGCTTTCCATGAAGTGACATTTTAAAAGTAATATTAAGATATGCATGCACACACAGTTTAAATTTTTTTTGAAATAGAGCAACAGATGAAATAAGCTTTTATTAATTAAAATTTTAATTAAATAATCAGTTACATCTAAAACAGATGAGATGAACCTTAAGAGAAACTGGCAAGAGAATATATACTCCTCAGTGGGGATAATACATTTTACTTGAATAAATTATAATATATACTATGCAAATAGCATACTAGTTAGGGTTTTGTTTTGGGGTTTTTTTGTTTGTTTCTTTTGTTTTTGTCAATTTGACACAAGCTAGAGTCATCAAAGACAAAGGAACCTCAATTAAGTAAATGCCTCCATCATACTGGCCTGTAGACAAATGTGTGGGACATTTCCTTGATTAATGATTGATGTAGTGGGGCACAGCCTACTGAAGTTAATGCTACCCCTGGTCAGGTGGTCCTGAGTTGTGTGAGAAAAAGGGCTGAGAAAACCAATAAACATATTCCCTTTGTGGTTTCTACTGTAGTCCATGCCTCCAGGCTCTTGCCTTGAGTTCCTGTCTGACTTCCCTTTACTTTAAACTATAAGCAATAAGCAGAAAAAATAAAACAAGAAAAAAAAAAAAAAAACCCTTTCCTTCCCATGTTGTATTTGGTCAGTGTTTTACCATGTCAATAGAAATTAAAAAGTATATTCAATTTTTCATATTATGAAACAAAACAAAATTAAATTAATATTTCTTTCTCTCTAATATTTCATATGGAATTTAGCTGAAAATTATGTGGGCTCTGTGTACATAAATATGATATAGGAAACATAAACATGATTGGTATCTATGAAGAACCTTTTTTTTTATTTTCTTTTTTTTATTATTTTCTATAATTTTTTTATTTACATTCCCAATGATTTCCCCTGTCCCAGTTCCCTCCTCCCCGGAAGTCCCATAAGCCCTCTTCCCTCTCCATGTTCCCCAGTCAACCCCCTCCTGCTTCTCTGTCCTGGTATTCCCCTACACTGCTACATCCAGTCTTTCCAGGACCAGGGGTCTCTCCTTCCCTCTTCTTGGAAATCAGTTGATATGTGAATTGTGTCTTGGGTATTCTGAGATTCTGGGTTAATATCCCCTTATCAGTGACTGCATACCATGTGTGTTCTTTTGTAATTGGGTTACCTCACTAAGGATGATATTTTCTAGTTCTGACCATTTGCCTAAGAATTTCGTGAATTCATTGTTTTTAATTGCAGAGTAGTATTGCGTTGTGTAAATATACCACATCTTCTGTATCCATTTCTCCATTGAGGGACATCTGGGTTCCTTCAAGCTTCTGGCTATTATAAATAGGGCTGTTATGAACATAGTGGAACATGTGTCCTTATTGCATGCCAGGGAGTCCTCTGGGTATATGCCCAGAAGTGGTATAACAGGATCCTCCGGAAATGTCATGCCCAGTTTTCTGAGGAACCACCAGACTGCTTTCCAGAGTGGTTGTACCAGCTTGCAATCCCACCAGCAGTGGAGGAGTGTTCCTTTCTCCACATCCTCGCCAACAACTGCTGTCTCCTGTGTTTTTGATCTTAGCCATCCTGACTGGTGTGAGATGGAATCTCAGGATTGTTTGATTTGCATTTCCCTAATGACTAAGGATGACGAACATCTCTTTAGGTGCTTCTCAGCCATTCGATATTATTCAGGTGAAAATACTTTGTTTAGCTTTGTACCCCATTTTTAATAGAGTTATTTGGCTCTCTGGAGTCTGACTTCTTGAGTTCTTTGTATATATTGGATATTAGCTCTCTGTAGGATGTAGGTTTGGTAAAGATCTTTTCCCAATTTTTTGGCTGTCACTTTGTCATTTTGACAGTGTCTTTTGCCTTACAGAAACTTTGGTTTTTTTTTTTTCATAAATAAAGTTTACTTACGTTTTATGAGAGAACATTATGACCAAATGACATCCTCAGGGGCAAGTTTTTGGTTTTCCAGAAGTGGTAGGTTTGTAGGATTAGTGATTTTATATATATATATATATATATATATATATATATATATATATCCCTTTCTCCTTCTAGAATGTTCTTCATTCGTTGGGTCACGGATTAAAGAGTTAGTTTTATGAGTCACAGCTAGGGGTTGTTGTGGTGGTGGTACTGGGGTTTGAATCTGCTTATGCCAGATGGGCTCTCTGCCACTGAACCACACACCTCAACTTAATAGAATGGAATGATAAAACATCAAAGTCAATGGCATGTAGCAAGGATGAATTATATTTCATAGAATATATTTTAAGTAATACTTGTATGTGTTTAGGTAATGTATATCATAGTTATATAGTTTATATTATATATGCTTATCTTACTTGATATATGAGCACCTTTTTAAATGTGGGTTAATCAAATATCTGAAAAGTGTTATCTCAAATTCAAATTCTAGGAAAGAATGATAGAATGACTTGTTTTTAATGGAATATATTTTTTTTGAATCATGATAGTCTTCACTAGTCCAGGCTGGTGGATGGTGGAACCTCAGAAGAACACTTTGAGATTTTTCATATTTGTACGGGAGGAGCAAAAGCTGCTCATATTTTCCAAGTCATCTCAGGAAATGAAACACTAACACTTGTTGCTGACCCAAGTGAATGAGTTTTGCTAGAAACACCCCTCTCCCCTCCCCATTGTGAGTTTACCAGGAGACAAAAAACTTGGCTTTGGCTCTGTAAGCAGCTTTGAGAATTACAGTCATTAGTGGGGCCTATCTGCCATCGCCAACAGCAAATGCTGATTTCCTACTGAACTTTTCCCTTTGGGGAGTGCAGAAGGCTTGTTTAAGTTAAACAAGGTTACTGTTTGAAGATCTTATCTCCCGGAAGAGAAGTGGGAGGCTGGAGTCCAGGGCAGGAGGTGATGTCTCAGAGATCTGCACACGAATGTGCTCACTAGTAATTACAGTTAGGCATGAGGTGTGTACGAATAAGCTATTTGCCACAACTATCTCATGAAGAGATGGTTCTCAACTCAACCAATCAAGATGCTGACTTAATGAGGCCAAACTGAGTCTGAGGTGAAACAGACTTTCATGGAAGTTTGTAAGGACAGGTTGGAGAGTTTCTGCCCCAGAGAAACCACCCAGGATTGTGAACTGGCTGCCGGTGTCATGAAACTTGTCCGGAGCCTGTGCCCACTCAGATACAAACCAAACAAAACAGAAAACATCCTGCAGCCACAACTGTTCTTTGTCCAAACTTACATTTGAGTAACTCTCAACAGAGTGTTCTTTGCATTGGCTCAAGGCCTAAGAGAAAGACTGCTTCTCATAGGTGGCTTCCAGAGCCTTTGTGTATTTCCTCATTTCAAAAGAGATGAAAACTAGCTATTTCCTTTCCTACCAGTAAATCTCCCTGTTTTAGGTGTTTTTTTTTTTGTGTTAATATTTTTTTTATTATTTATTTTATTTTATTTTTTTAATTCACATTCCAAATCACTTCCCCTTTCCCGTTTCCTCCCTCCCCGAAAGTCCCATAAGCCCCCTTCCCTCCCTCTTTTCTCCATTCAACCCCCTCTCGTTACTCTGTCCTGGCGTTCCCCTACATCCCGTCTTTCCAGGACCAGGGGTCTCTCCTTCCATCTTTTTAGAAATCTATTGATATGCTGATTGTGTCTAGGGTATTCTGAGGTTCTGGGTCAATATCCCCTTATCAGTGACTGCATACCATGTGTGTTCTTTTGTGATTGGGTTACCTCACTAAGGATGATATTTTCAAGTTCTGACCATTTGCCTAGGAATTTCGTGAATTCATTGTTTTTAATTGCAGAGTAGTATTCCATTGTGTAAATATACCACATCTTCTGAATCCATTCCTCCGTTGAGGGACATCTGGGTTCTTTGCAGCTTCTGGCTATTATAAATAAGGCTGCTATGAATATAGTGGAACATGTGTCCTTATTGCATGCAGGTAAAGTCTCTGGGTATATGCCCAGGAGTGGTATAGCCGGATCCTCCGGAAGTGTCATGCCCAGGGTTGTTTTGATTTGCATTTCCCTAATGACTAAGGATGATGAACATCTCTTTAGGTGCTTCTCAGCCATTAGATATTCTTCAGGTGAGAACTCTTTGTGTAGCTCTGTACCCCATTTTTTAATAGGGTTACTTGCCTCTCTAGAGTTTAACTTCTTGAGTTCTTTGTATATCTTGGATATTAGCCCTCTGTCGGATGTAAGGTTGGTAAAGATCATTTCCCAGTTAGTTGGTTGCCACTTTGTCTTTTTGACGGTGTCTTTTGCCTTGCAAAAACTTTGTAATTTAATGAGGTCCCATTTGTGTATTCTTGATAGATGATACTGGGTTTGAAAATTTTTACTGATAATTTTACATATTACTTCTTTTTAAAAAGGTTCTTCAGAGCATAAGCTATTGGAGTTCTGTTAAGGAAATTCTCCCCTGTGCCCATATGTTCAAGGTTCTTCCCTAGTTTCCCTTCTATTAGTTTCAGTGTGTCTTGTTTTATGTGGAGATCTTTGATCCACTTAGAATTGAGCTTAGTGCAAGGAGATAAGGATGGGTCAATTTGCATTCTTCTGCATGTTGACCTCCAGCTGAGCCAGCACCATTTGTTGAAAAGGCTATCTTTTTTCCACTGGATGGTTTTAGCTCCTTTGTCAAAGATCAAGTGACCATAGGAGTGTGGATTCATTTCTGGGTCTTCAATTCTGTTCCATTGATCTACATGTCTGTTACTGTACCAATACCATGCAGTTTTTAACATTATTGCTCTGTAGTACAGCTTGAGGTCCGGGATACTGATTCCCCCAGAGGTTCTTTTACTCTTGAGAATAGTTTTAGCTATTCTGGGTTTTCTGTTATTCCAGATGAATTTTTGAAGTGCTCTTTCTAACTCTATGAAGAATTGAGTTGGGATTTTGATGGGGATTGCATTGAATCTGTGTATTACTTTTGGTAAGATGCTCATTTTTACTATATTAATCCTGCCAATCCATGAGCATGGCAGATTTTTCCATCTTCTGAGGTCTTCTTCAATTTCTTTCTTCAGAGACTTGAAGTTCTTGTCATACAGATCTTTCACTTGTTTGGTTAGAGTCATGCCAAGATACTTAATATGGTTTGTGGTTATCGTAAAGGGTATTATTTCTCTTACTTCTTTCTCAGCCTGCTTATCCTTTGAGTATAGGAAGGCTTCTGACTTGCTTGAGTTGATTTTATATCCGGCCACTTTGCTGAAGTCGTTTATCACCTGTAGGAGTTCTCTGGTGGAGTTCTTTGGGTCGCTTACGTATACTATCATATCGTCTGCAAATAGTGATAGTTTGACTTCTTCCTTTCCAATTTGTATCCCTTTGACCTCTTTTTGTTGTCTAATTGCTCTAGCTAGAACTTCAAGTACTATATTGAAAAGATATGGAGAGAGAGGGCAGCCTTGTCTAGTCCCTGATTTTAGTGGGATTGCTTCAAGTTTCTCTCCGTTTAGATTGATGCTGGCTACTGGTTTGCTGTAAATTGCTTTTACTATGTTTAGATATGGGCCTTGAATTCCTGATCTTTCCAAGACCTTTAGCATGAAAGGATGCTGAATTTTGTCAAATGCTTTCTCAGCATTTAATGAGATGACCATGTGGTTTTTTTCTTTGAGATTGTTTATGTAGTGGATTACATTGATGGATTTCCTTATATTGAACCATCCCTGCATCCCTGGGATGAAGCCTACTTGATCGTGGTGAATGATCGTTTTGATGTGTTCTTGGATTCGGTTGGCAAGAATTTTATTGAGTATTTTTGCATCGATATTCATAAGAGAGATTGGCCTGAGATTCTCTTTCTTCGTCGGATCTTTGTGTGCTTTTGGTATTAGTGTAATTGTGGCTTCATAGAACGAGTTGGGTAGTGTTCCTTCTGTTTCTATTTTGTGGAACAGTTTGAAGAGTATTGGTGTTAGGTCTTCTTTGAAGGTCTGATAGAATTCTGCACTAAAACCATCTGGACCTGTGCTTTTTTTGGTTGGAAGACTTCCAATGACAACTTCTATTTCTTCAGGGCTTATAGGACGGTTTAGATGGTCTATTTGATCCTGATTTAATTTTGGTACTTGGTATCTGTCAAGGAAATTGTCCATTTCCTCAAGATTTTCTAGTTGTGTTGAATACAGGTTTTTGTAGTAGGATCTGATGATTTTTTGAATTTCCTCAGTTTCTGTTGTTATCTCTCCCTTTTCGTTTCTGATTTTATTAATTTGGATACTATCTCTGTGCCCTCTGGTTAGTCTGGCTAAGGGCTTATCTATCTTGTTGATTTTCTCAAAGAACCAACTCCTCGTTTTGTTGATTCTTTGTATGGTTTTATTTGTTTCTACTTGATTGATTTCAGCCCTGAGTTTGATGATTTCCTGCCTTCTACTCCTCTTTGGTGTATTTGCTTCTTTATGTTCCAGGGCTTTCAGGTGTGCCATTAAGCTGTTAGTGTATGCTGTCTCCCGTTTCTTTTTGGCGGCACTCAGGGCTATGAATTTTCCTCTTAGCACTGCTTTCATTGTGTCCCATAAGTTAGGGTATGTTGTGCCTTCATTTTCATTAACTTTCAAAAAGTCTTTGATTTCTTTCTTTATTTCCACCTTGACCAAGTTATCATTGAGTAGAGCATTGTTCAGACTCCATGTGTACGTGGGTTTTCTTTTGTTTTTGTTGCCATTGAAGACCACCCTTATTCCATAGTGATCTGATAGGAGGCATGGGATTATTTCTATCTTCTTGTATCTGTTGAGGTCTGATTTGTGACCAATTATATGGTCAATTTTGGAGAAGGTACCATGAGGAGCTGAGAAGAAGTTGTATTCTTTAGCTCTAGGATGAAATGTTCTATTTATATCAGTTAGTTCCATTTGGTCCAAGGCTTCAATTAGATTCACTGTGTCCCTGTTTAGTTTCTGCTTTCCTGAACGATCCATTTCAGAGAGCGGGGTGTTGAAGTCACCCACTATTATTGTGAGCAGTGCGATGTGTGCTTTGAGTTTTAGTAAAGTTTCTTTTACGAATGAGGGTGTCCTTTCATTTGGAGCATAGATATTCAGAATTGAGAGTTCTTGATGGTGGATTTTTCCCTTGATCAGTATGTAGTGTCCTTCTGTGTCTTTTTTGATGACTTTAGGTTGAAAATCAATTTTATCCGATATTAGGATGGCTACTCCACCTCGTCTCTTGTGGCCATTTGCTTGTAAAATTGTTTTCCAGCCTTTTATTCTGAGGTAGTGTTTGTCTTTGACACTGAGGTGCGTTTCCTGCATGCAGCAAAATGCTGGGTCCTGTTTACGTATCCAGTCTGCTAGTCTATGTCTTTTAATTGGGTAATTGAGACCATTGATATTAAGAGAGATTAAGGCATACTGATTATTGCCATCTGCCATTCTTGACACTATCTTTATGTTTGAGTGGTTATCTACTTTTGGGTTTGATTCAAGAAGGTTATTATCTCATTTTTTTCCAGGGTGTTGTTTCTCTCCCTGTATTGGAGGTTTCCACCTATTATCCGTTGCAGGGCTGGATTTGTGGAAAGATATTGTGAAAATTTGGTTTTATCATGGAATATCTTGGTCTCTCCATCTATGGTGATTGAGAGTTTTGCTGGGTATAGTAGTCTAGGCTGGCATTTGTGCTGTCTTAATGTCTGCATGAGATCTGCCCAGGATCTTCTGGCTTTCATAGTCTCTGGTGAGAAGTCTGATGTGATTCGGATAGGTCTTCCTTTGTATGTTACTTGGCCCTTTTCTCTTACTGCATTTAGTATTCTTTCTTTGTTTAGAACATTCGGTGTTTTGATTATTATGTGACGGGAGGTATTTCTGTTCTGGTCCAGTCTGTTTGGAGTTCTGTAGGCTTCTTGTACGTTCATCGGCATCTCTCTCTTTAGGTTAGGGAAGTTTTCCTCCATAATTTTGTTGAAGATGTTTACTGGCCCTTTAAGTTGCAAATCTTCACTCTCATCTATACCTATAATCCTTAGGTTTGGTCTTCTCATTGTGTCCTGGATTTCCTGGATGTTTTGGGTTATGCGTTTTTTGCATTTTGCATTTTCTTTGACTGTTGAGTCGATGCTTTCTATGGAATCTTCAGCACCTGAGATTCTTTCTTCCATCTCTTGTATTCTATTGTTGATGTTGCATCTATGACTCCTGATTTCTTCCCAAGGTTTTCTATCTCCAAAGTTGTCTCCCTTTGTGATTTCTTAGTTGTTTCTACTTCCTTTTTTAGTTCCTGGATGGATTTGCTGAGATCCTTCACTTGTTTGTTTGTATTTTCCTGTATTTCTTTAAGGTATTTTTGCATTACCTCTTTCAGGATTTCTTCCTGATGACCCATGTTCTCCTGCATTTCTCTGAGCGATTTTTGTGTTTCCTCCTCATGGGATTCCATCTGTTGATCCATTGTCTCCTGCATTTCTTTAAGCAGTTCTCGTGTTTCCTTTGTAAGGGCATCTAACCGTTGATTCATTTCTTTAAGCAATTTTTGTGTTGCCTCCTTATGGGCATCCATCTGTTGACCCATATTCTTCTGCATTTCTTTATGTAAATTTTGTGATTCCTTTGTGAGTGCATCTACCCGTTGATTCATCTCGTTAAGCGATTTTTGTGTTGTCTCCTTGTGCGCCTCCATCTTTTGATCCATGTTCTCCCGCATTTCTCTAAGTGATTTTTGTGTTTCCTTTGTAAGGGCTTCTAACCATTGATTCATGGTCTCCTGTAACTCTTTATGAGATTTATTTATGTCCTTCTTGTGATCCTCTAATAGCATCATGAGAAGTGATTTTAAATCCAGATCTTGTCTTTTGTGTGTGGTGGGGTATCCAGGACTTGCTGCTGTTGGAGAGTTGGGTTCGGATGGTCCCACATTACTTTGATTACTGTTAGTAACATTCCTGCGTTTGCCTTTTGCCATCTGGATACCTCTGGTGTTAGTTGGTCCTGCTGCCACTGGCTGGTGGTTGGACCTCCTGTGAGCCTGCAAAGCTATTTCTGCCCCCCCCCTGGATTACCAGGATTCCCCTGGCACCGATTTCTGGGGCCTGCCTGCTCCTGAGTGACTTTGGAGCCCTAATGTGCCTTGCCCCAAGTGATCTTATATTGGGGGGGCCTTGCACATCTAAAGGCTCAGCCTAGTGGATTCCTGGAGCAGAGGTCGCCAAAGGGAGGCTGGCAGGCTCCTGCCCTGTGCAGGGGTGTGTGATCTCTCCTGGGGGGGGGAGGGGGCGTCCCTCTGCCAGGCAGAAGTCCCACAGCAGATCTGGCGCACTGGTCACTGCAGATCAGCCCAGCACCTGGGAGCAGGTTACACACAAGCCGCCCGAGACTGAAGAGATATTATGCCTGTCTGTCTCTGAGCCTGGCGGTCCCAACTTCCCAGTCACTGGAGCAAAGATGGGGGAGGGCACTCTCCGTGGCGCCGCTCACCCTGTAGTCGCGATGGCCCGCCGATCTGGCACCCAGACGACCACAGCGCCAACCAGCCCTCGGGCACCGACGGAAGCCCCAACAGGCCGTGTCCCAAGTGATGTTATATTGGGGGGAGAGCCTGGGTACCCGTCTCTCCAGCGCAGTCCGCGGGAACAGAGGTCGCGGAAGGAAAGCTGGCAGGCTCCCTCCCAGCGCGGGGTCCCTCCACCAGGCAGAAGGTCCCACAGCAGAGCTGGCGCGCTGGTTACTGCAGATCAGCCCAGCACCTGGGAGCAGGTTACACACAAGCTGCCTGAGACCGAAGCGATATTATGCCTGTCTGTCTCTGAGCCTGGCGGTCCCAACTACCTGGTCACTGGAGCAAAGATGGCGGAGGGCACTCTCTGTGGCGCCGCTCACCCTGTGGTCACGATGGCCCGCCGATCTGGCACCCAGACGACCACAGCGCCAACCCGCCCTCGGGCACAGACGGAAGCCCCAACAGGCCGTGTCCCAAGTGATGTTATCTTGGGGGGAGAGCCTGGGTACCCGTCTCTCCAGCGCAGTCCGCAGGAACAGAGTTCGCGGAAGGACTACAGAAACTTTGTAATTTTATGAGGTCCCATTTGTCAATTCTTGATCTTAGAGCATAAGCTATTGGAGTTCTGTTCAGGAAATTTTCCCCTGTGCCCATGTGTTCAAGGCTCTTCCCTAGTTTCTTTTCTATTAGTTTCAGTGTTTCTAGTTTTATGTGGAGATCCTGGATCCACTTGGAGTTCAGCTTAGTACAAGGAGATAAGAATAGATTGATTTGCATTCTTTTGCATGCTGACCTCCAGTTGAAACAGCACCATTTCTTGAAAAGGCTATCTTTTTTCCACTGGATGATTTTTAGCTCCTTTGTCAAAGATCAAGTGACCATAGGAGTGTGGATTCATTTCTGGGTCTTCAATTCTGTTACATTGACCTACATGCCTGTCACTGTATCAATACCATGCAGTTTTTAACATTTTTGCTCTGTAGTACGGCTTGAGGTGCGGGATACTGTTTCCCCCCAGAAGTTCTTTTACTGTTGAGAATAGTTTTAGCTATCCTGGATTTTCTGTTATTCCAGATGAATTTGATAATTGCTCTTTCTTTTTGCAGACGATATGATAGTATACTTAAGCGACCCAAAGAACTCCACCAGAGAACTCCTACAGCTGATAAACGACTTCAGCAAAGTGGCCGGATATAAAATCAACTCAAGCAAGTCAGAAGCCTTCCTATACTCAAAGGATAAGCAGGCTGAGAAAGAAGTAAGAGAAATAATACCCTTCACAATAGCCACAAACCATATTAAGTATCTTGGCGTGACTCTAACCAAACAAGTGAAAGATCTGTATGACAAGAACTTCAAGTCTCTGAAGAAAGAAATTGAAGAAGACCTCAGAAGATGGAAAAATCTGCCATGCTCATGGATTGGCAGGATTAATATAGTAAAAATGAGCATCTTACCAAAAGTAATACACAGATTCAATGCAATCCCCATCAAAATCCCAACTCAATTCTTCATAGAGTTAGAAAGAGCAATTCAAAAATTCATCTGGAATAACAGAAAACCCAGAATAGCTAAAACTATTCTCAAGAGTAAAAGAACCTCTGGGGGAATCAGTATCCCAGACCTCAAGCTGTACTACAGAGCAATAGTGTTAAAAACCACATGGTATTGGTACAGTAACAGACATGTAGATCAATGGAACAGAATTGAAGACCCAGAAATGAATCCACACTCCTATGGTCACTTGATCTTTGACAAAGGTGCTAAAACCATCCAATGGAAAAAAGATAGCCTTTTCAACAAATGGTGCTGGCTCAGCTGGAGGTCAATATGCAGAAGAATGCAAATTGACCCATTCTTATCTCCTTGCACTAAGCTCAATTCTAAGTGGATCAAAGATCTCCACATAAAACCAGACACACTGAAACTAATAGAAGGGAAACTAGGGAAGAACCTTGAACATATGGGCACAGGGGAGAATTTCCTGAACAGAACTCCAATAGCTTATGCTCTGAAGAACCTTTTTAAAAAGAAGTAATATGTAAAATTATCAGTAAAAATTTTCAAACCCAGTATCATCTATCATTTTTTTCTACTGTTTTATTAAAACACACTGGCACAAGCAAGGTGAGACATGAAGGGCTCATTCTGAACTGTGGCCTAAAGTTCATTATGTTACCTGTGGGGCAGTATGCAGTGAGTCATGGTAACAGGAAGTTGGTCACTAGTGTGGTTGGAGGCTTGTGTCCTGAGATACATCTTTGATCACTCTAGACCATATTAAAGCTTTGAAATGTCACCTGACCCCAGTGACAACGGCTAAGAAGAAAGACACATGATTAAAAAAAGCTAGCATGGACATGAAGGAAAAAGAATGCTTACCCAGTGTTGGTAGAAGTGTGAACTGGTCCAGCCACTACAAAAATCCACGTCACCATTCCTCACAGAACTCGAATTCAATCTACTATGTAATCTATCTACACAACTCCTGGGTATATATCCAATGGACTCTATCTTACTAAAGAGATACTTGTCCTTCCAAGCCCATTGTTCTTCTGTTCACAATAGCCAGGAAGATGTAAACAGCCTAGGTGCCCATCAACTGACAAATGAATAATGGAAATGTGATGCATAAATATAGTGGGGTATATTCAGCTTCTTAAAAAGATGAAATTTTCAAGTAAAGTATTATAGCAGGATTTATAATTCTAAATATCCATACAGAAAAAATAAGTGTGGCATATTCTCTCTCATGTGTGAATGCTAACTTTGAATCTTTAGTTCTTTGTTTAAATTGGAGTAAACGTAAGTCAGGAAACCAGTGAAAAGACATGGGTGGATACAAGGCTTTCAGTGTCAGGAGGAAGAGAATTAACTTGGCATGAAGTAGGAAAAATAGAGGAGCAAGAGAGCTCAGTAGGGTAAGGGAATGAGAAATCAAGATACAGAAGACAGAAGAAAAGAGATAACTAACACTAAAGATGTCTGAAAATGTCATATAAAAAGCTACAGCTGTAATAGTATCCTAAAATACATATCAATAAAAATGTAAAAAGAATTTAAGTAGATTTTCACTGTAACAGGATGTATTGAACATTACCTCTCCCACATAAAATAGGCTATCAAATAAAAACCCAATGTTAAATATGGATTATCTTTTAAGAGTAGTTTTTCATTGTGCGATATGGGTCTGTTTAGATAGTTTACCTTGATTTAACTTTGGCATGTGGTATCTGTCTAGAAAACCATCCATTTCTTCTAGATTTTCCAGTTCTGTTGAGTATATGCTTTTATAGTAGGATCTGATGATTTTTTAAATTTCCTCCGTTTCTGTTATGTCTCCCTTTTCATTTCTGATTTTGTTATTTTGGAAACTGCCTCTGGGTCCTTTAGTTAGTTTGGCCAGGGGTTTATCTATCTTCTTGATTCTCTCGAAGAACCAGCTTCTGGTTTTATTGATTCTTTGTGTTGTTCTCTTTGTTTCTATTTGGTTGATTTCAGCCCTGAGTTTGACTATTTCCTGCAGTCTACTCCTCTTGGGTGAGTTTGCTTCCTTTTGTTCTAGAGTTCTCAGGTGTGCTGTTAAGTTGTTAGTGTAAGATCTCTCCAGTTTCTTCACCAGGGCACTTAGTGCTATAAATTTTCCTCTTAGCACTGCTTTCTTTGTATCCCATAAGTTTGGGTATGCTGTGTCAACATTTTCATTAAACTCCAGAAAGTCTTTAATTTCTTTATTTCTTCCCTGACCAAGTTATCATTGAGTAGAGTTGTTGAGTTTCCACATGTCTGTGGCCTTTCTGTTATTGAAGACCATCCTTCAGTCATGTTGCTCTGGTAGGGTGCATGGGATTATTTCAATTTTCTTGTATTTGTGGAGGGTTGTTTCAAGAGACAGCCCCAGCCAGCATTACAGGTGATTGCCATTTCTCTTGGTCATCCTCAAGACCAAAATAGTAAGATACTGTTGTTTAGGACACCATATAGCTGAGTTTTAAGGCATGAATAATTCAAGCTGTTATCAACCTGAGGCATGTTTGCAATTTAGACTTCATAATTCTGTAAAATGCTATGCATACTAGTGGGGAATTAAATAGTCAACACTCCTACCCAGCTGTGAACTCCATAAACTATAAAAATGACCTGCCAGATGAAATATGCACTCTTGCAGTAGTGGCCCAAATATTATGTGAGTAACCAATCATTTTCTAATTGGTTTAAGACTCATTACACAAGATGGAACTCAGGTCTGCCACCTTCAGCAGGATCAATAGCTTGTACCTGGGTAACATCGGCCCTAGGGAAGAAACTACGACTATGATTCTGCTAAATTGACCTAGTATTAAACCCCCTAAGTACTCATTTTTAGAACCATAGATTAGTATATCTCTTAACCCTCATCAGAGAAGTTCTGTTTTACAGCAGAGAGTAGTTAACCTAAGAGACCCACAACTGTTCAATGCACAGAGAATAACTGACTGTGACATGCTCAGCATTAAATAGAACAGCTATTTCACATGCTCTACTCTCATTTCATGAATCATTGTGGAGGAGGGCGCAGAAATTTTTGCAAGAACCAGAAATAGTAGATGACCACAGAGAAACAGTGTCTTCTGGATATGACAGAGCAGTGGCTCAAAGAGATAAAGCCAAACAAAACACCAGCATGGTAAAGCTGGGAGCTATGAAGTGTCACCTAGATGAGGAGTTATTGACAACTGATGGCTGCCCTTGGATGACATGAGACTGAAAAAGAGAGAAAATTTTATAAGAAAACTTTATCTTAAGTCAAAAACAGCATTAGAAATTTGATGAATTTTAGGTTTCTACAATGTTTTAATGAAGTCACAGAGACTCGATTTGAGTCATTTGAACTATAGGGCAACTTGTGTTATGATTTTAAGTTAGGAAATTTCCAAAGCCTTCATACTGGCTTGCAAGTATGATCTGAATGTGGTTGTTTTATTCACACAAAAATACTTCTTCAACATGCTTAGCTGACATTACCATGAAAGCTTCGTCATTATTAGATATTTGAGTTTTTTTAGATTTATATGAGTTAATTAAAGACACAAAAATGGCTTCCAGTAGCTAAGGCTGTCAGATATGATTCAGAGATGACTAGCAAACTTAGAATATAAGGCTATCATTCACATGACTTTAATTTACTCCAAACAAATCTGGATTGCAGTTTATTAAACAAATACTAGATAATATTCTGTTTATAATGACAAACTAAAGCTCAATTCATCCAAACACTGTAGTGTTTGGGTTTTTTTAAGTTATACTTAAGATTTCACGAAAAACATTAAACTTTTATCTATTTTGGAGTAAATATTTATTTACATATGTGGAGGATATATGTATATGAAAGATATATATGAAACTTTACTAACATATAAATATATCTGAAATATATATTTATAAATATGTATAATATATGTAAATACATTTCTGTAAATGTATCTGAAACATGCAAATATATATGAAATATATTTTTATATATGGGGTAAATATATTTTATATATCTAAATATATATGTATAAGTAAATATATACATGTAAATATATGTTTATATATGGGGTAAAATTTAAGATCAACGAAATAATACCCTTGCTTCATTTGAACATGTGAAAAATAGCACTTAATAATTTTTTTAAGTATACAGTTTTGAAATTTTTTACTGGTCTTATAAAACTTTGATATTTAGTTATATACATCTTTCAACTACAATATGAGAGACTTAGTCAAGGGCAAATAACCAAAATTATTTCTGAGAGAAACTCATTTAGAGGAAGTAATAAGTAACTTCTACTAGCAGAATATAAACATGATACAAAGAATGGAATAATCGCAGGCAGTGCCATTGGCAAAGGTGTTTGACAAAAGGTACCTCAAAACAGAGTAATTACAACAATTAATACTGGTGAGTGGTAGAAAGAAGAAATAACCTAAAATTTGTGGGAGCAGCTGTAAATGAGAGGTTCTAAGAAACCAGTTTCCAATATTATTGAGACAAAGGAGAGATACATTATAGGTTTATTTTTTCAGAGTACATTTTTAGTAGATATTCATTTTACAAAATAGTAAGTTTTAGTATTGCATTCTACCATGTGTATATCATTATTCATTCACTCACTCTGCATTATTCTCCCATTTCTATAACTGCCATTCCTGATAGTCTCCTTTTCTTTTCTCAAAAAGTACCCCTGTGTTTGCAAGTCCTTTCCACACATACTTGGAGTCTATATTTTATTTAAAAAAATGCAGTGTGTGTCTTTCTGGGTCACCATTTTACTTAACACAATGATCCTAATTGCCTTCTATTTCTTGTGATGTTGATTTCTACAATCCACACTTGGCTCTAATGAGCTATGTAGTCCCTGTTCACATGATTTTTTTTGCAGGAATTAATTTTCAAAGGGATCATAGACTGAGATGAACTACACTGTGGCTAGCTTTTAAAACAATTTATATTAATATTAATAGGTAGTATCTAAAAACATGTAACTTAATCATTTAAAGCTTTAGATGGTTACAGATATGTAGAGCAATATTATTAAATGAAAATATTGATGTAAAATCATTACAAGTCATATAATATTTACATCCATTTTTAATTTGATAAAATAAATGTAATTAAATTTAATATTATACTGAAAATGATGAACTTCAAAAAATACCACAGTAATTATACTTAAAATTTATCAATGATAACTAGAAAACATGAGTTTTCACAATGTATACTATGTATTTTGTGGTGTATATATATTAATATAAAATGCTGACACATGCAAAATTTACCTCAGTGTCATGATACATATAATTGAAATTCATGACAGAAAATGTGACATTCATTCAATAAACTATGGAATAGAAAACATGATTTCAAATCAAGCATAAAAACCGTGCCTCCATTTCCAGCATTTGCATTTGCTCTCAAGATCCAAACTCAGGTTCTCACACTTGTGGGGCAATTACTTTACTAAGTAAAGAAACTAACCCCAAATTGTCCTTTAAGACAATGGAGAGTAAGGACTCTACAAATTTGTGGTTGCTCGGTGTGAGAATCTGAGCCCATCCTCCATAACCCATCTAAATAGCCGAACATCTTCAGATTGTCTTGCTATCCTCTTTCTTTTCTTTTTTCATTTTGGTTCACAGAGTTGCTCCCATCATTCTGAAAATCTAAGATTGTCGACATCCCTGGTGAAGCCTCACGTTCTGTAAACGTTCTATATGTCGGCCAATCAAGAGAGGGACAGCAGAGCCAGGGCTTCTCTCATTCTCCATGGTGACTCATTCAGCCATTGCCGAACATTTCTGGGTGTGAATTGTTGTAATTCATAACAACAATGTTGCATACCATGTACATGTTGGGAATTCTTCAGCAGATCTTTTAAAACAGAAAGGGGAGAAGATACTATTTATTTTGTCATAATAATTTAAATTTTAAAAATTACCTTTACAGCAAATTACAATGAATTTTCCACAACTAGCCTACATCATCTCTACACTGCCAGCCCTCAGTCAGTTGTAAAGACCTCTACAAGGCTTCAGTTAGATTCACTGTGTCCATTTTTAGTTTCTGCTTTCCTGAATGATCCATTTCAGAGAGCAGGGTGTTGAAGTCACCCACTATTATTGTGTGAGGTGCGATGTGTGCTTTGAGCTTTAGTAAAGTTTCTTTTACGAATGAGGGTGCCCTTGCATTTGGAGCATAGATATTCAGAATTGAGAGTTCTTCTTGGTGGATTTTTCCTTTGATCAGTATGTAGTGTCCTTCTGTGTCATTTTTGATGACTTTAGGTAGAAAGTCAATTTTATCTGATATTAGAATGGCTACTCCGGCTCGTTTCCTGGGACCATTTGCTTGTAAAATTGTTTTCCAGCCTTTTACTCTGAGGTAGTGTTTGTCTTTGACACTGAGGTGCGTTGCATGCACGCATCAAAATGCTGGGTCCTGTTTACGTATCCAGTCTGTTAGTCTATGTCTTTTTATGGGGGAATTGAGACCATTGATATTAAGAGATTAAGGAATAGTGATTATTGCCACCTGCTATTCTTGACGCTATCTTTATGTTTGAGTGGCTATCTACTTTTGGGTTTGATGCAAGAAGGTTACTATCTCGTTTTTTCCAGGGTGTTGTTCTCAAGAGTAAAAGAACTTCTGGGGGAATCAATATCCCGGACCTCAAGCTGTACTACAGAGCAATAGTGTTAAAAACTGCATGGTATTGGTACAGTGACAGGCATGTAGATCAATGGAACAGAATTGAAGACCCAGAAATGAATCCACACTCCTATGGTCACTTGATCTTTGACAAAGGAACTAATACCATCCAGTGGAAAAAAGATAGCCTTTTCAACAAATGGTGCTGGTTCAACTGGAGGTCAACATGCAGAAGAATGCAAATTGACCCATTCTTATCTCCTTGCACTAAGCTCAATTCCAAGTGGATCAAGGATCTCCACATAAAACCAGACACACTGAAACTAATAGAAAGGAAACTAGGAAAGAACCTTGAACATATGGGCACAGGGGAGAATTTCCTGAATAGAACTCCAATAGCTTATGCTCTAAGATCAAGAATTGACAAATGAGACCTCATTAAATTACAAAGTTTCTGCAAGGCAAAAGACACTGTCAAAAAGACAAAGCAGCAACCAACTAACTGGGAAATGATCTTTACCAACCCTACATCCAACAGAGGGCTAATATCCAATATATACAAAGAACTCAAGAAGTTAAACTCCAGAGAGGCAAGTAACCCTATTAAAAAATGGGGTACAGAGCTAAACAAAGAGTTCTCACCTGAAGAATATCTAATGGCTGAGAAGCACCTAAAGAGATGTTCATCATCCTTAGTCATTAGCGAAATGCAAATCAAAACAACCCTGAGATTCCATCTCACACCAGTCAGAATGGCTAAGATCAAAAACACAGGAGACAGCAGTTGTTGGCGAGGATGTGGAGAAAGAGGAATACTCCTCCACTGCTGGTGGGATTGCAAGCTGGTACAACCACTCTGGAAAGCAGTCTGGTGGTTCCTCAGAAAACTGGGCATGACACTCCTGGAGGATCCGACTATCCCACTCCTGGGCATATACCCAGAGGCTTTACCTGCATGCAATAAGGACACATGCTCCACTATGTTCATAGCAGCCTTATTTATAATAACCAGAAGTTGGAAAGAACCCAGATGTCCCTCATTGGAGGAATGGATTCAGAAGATGTGGTATATTTACACAATGGAATACTACTCTGCAATTAAAAACAATGAATTCACGAAATTCCTAGGCAAATGGTCAGAACTTGAAAATATCATCCTTAGTGAGGTAACCCAATCACAAAAGAACACACATGGTATGCAGTCACTGATAAGGGGATATTAACCCAGAATCTCGGAATACCCTAGACACAATTCGCATATCAATAGATATCTTCTGCATGTTGACCTCCAGCTGAGCCAGCACCATTTGTTGAAAAGGCTATCTTTTTTCCACTGGATGGTTTTAGCTCCTTTGTCAAAGATCAAGTGACCATAGGAGTGTGGATTCATTTCTGGGTCTTCAATTCTGTTCCATTGATCTACATGTCTGTTACTGTACCAATACCGTGCGGTTTTTAACACTATTGCTCTGTAGTACAGCTTGAGGTCCGGGATACTGATTCCCCCAGAGGTTCTTTTACTCTTGAGGATAGTTTTAGCTATTCTGGGTTTTCTGTTATTCCAGATGAATTTTTGAATTGCTCTTTCTAACTCTATGAAGAATTGAGTTGGGATTTTGATGGGGATTGCATTGAATCTGTGTATTACTTTTGGTAAGATGCTCATTTTTACTATATTAATCCTGCCAATCCATGAGCATGGCAGATTTTTCCATCTTCTGAGGTCTTCTTCAATTTCTTTCTTCAGAGACTTCTAAGAAGATGGAAGGAGAGACCCCTGGTCCTGGAAAGACTGGATGTAGGGGAATGCCAGAACAGAGAAGAGAGAGTGGGTTGAATGGGGAAAAAAAGGGAGGGAAGGGGGCTTATGGGACTTTCGGGGAGGGAGGAAACGGGAAAGGGGACATGATTTTGAATGTAAATAAAAAAACTTAGAAAAAAAAAGACCTCTACAGCACCAAAAGTGCAATGTAAACCCCTACCACAGGGGGGCACCTGCCCCTCAATTCATCCCTGAGATACATGGCCTGCTCCTTTCCAAGTTGTCTGCTTCTTATACTTAATGCATCAAACTCAGCATCCTCAAACATGACAAGTTAAAGACATCAGAGTGTCTGTAATTAGACTAAATCCAATTTTATGTGCTAGATACTCATAGAAAAGTATGCCTATTTCATATTCTGGCACCATTCCTCAAAGTTGTCTGAGTATCAGAAAATGTGAATTAAGAGGGAAAACAGGAATAAAATTTCAGATTCTCTTAAGCAGAAGAAGACATAAGCTAAGAAGATCCCAAGTAATCATCTCACTACACAAATAATCATTATGAATTGTTATCCATGCAGCAGACTGCCTTCACACAATTTTGGGGAACCAAATAAGAAAAGATAGGAAAGAGTCAAACATTAAGCTGAGAGAGAGAGAGAGAGAGAGAGAGAGAGAGAGAGAGAGAGAGAGAGAGAGGTGGAGAGAGAGGCAGAGGAGACAGAGAGAATCTTCTTCATAAAGGGAGAAGTTTTCAACTTCAGAACTTAGAATAAAACCTCATGGACCTACCAAAGAGAAAACTACTGTCAGGAGGGGTCCCAATCACTTGATATCTACTTCTAGGGACAAAGTTTCAGGATCTCCAAGACACAGGGCAACAACAGGATAACTGGGAAGAGTCCCCATGAGGATCCCTGTTGCTGACATGACAGAAGCCAGAGACCTCAAACCAATGACTCATTGTAATAAACACTTATAAGTAAAGATGTGTGGACAGAGGGACACACTGTGACATACTACACCTTCCACAATGAGATATTTTCTATGCTTTGTTTTATTTTTTGTTTGTTTGGTTGTGTCTTATTTCCTTTTAAGAGGATTGTTATAAGGACAAAGGGCAAATACAAGGGGCAGGGAGATGAGTAAGAAAGACTGAGGTACATGACACGAAACTCACAAAACATCAACAAAAGTGTCTTTTTTTAAAGATTCCATCTTCTGGATGTTGGGGCACAATGGCTAACATGAAACTTACCTTCAATCTTAAATCTAGACCTACCATAATGAAATCTAATTCTTGGGTCAAACTAAGTTCTGAATCTTCTCTAGAATCTGCTAGGGACCTGCACATAATTGTACTTATTTGTGTTTGAGCAGGCATCACTATCAGACTTGGAAGAACCATGGGGTGGTGCATACTCCCATAAATATATTATGTAAGGCTCTGTGTCTGTGAAACCTGGTTATGATACAATTTATCATTACCCTTGATAGAGAAAGGTCTGTTTTCAACACCTACGTCTCCATTTTCATGTAGGATAAGACAGTGCTCACAGCCAGAACCTTTAGATCTGTTTGGCACCATACCAGTCAGGGACATATAATTCATAAAATGAATAGATGTTTCAGCCTATAAAGCCACCAGCTATAGCATGGTCTTCCAAGTAACACAGCTTAATTAGAAATTCATTAGTTGAAGGTAGGTTGGGTTTTTGGCTTTTGTTTCGGTTTTTTTGCTTTGGTTTTGGTTTTTTGAGACAGGGTTCCTCTGTAGAGCCCTGGCTGTCCTGGAACTCACTCTGTAGACCAGGCTGACCTTGAACTCAGAAATCTGCCTACCTCTGCCTCCCAAGTGCTGGGATTAAAGGCATGTTGGGTTTTTAAGACAGAATTTGATATTGGAATCTAAGGCAGACAATACTTGTAATTTGAGCCTCTCCAATAGTCCAGCGTCAGGGCAGGACACATGATGCCAATCTATTAGATTTTTATTTTTATTCTAGTCAGCACCTCCTGTGGCTGCTCTGTCAACAAGAAACCCCTTCACTAGGAGACTTTAGACCTACTCAAGTGTTGTCTTGATAGGTTTTGAGCTCCTGGTATGATACAACGTGTTAACAATAATTGTAGGCATAGTATAAAGCTGGTCCTTCTGCAGTGAGTTGGGCAGAATTTCACAGTGACCTATCATAGGACAGGACTTGCAGATGAAGAGTCTGGGATTACCCTGCTCCAGAGAGAGATCAAGGAAATGAACTCCTTGACATCTGTGTTGAACTTTATATTAGTTTCAGATTTAGAGCTAATTGAAATGTGGATCAACCCCTAGTGCTGAAGCAATGACAACATACTGACAAAAACTGCCTGTATGCCTGGATTTAACCACTGAGTGCTGAAAGAGTGGAGTGACTTAAGACACAAAAGAGGGGACATAGTCTGCTTATAGTTTATGGACAGATAGATGCAAATGAAAAGCCATATTAAAAAAATAAGAGTAAACTTTTAATCCTTCAATAGACAGATAACATTATACAACAAACACACAAAGATATTCAGGAATGGCATTGTTTCAATCAAAATTAAAAAAAAAAATAAAGTCCCCAAAGTAACTAGCAAGGAGGATCTCTTCAGTAGGACCTAAAACAGATGTTGTAATGAAACTTAATGAGCTTCTAGAAAGCACAGAGCAATGATTCTATACTCAAACAGATCATTTTGACAGAGAAATTAAAGCCAGCTCAAAAGATTAAGTAGAAATTCTTGAGGGGAAAATATATCAAGCAAATCTTAAACTAAGATATAAGACATCTAGGAAGGACACGTTGGACCAAGAAATATTAATGGTCTCAAAGACAAATTGTTTGGACAGAGATAGGAATGGAAATTTTTAAGAGAAATGTAAAACAAAGCAGAGAAGAACCTTGAGGTTTCTTGGGTTTGGGGGTGCCCAAAAAGAGTAGGGTAGACAAGCTAGTATTAGTGAACATATCAGGGACCTCACAAGCATTTTGATGAAGGACGATGCCTAAGCACACAAGATCAAAGGCAAGCAGTGACGTGTAACTAGCTATGCAGAGATATTTTATCATCACCCTTTTATTATAGTGTCAATAGTATAAAAAAAAAAACTCTGAAGAGAGTAAAAAAGAAAGTCAACAATGTAGACGAAGGCCAAGTTCACCTGCAAGCTGATGTTTTAACGTGAACCTGAATCGCCAGATAGAGTGACATGAGGTTTTGTTGATAGAGAGACAAACAAATTGCCCACCAAAAATAGTGTACCAAATAAGCAAAAGGCCAAGCAAGGAGATGTATCTTTACACAGCTATCCTGCAAGAAATGCAGAAGAGACCTCTTCATGCTGAAGAAAAGACAGAAAAGACATTTGGGTAAATCAGAAAACACCAGAGGCCTAAAACTCACTAAGAGTAAGAGACAGATGCTTATATATAAGTCCCTGTGCATGCTGAGGACCCATCAACTGCAAAGAAACAGTGTGATAAAATATTCATCAGGAATAGTTCCAACAACAACAAAAAATCTTTTAATCTGGACAGATTTCTTTAATCTAGGTTGTAATTAAGAAAAATAATTTATGGTAGAGGATCTGAACTAATAGACAAGAGTCAAATTGCCCCACTAGGGTAAGTAATTGCCTCATAATAAAAGATCATAAGAGAGGTTTATACTTTGTAGTTTTTACTATCTCACTTTAAAGTCCAGGAAGACTGTGCTACCAGGCCTGTCCAGGTTCCCTAGGATCCACAGATGAAACACACACATTAACTTATTTTCAATATGCCTCATAGGCTCAATTGCTGGGCTCTTCTAAGCTTTTCTCGGCTATCTTGTGCTCTTCTTTTCACTCCCAGCTCAGTACCCTAAATCTGCCCTCAACTTTAGTTTCTCAGTTTCCTTCTTGTTGAGCAACTCAAACTTCCCTCCACTTAGTTGCACTGCTAATCTCCCACCTGGGGAAGCGGCCTATGTCCTCTCCACCAAAGATCTCACATGGCTGGTCTCCTTTTCTTCCTCCGATACACGTCAAAATTTTTCTCCTCCCCTGCATCTCTTAGCCTGCCAGCGGGAACCTGGAAGTCCACCTCTTTCCTTCCACCCAATAATTAGCCCCTGGCATCTTTATTGATGGATCAAGGAACAATTGGGGAATAGGAACTTAGCATCAAAACCACCTCCTACAAAAAACAAACAAACAAAAAAACCCACCTCCTACAGAGGTTGAGTTAAGAACTGTGACATTAGAAACTGGGATGCAAGTGAAAACTGGTTATAGGAAGTCTTTGCCTATTGATAATTACCTTGAATGTACATTAAATAGAATTCCCAATAGTAAGTCATAAAGGGAGTGAAGGAAGAGCAAGAGCTAACAATATATAATGTGATAAACTCATACACATAACTAATAATATGCAAAGACTGAAAGGGAGGGGTAATATAAAATATTCCCTGCAGATAGAATCCCAAAGGAAACAAGAGTAACCAAACATAGATCAGATAAAACAGACTTTAAGTCAGTAGGCAGAAATGATAGATCATTATATATTAATACAGGGATTTATTCAAAAGACAATTCTAATTCTATGGATATCCAATAACACATCCCCCAAATATATAAAACAAACTTTACTAGAATAAGAAAGACTCAGTGAGTGCTGTGATAAATTGAGGATTTTAATTTCTTACGTTCAGTAATAGGCAGATTATCCAAACACAAAATCAGTAAGGAAACAATAGAGTTAAATTGTATCCTGGGCAAAATAAATATAGACCTAACAGATGCCTACAGGGCATTCCTTCTAATAACTGCGAAATGCACAATCTGCTCAGCCCATGAGACATCCTCAAGGATAAATCATCTGGCATGCCTCAAGTCTGATGGAATTTCTGAACACTAAAATCATATCAGGTATCTTTTTTTATAATAACAAAGCAAGAGAACTAAGCATCCATAAGTAAAACTTTGGAAACTGTACAAAGACAGAACAGAAGCAACTTACTCCTGAGTAATCAGTGGATCAGGGAATAACTGAGGATGCAAACTATAATGCTGCTGGAAACAAATGAAAACTAAGACAAAATAGATTAAAATCAGTATGATACAGGAAAATAATTACTAACAGAGAAGAAGAAAGAATAGCCACATTGACATAACATATTCATCTCAAATAAAAAGTATCATCTAATCTCCAGGAAATTAAACGAGAAAGAAAAATCTAAAGTGAGCAGAAAGAAATCTATATTAAAAGTTCAGAATAAACGTAAACAAAACAAATGCTAATTTGTTTATCTACAAAGATAAATGTACATATGATAAGTGAATTATACATGAACCAAATTAATGAACCCAGAAACTAGACTCTAAAAGAGAAAGAAAATCCAATTAGATAAAATGAGAGATTAAATGGGAGAAAGTAAAATAACATCACAGACATACAAAAGAAAAATATGCCAACAACATTGATATCTTAGAAAAAAACAAAATCCTTGAAATCTATGTAGTCAAGATTAAATCAGTAAAAATTTTAAGAAAAAAGAAACTGCAGTGAAGAGTAACAAATAAGGTGTAGCATTATTGAAATCTCCTACCTGATAAAAGTTCATTATCAAATGACTTAATTAATTGCTTACACTAAACAGTCTTTCCAACATTATTTAAAAAAAATACAAGAAATGTGAATTGTTGCAAATACATTTCTACTCAACTATCATTGCTCTAGTGCAGAAGATAAACAGGCACACGGTCAAAATATTCATGGATTGAACTAAATCAATGGCACTGGCACTAAAAATTGAAGAATGAAACTTGAAAGGATACAAAAGAGTAGAAGGGTGACCCATATTTATTGATTGGAAAAATCAATGATGACAAAAATGCCCTGGTGTCATAGAATGATCTCCACATGCAGTGAACACATGACCAAAATACCAATGGCATTCTTTACCAAGTTAGGAAAAGTAACCCGTAGATTTATATAACTACAAAAATATCTCTTAAGAGCTAACATAATTCTAATTGAAAAGAATAAAGAATAAGAACTTTCGCTTGCTAGCTTCAAAATAAAGGCAATAACAATCAAAACTGCTTGTCATTGATATGGAATCAAACATATCTTATAAGCAATAGCGTAAAGTCTAGAATACAGATACATCTACAGACAACTGATTTTGGTACTGGCAATAAAACCATACAAAGAAAAAAAAAGCCAATGTTTTAAACATTAGTTTATATATTTATCCACTTTACATCTCAATCACAGTCCTCTCCCTCCTCCTCCCAGTCCCACCTTCTCGCCCTCTTTCTCTCTTCCCCCATCCCTTCTCTGAGGAGAGTCACCCTCCACAACCCACCCTGACACATCAAGTCACATCAGGACTAAGCACATCCTCTTCCACTGAAGCCCTCTGGAAAGGAACCCAAAGACAGGCAACAGAGTCCAAGTCAGAGACAGCCTCCACTCCATTTGTTAGGGTACCCACGTGAAGACTAAGCTGTACATCTACTACATATGTGTAGACCTCCTAGGTCCAGTCCACGTGTGCTCTTTGGTTGGTGGTTTAGTATCTGTGATCCTCATGGGCCCAGGATAGTTTGCTCTCTAGGTCTTCTTGTGGTGTCCTTGACTCCTCCAGCTCCCTCAATCCTTCCACAAACTCTTCCACAAGATTTCCTGAGCTGTTTGGCTATGGGTCTCTGCATTTGTCTCCATCAGCTATGGATGAATTCTCCCAGAATAGAGTTGTGCTAGGCTCCTGTCTGCAAGCACACAGTGTCATTAATAGTGTCAGGGGTTGACTTTCCCATGGGTGGATCTCAAGTTGGGAAACTCATTAATTAGGAATTCCCTCAACCTCTGCTCTCTCTTTATCCCTGCACATCTTATAAGCAGGACAAATTTGGGATCAAAGGTTTTGTGAGTGGGTATATTCACATGGTATGTACTCACTTATAAATGAATATTAGCCATCAAGTATAGGGTAACCATGCTACAATTCACAGACTCAAAGAAGTTAATTAACAAGGAGGACCCAAAGAAGGATGCTTGAATGTCACTCAGAAGGGAAAATAAAATAGACGTTGACATGGATGGAGAGAGTGAACTGGGTCGTAGGGGGTGGGGTGGGGAGGAGAAGGCAGGCTATCAGATGTGGGAAGAGCAGGACTGAGCGTGAGAGACATGGGAAAGAGAATGGAAATCAGTGGAGGGCATCTCAGGGACAAGCTGGAGACGGGACGGGGAGGTCCCTTGGAGGTTATTGGGATGACTCTAGCTAAGACACCTAACAGCAGAGGAAGAGAGCCTGAATGGCCACCTCCTACATACAGCCAAGCAAGACTTCCATGGGAAGCCTTTTTGAATGGTGCTGTAGAAATGATATATTCAAAGGCAGAAGAAAAAATCCAGCACCATATCCTGCACCAATTACAAAAGTTAACTCATAACCAAATAGTGAGATGCGAGGAGAAACATGTGAGGCCAATTCCAGAATGTTAAAATAAAAAACAGATTTGGACAAGATCTCAAAAGTGAAACTAAAGCAAAAATAAATAGACTAGATTATACCAGATGAAAGGGTTTCTGCACAATAAAATAATGAAAGTGAAGTCACATCTTACAGAACTGGATAGAATAATGAAAAAAATATGTATCTAATAAGTTAGTAACTAAAAATAAGCATAAGAAACTCCAAAAATTAAACACTAAAAGGCCAGATAACTTGATTGGAAATAGAAAATAAATGTACATTAACATAAAGAAGGTACCCTAAAAGTCAATAGAAAAATGAAAAAAAATCAAAATAACAGGGAAATAGCATATTACATAGTTAAGAACATTTATTGTGAGAAAAGACCAAAGATAATGCATCTGTGGTGATGTGAAGACAAGACATCCCTTGTTGGTCCAGGTGTAAATTACTAGTGCATTAGAAAAACAATATGATATTTCTTCAAAATTAAAAATAGAACTACCACATGAAACATTAATTTTATTATTCAGTATGTAACTGGAGAAAGTACAGTCAGTACATCAAGGACACATGTATAATATCATTCTATTCATAAGAGCTAAAATCAACTCAAATTGAGAAACCAAAGTCTTCATCAATTGATGAGTAAATTTGTGATTTGTATGTGTGTATGTATATATAATTAAATATAATAAAACAAAAAAAAAGAAAAACATTATTCAAAGTGTGAAAAATTGGATGAAACTGGCGATAATAAGTATAACAAGCCATAACCAAAAAGACCCATAAAATATGACCTCATCTACATGTGGAATACAAAGGTTCCATGATAAACTTCTCAGAGAAATTCAGAGTAGAGTTTGCCCTCTCACAAGTTTGAGGAAAGGTTCAAACCAATGAGTACTAAGTTATAGTTAGACAGTAAGAGGCTCTGACATGCTGGTTTGTGACTATCATTGGAACTAAACTGCAGTTAGACATTGGAGAACATGCTATGGTATAGTACAGTACATTATGATAAACGGAGCTGGGTAATATGAATGATAAGATACTCCGGAGTACAGTAATATTAACTATAACAAGTATACACTGTTGAAATCAAAAAGACAGAAGAAAATAATTCTAATTATTATCACTAAAAGATAGATTTTTTTTAAAGACATAAAACATTGTACCTGGTTAAAAATTTATAAAATGTATATATGAATCAAAGTATTTATCTAAATTTGTACAAACAAAATACCCTCCAAAAGAAGAACCACAACTCTGACTTTCCCCATTGTTGCACAGAAGCCTTTAATCCAGAGATATTCAGTAGCACTGAATGTCTGAGCCAACCTTTCAAACATACTAGTGCCATTTTATTTCAGCACTAAAATTCAGAAGCCTTCAAAGAACACAAGTCATTTCTGGTTCCTACTGAAATAATATTTGAGGAATAACAAAGCCAGAAACGTCGATAACAATTAAAAAGCAAAGTTTATGAATTAGACTTCTATATCTTTGAGTCATTCTAGATGCATGTGCATGAGCATGTGTGTATGTTTTCCCAATTTCTATAAAATCTCTGATGTGCAAAGCACTTCATTTGGCAAGAAATTAGAAAGACAAGAGAAGAAAGATTATATGACCCAAAGAAACAAAGAGTCCTTTGATATTTTTGTTGCCAGATAATCTACATTCATGAAGTCTCATCAACATGACCTGCTAAATATAACCTGGACAAGGATAGCACAAATATAAAAGCTTACACAAAAGGGATCAATTTCTTGGTACCTCATCCATAGACAAAAAACTATAGGGAACTAAGAAAAATGATGGGGGAACATTTCTCAGGAAATAGCTCCCAAACAATCCAATACCAAGTCTGCCCTGAAATCATATGCATCAAGTAACATATGGACTGAACAGTTGGTGTGTGTGTGTGTGTGTGTGTGTGTGTGTGTGTGTGTGTGTGTGTGTGCGCGCACACGCGCAACTAAAAAAATAGACGACATGAATTTGAGAGAGCAAAGAAGACATATATGGGAAGGGTGTGAGGAAGAAAGGGGAAGAAGGAAATATAAACATTTTAAATTCCAGTTTTTCAAAAAGGGAAGAGAGGTAGAACGGGGAAAGGAGAAGGAGAAAAAGAAGAGGGGAGGAAAGGGGAGGGGGAAGGAAGGAGAGGAGAGGGGAGGGGAGAAGAGTGGAGAGGAGAAGAGAGGAGAAGAGAGGAGAGGAGAGGAGAGGAGAGGAGAGGAGAGGAGAGGAGAGGAGAGGAGAGGAGGAAGGGAGGGGATGGGGAGGGAGAAAAAGAAAGAAAAATGAAAGGCATTGAGTTTTTTCAAAGACTCCAGAATGGTTCCTAAGGAAATGCAGGGACAAAGAATGGAGCAGGGACTAAAGGAAATGCCATCCAGAGACCACCCCACCTAGGGATCTATCTCATCTGCAGACACCAAACCCAGACACTATTGCTGGTGCCAAGAAGCTCTTGGTGACAAGAGTCTGGTATAGCTGGAACCTGAGAGTCTCTACCAGAGCCTGACAAATACAGATGCGGATGCTCCCAGCCAACCATCAGACCTAGCACAGGGTCCCCAATGGAGGAATTAGGGAAAGGAGAGAAGGAGTTGAAGCAGTTTGCAGTCCCATAGGAAAAACAACAATATCAGCCAACCAGACCCCCAGAACTTCTAGAGACTAAACCACCAATCAAAGAGTACACATGGACCCATGGCTTCAGCTGCATGTGGAGTAGAGGATTGCATTATCTCGCATCAGTGGGAGCAGAGGCCCTTGGTCCTGTGGAAGTTTGATGACCCAACTTAGGGGAATGCTAGGGTGGTGAAAAAGGAGTGTGTAGGTGGGTTGGGGATCACCCTCATAGAAGGAAGGAGGAAGGCAGATGGGACAGAGGGTTTGCAGAGGGCAAACTGGGAAAGGGGACAACATTTGCAATGTAAATAAATAAAATAACAAAAAGAGAAAAGAAAATCTAATGTTTACAACTATGTATAGTGTTTTCATTCACATTTTTAAGACTTGCTTTTTACTTGTTTTGTTTTGTTTCATCTGGCACGAAGTTGAGAGCCTGTATCTCAGAATATTTCTGATGAGAACATAATTTTATAATTGTCTATGTTTTGGTAGAAAATAACAAACCATTACACAAGCTATTTCTAACTGGTCTGGATCCAGCAGTGGCTTTACTTTTTCATTTTGATTTCTACTTGCCCCTTTGAGACTTGGCTGTATTTTTTCCACATCTTCATGACATCTTCACATCCTGCCTTCCAATCTTTCCAGTTACCTTTCCCGAAAACTCTAAAAAATAGAAAATATTAAAGCCTATCTATTCCCATAAATTTTATAAACCTCCATAAAGCTTTATGCAGGATCTCCCACCTGTGCATTTGATCCATACAGACCTACCAAAGCTCGATAACTGTATCCCTCAGTTTATTTATTTTCCTGATTTAACTCCCAAGTGATATTTCAGTGTTCTCATATCAACAAAATCATCATTATTATTTACAAAAGAAAGGCTGTAGTGACTGAATTCATGAAAATTTTCATATTACATTGTACACTCTGGAATCTTCCTTATGGGATAGAAATGTCCAGATGCTGGTGCTTAGGTTATCCTTGCACGTGTAACCCCATAACATACATGCTTTCGAAGGGACAACTTTTTCTCTTCCTCATTACTATTTGTACATCAAAGTGATTTTAAACGTTGATCCTTTTTAACCAAATGAAACAGCTAAGAGTTATTTTATTCTAAACACAATTTTTTTAAAGTCGTTCCCACAACAGAGCATTTCTCTCTCTAATATAATCCGTATTTTCTTTGTGATTAGACAGAAGTGTTTGACCCTGAGCATGTTCCCAGTTGCCATAAAATGTGTCTAACTGTGAATTTTCCATTTCTTCTAAATGTACTTGCATTTTGTGTTATTTTCCTGTTAACAAAAACGTTATCTTTTCCAAGGGCCTTGCAAGTTATTCCCTATTCTTCTCATTATGGCACCAACTACAATTTAATAAGTCTATATTCTAATTTCTCAGTTCCAAATGCAAATAATTATCACATTTCAACTTCCCAATGTTTGATTGTGTCATTTTAGTATTATTTTCAAAGGCATCTCTCTTGGTTACACTGTAAAATTATATTCCATAAAATGAAATAATAAAGTTCTGGATATTTCATTATGCAAGTTAAAACATATACTTAACAAAGACTGTTGTTCGAGATTTTAGTCATGTATGTCCTATGTGGTTTAAACTGTCATCAGTATATCTAGGGTGCTATAAATCATTTGAATGATATGAGTGCATACACATACTAATATATTATAAATTTATTTTTAAGTCAGCATAGATTGTTCCTCCCCTCATTTAAGCCAGGATATGTTGTTCTCCATAAATTTAAATAAGGAACCAGTGGATTGTTGACTGCAACCTCTAGAAGCACGAGTTAAAAATAAATATTTATCTTAAGTTTATCATCTCAGACAGTGGGACTTATCCTGTATCATGACCTCTTTAGAAGTCAAAGGACCTTTTCACAGGGGTTACATATGAGATATCCTATGTATCAAATATTTCCATTATAATTCACAACAGTAGAAAGTTATAGTTATAAGGTAGAATGAAAATACTTTTATGGTCTCGGGTCACCACAACTTGAGAAACTTTATTCAAGGGTAGCAGCATTAGTAGGGTTGAGAACCACTATTCTAAGGTTTGACATGTAATAATGAAAAACTGAATTACACAGACAAGAAAATTCTATATCTCTGTAGGAGTAAATTACAGGCATTTGTTATATAGAATGGCTATAATGGAAACTAGAAGTTAGAGACCATTGTAGTAATAATTCTTCTAAAAATAATCTAAATAAATGTACTCACGTACCATTATATATGCCATCTTAAAACCTTGATAGCACCTTCACACATTGGTTCAAATATCTAATTTCAAGAAAACACAAATTGGACTTAGAGTTTCATCTGAATTTCATGTCCGAAATTGTAATTATTTATGTAACCAGCCAGTTACTATGCAATATGATCTTGGACAAGGAGAGGACATTTAAACCAAGAAAGACCATGCTAAAATAAACTAGTGATCCAAGCTTGGTAAAATATCTCAAAATATATGAATAGATAAAGAGCTGAGTTAGCACAATTGGTTTTGTCTATAGAATATAGTATTTTAAAAAGTGGTATATAATAAATGGAAAAAACAATGACTAATGATTAAAGTGTGTTTGGATGTTATGACTAGAGTAGGTCTTGCCTTCACATGTGAGACTGCACATCAAAATACAAATTAAGGCACACTGCACTCTTATATACTTTAAAGTTTACAAATAAAACTAATAAATTGTTAAGAAAACTTTACTTGGGCTTGTATTCTTTAAGGAATAGAAATTAATTAAATACAACACAGGAATTTTATGGCATAATGTCCTCTGTGTCCCATCCTGACTTCATCCTACCCAGTAAATCTAGTTCAAATGCTTGTTAACCCTGAATTTCATGTGCCCACAATTTGATCATTTGTTTAACATCAGATGTCTTTTGGATATATAATAGATATTTTTAAATATATATTATTTTATTTCTGAAATTAAGATATAATTATATCATTTTCCCCTAACCTTTTTTCTTCCTCCAACGTTTCCCATTTATACAGTCCCTCTTGCTATTGAAGATTCATGGACTCCATTTCTCCAATTTCTTTTGTGATATAATGGAGTAGGCACTGTTGGATACATATATTGTGTATTTGTGATTTGTATGTGCTTGACCCATGGGAAGTGGTACTATTGGAGGTGTGGCCTTGCTGGAATAGGTGTGTCCTTGTTGGAGGAAGTGCATCACTATGGGGGTGGGCTTTGAGGGTTCCTAGTTCTCAAGTTTCCTCCAGCCTTTGAATGTAGACTTAGAACATTCAGTTCCTTCACCATCCCATGTCTGCCTGGACACTGCCATGCTTTCCACCATAATAATAGACTGAACTTCTGGCACTGTAAGCTAGCTCCAGTTAAAAGTTGTCCTTTATAAGAGGTACCATGGTCATAGTGTCTCTTCACAGCAATTGAAAACCCTAACAAGACAATATATTCATATATTTATTTATATATTTATATGAACGCAATCTGCTCCATCTATAAAGTACTTTTATATATTTGATCTTTTTAGTTTAGCCCTTGGTCTTGGATAACCAGTTTGGCAGTTCTTCACTGCAATAGATTTCAAGTCTTCTTTAGGCAACCAAGTCTTCTTTTGGTATAGCTTCTCTAATTTTTCTAGAAAACAAAAGTCTTATAGCAAGCTTCCTATTTTTTTCTGTCTACTACAATATTGTTGTTCCCTCTATATTATGAACCCTTAGCCTTACAGGCAAGGGTTATGTTACAGGTATATCAGTTGGGGCTGAATACCACACTACCATCTGTTCTCTGAGTTTTGATTTGTTTCATCTTGATGAGGGCTTAAGCTACAGAGGAGGAAAGAAAATTAATACAGAAGAGTCAGGGAGGGCTATAACATATCAGAAAGAATGTCTGAAAATTTTATAAAGGATTCTTCTTACCTCTCTGCCTAAAGTTATATATACATTTTTCCTATCCCCCAAGAGCAATAGACAGTCTAACAAAATTCCCAAGACCAGGCCTGAGAAGCACTCTTTAGAATTGTTGGTCTAGGTTGTCCAAAAGTCTCCCCAAACACATGCTATTGTTATTTCTATTATCCTTAGTTTCCTTTCAGAGGCTGAAAGTAAGTCCTATCAATGAAGAGACACCAGACCCAGAGGATCTGATCTTGCTCTGACCTGAATGCCTCTTCCTTGAGGACATGTTCAAGGTACCAGAAGTTGCCATGCAAGGTTCCAATGAAAGGAAGTCACCAAAATGTTCCTGCATAGTTGTGATGCCTATAAACTAATGATCAGAATGGCATGACAGAGCTAAGGGAACAGTAATAGTACACATTCCTTGGCAGTAATCAGAAGTTCCATATTTGTACTTAAAGTCCACTCAATAAGAGGGAAATCATGCTTGGCCCTGAAAGTTTAGCCAACTACCTAGAGCTATGCAGAACATGGATCTGAGAAAAGAACCTATTACTGCCTACAGAGAAAATACCTTATGTCTGTATGCATGTGACATCTATCAATAATAAATCTGATGGCCTATGGCTTAGGCAGGAAATAGGATGTGGGACATCTGGGAGGTATACAGGAATCTGGGAGACTGCCAGGTGGTAAATTTACCCTAGAAGATGTGACAATATGGACACATGTTACCTGAGCACAGGTAACCAGCCATGTGACAGAATGTAAATTAGAATAAATGGGTTATTTTAAGTTATGATCTAGTCAGAAAAGAGCCTAGCTATATGGTTATGGTTTTGTAAATGTAATCTGAATGTGAATCTTATTTCTGGGAACATGGAGTTTGGAGGAAGAATGAGCTGACTTCTACAACCACCACTCTACTAATTCAACATATTTCCTAACTGCATTTCAACTGTCTATTATTATATCTATAGATAACTATATGTCACAACCCTCATCAAAGAAATGTCTCCTTGCCACCAATGGAAATGCTGAACTTTTACCTGTCTGATTTAAATCACCCACATAATGGCTGAGTTCAACCTTGGGTGGTGTAAACTTGAACAGGCACTCCAGCATTCTGTGACTCAACATGAGGTTACATGAACTCCTTACCTCTTTAAAAGGATTATGAACCAAAAGAAAAGGCTTAACAGGGTGCAATAAGAGAAACTTTCACCCTGTATTGACATGTTGATGGTATAATAAGGATTTGAAGGATAGATGTATATTAGTCAGATTTCAAATACTGTGAGAAGGATCTCAGATGAATCAACTTACAGAAAAGGCTTGTCCTTACTCACATTTGGAGATTCTAGTTAGTAAATGGGTAAAAATATTGTTTTTTAGAACTGCAGTGGGCAGCACAAAACATTACTAGAGAAAGCCATTCACTTGGTGTCAACGATGTGAAAGGGAAGGATAAATGAAATGGAATTCCCAATCCTTTATGAAGGCATGCTCCCCACATTGCACAAAGCTCTATAACAAGGCCTTGACTCCTAAAGCTTCCTCTTATCTCTCATTCTTCTTTGTCAAAAGATAAATACTTTAAGGTAAATACTAAGGCCCACAGATAGCATCCCAGGTCTAAATGTATCAAGAAACCCTCAGGTTATCACCAAATAAATAAAGGAGTCTAGGAAATGTTTACTGAAAACAATAAAATCATTGAAGCAATATTCACCAACTTCCTGAAATGAGAACCTACAATCAAGATGAGTCAAGGCTGTGTGAAACTAGCTTAAAGACAAAGTCACGTTGGAAAGATGAAGTGTCCAGGAGAAGATTCCAGAACTTACTCAACCAGGTGCCAAAACGTTGACAAACAAAATTAATAGTGACATTCAGTAGAAAATAGAGTTAGCAAAAAAGAAGGGGGGGTAGCATACACCTAATGACAGATATGAGTATTTGAAATATTTAAAACTACATGAGAGATGGTTCAAGAATATTGTGAAAAGCCTAAGACACAACGCTGAAGTCAAGCATGGTGCCACATCCCTTAATCCCAGCACTTCAAAGGCAAAGTCATGAAGATCTCTTGAGTTTGAGACTAGCGTGGACTACATCAAAAGATCCAGGAAATCCAGAGCTACATAAAGAAATGTTACAAAAGCCAAAACAATCAAACAAAAAACAATGTTGGTGCTACATCCTAGTCTTAAAAATACTAGAACACGGAAAGAAAGAAGAGGACACAGGCATGTGAAGTGACAGAAAAGTCTATCCATCTAAGTTCTTTGTGGTACCAAAGCCGAGACTAAACACACAGGCGATTCATGAGAATCAACTACAATGCATACTGTGAAATAGGTGCTCCACGAAACTGAGTTTATATACTACAGTTCATAGCTGCGAAGGTTTTCTCATAGTGCTTTATAACGGTTGACTAGACATCTCTAAGGAATTTTTATCAGGTTGGTAAGGGGTATCACTAACCATTAGGTGTTTTTTTTTAAATTCTGTCCCTAAATTAAAACTTACAGCCCTGTTTAGATTAATTAAGCTTCAATGTTTTAATATCAATGACCTAAATATAAATTGTGCAAGCACTAAAGCCATATGCTGAATGCATAAATTATTCATCTTATAATTTAAAGCTGAAAAATAACAACGTTCTTAGGATATAAAATATCACAGTATTCTAGAAAGATTTTAACATTTAGGGAAAATTTTCCAAAAAGATGTGACTGTCTCTTAATTAATGTAATTACTAAAAATATCATTAATTAGGAACAATTTTCACGTCAACAGAGCAGTCATAACAGTGCTTTAGAAACTACAGGTTACAACCCATTAGTTGTTCATGACTAGAATGTTTTAATGAATTAAAATGAAAAAGCTCAAATTTTGCATGTAACCATTGCTTGATTAAACATATACTGGTTTTATATAATATGTGTGTCATATAGATAAAAATATTCATTAAATTATGTATCCATTTGTTATTTGTTTATATATTGCCTAAATACTTGTTGAATAACTCTGGTAACAATTGGGATTAGAACTGGTGTTAAAAGTCAAGGAAATTATCTTTTTAAAGTTTATGGTCTAATCACAAAGGTAGATAGTAAAATGAAATGATTGAACCACTAAAACTTAAAAATTCATCTATGTTTCTAAAATAGATAATAAGTAATGGAAGGAATATGAGGAGATGATGATACTCAATGAACAGAAATAGTACTAAATGCTGAGTCTGAAATATACTCCAACAGTCCCATATTAAAGTTATGGGCCCAAAGTTCTTTTTGGAAAGAGTAAGCTGTTAGGAGATGGTTTTTGTTTTGTCTAACTGTTTTGCTTCCTGGGTACCTCTGCAATGTGCTTTGCCAAGATATAGTGTAATTCATCAGCATAGACACAAATAAAGAAAGTCCAGTGAACATGGGCTGAAATCTCTAAAATAATAAGCCAAAGCAAACATTTTTGCCTTCTAAGATGACTGTCTAAGATATTGCATTATATATGTATCTTGTTGATAAAACAATATACATGCAAAAGCAAGTAAAGGAGGGAAAGGTCTATTTTAGTTCACAGTTCTATGATACAACTCACGATGACGATAGAAAGGCAGTTGATCACACTATGTCTGTATTCAGGGGGAACCGGAATGTGAGGACAACTTATGTTCAACTGCCTTTCTCCTTTTTCTTTAGTCCAGTATTGCAGACCCTATTAGTGCTTCTAAAAGTTAAGGTAGGTCTTCCTCTCTAAACCAGTCCTTTACAGGCATGTCTAGACACTATCCTAAAATATATAATTTCTCATGCTGTCCCAGATATTTGTTTATCTCTTAAGTGATTTGAGACGTTATGGAGGTAAAATTCAATACTAATCATCAAAGAAACTTCAATAGCAATAGCAAACTGGTTGACATAAGTTGATACTCATCTTTTATGTAGGGGACTAATAAACTCAACAGCTATAGATGCAAATTTTATAAATCATACGTAATTATTTTAAATCAACCACCAATATTGCCATGACAAAAATATTTTTCCAATTGTGAGAACATTTTTAATAAACTTCATATATAAAATAACTCCTCCTTGGGATATTCTTAAGCCCACAGCACATATATAGCAAAGGGCTACCTTGTCTGTCCACAGTGGGAAAGGATGTGCCTGATTCTGTAGAGACTTAATGCCCCATGATAGGGGCCACTCTCTAAGAGGAGATGGGAAGCAGGAATGGAGGTAAAGTCTGTGGTGGGAGGAAACTTGGAGGGTCAAAGCATTTAAGATGAAAATAAGTAAAATTAATGAATTAAAAAAAATCTTCCTTAAGTTCCATGATGATTTTAATGTCATAAAGTTTAAAGTCTATGAAATAAACTATGAAAAAAATACAAAATCACATTTTCATATTTAGAACAACAGGATAATGCATTTATGAAAAGGTATTATCTTACCTAACTTATGTTATTAATAAAGAAATTAGAAAATTAGACAGAGTGCTTGTATTAGTCAGGGTTCTCTAGAGTCACAGACTGTATGGGTAGTCTCTATATAGTTAGGGAATTTGTCGATGACTTACAGCTTGTAATCAAACTCCCCAACAATATTCAGCAGTACTTGTGGATGGAAGTCTGAGGATCTAGCAGTTGCTCAGTCCCACATGAGGCAGGCCAGGAAAAGCCAGAGTGAATCTTCCTTCTTCCAATGTCCTTATATAGGTCTCCAGCAGAGGGTGTGGCCCCAATTAAAGGAGTGTGCCACCACACCTATAATTCCAGATGACCTTGAGCTCAGAGATCCCCTAATCTTAATCTTCTGGAATTCATAGTCACTATGCATCAAGATCTCCAGGTCAGAAACTTGTATCTCTGAGCCTCTAGATTAGGATTATAGGTGAGTCTTCCAATTCTTGTTTAGTTCATTCGAGATTTAGTCAAGTTGACAACCAGGAATAGCCACTACAGCACTAGAAAGTTCACCACAGTCTCTACATGAGTTTGAAAGATGCTTAATTTATCTATTTACTCATTTGCATGAAACTAGCAGTGAAAATCTCAAATATTGTAACAAGCCAGAGCACCTAATTTCTAAACTATACCAAGTAAAATTGAAAACAAAAATTCATCAATGATTTAGGAATAGAAAAATAAAGAGATTTGTAAAAATAGACAACAAATACTCAGAATGATAATAGAATGTGAATACTATGTTGTCCTTCATCTTACCTGACACCTGAGCAGGACCAAATACCTGATCACAGACTATGACTGACAGTTGGTTATAAGAAATCACTCTGAGAATATAGTGCTGCTATTTAAAAGTTGAAGAATAACAATGTCAACAAACTTACAATGATCATTCAGTTCCAAGGACAGGTTTTTTTTTTAAGTTTTTGTTGTTGTTGCTTTTATTACTATTATTAAAGTGGGAAGAGAACATGAAATGGATTTATTATGGAATATCCACTATTGTCACATACATTGAATACTTGGTTCCAAACATTGGTGTTGTTGGGGACACTGGAAGCCTTGAAGATGGAACCTATCTTCGGTGCCTGGAGAAATGGGAGGTTACAAATGCCACGTAGCCCACTGTGTCTCACTCCTGATGTCCATGTGATGAACTGCCACCACACCCCATATGTTGTACAAGTGTGAGGCTAAATAAGCACTTCCCTGAGTAAGTAGATCCTTTTCAGCTATTTGATCACAGCCATAAGAAAAATTAGTAATATCGTTGTTAGGAAGAGAAAAAAATGCACTCTGGGCTGTGCTAGGCCTTGATTGCATGTTCATTGCATGTGACATCACAAGGAATCATTGTTAGATAACAGTCCACATAAGTGCTGCATGGAGCTAGATTTGCCCAAATATCACACAGAAGCTGTTGGTTGGAGGGTGAGCATTTGGATTAAGTTGTTTCTCACTGGCTTGAGCTTTCCCGACCTGCTGAACCTCGACATACTGAGTTTGTATGCTAGATTTTCAGTTTTGAATTTTGGTGTTTTACATTTAAGTATGGTTTGTTCCCTTTTAAAGAGGACCCAAGAAAATGAAGGGGTTCGCAGTCCCCTAGGAAGAACAACAATCTGAACCAAACAATAGCCCCAGAGGTCCCAGGGACTAAACCACCAACCAAAGAGGGACCTATGACTCCAGCTGCATATGTAGCAAAGGATGGCCTTGCAGGCATCAGTGAGAGGAGAGGCTCTTGGTCCTGTGAAGACTCAATGCCCCAGTGCAGGGGAATGCCAGGACAGTGAAGCAGGAGTGGGTGGGTTAGTGAGCAGGGGGAGGGGGGAAGGGATAGGGGGTTTTCAGAGAGGAAAGGGGATAACATTTGAAATGTAAATAAAGAAAATATCTAATGAAAAATAAGTTCTGAAAAAAGAAAATAAAATTCTTTTCTAATACAATATATGCTGATTATGCCCTCCCTGTAGTCCTCTCAGTTCCTCCCCACTTTCCCTTGGGATTTTCTCTCTTTCTGTCTCTCATTAGAAAAGAAAAGGCTTCTGAGAAATGACAAAATATAAGGTAAAATAAAAACCATCACTTTGAAGTTGGGCAAGTCAAACAGAAGGGGATAAAAGCCTGGGAGAAGTCACAAGAATCAGAGACTCCTTCACTCACACACTCAGAAGTCCCACAAAATACTAGACTAAAAGACTATATATATATACACACACATGCAGAGGACATGGCACAAACATGTTTAGTCCCAGTGCATGCTGCTTCAGTCTCTAAGTTTATATGAGCTTGTTCACTTGAATTAGAAGGGCTTGTTCTCCTACTCTCCTCCACTTCATCTGGCTCTTAAACTCTTTTTGCCTCCTCTTCAGTGGAGTTATCTAAGCTCTGACTGAGATGTCCCATTTAGAGCTGAGTGTTTCTCTCTCTCTCTCTCTCTCTCTCTCTCTCTCTCTCTCTCTCTCTCTCTCTCTCTCTCTCTCTCTCCTTTCCCTTTTCCCTATCCTCCTTCCCTCCCCATTCCTCTCTTTTCTCTCCCCGTCATAATGTCTGACTCCTGGTCTCTGTATTTGTTCCTATATGGTACAAAAAGAAGCTTCCTTAGTGATGGTTGAATAATGCATTGATGAAAGACTATAGAAGAATATCATTTGGAAGCATTTTATCAGCTATTTTTAAAACAGAAGCATTTGGTTTGAACCTAGATCTTTTAACCTGGGCTATTTAGTCTCGGGGCTTTAGTCATCCAAGTAGTGTCAGGTATGGGTTCCATTTTGTGGAATGAGCCTTAAATCAAATTAGACATAGGTTGGTGACTCCCAAAAGTTTTGTGCCACCACCATTGCCCTAGGACATTTCATAAGCAGGACAGCATTGAAGTTCAAAGGGTTTGTGGCTGGAATAATGTAATTGTTTGTACATACTCAGCCTAAAGAGTGGCACTATTAAAAGGTGTGGCCCTGTTGTAGTAGGTGTGGCCTTGTTGAAGTAGGTTTGTTACTGTGGATGTGGGCTTTAAGACCCTCATCCTACCCCCCTAGAAGCCAATATTCTGCTAGCAGCCTTCAGATGAAAATGTAAAACTCTCTGCTACTCCTGCACCATGCCTGACTGGATGTTGCCATGTTCCTGCCTTGATGATAATGAACTGAAACTCTGAACCTGTAAGCCAGCCCCAATTAAATGTTGTCCTTAAAAAAGTTGCCTTGGTCATGGTGTCTGTTCACAACAGTAAAACCCTAACTAAGGTAGATTGATGCCTACATTTCTCTTTTGATACCCTGCAGAGTAACTTCTTATATCAAAGACACTAGAAATATAGGGGAGAAGATTCTATGTAGGTACTAACTCTACCTCTCCATGTATAGTGAATTGTGTGTCTGTTGTCTATAACAGTGGAGTCTTGCAATCAGTTTGTGGAGAACAATCTCTTGTCTGAGCCATAGCCTGGGTTGTTTGGGTATTTCTATGGGGTCTCTTTGGCCAGCAACTCAAGTGGATGCAGCCCAGTCTCAGTACTGTAAGCTTTGTTTGGTGACAATAGATAGGACTTGGTCTCCCATTATTGGAGACTTCATTGAGATTGCCTTCATATATATTAGGAAGTATCCATTGTACTAGGTTTTTGCCCTTCAAATGCCCCTTAGTTGCCGCTATCTCTCCATGCATTCACTCTCTCAGCCCTCTCTTCCCTATTCCTTCCCCACCTGATCCTCTCTGCTCCACTCCTGCCACCCCCACTCCCACCATAACATCTATTTTCCTTTTCCTCTTAATCCCATCTAATTCCCTAATCTCATTTTCTATACTTAACCTCTCTTGGTCTATGTACTATAACTTGTTTCTCATTTACTAAATAGCTAGTATCTACACATAAGCTACACATGCCATAATTGAGATGGGGATACCTCCAAGGAAAGATTTGTATTTTATATTAGTGTGAGCTTTTCTTTATTGGATGTTTTGTTAAATTCCTTAAATCAGAAAGTCTAAACCATGTATAAAAATTTAAGTGAAGGAAGATTTCAGTGCAGATAGAATTAAAGTATATAATTAACTCAATATTTAATCAGAAATATGACAAGGAATGAGCACAGGATGATGGTAAGAGAACTATTCAAGGTTGTTAGTTTGACTGGATTCAGAATGGACTGAAGCTCAAGCAGCTGAGAACATCTGAGAGGGATTTTCTTGACTGAATTATTTGAAGTGGGAAGACAAATTGCAAATCTGGATTATATGAGGTCAGAAGACTCACCCTAAATCTGGAGCAACTTTCAGAGGTCAGCCTAGAGAAGAAGACATGGGAAAGGGAAGCTTTGTTGTTTGCCCACTTGCCTTCACTCTCATTGAAAGTTCTTCTGTCTTGATACTGAAACATTGCATCACGGGGATTAGAACCTATTCCTTTGGAATTATAAGGCAGACTGAAGACCAGCAACTCTCTTTGAAATTCCTAGGATGCTAGCACCAGATTGAGACTTCTGGAACATCCAGTCTCATAGACTGAACAACTACCAAAGTCTTGGCCTTTCTGTCAGGAGCGACTCCTTATTGGACTACTTGGACCACATCCTGTAAGCTTCTGTAATCATTAATGTTGTTTGTTATATGTATATTACATATGTTACATAATTATATAATATTGTATGTATATTTGAATGTATATATTAATGTGTATATGGATGTGTCTATATATACATATACATATATACATACACATACACATACACATACATATACATATACATAATCATGTTCTTTTAGGGAACACTAAGACAAAGAGCTAAAGCCTAAAGTGTAAACACAATTTGCATGAAGATGGAAATAGGTCTGAAGATTTAGACTCAGAAGGCTGGAGAGTGTATCTTCCGTAGGGTGAAACTTGCCAGTGATATCAAAGAAATAGACATTAAAAACAATCACACAGAGTGGAAGATGAAAAATACGAAAAGGGAGAATTCAGAAGTCATTGCTGTATGTAACATAAAGGTTTTGAATAGTTATTTTGTTTTCAACTGAAAACATTTTAAATAAGAATTGCTATCTCAAATTATTTTTAGCGAACATTATAGGACTCTTCGGAAATAGTTGAATGAAGAAGATAAAACCTCAATAAAAATATGGTTACAATGAAGGAGCATAAAAGAACATTCCCTAACTACATTGAGCTTAAATTTGAGAATTTGTAGTAGATACTCAAGAGGGCTGTATCCTCCACATAGAGTATAGCTTGTACAAAAATGAATCTTGTTTCAAAGAAAGAAATTATCATGTGCCTTAAACCTGTCTAACATATATTCAGCCAGGTAACAATTCACTGACAACATTGAACCTTGTTATCAATTTGTGCCTATCACTGTAAGTTATTTTTAATATTCTCAAAAGGAAAAAAGTCAAACCACTTTTTAAAAACTCAGCTTTGGGGCTGAAGAGACAACTGTAGGGAGCATGTGAAGAAGAAAGGAGGACAGGCCCAGGCTGGATGTTAAAGTGATGAGCACTGAGCTCATGTCAGCTGTGTGGAGCAGATAAGAATGAAGTACTTTGTAATGACGTAATGCTAGAGTTTGATTGGCTAGAGTGTGACTGCCCCTTGTAGCTAATAAAAGCAGAGGCTGGCAGCAGGCTGAGGTATTGGTGCTGCAACATTGAAGACTGTTCTGTGGTCTTGCTCTTGGACCACGAAATGAGCCTCCCTGACTGCATCAAGATCCAGAGGGAGGAGTCGCCACCTGATGCATGGCATGGACAGATTGTGAGCCTTGCCTTCAAGCTTCTCTGCTGCTTGTTTCAGAGTCGTGTAGTGTAAGTGTGTGTTATGGACTGATGCTTGTCATTGTACTGGATAAACCTTGAACTCAAATAAATGGTGTCTGGACTTCCTGACCCTGAAACCTGATTCCACTAGGGACAGTTGGTGTAGTCAACAGAAGTCCACCTTCAAGGTGGGACCCTGAGAAGGAAACTGGACCCTCTAAGAACAGTAACTGTCCTGAGCATTCTAAATTTCACTAAATTGGCAACAAGCCTCTGGTCATACAAAATTAATTGCAGCCCAGATGCAGAACTAACCAGAGCTCTAAGGGAAATAATGAAACAAGGGACCAGCACCCCAAAGTCAGAGGTAAGGGAACTCATCACAGGCTGATTATGAACACCTTGAAGCCAACTGCTATCTATAGGAAGAGCAGTAAGTGCAAGGAAACCCATGAGAAACTGGCTGACCAAACACCTGGTGAGAAGGGCAGATAAATTATTGGAAAAAGTAATAAGAAACCCACACCAAACTAACTTTGGGTGGTATATAAAAAAGGAAACTATTAAAGCTCTATACTTCCTAGCATATATAATAACAACATAATTAAGAAACTAATTAGTAGCTGTCTTAGTCAGGGTTTGTCTTCCCACACAAACATCATAACCAAGAAGCAAGTTGGTGAGGAAAGGGTTTATTCAGCTTATACTTCCACATTGCTGTTCATCACCAAAGGAAGTCAGAACTGGAACTCAAGCAGGTCAGGAAGCAGGAGCTGATGCAGAGGCCATGGAGGGCTGTTTCTTACTGGCTTGCTTCCCCTGGCCTGCTCAGCTTGCTTTCTTATAGAACCCAAGACTACCAGCCCAGGGATGGCACCACCCACAATGGGCCCTCCCCCCTTGATCACTAATTGAGAAAATGCCCCACAGCTGGATCTCATGGAGGCATTTCCCCAACTGAAGCTCCTTTCTCTGTGATAACTCCAGCCTGTGTCAAGTTGATATACAAAACCAGCCAGTACAATTGACCCCTTGTCAACCTGACACACAAACACATCACTATTAAGCCTCAATCCTTACTTTCTTATTCATCCCCAAGCTCTAAATAACTTTAAAAGTCTCACAGTCTTGCATATTAATAGTTCAATCCCTTTAAAATATCCAATACTTTTTAAAATTCAAGGTCTTTTAAAAATTCAAAGTCTCTTAACTGTGGACTCCACTAAAATATCTTCTTTCTTCAAGAGGGAAAAATATCATGGCACAGTCACAATCAAAAGTAAAATCAAACTCCAACAGTCCAATGTCTGGGATCCAACTCACAATCTTCTGGGCTCCTCCAAGGGCTTGGGTCACTTCTCCAGCTCAGCCCTTTGTAGAACACACTTTGTCTTCTAGGCTCCAGCTGGCTGTACTCCACTGCTGCTGCTGTTCTTGGTGGTTATCTCATGTACTGGCATCTCCAAAACACTGCTGTCTTCTGCTGTAACTAGGCTTTACTAATAGCCTCTCATAGGCTCTCTTCATGGTGCCAAGCCTCAACTCCTTTGCATGACCCCTTCAGTCCTGAGCCATCAATTGCAACTGAGGCTGCACCTTCACCAATGGCCTTCTGCGGCCTCTCACAGTGCCAAGCGTCAGCTGCTCTTGTTGACCCCTTCATGCCTTCAAAACCAGTACCACCTGGATGACTCTTACACATTACCAAGTCCAGCTACAGTACAAGGTACAACCTTGGCTATCACTGCAACACAGCCTCTGTGTGCTCTTAGAAAACACTTCCCAGAAGACTTCACCTCAGTGATGCTGGTCTCTTCTTAATCGCTAATTTCTTAGCTCCAGCTAACCAGCATCAATAGTCCCAGTAACAGAAAGGTTTGGTTTTGTGATCTTGGTATCTTGATAATCACAACTCATTCTTCAGCCCCAGCTAACCAAAACCACAGAAACTTCACAATCAAAATGTGGCCCTGATAAGAGTCTTTAATCTTCACTCTGAAATTTCAAAAGACAGGCCTCCATTTTCTGCGCTATTCTCAACATTATCTTCCAAGCTCTTACACAACATCGCACAGAGCTCTTAAGAACAAATGGATCTTCTAGCCCAAAGTTCCAAAGTCTTTCCATAGTCCTCCCCAAAACATGGTCTGGTTGTCACCAGAATACTCCTCTATGCTGGTACCAATTGCCTTAGTCAGGGTTTCTACTCCTGCACAAACATCATGACCAAGAAACAAGTTGGGGAGGGAAGGGTATATTCAGCTTACACTTTCACACTGTTGTTCCTAATCAAAGGAAGTCAGGACTGGAACTCAAACAGGTCAGAAAGCAGGAGCAGATGCAGAGGCCGTAGAGGAATGTTTCTTACTGGCTTGCTTCCTCTGCCTTGCTCAGTTTGCTTTCTTATAGAACCCAAGACTACCAACCCAGGGAAGGTACCACCAACAATGGGCCCTCTCCCTTTGATCACTAATTTAGAAAATGCCCCACAGCTGGATCTCATGGAGGCATTTCCTCAACTGAAGCTCCTTTCTCTGTGATAACTCCAGCTTGTGTCAAGTTGAGACACAAAACCAGCCAGCACAGTGGCTTTAAAGTCATGATAGTGAGGCCAGATGCCACAGATCCCACAAAGAGAAAACGGCTTGGAACAAAGAGTAAGGTCAAAAGGAAAGTTGGGTTTAAAGATGTGAGATTGAGGTACCTCTAAAAACATGCACAAGTGGAAGAGCCATGGCTAGAGCACACAGCGAGTAAAGAAGTTACAGCAAGCAATACTGATGAAAATCATCGTAGACACAGATAAAGACAGACTAATGGGCAAAAGGACAGTCGCTAATACAGATGGAGGGCAAACAATCCCTTTAACGATTCTGCGCTAATCCAGAGCCCAGGCAAGACAGCCATATCCTGCCCAGTGACATCTTTCAAGGTGTATTCAGTATCAGCTCAGGCAACTAATAGAAATTAGACCATAGACTCCTCCGTAAGTAAGTCAGTTGAGACAAGAATATCCCCCAGAATGGGCTGAAGGATGCATCCTATATGGAAAGCTCTGGTCAAAGGAGCAAACACAGTAATGCTGTCAGAATTAGAAATGAGAAAAATCAAGAAAATAGTAGAAAACCCAGCAGTGTCTGAAGCTCTAGAGTAAGTTCAAGACACTCCTCCATGTGATATATACTGTCTCCTTGACTGGATAACCGTAGCCTGGATATATGCATTTCCATCTTTAGACTTTACACATTTTGAAGTGGAAGCAAAATGGGACACTTTCCAAGAGGCCATTCAGCTAGTGAGAAAACTAGGAGTACTAGGGTTTATATATAAGGAGGTAGCTATACCGCAGGCTGCTCCATTTATACCACAATTCAAAAGAATTTCAATTAAGGGGACACAACCACACATGAGAATTAGTTTTGCAGGACAACTTCAAAATTGCAGAACCATTTCTGAGGTAATTGAACTCTTTAAAGGATACAGGGAGTTAAACCAAGAAAAAGTAGTAACATTAAATATCAGAAGAAATCCATTTAAATTGAGGACACCTAGATTTTTCAGACAATTCACAAATATTATACCCTTTGGCAGAAAACTGGGATTTTCATTTATAAACAGAACCCCACAGAGGGATACACTAAATAGCATTTCTTGAAGGAAAGTGATATTTAGGGAACAGAAGGCCTTCAGTACAAAGGATCAATCAGCACCCAACTATGAGAAGGTAAATAAATACTTTTTGATAAGAGTCAAGTCATCCTCTAATAAGACCATATATCATGTTGTTCCTAAAAATTAAGAATGAGAAGATAAATGTTAGATGGCTAATTGACACAACCAGTGATGTTAATATATACACATATACACAGAACTACCAGACACTATACTAAGAAAGGAAAAAATAATTATACAAGGAGGGCCAGAAAAATTCGTATTACTAGTATGCAAATTAGAATTAATTGCATATGATCAAATAATTCCCTTGAATTTTGGATGTTGCAGTGTAGCAGAAAATATTTTAAGCTTCCCCATGATCTAAAATTTTTCCCCAATTTCCTAAATTTTAAAAAGATTGCCAAAGTAAAATGTAATCTAGCAGGAGTAAAAATAGAACCTATAAGGCTACCAACAATTAAACCCTCATTTCTGCCATAATACCCAATTAAAGGAGGAAATGAGGAAATATCTGAAACCATTAAAACCCTACTAAAGGAAGAAGTAATTGAACCAACTCAAAGTTTCTATTTCAACAGTTCAATTAGGCTAATTTTAAAACCATATGGTAAATGGTGAATGACAGTAGATTATAGGAGAATTAATGAATTGTCCCCTAAATTGCCAAGACAGTTACCAGATGTAGGAGATATTTTCATAAGGATTTAAGAAAGCAGCCCCAAAATGGCTGGCAACTATAGATCGTCACACATGTTCTTTGGCATACAACTACACCCACAAAACAGAGAATGAACCACATTTACTTGGTGAGGAGGACAGTACCAATTTTTAAGACACCCACAAAGATACATAAACAGCCCAATAATAGCCCACAACATTCTAAGATGGTCAGTGGATAAGGTCATGCCAGTTGTATGATATTACGAGGAAAGCAAATTATCTTAGTTTTTGATGAAGCCCAAGAACAAGCTATGAAAACAGTGCTAGAATATGTAATGGAATATTCTAAACTACAATACATTCAACCAGATGATATAGTATATTCAGACATACTGTATCTAAAACAATATGGAGATTGGAATATCTTTGCCAAAAGAAATGGTAGAGAATGGCCAGTAGGCTTCTATTGTAAATGCTTTCCATGGTGAAGAAAACAAATTCTCTCTATTTAAGAAAACAATTTGTGATCTTTGCTCCAGTGACCAGGTAGTTGGGACCGCCAGGCTCAGAGACAGACAGGCATAATATCGCTTCGGTTTCAGGCAGCTTGTGTGTAACCTGCTCCCAGGTGCTGGGCTGATCTGCAGTGACCAGCGCGCCAGTTCCGCGGTGGGACCTTCGGCCTGGTGGAGGGACCCCGCGCAGGGAGGGAGCCTGCCAGCTTCCCTTCCGCGACCTCTGTTCCCGCGGACTGCGCTGGAGAGACCGGTACCCAGGCTCTCCCCCCAATATAACATCACTTGGGACACGGCCTGTTGGGGCTTCCTTCTGTGCCCGAGGGCGGGTTGGCGCTGTGGTCGTCTGGGTGCCAGATCGGCGGGCCATCGTGACCACAGGGTGAGCAGCTCCACGGAGAGTGCCCTCCGCCATCTTTGCTCCAGTGACCAGGTAGTTGGGACCTCCAGGCTCAGAGACAGACAGGCATAATATCGCTTCGGGTTCAGGCAGCTTGTGTGTAACCTGCTCCCAGGTGCTGGGCTGATCTGCAGTGACCAGCGCGCCAGATCTGCTGTGGGACTTCTGCCTGGCAGAGGGACGCCCCCTCCCCCCCCAGGAGAGATCACACACCCCTGCACAGGGCAGGAGCCTGCCAGCCTCCCTTTGGTGACCTCTGCTCCAGGAATCCACTAGGCTGAGCCTTTAGATGTGCAAGGCCTCCCCAATATAAGATCACTTGGGGCAAAGCACATTAGGGCTCCAAAGTCACTCAGGAGCAGGCAGGCCCCAGAAATCGGTGCCAGGGGAATCCTGGTAATCCAGGGGGGGCAGAAATAGCTTTGCAGGCTCACAGGAGGTCCAGCCAACAGCCAGTGGCAGCAGGACCAACTAACACCAGAGGTATCCAGATGGCAAAAGGCAAACGTAGGAATGTTACTAACAGTAATCAAAGCAATGTGGGACCATCCGAACCCAACTCTCCAACAGCAGCAAGTCCTGGATACCCCACCACACCCGAAAGACAAGATCTGGATTTAAAATCACTTCTCATGATGCTATTAGAGGATCACAAGAAGGACACAAATAAATCTCATAAAGAGTTACAGGAGACCATGAATCAACGGTTAGAAGCCCTTACAAAGGAAACACAAAAATCGCTTAGAGAAATGCGGGAGAACATGGATCAAAAGATGGAGGCGCACAAGGAGACAACACAAAAATCGCTTAACGAGATGAATCAACGGGTAGATGCACTCAAAAAGGAATCACGAAATTTGCATAAAGAAATGCAGAAGAATATGGGTCAACAGACGGATGCCCATAAGGAGGCAACACAAAAATTGCTTAAAGAAATGAATCAACGGTTAGATGCCCTTACAAAGGAAACACGAGAACTGCTTAAAGAAATGCAGGAGACGATGGATCAACAGATGGATTCCCATGAGGAGGAAACACAAAAATCCCTCAGAGAAATGCAGGAGAACGTGGGTCATCAGGAAAAAATCCTGAAAGAGGTAATGCAAAAATACCTTAAAGAAATACAGGAAAATACAAACAAACAAGTGAAGGATCTCAGCAAATCCATCCAGGAACTAAAAAAGGAAGTAGAAACAACTAAGAAATCACAAAGGGAGACAACTTTGGAGATAGAAAACCTTGGGAAGAAATCAGGAGTCATAGATGCAAACATCAACAATAGAATACAAGAGATGGAAGAAAGAATCTCAGGTGCTGACGATTCCATAGAAAGCATCGACTCAACAGTCAAAGAAAATGCAAAATGCAAAAAACGTGTAACCCAAAACATCCAGGAAATCCAGGACACAATGAGAAGACCAAACCTAAGGATTATAGGTATAGATGAGAGTGAAGATTTGCAACTTAAAGGGCCAGTAAACATCTTCAACAAAATTATGGAGGAAAACTTCCCTAACTTAAAGAGAGAGATGCCGATGAACATACAAGAAGCCTACAGAACTCCAAACAGACTGGACCAGAACAGAAATACCTCCCGTCACATAATAATCAAAACACCGAATGTTCTAAACAAAGAAAGAATACTAAATGCAGTAAGAGAAAAGGGCCAAGTAACATACAAAGGAAGACCTATCCGAATCACATCAGACTTCTCACCAGAGACTATGAAAGCCAGAAGATCCTGGGCAGATCTCATGCAGACACTAAGACAGCACAAATGCCAGCCTAGACTACTATACCCAGCAAAACTCTCAATCACCATAGATGGAGAGACCAAGATATTCCATGATAAAACCAAATTTTCACAATATCTTTCCACAAATCCAGCCCTGCAACGGATAATAGGTGGAAACCTCCAATACAGGGAGAGAAACAACACCCTGGAAAAAATGAGATAATAACCTTCTTGAATCAAACCCAAAAGTAGATAACCACTCAAACATAAAGATAGCGTCAAGAATGGCAGATGGCAATAATCACTATGCCTTAATCTCTCTTAATATCAATGGTCTCAATTCCCCAATTAAAAGACATAGACTAGCAGACTGGATACGTAAACAGGACCCAGCATTTTGCTGCATGCAGGAAACGCACCTCAGTGTCAAAGACAAACACTACCTCAGAGTAAAAGGCTGGAAAACAATTTTACAAGCAAATGGCCCCAAGAAACGAGGTGGAGTAGCCATCCTAATATCGGATAAAATTGATTTTCAACCCAAAGTCATCAAAAAAGACACAGAAGGACACTACATACTGATCAAGGGAAAAATCCACCATCAAGAACTCTCAATCCTGAATATCTATGCTCCAAATGCAAGGGCACCCTCATTCGTAAAAGAAACTTTACTAAAACTCAAAGCACACATCGCACCGCACACAATAATAGTGGGTGACTTCAACACCCCGCTCTCTGAAATGGATCGTTCAGGAAAGCAGAAACTAAACAGGGACACAGTGAATCTAATTGAAGCCTTGGACCAAATGGAACTAACTGATATATATAGAACATTTCATCCTAGAGCTAAAGAATACACCTTCTTCTCAGCTCCTCATGGTACCTTCTCCAAAATTGACCATATAATTGGTCACAAATCAGACCTCAACAGATACAAGAAGATAGAAATAATCCCATGCCTCCTATCAGATCACTATGGAATAAGGGTGGTCTTCAATGGCAACAAAAACAAAAGAAAACCCACATACACATGGAGGCTGAACAATGCTCTACTCAATGATAACTTGGTCAAGGTGGAAATAAAGAAAGAAATCAAAGACTTTTTGAAAGTTAATGAAAATGAAGGCACAACATACCCTAACTTATGGGACACAATGAAAGCAGTGCTAAGAGGAAAATTCATAGCCCTGAGTGCCGCCAAAAAGAAACGGGAGACAGCATACACTAACAGCTTAATGGCACACCTGAAAGCCCTGGAACAAAAAGAAGCAAATACACCAAAGAGGAGTAGAAGGCAGGAAATCATCAAACTCAGGGCTGAAATCAATCAAGTAGAAACAAATAAAACCATACAAAGAATCAACAAAACGAGGAGTTGGTTCTTTGAGAAAATCAACAAGATAGATAAGCCCTTAGCCAGACTAACCAGAGGGCACAGAGATAGTATCCAAATTAATAAAATCAGAAACGAAAAGGGAGAGATAACAACAGAAACTGAGGAAATTCAAAAAATCATCAGATCCTACTACAAAAACCTGTATTCAACACAACTAGAAAATCTTGAGGAAATGGACAATTTCCTTGACAGATACCAAGTACCAAAATTAAATCAGGATCAAATAGACCATCTAAACTGTCCTATAACCCCTGAAGAAATAGAAGTTGTCATTGGAAGTCTTCCAACCAAAAAAAGCACAGGTCCAGATGGTTTTAGTGCAGAATTCTATCAGACCTTCAAAGAAGACCTAACACCAATACTCTTCAAACTGTTCCACAAAATAGAAACAGAAGGAACACTACCCAACTCGTTCTATGAAGCCACAATTACACTAATACCAAAAGCACACAAAGATCCGACAAAGAAAGAGAATCTCAGGCCAATCTCTCTTATGAATATCGATGCAAAAATACTCAATAAAATCTTGCCAACCGAATCCAAGAACACATCAAAACGATCATTCACCACGATCAAGTAGGCTTCATCCCAGGGATGCAGGGATGGTTCAATATAAGGAAATCCATCAATGTAATCCACTACATAAACAATCTCAAAGAAAAAAACCACATGGTCATCTCATTAGATGCTGAGAAAGCATTTGACAAAATTCAGCATCCTTTCATGCTAAAGGTCTTGGAAAGATCAGGAATTCAAGGCCCATATCTAAACATAGTAAAAGCAATTTACAGCAAACCAGTAGCCAGCATCAATCTAAACGGAGAGAAACTTGAAGCAATCCCACTAAAATCAGGGACTAGACAAGGCTGCCCTCTCTCTCCATATCTTTTCAATATAGTACTTGAAGTTCTAGCTAGAGCAATTAGACAAGAAAAAGAGGTCAAAGGGATACAAATTGGAAAGGAAGAAGTCAAACTATCACTATTTGCAGACGATATGATAGTATACATAAGCGACCCGAAGAACTCCACCAGAGAACTCCTACAGCTGATAAACGACTTCAGCAAAGTGGCCGGATATAAAATCAACTCAAGCAAGTCAGAAGCCTTCCTATACTCAAAGGATAAGCAGGCTGAGAAAGAAGTAAGAGAAATAATACCCTTCACGATAGCCACAAACCATATTAAGTATCTTGGCGTGACTCTAACCAAACAAGTGAAAGATCTGTATGACAAGAACTTCAAGTCTCTGAAGAAAGAAATTGAAGAAGACCTCAGAAGATGGAAAAATCTGCCATGCTCATGGATTGGCAGGATTAATATAGTAAAAATGAGCATCTTACCAAAAGTAATACACAGATTCAATGCAATCCCCATCAAAATCCCAACTCAATTCTTCATAGAGTTAGAAAGAGCAATTCAAAAATTCATCTGGAATAACAGAAAACCCAGAATAGCTAAAACTATTCTCAAGAGTAAAAGAACCTCTGGGGGAATCAGTATCCCGGACCTCAAGCTGTACTACAGAGCAATAGTGTTAAAAACTGCATGGTATTGGTACAGTAACAGACATGCAGATCAATGGAACAGAATTGAAGACCCAGAAATGAATCCACACTCCTATGGTCACTTGATCTTTGACAAAGGAGCTAAAACCATCCAGTGGAAAAAAGATAGCCTTTTCAACAAATGGTGCTGGCTCAGCTGGAGGTCAACATGCAGAAGAATGAAAATAGACCCATCCTTATCTCCTTGCACTAAGCTCAATTCTAAGTGGATCAAAGATCTCCACATAAAACCAGACACACTGAAACTAATAGAAGGGAAACTAGGGAAGAACCTTGAACATATGGGCACAGGGGAGAATTTCCTGAACAGAACTCCAATAGCTTATACTCTAAGATCAAGAATAGACAAATGGGACCTCATTAAATTACAAAGTTTTTGCAAGGCAAAAGACACCGTCAAAAAGACAAAGCGGCAACCAACTAACTGGGAAATGATCTTTACCAACCTTACATCCGACAGAGGGCTAATATCCAAGATATACAAAGAACTCAAGAAGTTAAACTCCAGAGAGGCAAGTAACCCTATTAAAAAATGGGGTACAGAGCTACACAAAGAGTTCTCACCTGAAGAATATCTAATGGCTGAGAAGCACCTAAAGAGATGTTCATCATCCTTAGTCATTAGGGAAATGCAAATCAAAACAACCCTGAGATTCCATCTCACACCAGTCAGGATGGCTAAGATCAAAAACACAGGAGACAGCAGTTGTTGGCGAGGATGTGGAGAAAGAGGAACACTCCTCCACTGCTGGTGGAATTGCAGGCTGGTACAACCACTCTGGAAAGCAGTCTGGCGGCTCCTCAGAAAACTGGGCATGACACTTCCGGAGGATCCGGCTATACCACTCCTGGGCATATACCCAGAGACTTTACCTGCATGCAATAAGGACACATGCTCCACTATATTCATAGCAGCCTTATTTATAATAGCCAGAAGCTGGAAAGAACCCAGATGTCCCTCAACGGAGGAATGGATTCAGAAGATGTGGTATATTTACACAATGGAATACTACTCTGCAATTAAAAACAATGAATTCACGAAATTCCTAGGCAAATGGTCAGAACTTGAAAATATCATCCTTAGTGAGGTAACCCAATCACAAAAGATCACACATGATATGAAGTCACTGATAAGGGGATATTGACCCAGAATCTCAGAATACCCTAGACACAATCAACATATCAATAGATTTCTAAAAAGATGGAAGGAGAGACCCCTGGTCCTGGAAAGACTGGATGTAGGGGAACGCCAGGACAGAGTAATGAGAGGGGGTTGAACGGAGAAAAGAGGGAGGGAAGGGGGCTTATGGGACTTTCGGGGAGGGAGGAAACGGGAAAGGGGAAGTGATTTGGAATGTAAATTAAAAAAATAAAATAAAATAAAATTAAAAAAAAAATCAAAACATTCTGTTAGCAAACTAAAAAAAAAAAAAAAGAAAAGAAAACAATTTGTAAGGCATATGAGGCCTTAAAAACTTGCCACAGTATGCTGCAGAACAACGAAGTAATATTCAGAACCACCAACCCGATCCTAGATTGGATCAAGGCACCAGAGGAAGCATGGCCTAGTCTACTCATGGAAGGGAAAGTAGCACAATAGAAATGGTACTTAGCGGAGCTCCTTCCCTCTGGTACCCTGTCTGCAAAGGGAACAGTGCCAAAGGCATCAGAGTAGATAATTCAGACCAACTGCCCTATGACTCTACAGGGATTATTAATCATTCTAAATGCCACCCCTCCCCAGAAAAAGGTACCATTAAGGCATTGGGGGACAGGAGAGTACCAGCCTTCCTTGGTTAATGCCTGGTTTATGGATGACTCTGCAACCAGTAAACAGAATATGGTCTTGTGGAAGGCAGTAGCCTACAGACTAGAGGATGGAATGGTGATCACAGAACAAGAAACAGGTAGATCTGTACAACATGCAGAAGTAGTGTCAGTCACACTTGCAGCAAGACAAAGCCTCAAAGAAAACGTACTATATTTGTTTATCGACACATGGTACATAGCAAATGGTATAGCCATATGGTCAGGAAAATGAAAAGTGAACAACTGGAAAATTAATGGCAAGGATATATGGTCTAAGGAATTTTGGACAGAATTATATAATATAGCTAACAAAGTTAAGGTATATGTATCATGTGCACGCCCATACTGACAAAGAAGGAACCAATATAGACATATTGATACAGTGGATAAATTAGACAGCCTAGCAATTAGATTAAAATGGAATTGTAAAGCAGAACAGATAGGCAGCAACAAGTTAAGAATTAAAACAAAATGGAAGCCAATATCAACTAGACATGGAGATTACCACCAAAGAAATATTAAAAATACATGAGATCCTAGGACATGCAGGAACACATGCTACATTTCAGTGGTTTTCAGGCAGAAATTTAAAGGTGATTTGGACTAGCATTAAGGATGCAATAAACCAATGCAAACATTGACAAGATATAAAACTAGATTCACACACAATTATAAGTGAAATATAGGACAGAGGTTGAATTTCAATCTTAACTTACCAATAGACTTTATAGGACGAATAAAACAATGGAAAGAAGTATATGCATGCACCTTAGTAGACATATGCACCAGATTAGGATCTGCCAAAGAAGACCCCCCCTCCAAACCAATCTTTAACCCTACTCACATTATGGGATTGGATTTTCCATCATGAGACCCCAAATATACAGTCTGATCAAGAAATCATTTCACAGGGGGTAGGTTAACATTTTTGTAAGATTATGAATATACAATAGGAATATCACATGGCTTATCTTCCAACAGCAGCAGGAGCCATTGAAAGATTTAATGGACTTCTCAAAACTAAGCTAACAAGTAGGGATAAGAGTAGCTCCCTGGAACAAGAACTAATGAAATGCATACACAAACTAAACATTAGGCCAACATCGAATAGGGAATCCCCAGTACAGAGGCAATAAAACATAACAAAGACATAGATTGCCCAATGGAACAGGATAAAGTACTAGTTAGGGATATGAATGCATTGACAGGCATGAGAAGGATTATACGTTTGAAGCTGCAGATGTGGTAACCCAAGGACAGGGGAACACTGTGTGAATTACACAATGTAAAGCCAAAACTATCCAAACTGGAAGATACTACATGGCCCATATATGCCCTAATAGAACTTTATGCAAAATCCTTTATTATACATGCCTAGAAATAATTATAGGTATTTATATTGTAGTGCTAATGGTAAATTGTGCAATACACTGGTGCAACCAAATAACAAGCCAAGGGACAATATAACCAATACAAAGTCAGCAGGAAGAAAACTCGCCAGTTGGACTATTTGCTGGACCAGGTTCCTACATTATCATACAAGTTAGAGTACCCTGGCAATCCTTTTGGTATTGGCACTGACTCCATGATGAGAACACTGTATAGGAGCAATATTAATTATAACCTAAGCGTGGAAACGTCTCAGCATGCCTAGTCTGTATATGCTCCTGGAAGCAATAGCAAGCATAGCCATAATTACAATGGCCTCCCCATGGGTGATTATGACCACAAGCCTATTAGCACCATTATTCCTGTGGCTTTTATTGTTTTGGGATTATGTCAGGGAACATCAGGTACAACTGGGAGCACCGCATCCAGTGCATCAATGGATGCAGGAGCCACCAGCACAATACCTAATCCCACAGGTTCAGTGGTCAGTACAGGAGCCACAGAAACCAGTTAAATGCTAGTACTCCCTCAACAAAGTGAAACACCACAGTACTAATTGGAAACCCCAGAAATTTTAATGCCACCAGATACCTCACTATTTCAGAACCAGATAGAAAACTACCAAGTTATTGGACAGATTGCTCAACCTATAAAAGCAGAACCCTATCATACACAAAACTTAATGCAGACATAGACAAAGTATTACAGGCAGTATCACAATGACTCGATGCATTACATACAATAGTTGATACCATAGAAACAAAGGTACAAGTATTACAGGAAACATACAGGCAGGAATACAAAATTACTTTAAATCCTATTACCACTAATCATAACCTGATTATGTGCCTAATTTATAAATCTAATATATTAAGTATGACTAGAGAAATAGACATTTGGTTTACAACAGAACTGGGCAGACAAATCCCAGAATTTCAAAATATTCTGGACACTGAAAGAATGTCTTACTGTGCTAAAGGCACATGTGAACTAAACTTAGTACAAATATTTTTAGATAATGCACAGAATAGATACATGGGTAAAAATATACCACAACCATATAAATAGTAAAAAAAACACCATATACAGAGGAGGAAACCTGGATAACACCAAGAGACCACTTCATATGAATAAATGTTAATAGCACACCAGCATATATCCCCATGGAACAAACTTACAAACTAGGACCCAATACATAGCTATATCCATGTGTACCCTTAAGAAAGATGGAAGAAACACTGTTGCAATATTCTTTTTTTTATTTTTATTTTATTTTTATTTTTTATATTTTTATTTACATTCAAAATCATTTCCCCTTTCCCATTTCCTCCCTCTCCGAAAGTCCCATAAGCCCCCTTCCCTCCCTCTTTTCCCCACTCAACCCCCTCTCACTTCTCTGTCTCAGAATTCCCCTACATCCAGTCTTTCCAGGACCAGAGGTCTCTCCTTCCATCTTCTTAGAAATCTATTGATATGCGAATTGTGTCTAGGGTATTCCGAGATTCTGGGTTAATATCCCCTTATCAGTGACTGCATACCATGTGTGTTCTTTTCTGATTGGGTTACCTCACTAAGGATGATATTTTCAAGTTCTGATCATTTGCCTAGGAATTTCGTGAGTTCATTGTTTTTAATTGCAGAGTAGTATTCCATTGTGTAGATATACCACATCTTCTAAATCCATTCCTCCGTTGAGGGACATCTGGGTTCTTTCCAGCATCTGGCTATTATAAATAAGGCTGCTATGAACATAGTGGAGCATGTGTCCTTATTGCATGCAGGTAAAGCCTCTGGGTATATGCCCAGGAGTGGTACAGCCGGATCCTCCGGGAGTGTCATGCCCAGTTTTCTGAGGAACCGCCAGACTGCTTTCCAGAGTGGTTGTACCAGCTTGCAATCCCACCAGCAGTGGAGGAGTGTTCCTCTTTCTCCACATCCTCGATGATGGCATATTCTACTATGCCACACACTGTACAAACCCTGGGTAACTATAAATTCTTGGTATGCATCAGTAATGAAACTATAGCTAGATATGATTATTTAAATGAAATAGTCATGAATGAAAATCATGTAGAATGGAATATAACTAGAGGGTGCTCTCTAGTACATAATTATTCCCAGGTAGTAGTACACAATGAGATGAGATAAACTCCAGTAAACTACCAAGAAAAACACAACTTATCATCTGATCTACAATTTGATTTTGAAATGGAGAAAGACCACATGGATAAATTGGTTAAAAATGATTAGAGAAATCAATGAGATATCAGAGTGCAATGAGAAACAACTACAGAGCATACATCAAAACACCTGAACCAAGAAAAGTTATCGGTGCATAAGGCAGCAGAATTACACAATATGGTAGGCCTACTCAGAACAGACACCTCCATTCATAGGAACTGGAATAACAAATTGAAAAAAATGTGGCATATGGGACCAATTACCTAGAATTGCTTACTTTGATTTTGTGTGTTAACCTATTTATAATTGGTCTCATTGGTTGAAAGAAGTATTTTGGTTAATGATATTTTACATTTGTCTTGTACTAACCATAAGAATAAGTTTGTTTCTTTTTAGGCATGCCTACAATAAGAAAAGCAAGAATTCCTCATAGGAAGAAATGGAGAATGCACTTGGGATACCAATGGGACCTGGGATACTCCTCAGTAGCAAGATATTTTTTCGTAATTGTTTTCATAATACTATGGAGTCATTGAAAGATTTGTTTAGCAGATCGCATGTGTTCATGTTTAGAACTCCCCAAAATAGTACTTATTGTATGTCTCCATTAACTACGAAGCACCTCTGGGCCCACCAGAGAAAGAATTACTTTGTATGTTAGTAAATCATGTTTGTTTCCACTTGCCAATGACCAGATACCCACTATATAAGGAACCAATTAGTCAATTCACTGCATAGCTCCATGTTTGAGACCTATTTAAAAGAAGGCAGCTATTATCAATATGATCTACGTAAAGCTCCACTCATGCGTGATGGCAAACCTGCAAAAGCCTTGCTCCATGGAGACTGGTAAGGAGCTAAATCTCCCCTATCACCCAATGATCCAAAACATCAGAAGCATATTGTACGAGGAAATTGGTAAAATATTTTTAGAGGAAAGCCTGTTCCAACTTAATGCTTATATTGCATGGGGAAAAAACAAACAAACAAACCTCTAGTCACTATTTAACAAGTGAAAAAGATGTAACCTATCACCAAGACTGGACAGGCTAACCAAGATTAGACCACTATCCAAGTTTTTCCCAAAGTGAATATTACAGAAAATGCAGTGCATGATTCTGGCTTGCATTCCCCTGTGAATCCCCATGACTCTGAGTGTCATGTGAACTCAGGGGATGGAAGGTAGAGAGCATGTAAATGAGAAATAAGAAGCAGGACAAGGTTGGCTGTCACACGGAGGAGCCCATAGCTCATGCCAGCTGAGTGTAGTAGATAAGAGTTGGGTGACCAGCCAGCTATCGTCAGCTCTCTGTATAGTAGATAAGCATGACGCACTATGTAATGATGTAATGCTAGAGTGTGATTGACTAGAGTGTGACTGCAATAAAAGCAGAGGCTTACAGCAGGCAGACAGACGTCTTGATGCTGTGACAGTGAAGACCATTGTGCTGTCTTGCTCTCCAACCAGAGGACCACCAAAAGTGCTGTCCTGGTTGCTGCATCCAGTCAGAGAAGTCAGAGGAAAGGAGCAGCTGTCCCAGACACACTGATTTCTTTCTCTTTTTTTTCCTTGTATTTTTTATTTATTTATTTATTTATTTATTTATTTATTTATTTATTTATTTTAAATTATTCTTTAATCTTTTTTATTAGATATTTGCTTTATTTACATTTCAAATGTTATTCCTTTTCCTCATTACCACTCTGAAAACCTCCTATCCCATCCCCCTCCTCCTGCTTACCAACCCCTCTCCCCATTTTCCTGACTTGGCCTTCCCCTACACTGGGGCATTGAGCCTTCACAGGACCAATGGCCTCTCCTCTCATTGATGGACAGAATGATTTCAATCCTTGCTTTTGAACCTCTCTGTCACTTGCTTCTGAGCCACGTACCACATGCATGCTTGTCATTGTCCTGAGTAAACCTTGAGCTCAAATGGTATTTAAGAGCATATTTTGCTCTTACCAAAAAGATGAGTTCAGTTTCCATCACTTCTTTTGAATGTCACTCACAACTGCCTGAAATCTTATGATGCTCCTGACCTCCTTGAACACCTGTGTTCACACACAAATACTCAAAACACACAATATGCACAATTGGAATAGTAAAATAATCTTTTGAAAACTCAAATTTTAGGCAAGTTTGGTAATTGTCAATCAAGTGGATGGCATTTGGCTCACAAAATGCCTTCCAGCATTAATAATATCACCATTTAAAGCAACATTCCCAACAGAATCAAAACAAGAACACAAAGCTGTCATCTCTGACCTATGAGAACAGGACATACTATCCAGTATGATAACTTCCAGCCCTCTGGAGTCAATGTATCTATTCTATCCCTAGTGGAGATGAAAGTTTTCTAGGTATAGCAAAATTGTCTGTAACAAGCATTTAGACACACATTCAGGGTTGTGGAGACAACAGCAGTTCTGGGGGAAGACTGTTTATATGTAGCTCATAGAAAAAGAAGATGGTGGAAGTAATCAGGAGACTCAAGTCACATCTACAATTTAATATTGTGTCACTGTGCTTAAGTGGGACTTATGATGCCTCTGGGCTTCAGTTCCCATTCCTGTTTTTAAAGTTGGGAAGCTGTGTTGCTTGGGTCATGATGCCTACTACCCATGATGGAAGAAAAAACAGTCATGAAGCTCTGAAGTATTGAAAGGATAAATCTAGAATGAAACATGGCCATCAAGTGGGAAAATAAATTATCTGTCCCCAACTACTTCAGGCCAAATTCAAACTTCAATGTCATTAAAAAAAAGAAAAATCAGTTTATGACTGACAGGTTGCCAGCATGAACACGAGTTGAAAATCTCCTCCCCACTTAAAAAAGGTCATTTCCTAAAAAGCTTTCCATTTGGGGAGCCACACATATTGTGTTTTACTATCACAAATTCTCTACTGGAAAACATCTAAATTACATCAGCTATAATCTGATTGCTCTGAATTGAATGTGACAGCACCAAATATCATGCTTCATCTTTGGTGCTTATATCACTACCGTGAAAAATACATAGACCATAATAATTGTCTCTCTGGACTCAGTAACTCTCCTCTAACAGTTTTTTGGGATTAGTGACCCAATATAGAAGTATTTGATTTTATTTTGAATGCCTATTCCAACCCTGTAGAAGTTCATTGACTTGGACAGACTTTGGGTCTAGCTGATTTCAGTGGGTGATATTTTTTTATTTGCAAGCATTTTCAGTAATAAAGTTTAGAAACTCTAAAAAAAGAAAGCCTTACTCAAATTTTTTTAAAGTCCAACACAAACCAAATTCAATGACATTTTTTTGGAAGTTGTTTGTCTCATAATTCTTTGTCAGGGCTTTATTACTTTTCTGAGTATATATTGACTTTTTGTTTTGTTTTTAAAGGTTTATTTATTTTATTTATATAAGTGCACTATCTTCTGACATACCAGAAGAGACCATAAGATCCCATAATAGATGGTTGTGAGCCTTCATATGGTTGTAGGAATTGAACACAGGACCTCTGGAATAGCAGTCAGTGCTCTTAACCGCTAAGCCATCTCTCCAACCACAGTATATTCTGTTTTTATCTTTTATGGGATTTCTGTGTGAGTGATAATGTGAGTCTCAGCATCTACGTGTGTTACTTGAGCTTTCCCTTGGCTCTTTTTCTTCTATTTATTTTATCCTAATCTGGTGTTTTGGGTTTTGTTTTATATAATTTCATTTTGTTGTCATTTTTAGATACATTTCACATCTTATGAAAGGCAGAGAAAGAAAGAGTGTGGATTTGGGTGATGTAGAAACAGTAAGGATCAGGGAGAGTCTGGAGAATAGGAAACCATAACCAGAATATATTGTACTAAAACATCTATTTTCAATTTTAGAAATAACAAGGTAAGTATTTTATTTTAAAAGCATCCACAAAAACACTTAAGCAATTTAAACAGTGGGCCTTAAATCCTACAGCTGATTATTTACAGAGAACACACACATAATAGAAAAGGGGTACGCATATCAATAGATTTCTAAGAAGATGGAAGGAGAGACCCCTGGTCCTGGAAAGACTGGATGTAGGGGAACGCCAGGACAGAGAAACGAGAGGGAGTTGAATGGAGAAAAGAGGGAGGGAAGGGGGCTTATGGGACTTTCGGGGAGGGAGGAAACGGGAAAGGGGAAATGATTTGGAATGTAAATAAAAAAAACTTAGAAAATAAAAAAAAAAGAAAAGGGGTAACTGAAGTAATGTTCTAAGTGTCAGAATAGAAGCTATCTTTAGGAAGACTAAATATCAGAGCAATATTTGACAAGGTCATGGGAGTTTATTTGGGAAATGTATTTTACTTTTACAGATTTACCTTGCTAAGGACTGAGTCCAGGGTTTCAACATTAAACAATTAACTCTTATCACTGAACTAGATTCCCAGCTCATATATATATATATATATATATATATATATATATATATATATATATACATATACATATATATGTATATATATATATGTGTGTGTGTGTGTGTGTGTGTGTGTAAATAGCAGTTATGTGACCAATATTTTCATAGTATCCTTTTGATTTTCAAATATTCCCTTTATATAATTTTGAAGTTTCCTCTCTGATATATGGGTGATACTCCAAGACTTCAACCAGATACCTAAAATCAAAATACCAAACCTCTCTTCCGTATTTTAAACACACAGTCAAGCTTTTCTACCTGAATATAAAGAGTATTTATCATACACTGGGGTTGCTGACTTACACAATATTTTAAAGGCCTATTTTATTTTCATGTGTATGTCTCACTCTGTGTGTGCATGTGCATGTGGATGCCCAAGCAAGGCAGAAAAGGAATTCAGATCCCCTGGAACTTATGTTACTGGCAGTTGTGAACTACCTGACAAGGGAACTGAACCACGGTGTCCTCTCTGAAAGCCACAAGCTATCTTAACTTCCGAGACATCTTTCAAAGACTAACTTAGGTGGTATTTGAATACTAACTTAGGTGTCATAACACGAGTTATGACAGCAAAATATAACATCATTTTTTCCTTTATTTTCAATATCAAAGATATGTTGTATCATAGAGCTCAATAATCACAAAAGACATTTTTGTCTCCTTATTATATTTAAAACTTTCATCTTTTCTATTTAAACTATTTTGCTTCTTCTCTTCAGAGTATCTACATTACAGATTTTGTACTTTGGGGTCTGTCTTAGTCAGAGTAACTATTGCTATAATTAAACATCATGAGCAGAAGCAACCTGTGAATGAAATGGTTTATTTGATTCACCATTCCACAGCAAAGTTCATCATCAAAAGCAGTGTGGGCAGGAAACTGGAAGCAGGAGCTGATCCTAAGGCCATGGAGTCTCTGTGTGTGTGTTGTGGGGGAGGTGTTTACTGATTTCCTCCCTGTAACTTACTCAACTGGCCTTCATATACTACCCAGGACTACCAGTTCAGGGAAGACCCCACCCACAGGGGCTGAGCCCTCCCACAAGGCCATTACTGAAGAAAACAAGAGTTATTTGAATCAACCATTGCAATCCCATGACAGTCAATCTGGTTACTAAGATAACTAATGTATAACTAACAGGAATAAAAGAAACACAGCTGGGACATACTAGACAAGGTTTTTTCTAGCTTATTTCTGTCGCTATGATAAAACATTGGCCAAAACAAATTAAGGAGGAAAGTGGTTCTTTGGCCTACAAATTACATAACAGTTCATATGAGATAAACCAAGGCAGAAACTAAGAGATAGGAAATGAAGCAGAGACCATAGAGGAAGGCAAATTACTAGCTTGTTCCTTGAATATATTCAACTACATTTCTTATACAACTCAAACCTAACTGTTAAGGAACGCTACCACCCACAGATGTTTGTGCCCTCCTACATTAATTATCAATTAAGAAAATACCTCACAGTATGTCCACAGGACTATCTGATTTGTACAATTCTACATTTGAACTTCCCTTTTCTCAAGTGTGTCAAGTTGATAAACAAGATTGGCAAACACGGAGGTAACATACACCCACAGTGTGGCATGCACTTAGAAATCTTCATTTCTTAAATATTCCATTGAATATTTTCATACTACATTTGACCCTTAGTAACTAATGCTGTGGAAAATTAAATTACAGACATGGAGAACTATTTGATTTCACAATAAATTTCCTTTTAAAGGAGTCAAGACCAGTGACTAATGAAGCCAAGAAAATTATATTTCCTGAGATGACTTTGATCACTCGGTGTTTTTATTGATAACTCTGATTTTTACTTTCAAAAATATCCAAGTTGGCATAAAATATTATGAGGTGCCATATGCATAGCCCACTGCACTATCATGTTTTAAAACTAAATAAAAATCAGAAAATGGCTTCCACAATGACATCCAAAGAGTATTTTGGAAGTTCTACTAAAGTTTCTGGTTTCTGTGTAATAAGGAAGATTGCCAATTACAATAGTCCCCAAGAATGCTTACTGGCTTATAAGGTGAGAGACAGAACATCATCAGGAAGGCAAAATTTCAACAATTAACATCTAAGATCCATGTTGTTAACTGAATTGCCTAAGAGCGCATTCTTGATAAAAGGTAGATCTCATTACTAACACCAAGAGATCTTAGCTTACATACCAGTCTCCTCCTGCATCATACAAAACAGTAAATAAAGCAAAACAAAATGGGTAAGAGCACTTCAGAAAGCCTGACAACTTGTTTGGTTCCCAGAACCCACAGGTTGCATATTTATTACGTTCCTGTTGCTGTATCCAAGGCAACTTATAGAAAGAAGGATTTATTTTAAGCCTATGGTTCCAGAAGGACAGAATTCCATCACTACCACCAAATACTGAAGAAATGTGGCAACAGGCAGGGAGACACCACAGCAGGAACTACTGAGAGCCCACATCTCAAACAGCCAGCAGGAAGCAGAGAGAGCAAACTCAAAATGGCAGAGAGTCTGTAAACTCTCAAAAGGCACCCCCTACGGATGGAGAGATGACTCAGCAGTTACGAACATTGGCTATTCTTCCAGAGGACAAGGATCAATTCCCAACATCCACATGGTGGCTCAAAACTATCTGTAAATCCATTTCTAGGAAATCTGACTCCCTTTTCTAGCTTATGGTGGGCACTAGACACAAACATGGTGCACAAACACACATACACGTAAAACAACCCTACCGATGAAATAATAAAATAATATGATCCAACTGGGCCACTAAGTAGGAAACATGTATTTAAATGCCTGGGATAAGATATGGGACATCTAACTCAAGCAAACTCCTATGAGTGTCTTCTAAGCACACATGTCCACCTCATACTTACTGTGGCATGTGCATGCCCATGCACACAAAGTAAGAAAATATAAAATAGATAAATAAATCTTATATCATCCACTAGATAGATAGATAGATAGATAGATAGATAGATAGATCAGATTCCTTTCTTCTCCACATCTCTCTTATCTCCTGCCTATCAACCAATCCTGACACTATTACTACCAATTCTTTTCCCAGAATCATGACTTTCATTTTTGCTTGGTGACTTGTTTACTTTAACCGTGAAATAGTATTATTCATTGACACCTCATACCAGTAAAACATTAAAGGTAATAATTCCACTTTCACCTGGATCTATCAGTAGTAAAGGGTAGGGCTATCTGGGTCACTCTTCTGTTCATATCTGACTATTGATGGACCCATCCTTTTTATTACTATTTCCTTTAATTTCGGAGATTATGATGTAACTGCATTAGTTTTCTTCCTTTTCTACCTCAAATCCTTACTAACTTTCTTTTAAATTGTGGCCTTCTTGTAATTAATTGTTATATATATATATATAAAACCTTCAGCCTTATAATGTTCCTTGTATGTATGTATGTTTTCAGGGATGACAGTTTTAGTGCTAGATAACCAATTGGTACACTCCTTCCTTGAGCAAAACTATTTCTCCTGCTCTCAGTATTCCTTGGATGGATGAGCCCATTCTCATCCAAAGCCAGCACAGCTATCCACAGTTTCTGTGCACCTATGACTGCAAGGACTATGCTTGCTGGGATGACATTCCACAGCACGTCTCCTCATCTTCTGGCTCTGGTATTCTTTTGGTCCCTTTTTCTACAATGTTCCCCAAGCCTTGGAGGAATTGTTATAAATGCATGCTTTAGAGCTGACCCTCATTTGCCACTTACTCTGCTTCTTAAATAGCCCTAAGTTGCCACAGTCACCACCAGTCATTGGGAATAATGGCTTCTTTGAATAAAACTGAAAGCAGTGTTTTTCTATGGTATAATCTGTAGCCATCCAGCAGCCACAGAGATCTGGGTGCACCTGGAAGGAGAGCTGGAGATGGGATAGAACGGGCGGGCAAGCCAAGACAAAGTTCATTCTGATCAAGGCTCAAAGTTTTAATGTTCTGCTCTGAATATATAGGGGGGAAATCAAGGACCCATCCCCTATTTTGGCTCGATTCTGTTGCTTTGCTTAAGCTGGATTCTGTTGCAAAACAAGCTCAATGGGCAGTCTGTTTCTGCAGGAAGCTGCAGATGTGGCAAGACAGAAGACTTCCATCTAGGTCGAAAGACTCCACCCAGGTCTGAGGAAGACAGACTATGGCAAAAATTTAAGGTCTGGTTAGCCCACTCAAGGTTGAGGGAAGGGCACAATAATCACAAATATTTGGAAGGCAGCTTAACATCATACTGATTTACGTAAGCAACCAAATTCAGTCTCCTACTTGGGACTGTGATATCAACCACATCACAGGTTTTCTTTTTGACAAGATTTATGGTACCAGATACAAATTCCCTCCCTTGGAACATTTCACAAATCCTATCAAAGAGCAACTGCTTGCCTCTGTAACAGTAGTGATAATATTTCACAAGTGAGACACAAGTGGGATAGCACATTGATATCATAAATCACAGGATTCACAGCTGGATATAAAAGCATTTTCCAGCCCAGCAGCTCACATTAGAACCTTCTATAACTTTCTAGCACTTGGAGAACTAGCCAGCATAGAAGAAGTTTTCGTTGCAGATGGAGCAAGGATTTTTAACATAATGAATATGTGGTTTGTGGTGTATTCAGGAAATGGGTCTTAGGTCTTGAGAGAAACTAAGAGAAATGGTTAGGTTAGAGCTTGATTTGTCTTGTGAGGCACTGTGGCCTCCTTGACCAGCAACTCATCTCACCTCAGGTAGCAAGGTTTTTGCTTAATGAATTCATGGCTTCTGGGAAGATACACTTCTAGAATTACATGGTATCTCCTTTCAAACTCTTCTTTTAATGAACCGACTTTTTTCATTCTTTTATTTCTTTTCTCCCAGTTTCATTTAACTTTCAAACTAAAAATGTGTTTTCTTTACCCACTGCACATTTCCAGAGCACTCGACTTTTATTAATAGGTCATAGAGAATCCAATTTGGCATCTGAAAGCAGGGAATTGTCTCTTAGCCCAGTGCAATAAGTAATCTGAGGACAAATCATTTTCAAATTCAGATTAAAGGCATAAAGTCTCACCTCTTTCAACCTTTCTGTGTTCCCTCCAGGTTCTGTCCCCTTCTATACTGCCAAGTTCAGTTATGCTTCCCAGAATACATGACACGACATCTGTGGTGACTTCTACTGAGATTTATTTCCCAGATTTTCATTAAAATAATAACTGAATTGACTCAGTAAAATGCTGCTTACCGTGATACAGCCCTTTGGAGGTTTGCAAATTTGCATTTAATACTCTTTAATGTCATTACAGCATTAATAATCTATGCCTAAAGAGCAATAAAATATTTCACACTTTCTATTTATGGAGATAGCTTCATAACCCTCCATTTTAATGAGTCTCGGTCATAATGGGATTTTCGACTCAGTCTCTGAATGAATCTAAGGCTGTTTATAAACAGTTGTCCATCTCTGTATTCTCTGTATTCTCTTTCTTTGAAAAACAATGCAGATATATTGTCCCAGCAGAATAGATAGCATGACCCTTCTGAAGTTCCTTAATAACCTTTGAGTTGCTCAAATTTCTAACTGCAATTGGAATTGAGGCTGAAGAGGGTCAAAAGCAAGAGGGTGAAGGTTACTTTACTTCGTATTTTAAAATCCATAGCAAATCAAGACCCATTATGTAGATACAGGGCCTGTAGTCACATGCCTGGATGAACTGCTGAGTGAAGGAAAACTGTGTTAAGAAGGTTGCTACTTCTCCTCTTCTTCCTTCTTCCCTTTTCCTTCTCCATTCCTTTCCCTCCTCCCCCTCTTCCCCTTCTCCTTTTCCCTTCTCTTTTCCCTCTTTCTATCTTTTCCTCCTTTTATAATCTTAGATGAGAACAAATAAAAATAAGAGACAATTTGAATCATTTTTTAAGATATGGTTTTCATATGGCTACTAAAAGTAAACAACTGTCTGGAAACACTGAAAAATCAGCTGAGAAGTTAGAGAATAAGATAGATATGTGACAGGTAGGAAAAGAGGATCCTGGGATTCACAAAGAAAGGTTGGTTTCTCTTTTTGTGTTATTTTCTTTTATTTTGTTTTGTTTGTTGTTTCTTCATTCCATAGGTGACAGCCAAAACTCACCTTAAGTAAAAACATTCATCTTTTCTGCCAATTTCTGTGAAACAGGCATTGATGGGGTCCAGACTGACCTCAAATCAATACACAGGCTAGGTTAGCCTTCACTTCCTAAATCTCCTGCCTCCATCAACCAAACACTGGAGTTACAAAGTTGATCTACACTCAAAATCTAATAAGAGGGATTTTTGTTGTTGTTTACTGTTCTAACTTATTTATTTTTGTTGAGCTTGACTTTGTTCTAGATGTTGTTAATAGAGGGAAGTCATTTCTTTTGGAAACAGAACTACCTTTTCCTGAAAGCAGAGGAAGATTTTATAATGCTGAGCCTGCCACTGGCTTCAATGACTTGCGCTCCATCAAGCTGTGACACAGAGACTTGAAACGAGAGAATATTCTTTAAGATACAACGATAAGTAGCCTTCACTGAGTTGAGGTTTATAAAGATGCATTTTTCTGTATCTGATGATGCTAAAACCTTTCTGTGAGACACGGGAGTGTCATGCACATAAACCTTTTTCTGAGACACATGAGTGTCGTGAACTTAAAGAGATCAGAAACCAGTGCTATGACAGCATAGCACAGTGGTGCTTCAGTGCTGGTTGGTGTTATGCACTGCTACAAAATAAAAATGCCTTCTTTTACTGTTGAGATGCTATTGAGGTCCATGATAATACCTGTAAGTTTGCAGCCTGGAATGAGCTTCAAAATCTCTTCCATTATGGGAGAACTGATAGAAAAAGATAGGCCAAGGGGGCTTAGTGACAGAGAACACTTTCTGGAAATTCTCTTTTTTAATCAAAAAAAAAAATTCTGCCACTGTGAATCCTAGTAGACTGTACCAGATGATGTGGAGAACTTTGACATAGTGTTCACAGAGGAAACAATTGTTTATTGCATGTGTCTTCTATTTTGTGGTGTTCACCTGGATCCTGAAAGCTGATGATGTGTTTCCTAGTTTTCATTATGCTCCTTGATCACAAGACTTCTAATTGAGAACAGATTACTGTTCAGAAACCATAGAGCAAATTCAAGTCAATGGACAAAAACCAAAGCTTCTACTTGAAAAAATATATTCAAATGTTTTATATAAATGGCTAATTTCCTATTATAATGTTGAAAACTAAAATACTTTTTGCTAAATGTGAAATACAGAGCATTTCAAAGAGCTTAGTGTTGAATTGAAATTTGTAGTCTTGTATATTAAAAGTTATTGCTCTTAGCATTAGCCTAGCTTAAAGAAAATGTTTTACTGCTTGCTACTTTTTTCCTAAAATAACCCTTACAAACCTAAGATAGAATGGTTTGAATAATCTATCATTATAGTAATACCTTTATAAATCCACTATGACCTTTATCAACTATACAACTGATGCATAGGTATTTAAGAAGAAGCCATTATTTTCCATAATAAACTACTGTTTAAAATAATTAGATCTTGATAAGATTAAAACATAAAAGTATAGTTAACACACTTGTTGAAATACATTCAACATTTAGCAGAAAATACATTTTTAGTTTTCAATATTATATGTGAAAATTAGCCACTGATACAAAACATTTTAATATATTTTCAGTGATAGGAGCTTTGGTTTTATCCATATAGTTAACACCAAATTCTGCAGATAGAGTAAGAAACAACAAACATAAATCACTTGCCTTTGAAACAGCTTTTGAATTGTATGCGTTGTTTTCCCTCTGGAGGAGAAGAAAAACTTAAACAGTTAAAAATATTAAAAATTCGAATATATTTGAAATGCAATAAAGAATTTGCAGAAATTTTCAAGGTTGTACCAACTGAATCGCTATTACAAATAAATTCTGTTTGTGTTGTTTTTTGCTTTATGCAATATTTGATGCTCTATTAATTCAGTATAAATCTGTTTTTGGTGAGTAGCTATTTCAGAATTATCTTCCTAAGATATTTTGAAGTGAAATAAAGAAAAAGAAAAATGAGCCTTCTCAAATGCTAAACCTAATTATGAACAAGAACAAGACAGAAAAAAAATGAGCACAAACTTCTAAGAAGCTTCAAGTGATTTCTCACAGAGATAAAAGATTCTTGACCTAAAAAGGATTGAGAAATGGCAGCACCAGAAAAAAAGGGGGGTGGGGAAATGATTTAGGCAAAACCCAGCAGAGTTAATAATGAAAGTGTAAGTAATAAGAATATTAGAAGTTAACAGATAGGATGTCATTGAATCTTTTCTCTTTGTCCACAATCAGTTTCTTGTAAAACCAACACCCAAACCTGCATGATTTAGGAGCAAATGAGACCTAAATTTTATCTCAGTCCTTGGAAACACAGCATTCTGAACTGTCTGAAAACTCTGTAGTAGACAAGAATCTAAATCCTATAAGATCATTCTGTATGGGGACGCTCTGATAAAAAACAAGGAAGAAGATACCATTGTCTCCTCTAGTAAGAGTCAAACCCAACGGCACACATATCATTCATCTGCACAGAAAAACTCTTCCAGGAAAACTTATCTGTTCTAGAGACTTTGGAAGTCAAATAAAGCCACCTAAAATGTAAATCTGCACAATAAACTCTTTGACCGTTGCCCAAAAGAACACACTGAGGCAGGTCTGTTGAGAAACACACACACACAAAAAAAAAATAAAAAGTGATAAAAATATTAAATAAATAAACTATTCCACAGACTGAGCCAACTTAAAGTCCCCTCACCAATTTATCAACTCTTATTTCTAGCAAATACCTCCCATGATTACAATTACCTCTGACCTTTGCAGCTAAATTATTCTGATTAACGCAGTCTCTAAAACACAAGATGGGGTCTAGCTGTGGTCAAAATATAAATGTAGCTAACTATATAAAACATAACATTCCTGCTTTGTTTTCTAAGGCAGGACCCTGATATATCAACAAAGCATTTGCAAAAATCAGCAGATCATGCAATCCTCCTGTTTGGAAAGACTGTTAGGAATTGTGTGTGTGTGTGTGTGTGTGTGTGTGTGTGTGTGTGTGTGTTTGTGTGTGAATGCCAAGGAGTTCTCACCTGGGCCTGAATGCCAGTGAGTTCTCTATATTTCCAAAGAAGTTTGTTAACAGCACTTATTCCTACATAATAATCTTAAGAGTACCAGGTAATCAAAATATGTTGGCTCTCCAAAATAATTACATTAAATTTCATCAGCTTTGCCACTGACGTTATATTTTAGAAGATAATCGAGTTCTATTCATCCACATCTTTAGATTTTTCAAGGTTACTTTTATTTCAAATTTAATGGCCTATATACTGCATTCATTAGTGACCCATTACTCTGGTAGATGGCAAATTTTTACGATCTGTTTGATTTTTTTTAAAAAAAAAGAAAGAAAAGTCAGTTAAAAAGGAAACCCCATATGAAAAGTCAATCAAGTTAGGTTGAAATTATTAAAATGTTCCCCTGTAGTAGATAGAGTCCTACATATTTGAACAAGACTTAGTATCAAGATAAATTGTTCCATTCTCAGAGAAATTTCATGATTTTAGTAATCAATATTATATGTAGTATATAGTAATTTCTTCATCTCAGTTATGAAAACGTCTGTAATTCAACATCATGCTTAATTATATTTAGTATTTTCTCCAAGGTGAGAACAAAAGAGCTTAAGAGGTTCTAGTGAAGAATAAGACAATTAAATAAAATACACCAAATAAACCTCACACTATTTACATTATACACTTGTGCCTCTGCCTTTATTCTGACACGGGTATACATGGTTCAATTACCAGATTCCATATGGGAGCTCAGAACGGTATGAGCTCCAACTCCAGGGTATCCAATACTCTGTGCTGGCATCCAGAAACTCCAGGTACATATGTGACCCATAGACATGCATGAAGGCAAACACACATGTAAAATATGTAACTCTTAAGACAATTATAGAATGACTCTTTGAAAAAATAGGAAATACTTATACAAAAGAGAGTATGAAACTAAAGTTGTCAAAATATGAATAACAAAGCAAGATATGATCAGCAAGTATCAGTAAATCCAAACCATGATGTATTCTGAATCAAGGATTATTAGCAGGATTTCAACATGCCTGATATCTATGGATTATAGAAGAAAACTCTTTTAAAACAAATTCCAAGCAACGAGTTGAAAATTTTTATACTATAGAAAACATCTATTCTCATCTTCAAGTTTTTATCAACCATGTTAGAACTAGGGAAGTGTCTGGAAACTTTAAAGACTTTATTTAAAGCTCTAGTGTTAATTTATTTCAGATTGGTGCTAAGAGTTATGTGTTTCATAACTATCATTGTAATACCATTCTAACAAGATTTAGCTTAAAAAGCATAGAGGTAATCAATGTTAAAATGAGCCATCCCGAAGCCTTCAAACTCAAAAGCTGTAGATATATAGAAATATTTCCTGCCCATGTAATTATTGTAGAATTACATGTTTTTCCAATCAACTCCACCTGCTAAGTGTGTTTATTTTCCTATCAGAGTCTTTACTTGGGATTTGTTACATTCATTGACATAAAAGTGGTTTTAACCATTAGTCATAAGCTTATCAGTAGCCAATTGCTGCAAGGGGGTAGAAAGGTAATCAGGTCATTCCACCTTCCTTAACACTAGTTAAAGCGGATGTAGCATCTCTTATTCCAATCTTATACCTCTCTTTCTCTCTCTCTCTCTCTCTCTCTCTCTCTCTCTCTCTCTCTCTCTCTCTCTCTCTCTCTTTGTGTGTATGTGTCTGTATGCAGATTACAAAGGACTATAGATGCTTCCATAGAGCTCGAAGAGTTTCAGAGAACAAAAACTTAGAAATTGAGAACCTCATTGAGGATACAGAGAACATCTGTGGGAGGAGGATAACAAAACTGTATGTGTGATGGAGTTACAGCTCCCATGGGAAATCAAAGTAGTGAGTTCACTCAAACTCAGTATATTTTTCTTACTATTTGGGGGCATAATCTCTGAAGGCTTAACAACATTAGCACAAAACAAGAGCAGGGCCTCTCATTAGGTGAAACCTATCGTTAGTAACTGAAAGCATGCTGTTTTTGCCATTAAACAGCCTGTCAGTTCATGAACATCAAGACTGTTTAAGATAGTTTAAAATTCCCTCCAAAAGAATCTCATTAAGATAAAATTATTGGTCATGAAATAGAAGAAACGGTGAGTAAAATAATGAAATTAAAACCATAGATGTAGATAGCCTTTTCAACAAACAGTGCTGGTTCAACTGGAGGTCAGCACGCAGAAGAATGCAACTCGATCCATTTTTATCTATTTGTACTAAGCTCAACTCCAAGTGGATCAAGGATATCCACATAAAACCATACACACTGAAACTAATAGAAAAGAAACTGGGGAAGAGCCTTGAGCACATGGGCACAGGAGAAAATTTCCTGAACAGATCACTAATAGTTTATGCTCTAAGATCAAGAATTGACAAATGGGACCTCATAAAATTACAAAGATTCTGTAAGGCAAAGGACACTGTCAATAGGACAAAACAGGCAACCAACAAATTGGGAAAATACCTTGACCAACCCTACATCCAACAGAGGGCTAATATCCAATATATACAAAGAACTCAAGAAGTTAAACTCCAGAGAGGCAAGTAACCCTATTAAAAATGGGGTACAGAGCTAAACAAAGAATTCTCACCTGAAGAATATCTAATGGCTGAGAAGCACCTAAATAAATGTTCATCATCCTTAGTCATTAGGGAAATGCAAATCAAAACAACCCTGAGATTCCATCTCACACCAGTCAGAGTGGCTAAGATCAAAAACACAGGAGACAGCAGTTGTTGGAGAGGATGTGGAGAAAGAGGAACACTCCTCCACTGCTGGTGGGATTGCAAGCTGGTACAACCACTCTGGAAAGCTGTCTGGCGGTTCCTCAGAAAACTGGGCATGACACTCCTGGAGGATCCGGCTATACCACTCCTGGGCATATACCCAGAGACTTTACCTGCATGCAATAAGGACACATGCTCCACTATGGTCATAGTAGCCTTATTTATAATAGCCAGAAGCTGGAAAGAACCCAGATGTCCCTCAACGGAGGAATGGATTCAGAAGATGTGGTATATTTACACAATGGAATATTACTCAGCTATTAAAAACAATGAATTCATGAAATTCTTAGGCAAATGGTTGGAACTGGAAAATATCATCCTAAGCGAGGTAACCCAATCACAAAAGAACACACATGGTATGCCATCACTAAGTGGATATTAGCCCAGAAGTTCGGAATACCCAGGACACAATTCACATATCAAATGATGCCCAAGAAGAAGGAAGGAGAGGTCCCTGGTCCTGGAAAGACTGGATGCAGCAGTGTAGGGGAATACCAGGACAGGGAAGCAGGAGGGGGTTGATTGGGGTACAGGGGAAGGGAAGGGGGCTTATGGGACTTTTAAGGAGGGGGGAACTGGGAATGGTCAGATTTGGTAATACTTTTGATAACAGTGCTGGAGAGGTAGATACTAACAGATCCTGGGCTTACCTGGATAATCAGACCAGTCTAATCAGAGAGCCCCAGGTCACAGTTAGAGACTGGCTCAAAACAAAGCTAAAGAATAACCCCTAAGATTGAACTGTGACCACTAATAATAATCACTGGTGTACTTACATGCGAGAGAAACATGCACGCGTGCACACATACACACACACACAGACACACACACACATACACACACACACACACACACACACCAAACCTTGATTAAAAACTATATTGAAAAATTACACAATATTCTAGACTCATTTATAGTTTAGTTTATAAACATATTTTAGTTTCAGTACATTGTTAATGCACTTACAGCTGTGTTCATAGTGGAAACTCATTTGAAACACAGAAAATCTTCAGTAACAAATGAAAATAATTTTTCCATACTAAAGCTACTCAATAACAGGAAGAATCTATAACCCACTAATTTCTTAATCAAAAGTCATTTCTGGATATTAATTCACAAAAATTAACACACTATCCAAATGCTAATGTTCCAGTACAAAATCTGAAATATGCAAAATGCATTTAAATTTACATGTTAATATTAAAGTTCATGCAATTTTAAGAAAAAAAGAAAGAAATGCTTGTTCAGAAACACAAAATGTTCAGCCACAAAAGGGCACAATCCAAAAACAATTCTAGTCAAATCACCCATTGGTGTTCCATTAATCCAAGGGGGTCTCTTCTACATAACAGTGTGCTGCCAAGATCAAATGACATTGTTTTTAAAGTTCTGCTGAGAATTGTTTTGAAGACGTTTCTTTAAAAAACTCTGGAGAAGAGATCCCTCTTCTCCAGAATATTCTGTGAATTATTCAATATCTGGTCATGATCCTGAATATATTTACCATCACCTTTTCACATTGACTTTAAGATATGTTTTCAAATATCTTGAGACCTCAGAAGAACCATCTGAGAAAAGCTGTTTTCCAAACTACATCTTGTGAATGCATGCACACTCAGTCCAAGGCAAAGTGATTCTCTGCCATTAAAAAGAGCCATTGGTCTGAACCATGCCATCTATGGTAGGTTAACACACCATTTTCAATCATCAGTTTTCCTTGAATTATTAACACTAGGTGTGCTATGAAGCACAGCCACTTAATAGATTGTGTTATTAAGATGGAGAACAAGTATTCCTCCAGGAACTAAATGCTATAGAGAATTCTGGGTAAATATGGCAAACTGAATGGGGAAGAATTTTTACAGTGTTACAGCAAACAAGCCAGACATAAATTATTTCAAGTGGGAAGGATCCCAGTCTAATTTTCATAACCTAAATGCCAGGGCTGTGAGGTGAAAGTGGGTGGGGGAGCACTCTCATAGAAGCAGGGGAAGGGGGAATGGGATAAGGAGTTTCTGGATGGGAAACCTGGAAAGGGGAAATCATTTGAAGTGTAAATAAAGAATATATCTAATAAAAGAAATGCAGTTTAAACTGGAAAAAAAAGCTAAAATTCACATGTTATCTGAATGAAAATGTATTTACTTAAATAACATTAACTCTACAGATGAAAAATGTTCAAATCTATCTTATCAACTACATGGCAAGTTTAATTTTCTCACGACAACAGAAAACAAAATACCATTTTCTTCAAAGATACTACTATTGCCAACCCATTCAGGTACTGAGTTCTCAAAAATGTTAACCATATTCTTCTTTGAACCCAATAAACTTTGAGGTTTCTAAGATACACATTGGGTTTATAAGGATTATTACATATTCAGAAACCAGTTAATATCAAAAGGTCAAGGAGTCTGTGAGAACACAGCCCACAAAATAAACTAAGCAAGACTCTTCGAGGTTCAGAGAGACAGATAAAACAATCACAAGAGCCTGTATGGGGCTGAACTAGGTCCTCTGCATATAAGTTATGGTTGTTTAGAATCATGTTCTTTGAGACTCTTAAAGTGAGAGTGCAGTTGTCTGACTTTTTGCCTGTTTTTCAACCCTTTTCCTCATACTGGGCTTCCACATCTAGCCTTGATATAGGGGTTTGTGCCTAGTTTTATTGAAACTTTGTTATGATCAGTTGATATCCCTAGGCAGCCTCCTCTTTTCTAACAGGAAATGTAAAAGGAATATATCTGGGGGAGAGGGGAAATGGGGGAGATATAGGAAGAGTGGGAGTGCAGTAGGAGAAGACTATGAGGAGTAGATGGAGGGGAAACTGTTGTTGGGAGGTAACGTAAATACACACACACACACACACACACACACACATATTTAAGAAGCTTGACTAAATGTAAATAACATCTTAGTATAACTCACGAAAGCAGGAGTTGTGTTCCTAGGAATTCATGCTGATTAACTCTTTTGTTGATCATACTTTGTTGTAATCACATTTACTTTAAAAATTTAAGATTGCGTGTTAGGAGCCATTCTAGGAAAGGCTAAAGCTAGCAGGTAGCCTTCTTGGAGGTCATCTCAGGATTGCTTTTGTAGCTGATAAGCCTCTCCTGTCATTATTAAATTAATGTAGTAACATCTGAGCATTAGTCTACCCTATTGAGCAGGTTTCCTGTAGATTGACATAAAGATGAGCTTTCATGAATTAATGCTGTTCAGATAAGTTAATGATTTTTTACAGTTCCTGATTCGATTCAAATAATCATAGGAAGGAATATCTAAGAGATAGTTGTTTTACTTGAAAGATGTAATAAAGTTAGAATCAAGACTAGAATGTGCCCACTCCTCATTATAGTAACTAAAGGCTGCATAATAAGAAATACAATGAGTTTTCATAATTACATTAAAAAGAGAAATAGGATTATGACAAATTTGTGTTCCAGAAAAAGCTTTTAGGTCCAAGGATAAAGCAACAGGTGTGCACGGTAAGGTCATGTAAAGACTGTTGATTTGAACTTACAATGAGTTTACAAAATGAAACACTACTTTGAACTTGTTATTGATATCCTCCTGTTACTCCCCTTTTATGTAACATTTTATCTAATATGTAATTCATTCTTGCATAGAGAACTTTTTTGGGTTAAGGATATAAAAGACTAAAAGCAATAAAGAAAGGTGGTACAGCCATTTTCTGCTTCACCCTGTGTGTACTTGTCTGTGTGAGTGACATCTTTCCTTTCCTTTTTCTCTCTCATTCAAGAAGAGTTAAGGAGCTCCCTGGCTACTGAGAGGCTTCTGACTGACTCACCAAAAAAGAGCACTAGCAATAAATCCTCTACTGAATTCCCCACTGCTCTGCAGGGTATGTCAATTGCCAGAGAATTATACAGTAAGTTTATAAAGTAAGTAAGAGTTAAGTTTTCCAGTGTTTAATGAATGAAGCACAGAACAGAGAATTAAAAGGCCAGAGATCATCAGTCTTTTGACCTACATTCAAAGCTGTGTCCCACATCAACCCTTTCCTGCTGGGCAGGCTCCTGGCAATTGCAAGATGCATTTTTAAAGAAAATTCATGCCTACCCTATGTTCTGATCACTTTTAAGAATATCTATCATAAAGTTTTAGTTTCATCTAAATATGTTAGAATCCCATAACATAGGATACCATGAATCTAAGCGATCTGCTGATTTCGATCTACATTATGATCAATTTGATTTTAAACAGAATATGACGCTAGAGTACCTGATACACTGAGGGGCCACTGGATAAAATAGCAAATCGTGTATCTAGAAAAATTTTCTTTTACTTTAAAACTTCTGTGTGTTTTATTATAAATGTGATTTTTCACTATTAAATATAACATTTGGACAATGGAAAACACTTGGGTTCAAAGCTTCTCCAGCTTCCGGTCAAAATTGTTTTTTATTTTAGGTAAAAAGTCTTCCAGTAAGTACAAAAGCACAATAAATGCAGGCAGATAGTTGTAATAGTCGTAGCCCATATTTATGAAGGAATTCTGTACTGTGCCAGTGCTAATACATTTACAATTTACTCCTAAGACATTTTACTTTAGGTCTTGGGTAATCAAACATTCAGATGATTGACCTGAGTCTTGAGGCTTACATTACATAGTTGAAGCAATACATATACACTTTACTACTTCGTTTTCTTTTCTGGGAGGCAAGAACCTAGATGTCCAGCTGTGGCAAATTGGCTGAAAAAAAGGATCCTGATCTAAAAATTTAAAACAAGCCCTATGCATTTAGTAGAGGTAAAGAAAGAGGAAGACCAGATGAACCCACTTCAGATAAACAAACATGGAATGAGCAACACTCTTGTTGAGCCTGACATGGATTCTAGTTGCTTCCCAGCTCTCACATCGGGAAGCTCACAAGTCCATATAGCTTCAGCCTCAGGATACCTGACATCATTTTTGACCTGTGTGGGCACTGTATGCCTGTGATGTATAGATAAGCAGGTGTACAGACACACACACACACACACACACACACACACACACACACACAAACCAAAATTTAATTTTAAAACTAAAATTTCTCATGATTAGATCTTTTTATTTCCTGCATTGTTTTTCAAGACTCCCCAAATAAATAGTACCATTTCAACAGAGACGGTATGCAAGGGGATTTGATATAGGAAGTAGATCACACTATCATGAGCAATAAGAAGATCCAGTAATGGAGTGTCTATAAACAAAAGGACAAGGAAAACTGCTGTGTAACTCAAGATATTATGGCAATACCAACAGTGTTTGAAAGCCTATGAACCAGGAACTCCCAGCAGCCTATGGCTAGAGAACATTAGTATCCTAAACTAAGAAAAGGCAGATTGTCTTTCTGCCTTTTTGTTCATTACAAGCTCGTAATGCATTGGACACCTCATCATATTGATGATGACAGAATTTTATTGTGTTTACTGATTCAAATGAAATGCCATTTTTTTTCCTGGAAATACCATCACAGATATACCCAGTGCTTTTACAAGATTTCTATGTATTCCTTAATCTAACCAAAATAACACATAAGACTCACCATCACACATTGCAATTCCATTCTGCTCTCCTGGTTCACTTTTTCAATGCTATATGGCAGAAATGCTTTCTTGGCCCTTTTCATTGGAAAATAGTAGATGCAATTGTTCATATCACCAATGACAGTGGAGGCTGTAAACTCCCTGGAACATAACAGTGGGCACAGATGTACTGCCTAGAGAGATTAGAAAAGTAGAAAAGTGGTGAACAGATCACTGAAATCAGAAATCTCAAACAAGAGAGGAAGATCAGACACTAGGGATGAACTGGTTGTGTTTGTTACAGTCCTTAGCCAACTCAAGTTTCCAAAGCATAGAAAGCCATAAACAGCCAGGATTTACTCCTTCAACTGAAAGAGTGGCCCAAGATCTGTGAAGTAGTAACTGCATTAAAAGTGAATTTAAGGGCCTTCAGTTTTCATTCTAGGAAGATAAGATTTGACAGAGTGAAACTCAGGAAGCTATTTGCCCTCAGTATCATCTTACCACTTGTAATATTGCCTTGACCTACATGCACCATAAAACCCCTTGTTGCCATTGGCATTATTTTACTGGAGCGATATGGACATCATTCACTGAACATTTTATTTCTTGCCATGCTGATCTGAGAAAACACATTCACTTTTATTTAAAACATTATAAAGATAAGAAAACTCTTAAAGAACAGTTTTGGATTTTCACCAGAAATTGTTTTTTTCACTTTTCTTCCTTCCTGTCTTTCTTCTCTTTGCTGTGAGAGATCCTTAAAACCAAATGATGACTTGGTTTAAAGTCTATTGAAATTGGCCAAGTTCAGAAAATGCTATCAGAAATATAAAAGATATGTCTTTGCTTTATACAGAAACTCTCTGTATCAGATATTCTGTACATATTAGATTTGTTTTGTTCTCTGTTTTATTATATGATCCCTAATAGTTTAGGGATTGTTTCCAACTCCTTTTTGTTTGATGGTTTTTGTGGCTCCTTCTCCATCACCAACAAAGAACATGATTAATTCTAAGAGTATGGAATCAATAAGAAGAACTTGGAAGCAGTTGTTGAAGCCAAATTATGGTTTTACCTATCAAATCAACAGTAAAAGAGTATGTTCAGGGAGGCAAGCTACTTCTTGTATTCAGTTTCCAAAGCGATTATTTTAATGAATTGGAAAACATCACAAGGTTTAATGAATATGGGATTTTTACAACTATCTTTTGGAAACGTTCAGTTTAGTTGGGCACATATGTAATAATTTTCCTTTTGTTGGTATCATTTTGCCACCCTTTCATCTAGTAAATGATTGGATCTATAACATGCTTTAATACTTTTAATGTAACTTGTAACAATTTACAACCTGTTTCTACTTTTAACACATCAAGAAAATAACTTTTCTTTTACTCCAAGAAAAATAACAAAATCAAACCCATCTGGAATCTGCTCCGCTTTCCTTCCATTACAAATGCATTTTTATTCTTCCAGGGAAGAAATAAGAAATACCCAGTTGGAAATAAATAGACTCCAACTTTTTTGCTTGCAGTTAATTAAAGAGACTTGAAATTATAGAGGAAGCTAAAGAATATTAATATGTGTGGATGACAGAAAGTTTGTTTTGTAGCAGATATGATTTTCAGTCTGAATTGAAGACCCTGACTGTCATGATTTTCTGGCTGGGAGATTTATTATAGATCATGTGGCTCTTCTCACCATATACTTAACTCTGCCAAGGCAAATGGCCTAGCACTTGCGTCTGAAGGAGACAATCTTGACAATCTCGTTGCCATTGAGAATTATTTATCTAAAAATAGATGTATGATTTTTTTTACAACTGAGTCATACTATGATACCCTGAGTTGAGCATAAGTTTGAAGTTACTAGAATATGGCAAATAAGCCTGAAGTATGAACAAATATTTGAGCTAGAAGTCAGTGACCCAATAACCACAGAACCCTTGACTTTATGAATTACTATGTACATAAATATCTCTTAGCATTATTGTTGATGAACATAGATTTCTATTAGTATTGTAACTTCTATACATAGATATCCCTATCTGAATGTAGTATGTACATGTTCTGAATAGATATTTAAAATGTAGATAATACATTCCTAAATTGTCCCCTGCTTCCTAGACTATAGCTAATATAGTTTTAGATATGCAATAAAGGCAGCTATAGAAAACAAATACCTACTTCAGAAATTTCCTAAATATAAGTACATTAAATAATTCACTTAAAATTGTGTTTACTAGACAAAAATGTATGTTTCGACAACTCAGCATTGCATTTTAAGTTTCTCTTGGAACAAATTATACAGGCTAGGAAATGAAGTGATTTTAGACTGATCTTTTCATATAACGCAACAGTATGGTACCATGGTTTGTGGATCTGATTAACAAGAAAAATTCCAGAGTAATCTAAGAAAATACAAGCTATTTTAAGGTTGACAAATTGATTCTCAGCATAATATCCTTAAACTGAAATCCCAGAAGCTATTATATTTGTAGATATGGCCTGACCCAAGTAAGGTATCTTTAGAGTTTAGGTAGGCAGCAAACTCATTAAGCTTTGCTTTTGGTAAAAATATACAGTCTCTTCCCAGACTACACCTAACCATCTCATAAATGCATGAAAATCACATATACCTACTATCAAGTTACCACATTTTATTTGTCAATATAAATATAATATAATACAATCTTACTAATCTCTAATGGTTTTGTTTCCTAAGATGTATATTCTAAACTCTGGCTCATGAATAGCTGAAGTATCCAAGACTTGGGCTTCACAAAGTCTTCATAAATGGTATTTGACCAGCTAGAATTCAGGATTTAGAACACAGTATCATAAAGCCAATTCCTATGATAATCTGAGAAAATGTGACCTAATTAGTTTGATCACTAAATTATGATTCTGTAGTGACCTTCTGATGTGATAGGACCAAGATTATAGATGAGACGTATATTGTCTTTTTCTCTAAACTGAGAGTCTAGTAGGATAACAAGAACATACATTTTTATAAAGTCTATTGATAGTTTACACTTTCTGGGCTTCCTCTCCCATAATTTTGCATGAATATCTTCTGCTTATGGTGGTATATTGTGTCTTAGAGAGAATTTTTCTGAAAACCATTTTATTCTCTTTCTATGCACTGCTCCTTCTTCAAACATTTTATAGAAATCGTTTCTCATAGAAAATGTAGTTATTAAACAAATAAAGCTATCAAATAGTCATCCATAACAGGATTTGAGCAATCAGAGGTCTGGTAGCATCTTCTGGCTTCTATGAGCACCAGACAATAAGTGGTGCTCAGATGTAGATGTAGAAAAACACACATACACATTAATGATAAAAATAATAATTTAAAATTTAGAAAAAGGGCAGGACTGGATTAAGCTTTTTGTACATTTAACTGATTATGAAGCAGTATAAAACATAATTAGTGAAATACATGAATTTTATGCAATTCAATTTTACTAATATAATGAAGTTTTATTGGAACATACACAAGCTCATTTTTCTCAATGTCCTCAGCAGCTCTCATGGGCCACAGTGGAAAAATGCAGTAGTTGTGACAAAAACTAAAAAGTTCTCAAATCTTGAAAAAGGCAGCTATGAATGGAAGCCACTTGATAGAAAGCAAGAAGGAGGTGAAAGGAAGTGGGTGGTTAAGCTCAGCTCAGTCCATATAAAGTGGGCAAGGTCAGTCAGACTCAGAAAGATCATTTAGCATGTTTTAATTATAGTATTTGACTTTAAATTTACAATTATCTTTCTAGATATTTGGTTAGATGCTAAGATGCTAAAGGAAGAATGGGAACAGATTTAAAAAAAAAAGTCTAGCCTCTATTATGGCTACACTTGGTGAGTCTAAATAAGTCATTAGCAGAAGGATCTGGAAGAAGCATCTATTTAGAATAAACAGGATTTGTTGGTGAAGTAAAAACAGAATGTCTAGCAGAGACAAAATAGGGAAGACTCCCAGGTGTATCTATTCAATTTTGCACAGTAGGTCTGTTGGTCTAAAGAATCCGTGAGTCTAAAACTTAGTGGCGAAATCATGTATATGATCATATTGTTGAAAATTGTATAAGGATGAAGGTAGAGCTCTTAGTCTTGGAGGGGTCACTTTAAGACATGCCATGTAAAATGGGGGGGTGATATCAGCACTAAGTCATTTAATGGTCTGACATTCAAAAGAAAGCCTAAGTTATTGCTGAGGTGCAAAGTTCTGAAGAAGATCCAGCCAAATGAAGAAACTTTCAAAACTGTTTATAAAATAATGAATGAGATAGCTTTAATGCTTTCAAATATTGCCTTCTTTTTTATGTTTCTGAGATTATTTTTATTTTACTATGTTTACAAATCCATTGTGATTTTTTTTTAATTTAATTTAATTTTATTTTTTTAATTTACATTCCAAATCACTTCCCCTTTCCCGTTTCCTCCCTCCCCGAAAGTCCCATAAGCCCCCTTCCCTCCCTCTTTTCTCCGTTCAACCCCCTCTCATTACTCTGTCCTGGCGTTCCCCTACATCCAGTCTTTCCAGGACCAGGGGTCTCTCCTTCCATCTTTTTAGAAATCTATTGATATGCTGATTGTGTCTAGGGTATTCTGAGATTCTGGGTCAATATCCTCTTATCAGTGACTTCATACCATGTGTGATCTTTTGTGATTGGGTTACCTCACTAAGGATGATATTTTCAAGTTCTGACCATTTGCCTAGGAATTTCGTGAATTCATTGTTTTTAATTGCAGAGTAGTATTCCATTGTGTAAATATACCACATCTTCTGAATCCATTCCTCCGTTGAAGGACATCTGGGTTCTTTCCAGCTTCTGGCTATTATAAATAAGGCTGCTATGAATATAGTGGAGCATGTGTCCTTATTGCATGCAGGTAAAGTCTCTGGGTATATGCCCAGGAGTGGTATAGCCGGATCCTCCGGAAGTGTCATGCCCAGTTTTCTGAGGAGCCGCCAGACTGCTTTCCAGAGTGGTTGTACCAGCCTGCAATTAAATACTCATTTTTAGAAGGTTATACAAATATGCAATGAAATGTGATATCTACCCTCATTACTTTCTCAACTCACCCCAATATTCCATGAAATGACCATTCCCAAATCAGTCTTTGTTTATTATCCACTCTATCACTATAGTGCTACCTGTATGTGCTTGGGTATGGGGACCCCCACTGGAGAGTGGGAAACATAACAGTGGGCACATTGTAAATAAGGAATGGTTCTCCCTAACCCAAGACTTCTCTTTATTGTCAATAGTTCCTCGGAATGGGATGGCATCTGGAGATCATATATTCAATCTGTAAGAATTTTGACTGGCTTGGTTTTGAGTACATCTTATACAACTAACCACAGTTATTGGGAGATCATGATTGCAATAGCCAAGTCTTGTCCAGAAGACAGAATTCTGTGCCATTCCTCCTCATTCTCAAACTTCCATGGTCTTCCCTGAGCTTCAATGGGAGTGGTGGTGGTGATGGTGGTATTGGTGGTGGTGGTATGGTGGTGGTAGTGGTGGTGGTGGTGGTGGTGGTGGTGGTGTGATAGTGATGGGGATGTTCCATTTGGGGATGAACATTCAGTCTCATATTATCAGCACTTTGACCAACCACACATCTCTGTATTGACTGCTGTACACTGTCAAAGGTAGTTTACTGGGTCATGATCTAGAACAGCCCAGATATATATCTATAGGCAAACAAAATAGGTTTTCTTGAAATATGTCCTGATATGATATGATATGATATACTAATACAAAAACTAGTTTATACAGGTTTTGTAGGGTATACTTCAAGAGTTAACTTTTGCTGACTTCTTGCTTGTGATTAGTCATGAATGAGTCTGCTGACATCTGTCTTTGTTCATAATTCAGATGTGCTTTATGTGCTGCCAACTTCCTCTGCTTAAGCATATGTCATTGAGGGACTGTCCTAGCCTGATGGAAACAGCCTTGGTCAAGCATAAATGCTGTGCACCATCAACTTTCCATTTAAGCTTCTGTGGTCATTGTTTATCTTCCTGGAGTTGGTCATACTTTGTGTTGCTTGCCTTTAAAGACACTGAGAAAGTGAACTTGCTCACTGGTGTGGCAATCACCAGCAGCCCTCCTATCTCTGTCTCTTGCATCTTCTTTCTGTAATCATCCTCACTCCCCCAAGGGTGGTTCCCACATTGACTAACCAGCAGGCTCCTGCAGGTTTTGGTAAAATGAATGATGCTACTTTGTCTCTAGGTCATCTCTATGTTAACATTATCTTCTTAGAAATCATTATATATTCCTTATGGTGATATGTTTCTTCCTAGCAAAGGTCTGAAAAATGTCTTTATTCAATAACTACCAAAGTTTAGTGAACTTACATCATTACTTAAAGTCAGAAAAAAATGAGCTAATTAATTTAAAAATTCAGAAGTTTGAGGGGTTTTTTTAACAATATTTATAGAATACAAAAAAAAAAAAAAACGTTCTGCTATTGGGTGAGGAGCTGAATGACAGCAAAGTAAATGATCCGCGATCCCACCGAAGTTGAACAATTTAGCAAGTCTGCATTTGTACATTTTTTTTTCAGTTTTTCTCCTTTGAATTTAGATTAACTTTTATGGAGAAGACACCATTACTTTGCTGGACTTGACCCAATTTAGTTCTGAAAACCTGATCAAGAATCGAGTTCATTCTGGATACTAATTATCCTTTTTTGCTGGCTTGCTGTGAGAGTTGGTTTATAACAGCAGTGAGGAATCTCTATAGCTTATAAATACTTAATGGAGGAATGATAGCCAGTTTTCACAGTTACTTTACCGTAGCCAGGAGAATGAGCTATGTAATATTTAATAGTCACTTTACTGAAAGTAATTCATGAAACAAATCTTTCCCCCTCAGTTTTTTATCAATTCTGGGATTATATAAGGAAAAAAAATGCCAAGTTGATTAAAATACTAAGCTAGTTATTCTTTTTAAAAAGTTCTGCAGTTATTAAATGAAACAGGAGATCATTGCTTAAATCAGTAAATCTCATCTATTATTTCTGCCCATCTCAGGAAATGAATTACTAGTTGAAGAGCCTCATCCTCCACAAAACTGCATTCATTAATATCTAGAATCTTCTATGATCCCCAGCACTCATATTGATAAGCAGAGAGGAAATCTGATTACCATATGATTACATTAATTATAAAAGGAAGACTTTGTCTTCAGAGTTGAACATTTAAAAATGACATCTTATTTCTTCCCTGAAAGATTTCAGAGCCAAGTAGAGAAGGTGTGCAGGTCCTGTGATACTTCCCAAAGAAGACAGGTTTAGAGCAGAGGTCTCCAAGTTCACTGTCAAGATGCACATAACTCAATAGTTTAATAAAGGGAAATAACCCTTCTGGACTTAGATTCCATTGAAATGGTAGGTGCATAGTCTCCTTAGAAAGTATTCTGTATGTGAGTGCCAAACCTTAAGCCATCTTTTGAGTTGTGTACATCAGTATTTAGGGAATTAAATGCTGTATTTCTCATCCAAAATTTTATCCCTAAAATCACAGATTAGAAATCATAGTCCCATCACCCCACCATCCTACATTCTCAAAACCATAACTTCCTCTAAATCCTAGCACTTCTGTCAAGTCCATAATTTCAGCCAACAGAAACAGTAAAGACCACAAGATGTAACACACTGAAGGTATGTCCAATGTCATCTAAGGCTTAAGAAAATGTCATTTTTTGAAAGAGCTTTTAGCCTTCTTTAAAGCATTTTCCACTTTCCTTTTTTAATATCACAAAAGCTCAAAAATATCAAAAAGGTGAAATTTATAAAACCATGAGTATATATTTCAAAATCAGAAGATTTATAATTTATGTTAAAGTAGAAATGATCCTCTCAGGTTATTTATTCTCAATAATTCAGTCAATAAAACTTGCTCTTCAACTTTTACTCGCTGTTGAAGTTTTGATACCTTTGTTTTTTAGCCTATTTATGAGCTCATACTTTTAGAAGCCATGTGAATTTCCTAGGTAGGACTTTAGCAAGACTTAGTTGACCCTGGAAAAGGTATCCCTGAGCCCCGGCATAGCAGGATACTAGGAGGGCACAGAAACCTCAACTTCCTTGCCTAAGTGTCACTAAAAGTCAATTATGAATTTTCAGTCTTTAGTTACACTTCCAGGTATCCCCCTTTGGTGATAATTTTCTTGACTTTCTTGCAAGAAATCAGTGACTCATCCATCTGTACTTATCTGGAAACACAATTTGCATAACAGGAGCTTAAAAGCTAGAGAACATCTCTACTTCAGTGCAATCCAGAGAAAAAAAAATTAATCTTATTTTCATCCATAGAAGATAACATGGGTATAATATTTGATAGATAATCAGTGAGTGCTTGCTTGGTAGAAACTACAACAATTTCCTGATTCCAATATTGGCATCCTTGTAGTGAAATTCAGAGCATGGGTCTCTCAGAATTCTCATGTTTCCAACACTTACACTTAGTTAAAACTCAATGGATTTGAGTTGGAGAGATGTCTAAGTAGGGAAAGTGAAGGATGTCTAAGCAAGATTTGAGTTCAGTACCCAGAACCCCTAGCAAAAAACTACAACCTATACTATAACGCCTGTGCTTAGAAAGGCAGAGAAGGGAAAATCATCACAGTACACACCACAGATGACGTGAGTGTCTTGGGTAAGAAACAGAACACAGCCAGTTGTAGAAATTAGACTGAAAGCTTAAAGCAATGAAATCTGGAATCTGCTTCAACTGAAGAGCCTGCTTCAACATTCAAGGAAAATGTGTATGGGGGAAAAAAACAAAAACAAAACCCTTTCCCAATCCTATACAGCCACAACAAAGATTATCTCCACCCACCCTTACAGAATGCTACCTCTCCTATAGTACATTATTCATATTACAGTCACACATTATTGATCCTGTGAAATAATTTTTCCAGCCCAGCGTGGATTCATTCAAACACTGAAGAAACTGAACGACAGCCTTGAACTTGGACTGCTCACTTATCTAGGATCTTATATACTATATAAAGTGACTACCTGCCCAATCCATTCACAGAATACACAGCATGGTCCTTTTACCACAGACGATTTCACAATCAGTTCAACCCAAGGAGGAAAGACCCATCAATCAATCAGACAGACAGTTAATCAAAACACACACTGAAAAGTCTATCAAGTCAGGTTCTGTGAGGAATTTAACTTTGATTATTTGAACACTAAGAATGCCTAGGATTTAGGAGAGTTGGATTGCTTCCAAATAGAAGATGAAGCTACTTCTTTTTCTGTGAAATAGATGTCACATGTTATTCAAAATGGGGTCAACAAATCAGTCAACTTCTTGAAAAGCAATTCTTTCTAAATGTTTACAAATAACCCCACAGAAGAGATAGAGTCAACAGTGAAATAGCGGTGTTCATTTGGTCCCCTTTAAATTTCTAAGGCAACATATTACACCTAGAAAGACAAGAACTTTAAATGACTACAAACTTCTAAAGAACAATTATCCATCAGAAAGAACCACAATGAACTGAAATTATGCCAGCCAGATTGACTTTTTTCTTTTACAGATTTTGATAGCAAAATATGTTTTCACCTGAAACTTGAAACTTCTGTGTTCCACAAGTAATTGTTAAAGCTTGGTTATAAGATGTTCAATCGCCTCCACACACCTCTCCAACTCTGTCCACTACAAACTTATATCACTCTGTGTGGAGGTGTGTGTGTGTGTGTGCGCGGTCTTTTACAATGAAAAGTACTTTATTTTCAATTAGTCAGTGATAACCATGAATACTTACATGCAGATGTATGTATAAATTCTAAACTCCATTGCAGCTCAAATCTGTTGGAATAATATTTATCTGCCAAATAATTAAATAGCTCAGAATGGTTAGCCGAATAGGCATCCTTCACCAGTGAAAAACTTAAAAACTGGAAGTAAAGATTATACAATGTTCTAAAGAGAAAATGATCTGGTAAAATATTTACATCCATCTCTAGAGAATTCAATTCTTCTTCAAAAATTTTTATTTTTTGAAGAATAAAAATTTTTTTATTCTCCCATGCAACATCATATTCATTTTAAATTGGGAAAATCTAGCCATGTTTCTTCTAACATTTGGAACAAGAAAAAGATATATTCACATACCAGTGAAGCAAATATTTGAATACTTAATATTTTAGCCAGATCAGTTGATTGAGAAACTAAAGAAATAGAAATAAGAAGGTGTAGCGCCAGGAAAATGTCAGTGATCGCCACCACCCCCAAAACAAACAAACAAACAGACAGGAGCAGATCGGATGCAACTCACAGCAGTGTCTTTATTCTATTTGAGCTATCTCAGGGCGCTCCAGCACACCATCACTATGCAGGATGATTTGGGGGGGGGGTAGCCCCGAATGTCTATCAGGGCAAGGCAGCAAGTAGGGAATATGTGTGCAAGCATTTAATTGGAAAGTTGCTGTGGCCTATAACATATTTGGCTGGTGCTGGGAGTCAGATCATAAACTTAATTTCTACTCCTCTCTGCATTGGTGGTCATTAGGCAGGGGTGGGATTGTAACCTGGAGGTGTAGATTTGTTGTGGGAATAACCTGGAGACTTTGGTTTTGTTGAGGGTATAAATTAGAAATGTTGGTCTTGTTGGTAATTAGCCTAGCTACTGGAGCTAGGCTCAGGTTTTGTTGGGGGGCAACTTGGAAAATAAAGCTAGGTAGCAGTCTGTTATTTTATCTGAGTTCAAACTTGGATCAGGTTCTTTAAATTAGAGTCTGAATTTAAGAGACTTGGCATCCCAAATCGAGAAAGACTATCCCTTTTTCTTAATAACTTGATAAAATATACAGAAAGTCTAAAAGCTCTAGCAAATGACTGCTAGAATTGATAAATAACAGCAAAAACACATATTACAAAATGGATATTAGACAGGTAGACAAATGGGAAAGAAGAGGAAGCCCCGAAGTCAGTGTATCTTCAGTCAACTGTCTGTTAATAACAGCATCAAGACTAGATACTAGAGAAAGTACAGCCTTTTCAAGGGTTTCATAGCAAGTGGGTGTGTGTACATATGGTGAAGGCTCCAGATATTAAGAAATTTATATTAAGAGTTCTACGTGCTGATCTACATTGCTGATATATAGTCTGTATGTATCATGTATATGTGTACATTCTATAATACCACATTGAACCCTCTAATATATACAATTAATATACAGGAATACATGAAGGTTAAATTTCTTCATTTTAAAGCTAAGTAATCTAAGTCTTAAAAGTCTGTCCTGAGGGTGTAAATACAAAACAAAATGAATCTACAAAATTAGCTATATAAGGATAAATCTTCTCAGTTCACCTCCTTAAAATGATGAAGAGAGTTGCATTGTCTAAATATATTCTACAAATTTAAGCCCACTATCCTGTAATAGTGAAGGTGAATGGATTAAAAGTAACATTTGGATAAAGCTGAGTGAATAAGAATAGTAAAGATAAGTGGTAACAGACCCAGAAGCTGAATATATGATAGGCAGGCTGACCAGTAAAGAAGGAGGCCCTCATAAAGCAACACCAGAATGAAAGAAAGAAAGGAAGAGAGAGAGAGAGAGAGAGAGAGAGAGAGAGAGAGAGAGAGAGAGAGAGAAGGAAAGAAAGAAAGAAAGAAAGAAAGAAAGAAAGAAAGAAAGAAAGAAAGAAAGAAAGAAAGAAAGAAAGAAAGGAAGGAAGGAAGGAAGGAAGGAAAGAAGGAAGGAAGAAGAAACTACATAGAGTTCAGGTTCAGGGGGGTGGAGTTGAATAAAAACTATACACATACTATTAGCTGACTGCTGTTTTAACTTTTAAAAGGTGAGCTCCAAGGGAGTGTGGGATATCATTCATTTATAAATAATTTGTCTAAAATTTCTAAGGCCTCAGGTTCCACTCAGAGAACCAAACGTAGAGGGAAAAAAAAAGTGTGCACATGTGTAAGCCAGAGGACAACCTTGCAAATCATCCTCAGGAACAGTTATCCATCTCCCTTAAGACAGGATCTCTCATTGCCCTGGAACATTCTAATTACGTTAGACTGACTGCCCAGCAAGTCCTAAGAAGTCTTCAGTCTCTGCCACTATGCTTGCTTTAGGACCACTGAGATTAGAGCTGTGCTCTATCTAGGTTCCTCAGATCCTAGGGAATGAGGTCAGGTCATCATACTTGCACGGCAAGTGCTTTACATACCTTACCTACACCATCCCAGTCCTGTCCCTGTCCCAGTTCCAGTCCCTGTCCCTGTGCCCATCCCTGCTTTTTATGTGTTTATGGAAATGAACACAGGACCTTATGCTTGCAATGAAAGAACCATATCAACTGAACTAATTCCCAATCTTAGTGTTTTATTTGTAAGCACTCTGTACACATCAGTAACTAATAAATGTGGCCATATATATACAGTGTGCTGTATATATCTACACTATCAATAAACTGAGGCTCATATTAAACGACCATGATTTTCCCAGACTGTCACCACTAGCAAATGGTGGAACCAAGGTTCCTTAAATTTTTCTACACTGAATTCAATATTTTCTCAAGATATGATACTACTTACATTAAATGAAATATTTTTTCAGCTATTCAAGAAGACCAGTTTATGAAATGCCTTAGTTTCATTCATTCTCTTGAATCCAGAATGTTTAAGTAAAAAATAAATAAATAAATAAATAAATAAATAAATAAATAAATAAAACAGGCATAGGTTTTTTCAGTACCTAGATATGCATTGTTTATTTTAGGATAATGACTATGATGATAATGAATATTCATAACTTCTGCCTGCCATGTGTCATGTAAGGAAATGAAGTCTTTACCCAGGTTATAATAATTATTGCTTTATGCTACTAAAATTTTAAATTCATTCTGCAATGTAAAAATAGAAAATATGAATCTCCAATGCTTTAATGATGTTTTGTAATAGTACCATATTCAAGGAAGAAATTAAGCATTTTTAAAAAATGAACGTGACTAGCCATCGCCGAGGCTAACGTGAATCAGAATATAAAGAATGGATATATGAAGGATGAAAGAATGTCAGTATCTATCCTTATAGTTAGCATGAAGCCCATTCTGTAAGACAAAGAGAGGATGTATGTGGTCACGTTCATCTAGACATCTGGGAAACATCTGTACTCTTATAGGCCAAAAATATTTCTTAAAGAGGTGCCTAAATTTGTTGATTTCTTGTTTGAATCATTTAATTGTATACGCATTGATAAAGTGGGGCGGGGGAGCACCTTCATAGAGGCAGAGGGAGGAGGGATGAGATGGGGGTTTCTGAAGGGGAGACCTGGAAAGGGGAAAACATTTGAAATATAATTAAAGAAAATATCCAATAAGAAAAAGAAAAAAATTAATTATAATATATTTTCTCATAACTACTAAGGGAATATATTCTAAATGAACTTACCACAAAGAAGTATGTCAACAGATGAATATTTCACTAGCCCAATTTGATTTTTACACAATTAGCATATGCATGGAAATATCCTATTGTACCACATAAGTACATATAACTATTATTTGCCAAATGAAATTTTATTAATCTTTTTTAAAAGCAGCAAATGAAAACATTAACCTACCAACACTTATCTAACATGTTAGTAAAAGAAGCACACTTGATATGGTTGAAAACTTTGCTTCTGAACTGAGATGCCTGAGTTTCTTTGCCTGACTTCACAATTTACAAGCTGTGAAATCCTGGCTGGGGTTCTTCTATTTTGTGTATCTGGGGAAAAAAAATAGAGCTATTAATAGCTGCTATCACATGAATAATGAATACATTAAACCAAGCTAAATGCCTAGAGAAATAAATGTGTACACTTGGCAATGGGCAAGGGGCATTGTATGAATAGTAATGTTGACTACAGCGTCCTTTCTACCTTCCATTCTGGGTCAACACACAGCAACTTAATTTAGCCTTACAAATATCACAGCAAAGCCTCTTTGAAATTTGGGACTTGTTAAATCCAACAACCCTTAGAGCACTAGTCATTCTACACAAAAGAATAGCAAATTACCAGTGTCCTGACCCATGTCTCAGCCTCCTGGTTGTCCCCAAGGTCACCAAACATACTAAAAAAATAATAAAATAATTATTTACAAAAAACACATACACTCATGTAAATACACAGGCCTACTTCCATCCTTTCTTCTCTACTGAAATACTGATATGAGTCTTCTATATTCACTAACAAGCATCCCACATATGTCCAGGCCATCCCCCATTTTTCTGCTCACGAAGTCATCTGGTAGTTCCACATAATAATGAATACATTAACCTTTATCTCTCATGTTTCTCTAAATATTCTGTTTCCTGTTTTCTGAAATGACACCTTCACACACATTTTTCTCGTCCCATCTTCCTATAAGCCTTTTTCTTCCAACATATCATAAAACTGCTAATCTGCCCACACGAAATGCTCTCTCCAATATGTTAGCTAATTTTATACCATCACATTTTCCAAAAGTTTAGCATATTCACCCCGATTCAACTTTTTGCCTTCAAATACTTTTGACGTGTTTCTTCTTTCAATAATATTATAATTGTAATATTGTTATTGCATGAGATTCATTGTGTGTTGGTATATGTGTGGATAATATATTGTATAGTGTCACCTGTATCCAATATGCGCTAATCCAGTATGTTCCAGAAGAATACTGGAGTTTGTCTAAGAATATCAGTCACTTTGTATATCCTTGCATCTTTACATTTTTCTAGTGTATACTAAGAAATCCAAACAGCCTGTTATGAAATTATTTAATTAATGTTTCCAATGAATTACAGCTAGTAGAATGCTCAGTGAAAATATCTTCTGAATCTGGATTATCGATAAGATGAAGATAAATGGGGACAGGTGGCAAATGAAGAAACTACTTGTTTAAAAGGTCATCTGCTTCTAAGAGGATTATAAAAATCTCTTACAACACCAGTTGTAGACAAACATCAAGAATTAGACAAGGTAATTTTTCTTCAATGAAGGAGGCTTAGTTTAATCTTATTCAATCATTATAAATATTAAAAGTAATAATCTCTTCCAGAACCCTCTCTTCAGATCAGTGCATCTCTCAACCCTCATCTGAGAAGCCTTTATTTAGAGTAGAAACTGAAAAACACAGAGATCCACAACAGACCAAGGTACAGAGAATATGAAATTGCAGAAACCTCAAACTCAAAAATAGAACATTTATACCACAACTACTCCAAAGGCTTGGGGATCATTGCAGAACATGGAATGGAAAGACTATAAAAGCCAGAGGTGTTTAACTACAAAGAAACAGTGTCCTCTGAATGCAACTGGGAACAGCATATAGGAAAGCACAGTGGGGCTGTGGGACTTCTGCCTGGCAGAGGGATCCTGCACTGGGCGGGAGCCTACCAGCTTTCCTTCCGCGACCTCTGCTCCCGCAGACTGCACTGAAGAGACAGGTACCCAGGCTCTCTCCCAATATAACATCACTTGGGACACGGCCTGTTGGGGCTTCCATCTGCGCCCAAGAACGGGTCAGCGCTGTGGTCGTCTGGGTGCCAGATCTGCTGGCCATCGCTTCTGCAGGGTGAGCAGCACCACGGAGAGTGTGCAGAGTGCACTCCGCCATCTTTGCTCCAGTGGCTGGGAAGTTGGGACAGCCAGGTTCTGAGACAGACAGGCATAATATCACTTGGGTCTTGGGCGGATTGTGTGCACATGGCTCCAAAGAGCTGGGCGGATCTACAGTAACCAGCTTGCTAGCTCTGCTGTGGGACTTCTGCCTGGCAGAGGGACGCCCCCTCTCCCCCTAGGAGAGATCACACACCCCTGCAAAGGGCAGGAGCCTACCAGCCTCCCTTTGGCGAACTCTGCTCCAGGAATCCACTAGGCTGAGCCTTTGGATGTGCAAGGACTCCCCAATATAAGATCACTTGGGGCAAGGCACATTAGGACTCCAAAGTCACTCATGAGAAGGCAGGCCCCAGAAATCGGTGCCAGGGGAATCCTGGTAATCCAGGGGGGGCAGAAATAGCTTTGCAGGCTCACAGGAGGTCCAACCAACAGCCAGTGGCAGCAGGACCAACTAACATCAGAGGTATCCAGATGGCAAAAGGCAAACGTAGGAATGTTACTAACAGAAATCAAAGTAATATGGGACCATCCGAACCCAACTCTCCAACAGCAGCAAGTCCTGGATACCCCACCACACCCGAAAGACAAGATCTGGATTTAAAATCACTTCTCATGATGCTATTAGAGGATCACAAGAAGGACACAAATAAATCTCATAAAGAGTTACAGGAGACCATGAATCAATGGTTAGAAGCCCTTACAAAGGAAACACAAAAGTCGTTTAGAGAAATGCGGGAGAACATGGATCAAAAGATGGAGGCGCACAAGGAGACAACACAAAAATCGCTTAACGAGATGAATCAACGGGTAGATGCACTCACAAAGGAATCACAAAAATTGCATAAAGAAATGCAGAAGAATATGGGTCAACAGACGGATGCCCATAAGGAGGCAACACAAAAATTGCTTAAAGAAATGAATGAACGGTTAGATGCCCTTACAAAGGAAACACGAGAACTGCTTAAAGAAATGCAGGAGACAATGGATCAACAGATGGATTCCCATGAGGAGGAAACACAAAAATCGCTCAGAGAAATGCAGGAGAACGTGGGTCATCAGGAAGAAATCCTGAAAGAGGTAATGCAAAAATACCTTAAAGAAATACAGGAAAATACAAACAAACAAGTGAAGGATCTCAGCAAATCCATCCAGGAACTAAAAAAGGAAGTAGAAACAACTAAGAAATCACAAAGGGAGACAACTTTGGAGATAGAAAACCTTGGGAAGAAATCAGGAGTCATAGATGCAAACATAAACAATAGAATACAAGAGATGGAAGAAAGAATCTCAGGTGCTGAAGATTCCATAGAAATCATCGACTCAACAGTCAAAGAAAATGCAAAATGCAAAAAAACGTGTAACCCAAAACATCCAGGAAATCCAGGACACAATGAGAAGACCAAACCTAAGGATTATAGGTATAGATGAGAGTGAAGATTTGCAACTTAAAGGGCCAGTAAACATCTTCAACAAAATTATGGAGAAAAACTTCCCTAACCTAAAGTGAGAGATGCCGATAAACATACAAGAAGCCTACAGAACTCCAAACAGACTGGACCAGAACAGAAATACCTCCCGTCACATAATAATCAAAACACCGAATGTTCTAAACAAAGAAAGAATACTAAAAGCAGTAAGAGAAAAGGGCCAAGTAACATACAAAGGAAGACCTATCCGAGTCACATCAGACTTCTCACCAGAGACTATGAAAGCCAGAAGATCCTGGGCAGATCTCATGCAGACACTAAGACAGCACAAATGCCAGCCTAGACTACTATACCCAGCAAAACTCTCAATCACCATAGATGGAAAGACCAAGATATTCCATGATAAAACCAAATTTTCACAATATCTTTCCACAAATCCAGCCCTGCAACGGATAATAGGTGGAAACCTCCAATACAGGGAGAGAAAGAACACCCAGGAAAAAATGAGATAATAACCTTCTTGAATCAAACCCAAAAGTAGATAACCACTCAAACATAAAGATAGCGTCAAGAATGGCAGATGGCAATAATCACTGTGCCTTAATCTCTCTTAATATCAATGGTCTCAATTCCCCAATTAAAAGACATAGACTAGCAGACTGGATACGTAAACAGGACCCAGCATTTTGCTACATGCAGGAAACGCACCTCAGTGTCAAAGACAAACACTACCTCAGAGTAAAAGCCTGGAAAACAATTTTACAAGCAAATGGCCCCAAGAAACGAGCCGGAGTAGCCATCCTAATATCAGATAAAATTGATTTTCAACCTAAAGTCATCAAAAAAGACACAGAAGGACACTACATACTGATCAAGGGAAAAATCCACCATCAAGAACTCTCAATTCTGAATATCTATGCTCCAAATGCAAGGGCACCCTCATTCGTAAAAGAAACTTTACTAAAACTCAAAGCACACATCGCACCGCACACAATAATAGTGGGTGACTTCAACACCCCGCTCTCTGAAATGGATCGTTCAGGAAAGCAGAAACTAAACAGGGACACAGTGAATCTAATTGAAGCCTTGAACCAAATGGAACTAACAGATATATATAGAACATTTCATCCTAGAGCTAAAGAATACACCTTCTTCTCAGCTCCTCATGGTACCTTCTCCAAAATTGACCATATAATTGGTCACAAATCAGACTTCAACAGATATAAGAAGATAGAAATAATCCCATGCCTCCTATCAGATCACTATGGAATAAGGGTGGTCTTCAATGGCAACAAAAACAAAAGAAAACCCACGTACACATGGAGGCTGAACAATGCTCTACTCAATGATAACTTGGTCAAGGTGGAAATAAAGAAAGAAATCAAAGACTTTTTGAAAGTTAATGAAAATGAAGGCACAACATACCCTAATTTATGGGACACAATGAAAGCAGTGCTAAGAGGAAAATTCATAGCCCTGAGTGCCGCCAAAAAGAATCAGGAGACAGCATACACTAACAGCTTAATGGCACACCTGAAAGACCTGGAACAAAAAGAAGCAAATACACCAAAGAGGAGTAGAAGGCAGGAAATCATCAAACTCAGGGCTGAAATCAATCAAGTAGAAACAAAGAAAACCATACAAAGAATCAACAAAACGAGGAGTTGGTTCTTTGAGAAAATCAACAAGATAGATAAGCCCTTAGCAAGACTAACCAGAGAGCACAGAGATAGTATCCAAATTAATAAAATCAGAAACGAAAAGGGAGAGATAACAACAGAAACTGAGGAAATTCAAAAAATCATCAGATCCTACTACAAAAACCTGTATTCAACACAACTAGAAAATCTTAAGGAAATGGACAATTTCCTTGACAGATACCAAGTACCAAAATTAAATCAGGATCAAATAGACCATCTAAACCGTCCTATAACCCCTGAAGAAATAGAAGTTGTCATTGGAAGTCTTCCAACCAAAAAAAGCACAAGTCCAGATGGTTTTAGTGCAGAATTCTATCAGACCTTCAAAGAAGACCTAACACCAATACTCTTCAAACTGTTCCACAAAATAGAAACAGAAGGAACACTACCCAACTCGTTCTATGAAGCCACAATTACACTAATACCAAAAGCACACAAAGATCCGACAAAGAAAGAGAATCTCAGGCCAATCTCTCTTATGAATATCGATGCAAAAATACTCAATAAAATTCTTGCCAACCGAATCCAAGAACACATCAAAACGATCATTCACTAGGATCAAGTAGGCTTCATCCCAGGGATGCAGCGATGGTTCAATATAAGGAAATCCATCAATGTAATCCACTACATAAACAATCTCAAAGAAAAAAACCACATGGTCATCTCATTAGATGCTGAGAAAGCATTTGACAAAATTCAGCATCCTTTCATGCTAAAGGTCTTGGAAAGATCAGGAATTCAAGGCCCATATCTAAACATAGTAAAAGCAATTTACAGCAAACCGGTAGCCAGCATCAATCTAAATGGAGAGAAACTTGAAGCAATCCCACTAAAATCAGGGACTAGACAAGGCTGCCCTCTCTCTCCATATCTTTTCAATATAGTACTTGAAGTTCTAGCTAGAGCAATTAGACAACAAAAAGAGGTCAAAGGGATACAAATTGGAAAGGAAGAAGTCAAACTATCACTATTTGCAGACGATATGATAGTGTACTTAAGCGACCCAAAGAACTCCACCAGAGAACTCCTACAGCTGATAAACGACTTCAGCAAAGTGGCCGGATATAAAATCAACTCAAGCAAGTCAGAAGCCTTCCTATACTCAAAGGATAAGCAGGCTGAGAAAGAAGTAAGAGAAATAATACCCTTCACGATAGCCACAAACCATATTAAGTATCTTGGTGTGACTCTAACCAAACAAGTGAAAGATCTGTATGACAAGAACTTCAAGTCTCTGAAGAAAGAAATTGAAGAAGACCTCAGAAGATGGAAAAATCTGCCATGCTCATGGATTGGCAGGATTAATATAGTAAAAATGAGCATCTTACCAAAAGTAATACATAGATTCAATGCAATCCCCATCAAAATCCCAACTCAATTCTTCATAGAGTTAGAAAGAGCAATTCAAAAATTCATCTGGAATAACAGAAAACCCAGAATAGCTAAAACTATTCTCAAGAGTAAAAGAACCTCTGGGGGAATCAGTATCCCGGACCTCAAGCTGTACTACAGAGCAATAGTGTTAAAAACCGCATGGTATTGGTACAATAACAGACATGTAGATCAATGGAACAGAATTGAAGACCCAGAAATGAATCCACACTCCTATGGTCACTTGATCTTTGACAAAGGAGCTAAAACCATCCAGTGGAAAAAAGATAGCCTTTTCAACAAATGGTGCTGGCTCAGCTGGAGGTCAACATGCAGAAGAATGCAAATTGACCCATTCTTATCTCCTTGCACTAAACTCAATTCTAAGTGGATCAAAGATCTCCACATAAAACCAGACACACTGAAACTAATAGAAGGGAAACTAGGGAAGAACCTTGAACATATGGGCACAGGGGAGAATTTCCTGAACAGAACTCCAATAGCTTATGCTCTAAGATCAAGAATAGACAAATGGGACCTCATTAAATTACAAAGTTTTTGCAAGGCAAAAGACACCGTCAAAAAGACAAAGCGGCAACCAGCTAACTGGGAAATGATCTTTACCAACCTTACATCCGACAGAGGGCTAATATCCAATATATACAAAGAACTCAAGAAGTTAAACTTCAGAGAGGCAAGTAACCCTATTAAAAAATGGAGTACAGAGCTAAACAAAGAGTTCTCACCTGAAGAATATCTGATGGCTGAGAAGCACCTAAAGAGATGTTCATCATCCTTAGTCATTAGGGAAATGCAAATCAAAACAACCCTGAGATTCCATCTCACACCAGTCAGGATGGCTAAGATCAAAAACACAGGAGACAGCAGTTGTTGGCCAGGATGTGGAGAAAGAAGAACACTCCTCCACTGCTGGTGGGATTGCAAGCTGGTACAACCACTCTGGAAAGCAGTCTGGCGGTTCCTCAGAAAACTGGGCATGACACTCCTGGAGGATCCGGCTATACCGCTCCTGGGCATATACCCAGAGGCTTTACCTGCATGCAATAAGGACACATGCTCCACTATGTTCATAGCAGCCTTATATATAATAGCCAGAAGCTGGAAAGAACCTAGATGTCCCTCAACGGAGGAATGGATTCAGAAGATGTGGTATATTTACACAATGGAATACTACTCTGCAATTAAAAACAATGAATTCACGAAATTCCTAGGCAAATGGTCAGAACTTGAAAATATCATCCTTAGTGAGGTAACCCAATCGCAAAAGAACACACATGGTATGCAGTCAATGATAAGGGGATATTGACCCAGAATCTCGGAATACCCTAGACACAATCAGCATATCAATAGATTTCTAAGAAGATGGAAGGAGAGACCCCTGGTCCTGGAAAGACTGGATGTAGGGGAACGCCAGGACGGAGTAACGAGAGGGGGTTGAATGGAGAAAAGAGGGAGGGAAGGGGGCTTATGGGACTTTCGGGGAGGGAGGAAACGGGAAATGGGAAGTGATTTGGAGTGTAAATTAAAAAAATAAAATAAAATAAGTAATAAAAAAAAAAAAAGGAAAGCACAGTGGAAGTGCCTGCATGTACAAAACCTGTGCAATCCCAAGTCAGACCAAAACACAGCATGGAGTTGGGAGTTGGACACAAAGTCTACTCAGAGGGATATATCAAATAACTCATATTCTCAAATTTGAGCCTTGTGATACGGATAAAATTCTGTGAGACATTTTTGGTTCTACAGCTGGTATTACTGACTCTTTGAATGAACAAATCTGGGGATTTTTCCTACAACAGTAAATAATCTTTGATATACATTACTGAAATTAATGTATGATGAATAAAAACTAATTAGCAGGATCAAACATTGATATTCATAATAAATTTTCTTAAATATCATCCTAAGTGAGGTAACCCAATCACAAAAAAACACACATGGTATGCACTCACTGATAAGTGGATATTAGCCCAGAAGCTGAGAATACCCAAGACACAATTCACATATCAAATGATGCCCAAGAAGAAGGAAGGAGAGGCCCCTAGTCCTGGAAAGGCTTGATGCAGTAGTGTAGGGGAATACAAGGACAGGGAAGGGGGAGGGGGTTGATTGGGGAACAGGGAGAGGGGAGAGGGTGTATGGGACTTTCAGGGAGTGGGGAACCAGGAAAGGGGAAATCATTTGAAATGTAAATAAAGAATATATCTAAGAAAAAATAATTGAGATGATAATTTTAAAAAAATAAAGTGGTGTGTCTAAAATAAATAAATAAATAGATTAATTAATTAATTTTCTCTAATCATGATGCCATTATAAACACACAGTATTAATGAATTGCCTAGAGACTATTGTTCCTAGTGGTGGTATCCAGAATTCAATTTGTAGAAAGAATATAGTAAACTATCCTTCTGTCCAACAACTAAGAATTAGTAAATCATTATTAACACATGCATTATAAAATAAAATCAATTCCACCAGCAGTGGAGGAGTGTTCCTCTTTCTCCACATCCTCGCCAACAACTGCTGTCTCCTGTGTTTTTGATCTTAGCCATCCTGACTGGTGTGAGATGGAATCTCAGGGTTGTTTTGATTTGCATTTCCCTAATGACTAAGGATGATGAACATCTCTTTAGGTGCTTCTCAGCCATTAGATATTCTTCAGGTGAGAACTCTTTGTTTAGCTCTGTACCCCATTTTTTAATAGGGTTACTTGCCTCTCTGGAGTTTAACTTCTTGAGTTCTTTGTATATCTTGGATATTAGCCCTCTGTCGGATGTAAGGTTGGTAAAGATCATTTCCCAGTTAGTTGGTTGCCGCTTTGTCTTTTTGACAGTGTCTTTTGCCTTGCAAAAACTTTGTAATTTAATGAGGTCCCATTTGTCTATTCTTGATCTTAGAGTATAAGCTATTGGAGTTCTGTTCAGGAAATTCTCCCCTGTGCCCATATGTTCAAGGTTCTTCCCTAGTTTCCCTTCTATTAGTTTCAGTGTGTCTGGTTTTATGTGGAGATCTTTGATCCACTTAGAATTGAGCTTAGTGCAAGGAGATAAGGATGGGTCAATTTGCATTCTTCTGCATGTTGACCTCCAGCTGAGCCAGCACCATTTGTTGAAAAGGCTATCTTTTTTCCACTGGATGGTTTTAGCTCCTTTGTCAAAGATCAAGTGACCATAGGAGTGTGGATTCATTTCTGGGTCTTCAATTCTGTTCCATTGATCTACATGTCTGTTACTGTACCAATACCATGCAGTTTTTAACACTATTGCTCTGTAGTACAGCTTGAGGTCCGGGATACTGATTCCCCCAGAGGTTCTTTTACTCTTGAGAATAGTTTTAGCTATTCTGGGTTTTCTGTTATTCCAGATGAATTTTTGAATTGCTCTTTCTAACTCTATGAAGAATTGAGTTGGGATTTTGATGGGGATTGCATTGAATCTGTGTATTACTTTTGGTAAGATGCTCATTTTTACTATATTAATCCTGCCAATCCATGAGCATGGCAGATTTTTCCATCTTCCGAGGTCTTCTTCAATTTCTTTCTTCAGAGACTTGGCAGGCTGGTACAACCACTCTGGAAAGCAGTCTGGCGGCTCCTCAGAAAACTGGGCATGACACTTCCGGAGGATCCGGCTATACCACTCCTGGGCATATACCCAGAGACTTTACCTGCATGCAATAAGGACACATGCTCCACTATATTCATAGCAGCCTTATTTATAATAGCCAGAAGCTGGAAAGAACCCAGATGTCCCTCAACGGAGGAATGGATTCAGAAGATGTGGTATATTTACACAATGGAATACTACTCTGCAATTAAAAACAATGAATTCACGAAATTCCTAGGCAAATGGTCAGAACTTGAAAATATCATCCTTAGTGAGGTAACCCAATCACAAAAGATCACACATGGTATGAAGTCACTGATAAGGGGATATTGACCCAGAATCTCAGAATACCCTAGACACAATCAGCATATCAATAGATTTCTAAAAAGATGGAAGGAGAGACCCCTGGTCCTGGAAAGACTGGATGTAGGGGAACGCCAGGACAGAGTAATGAGAGGGGGTTGAACGGAGAAAAGAGGGAGGGAAGGGGGCTTATGGGACTTTCGGGGAGGGAGGAAACGGGAAAGGGGAAGTGATTTGGAATGTAAATTAAAAAAATAAAATAAAATAAAATTAAAAAAAAAAAAATAAAAAAAAAAATAAAATAAAATCAAGCTTACCAGTGGCTACACCACTGAAGAAACCTTTCAGCTTTTAGATGTTTCCATTAAGGACATGAACCTTTCTATTCATACTGATGTAGTCCCTTAGCAGTGCATTATTACTATTTGTTTATCACTCCATTCTTATTAGGAAGACACCTTCCTCCATATGCACTAACTACCCCAAAGCCCCAAGTCATGGGTATGATTCTGTGAGCTCTTCCCTTTGTGATGAAATGGTAATAGGCCCAGTGTCCTGTGGCTCCTGTTCAGGTAGGTAAGCCCATTCACAGTGAGTTCCTGATTACACTTGCAGTTTCCTATCCAGAAGAATCTGTTTGTACTCTTCTCCAACCTCTGATTCTTACACTCTTTCCACACTCTCTTCCATGATGTTTCAGAGCTTGGAGAGTAGAGGTAATATAAACGTCCTGTTTCTAGCAGAGTAGACCACAGTCTTTGTTCCATTTTAAGTTTTGTTTCCTGACTACAATGAAGGTAACAGGCTTCTTCCACCATGCAATCACAACATCGTGAACTATACCCCACACAAGCCCAAACTTCCTGCTTGAAAATGACAAGCCAAAAATTGCTTTTGCTTGTCTGCTTGTTTGCTTGCCAGTTCTCAATCAATGTATCTACTTTATCACAGATTTACTATTTAAAATGATCCCTTCCTCTTTAATTCAGAGATATCAGTTTACATAAGCCTGAATATACTGTTTCAATGCATGATGGTATTCAACTCAGGAGCATATGAGAGCAGAAATCTACTTCCCTTTTAAAATTGATCAACATATGAGAGCTGCATCCATGACAAAACAAAAACAAAAAAAAAAAGCAAAAAACAAAAACACAGATCTATGAGGTAGGAAACTGGATGCTGATTAAAAAATATGTGCTGAGATCAATCTTAACAACAAATGAATTTTCTATCAGAATAGCATTGGTTTTTTTTCTAAGAAATATGTGCAATGCAATTTTTGCAATGCAGAAACCCAAGCCTAGACTCGAGTGTCTGGTTTAGAAAAACAGATCACAGAAGAAGCTGAATGACTGGGATTACTTGACAAAAGATTGTGAATGAAGAAAAATCAGTATTTTTAACTGGTTTGCCAACTTTAAGAGGAAAGCAAACATGTAATTAACTGGTAGTGCCAAAGCCTGTGAATATAGACACAGGCAGTTGCAGAATGGGGTACTGAGCCAAGGTAAGGAGACATGGCAGAAACTTGGCGTGACCTGAGACAACCAAGATCATGGTGAATCAGGAATGAAAACAGAGCCTAAGAAAAGACTTTAAATCACACATTGTGAGAACACTAAAATAAGATTTTCTGGAAATATAAAAAGTATATGTTGTCTCAAAGAATTTTACCAGGGGCTAGAGAGATAGCTTAGCAGTTAAGAGTGACTGTTGCCGCTGGAGAGATGGTTCAGCAGATAAGAGCACCAACTGCTCTTCCAAGATTCCTGAGTTCAATTCCCAGTGACCACATGGTAGCTCACAACGGGTCTGATGCCCTCTTTTGGTGTGTCTGAATAGAGCAATGGTGTACTCATATACCATTAAATAAATAAATAAATAAATTTTAAGGAAAAAATTCCTGCTGTTCTTCCAGAGAGTCCCTAGCAGTCACCTCAGAATGCTCACAGACACCTGATACCCCATCTCCAGAGGATCTGCCCCCCTCCCCTCAGACTCACCTCTCCCCAAACACACACACACACACACACACAGACCCACACACAAAGAGACATACGTACAAATAAAAATATAAATCTTTCAAAAAATGAATTTTCCCTACAGCAATATTAGTTAAGCAAAATATACAATATGAGATATTCGTTTGATGGTACACTTGAAAACTTCATGCTTTCAATCCAGATATTCATGAATATTCAATATTTGCTCATATGTTTTATTTGACTGAACGAAACATGAAACAATAATATTTAAAGAAGTAAGGTGATCTGTGCTTCTTCTTCAGCTACATTTGAGGACCCTGAGTGAGAAATCATGGAAAGCAGCAGCCAGCATAGACTGACCCACTGATAAAAATTCCAGTGACTATGGAAGATTTGGAAGCCACTGATCTGTAGCCTCAAATTACAGTTTCTTTGGAGATATCTTCCTAAAAAGCTAAGCCTTGTTCATCTCTCTATCAAACCTAATAAGATAAGTAATGTACAAACTTAACAGAACCCTGCTCTCCACTAGTGGTAGGGCAAACACAGTAGCTACTTCTCTGATGTTTCATCAGTGTATTTTTAAAATGCCTTGACTTTATAACTTTCTTTATTCTATTACCATAAAAAACACCCTCCATGAAGCTGCTTACTCGTTAAAACCTTGTTTTGAGGACACCTAAATATGTCCCCATGCCATGACCACTCCAAAGTAAACCATGTTTTTTCACTCCTTTGCTTTATGGTGGCATCTTTTGCTTTCAATGAAAGGACGTGAAGCTTCGGATTTCATAGAATTATGTTACAAAATACTTTCATTTAAAGAATAGAAATACTGACAATGCTTGCTTATTTGTTCTAAAATATTCCCTGAAAGGTATAGTGATCTTCCAAAATTGATGTTTAATATTCAGTGAAGAATATATAGAAACTATCAAACTCTGTCTTAGTCATGAAGTAGATGAAAAGAGTCTGTTTTATTTTATTTGGTTGGTTGGTTGGTTGGTTGGTTGGTTGGCTGGTTTTGCTATATAATGTAGGCTAGCTTGGGACTTCTATTTGGCTCCAGCTAGCCAAACTCAGAGCATTCTCATGCCCCAGTGCTAGGATTACTGGCATATACCACCATATCTAGCAAAATCCTATTTATAAAGAGAATTGGGTTAAATAGTCACTTCTCTGTGAATCTTTGTCACCTTGATCTTGTTATGACATTTGTTAGGAACCAACCACTTTCCAGAACCATTTTCCTGCCTCTGACCTTCAATGAGGCTGGCCAATGCACAAAAGGCCAATGTGACGTGTCACCACCAAAGGCCATGTGACAGAGTTCCTATGCACATGCTCCCATACTCCCGACCCTTTATAAAGTCAACCAAGGACTACACATGGCTCTGGCTGCATATGTAGCAGAGTATAGCCTTGTCAGGCATCAATGGGAGGAGACGTCCTTGGTCCTATGAGGGTTTGATAGATGCCCCAGTATAGGAGAATCGAGGGCGGGGAGGTGGGAGTTGGTGAGTGGGTGGGTGGGTGGAGGAACACCCTCATAGAAGCAGGGGGTGGGGGGGATGGGATAGGGAGTTTCCAGGAGAGGGGGAAACTGGGTAAGGGATAACACTTGAAATGTAAATAAATGCCGGGCAGTGGTGGTGGCGCACGCCTTTAATCCCAGCACTTGGGAGGCAGAGGCAGGTGGATTTCTGAGTTCGAGGCTAACCTGGTCTACAGAGTGAGTTCCAGGATAGTCAGGGCTACACAGAGAAACCCTGCCTCGAAAAACCAAAAAAAAAAAAAAAAGACCTTGAAATGTAAATAAATTAAAATAATTGATTAATTAATTAAAACTTTAAAGAAGTCTCTCTCCCTCTCCCTCCTCCCCCACTTCCTCACTCAGAGGCAGCCATTTGCATCCCCTTCCCCCCACTCCCAACCCCACCCAATAAATCTCCTACATGAAGTCTGTCCCTGATGTGATCTTTGTACTATTCCTTAATCCTCTGATTACTGCAATACTCTTAAAACATTTCTATACTTCTTATAAGAATCTTAGACTCTTTTCAGCAGTGGCTTAACTGAAACTGCCAAGGGAGAATTAAGTACCCATATGCTTATTTCTAAATTGTCTCATCTCTTTCAGAATCACCAGTTATCACAGGCATGACATAAATTGATATATGCCGCCTAAAGGTACATTGTATTCTTTGCTTACTAAAGCACCAATCTTTAGAAAATATAAATATTTTTTTAAAAGAAGTTTTCCTTGTCCTCTAGCATTCTCTGTCCTCAGTGAATAACCATTCATTGCCTACAAGTTCATTCTGACATCCTAAGATAATATTCAAAAGGCAAAATCTAGTTCCTAGTTTTTCTTTTTAACTGCATAAAACTCGCCCAATTTTTGGTGCATTTGACTTGCAAAGTGCATCAAAGCGAAAATGCTGCAATGAGATTTAACAAGTTAATGGCAGATTAATGCATTCTCTCTTTTATTAGGCAAATTCGCAATGCTGTGGAATACTGGGCACTCTGGAATACCATCGGCTGCTTCATATGTAGATGAATCATCAAGGATTTAGTAAGCTTTTACCTAACCCGTGTCTAATACATGAAATAAGCAATTTTTAGAATTGCTGGACCTATGTACAGATAAGAGAAAAAGACAATTTACTACTTATAAGATAGCAATTCTAGCCCTGTCACTCTAGGTTATTCTATTGAGGACATTGATGATTGTCCAGGATGAAAAACTAAAGAATGAAAGGCTCATTCTGCATTCCAATTAAAATGTCACTGCATTTGATTGATACTTCAGATGAGTAGTGGCCACGCAATCCCCGAACAAACAAGAGATTATGGATTTCATGTCATAATTAATGGGTAAACAATTTCCTATCTTGCAATATTCCCATTCAACAGTATTAGTGCTAGCTATGGCAAAAGATGCGAATCAGTGGTGGATATTTTCAAAGTTGAATCTGTATCCAGATTCAGGCCTGGATGGAGGAAAGCTAAGACCAAACTGGGAGGGTAGAGGACAAGAAAAACATGATCAGGATGTATTATATGAGAAAAAAAATCTGTGTGTGTGTGTGTGTGTGTGTGAGAGAGAGAGAGAGAGAGAGAGAGAGAGGAGAGAGAGAATGTATAACAAAAACTATTACAAGGATTGCAAAAATGGCTTAACAGTTAAACAATCCTGAGGTTCCTGAAGAAGACCCCAGTTCAATTCCCAGCATCCATATGGACAACTCATACCATCTATGACTCCAGCTCCAGGCTACTTTGTCAAGCTTCCTCGGGCCCCCACGCAGACCTGCATTTACACAGGCACATACACAGAAAAAATACATAACATAAAACAAATATTTCAAAAGAAGAGCTATTACAACATAAATCTACTAATCTTTAGCTACTTGTAATTTATAGATCTGTTGCCAGAACCATCTTGGGTTTTTTTTGGGGAGAGAGGGGGTCAGTTTGAAATTAAATGTTTAAGTTGCTACAGACACATGATATTAAAACTTTCTTCATGAAATTCTTAGGCAAATGGATGGAACTGGAAAATATCATCCTAAGTGAGGTAACCCAATCGCAAAAGAACACACATGGTATGCACTCACTGATAAGTGGATATTAGCCCAGAAGTTCAGAAAACCCAAGACACAATTCACATATCAACTGATGCCCAAGAAGAAGGAAGGAGAAGCCCCTGGTCCTGAAAAGGCTCAATGCAGCAGTGTAGGGGAATACCAGGACATGGAAGTGGGAAGGGGTTGATTGGGGAACAGGGGGAGGGAAGAGGGCTTATGGGACTTTCGGGGAGGGGGGAACCAGGAAAGGGGAAATCATTTAAAATGTAAATAAAGAATATATCTAATTAAAAAACAACTTAGGAGCAGTTTATAGCTATGTTCACTAAGAAGAATAAGAGTAACATATTATCCTTAATGGGGGGAGGGAACTTTCTACATGTTGATACTTAGTTATTTACACTATATGTTTTCTTTCCAAGTTTATTCAAACATCTTGAATATATAACGTTAAAAGTGCCATTTTCTTTAAAATCAATGAAGATGTAGCCACATGAGCAAGGATTGCCCTCAATGTTATTCTAATTTACTGCAGGACTCACTTTTCCTGGGCTCAGTTGCATATTCCCACTGTTTGGCGTTTATCTGCACTCCTTCCTTCATGCTACACTACATTTTTGTCTTCTATTCTTTCTCATTGCATCACTCCATTAAAAATCTTATATTATCTTGAGCTGCGTCTTATCTGAAAAGGTGAAGGGAAGGATTAAGCACCCATATGCTTATTTCAAAATTGTCTCTTTTCTTTCGGAATTATCAGTTATCACAGGTATGGCACACATTGTTAGGTGCCTAAACATGTATTGTATTCCATGCTTACTAAAGCATCAAACTTTAGTATGCATAAATAAATAATTTAAAGTTTTCTTTGCCCTCTGGAATTAAAGTCCCTGCTTCCCTGCTCCCTACCATTCTCATTTGCACCTGGCCCTGGAGAAAGCTGCAGAGGCTTCTATTAATTTAAAGCAAGGTTTGCATCTTCATAAATCTAGATACAAGGCTAAAGTTCTATACATGCCCCTTTTCCTGTGATTTTGTAAATCCCTAAAGATCAAAATTCTCAAAACTTCTTCTCTTCTATCTGTAAAGAAATATATCAAAGAACACAAAAACAAGATGTAATGGTATTCTCGCGTCCAAAGGCATCCCCATAATTTGTAAAGTCTTGCTAAAAATATGTAAACATCACTTGTAATGAAAACAAAACAAAATAGTATACCTAATTTAAAAAATAATGTCAGGTGTCCAGATGAGATTTTTTTTTCATTTAATTCAAATAGCATTTCCATAATTAGCCAATTACATCATCATCAGTTTTAAGCTTCTCTACATGTTTTAAGTAAAATGTGAATGGAAAACATCTCTGAAACTGTCTTGAGGAAATAGCTGGCTTTGAAATGAACTTTGGAACAGTTGGTTTCTGCTACGGCATGAGTGAAAGATAACACAATCCAGGTTTCGTTTGCTTCACATGTGCTTGCAGATCCTCTCAGCTTCTCACTGGGCTTAAAGAGTTCATTTCCTAATCAGCTGATTATACAAGAGAGAAAATAGAAATGCCCTTGCAGAGACCACAGCATCCTCTAGATTCAGGTATATACTCATCCACAAACCATAGGAACTTTGACTTAAATCATCTTTGCAACCTTTAGAGATGAGAATGGAGCCTCCATTAGCCTGAATGAGATGGAAGCAAGGTGACCCCTGTACTAAATTTAGGGAATATTAGGCTAACAGGAGCAAAAGGCCTTGCTTCTGTAGAACTATTCAGTCATTCTATTGAAGCAATGCCAGAGGAGGTGGGGGTGGGGGTGGAGGGGGACATCTAACTCTGATCAAATTGGAAAAAAAGGTCAGCATTTAAAATAATGGTGATCTTATAACTTTAACTTAATAAATTAAAAAAAGTCAGGCTTAGTGGCCTAAGTGTGTAACCACAGTACACTCAGGAGACTTAGGTATAGGACCACAGCAAGACCAAGGCCAAGCCTGAGTTACACAGCATGTTTTAGGTTAGCCTAGATTAGAAAAATGTAATCAAAGATATCCCCAATATCGTTTAACACCTTTCATTTGGAAATACTTTAATATTAAAATTTTTAATCTAGTATTTAAAGAAAGATTAAAATAATACTACCCCATTAAAACATTTTTTTGGTTTGGTTTGGTCTGATTTGGTTTGACCATGTGTGCTATATTCTACCCTAGGTCTCAATGTGATCCAATCTCTGGTTCCTGGGCATCCAGGCTATGTAGGGTGTGGGCTGCCTCTCATCAAGTTGGTCTGGAGTTAAACCAGATATTGGTTGGTCACTCGCACAAGTTCCATGCCACCATTGACCCAGCAGATCTTGCAGGCAGATTGTAGGTCTTGTAAATCGAGGTTTTTGTGACTATGTTGCTGTCCTAGTTTCCCTTTCAATAGCCTGTACAGTATCTTCTCACACCAGACTAGAATGGAAGGACAAAGGCTTCATGCAGGCACTGGTTTAACCTTTCTGTGTTCAATGAGATGTGAGGAAAGAAAAATTTCAACTAAAATAATAAACTTTAAAAAGCTATTATTACCTACTTCTCGTGATTTTTCACTTCATACTAACTAGTAACATGTGTTAGGTATCATTAGGAACTTGGTTAATTTCAAAACTGTCTTCTTTATAAATATGTTCAATTGTGCTGGTGTGTGATGAGTAGCTGTAGTCAGAAAATTCAGAGAGAGGGGGAGAATCAGAATGATAGAGCTTCATATTTCAGAATCTAAAACTAAAACCAGGTTCCTGCTCTAGGCATATATAAACATCTGCATTCTCACTGCAGAACAAAGCAACATTTTTGTCAGTTGGAAATAGTCTTGTGTCTATTGCTTAGGAATATTGAAATTTAGCTCTTTAACTCCCTAGCAGTGATTTTAGTTTAGGATAACTTTCAAACCAATTACCCACTTTAGGCATTTGTCAGCTTTTACATTGCAAACACTGAAGTAAATGATCTTACTTTAACCTGTTTTCTTCTGTAGATACAGTCCTGAATGGACTTCCCCCGCCCCTTACATATGCCTCTGAATGCAAGCAGTATGTCTCCCCATATGTGATAAATCCTAGAGGATATAAACAACAAGTTTACATTTTTCCAATTAGACAAACCTAACTTAACCGGAGGAGGAGACACAATGAAGTTTAAGATGAATTGGATCATTTTTAGAACACTCATTAAGATATGCCTGGAAGTCTCTGAATTCCATTTCTTGCTCTATTTTATATGTTCTCTTTGTGGATTTAACTAAGATAAAGACATAACTGAGAAGTATGAAAATTCATGTCTTTCATTAATTTACTGGGTGGAGTAAACTGTTTACAAGGAGTATACACAGATATATATATATATATATATATATATATATATATATATATATATATATATACATATATATGTGTGTGTGTGTGTGTGTGTGTGTATATATATGTATATGTATATGAATATATGGAGATGTATAAATACATGGAAAAATAAAAAACCAAGCAACCAAAAAACAAATTTCACTGTTTCAACCATGGGTCATTATACTATATGCTGAAATATAAAACTGGTCAAAATAGAAGTCATGGGTACCCAGCCAAAATGGATATATTAATAACACAACTCTTTCTCCTAAGGCTCAGGAAACACTCCAAAAGGGGAAGAGAGGTTATAAGAGCCAGAAAAGAAAATCTACCATGAGACAATGTCTCTTAGAAGTGACAACGAAGTTTCATCCATGATACTTCAACAAAATAGCTACCTAAATGTGCCTAAAAGAAGTAAAGCACCAATAGACATACTAACAAGGAAGCAGAAGAAATCGGCACATCCACAAACAACAAAACCTGACAACAGGCAACAAAGGAATGCTGAGACTGGAACTATTCATCCCTGTGAGATAAACTCCTTAATTGCTCATCTATTATAACATAGTCAACCCTGAAATCATATATAAACAAGCAACACTTGAACTAAATGAACTCGGCAAGTTGTATTTATTATATTTATGTACTGACAACAATTATACATGTATGTCACAATAATAATTGAATAAAATAGGCCATGAGTTTAAGAAGGACAAATGGGAAGGAGACCTTGAAGGAGATGTTTCTTAAACAAAACTATAACAAGTTTCCTTATTACTAGTTTTAAATACATATTTTATTTCACCATGGTCAGCTGTTACTACAATATATGAAATCTGGACAATCCATATGTGATTAACCTACATAGATATCTCAAAAGTCACCCCTTTATATGCTCAATATTATTGACTAGCTTGCAAAACATCCTGATTCATCTAAAGCAAGGAAACAATGACCTTTGATTTATATTTCAGAAATCAAATTTCATTCCTGTATCTTAAATCATATATTGAATTTCTTTCTTACATTTGGGCTGCATTGAACATCCATTATAATCTCATGAAACTATACTGAATGTCTTTTATGGTGACTCAAAATTACTCTAGCAAATGTCCCACACATATTGACTCCGTTCAACCAATATTAAGGATGTACTCTAAGAACTAGTTATTTTTTAGCTGATTCAAATCTGGAAATTATCTTTTCCCCCTTACTTTTCAGAAATGAATGTTATGGTACTGTTGTTGCTCTTTAACTCCCTAGCAGTGATTTTAGTTTAGGATAACTTTCAAACCAATTACCCACTTTAGGCATTTGTCAACTTTTACATTGCAAACACTGAAGTAAATTGACCTTACTAATTGTTAAGGTCATCCTATGACACATAGTCTCAAGGAGTAGGGATTTTCTCTAGATATGGAAATTCCATTGTTCGATGCAATGTGTCCACGTGAATGGACCCCATTTCATATGGCTATAACTCCAGTATGCATGGACTCAGACATATTGAGTGAGGGTTAAAAGTCAGTATTGGTTCAATTCAGAGTTACTAATGATTCCCTACATTTAAAACTGATATAGTATGAAAACAAGGAAATAGAGTGCCACATAGCATTTCCTCAAAGAGTGACACCAAAGAAAAGATTTCTGAGTTTTCAGGAACACAACTTAAACTCTTCCCTATAAAACTTTACCCTTAAAATCAATAGCCATTAGAAAGGGGAAAAGTCAAATTTAAACACTTGTGGAGGATTATCATTCCAGCAACGGGCTGTACTATGCAATTTCATTTACTACATGTCTCTTAGAGAAGATAAATGAGACTATTTGAGACAACCTGGTTTTTGCATCCAAGACAACTACTAAGATAGGCATAAGAATTGTTAATGATCTAAAAACAAATTACTAACCAAATCATTGATTGTGGATGTAGGATAGCTTCCCTCACTAAATGTGTATCCAGTAGTAGAATAAGATGTAGCCATTACATTACCCCATTTAAAGAAACAAAATCAAACATATTAAAAAGATTATAGGACCTGAAAATTAAAGTAACAGAGTTTACATGGTTTGGATGGTATAATCATGAAATAGTCACAGGCCGTGTCTTCATGGTAAAAACCCAATTCTTTTCTAAGTTAAAGCAAACGGCATTCAGCATTAAATAAATGGCACATAAAGCTACTCTATTAATCAGTTATGGATAAACTTGAACTTTGGATGTATTCTTCTACAGTTTTCATTAAGACCTGTTAGAAAGTCCCCACAAGAAGCAAAACATAACCCTCTATCGCCATTGAAGAAAATATTGAAAACACTATGAATTTCCAACTTGTACTTATTTAAATTTCTATAATTTTAAAATATAAAGGAGATATACACTTAACTTTGCTCTAGTTTCATTTCAAAAGATGATATCCTCTGAAAGCACTATATCCCAATCAACTATGAGAAGTAATATTTAGAATATACTGAATTTTACTGAAAATTGGTTCTAATGCTTTGATTCAATGGGGAATCAGCATGTCCAAACGCTAAAGGTCCTTGTCCCCAATTGGATTTTGATCAATCAATAAAGCCTACAGTCAATGACTGAACACGTGAAGGAGCCTTAGAGTTGTGAGGGCAAGGACACAAAGCTGAACAGAGAAGAATTGCCTGGTTCAGGGAAGAAGGATAGGATGCAGGAGAAAAAGCCAACCAGCCCTGTGAGAATTCGGGTGGTTGGATCTGGGATGCAGGAAAGGTTTAGGAGTACCCAACCTTTGAAATAGCCAAGGCATTTTAAAATTAAGTGGTGTGTGCATGCATGCGTGCGAGTGTGTGTGTGTGTGTGTGTGTGTGTGTGTGTGTGTGTGTGTGTGTGTGTGTGTTTGTGTGTGTTTTCCATTTGCAAATACAGACAGCTCCCAGGTTAGTGTGTGCATGCAACCCACAGTTGCATCAAAGCAGTATAGTCCAAACTCACTTCTACAGAATTTAGTTACAGGTTTAATCTTTCCTGTTGTTCGTATTAAAAGTAGTTATTCTCACCAGCTAACATTAGTATGATCTTAGGAATTTTAAAAACCTATCCCACAGCCATCTACCCATACATACAAAGCAATAAATTTTCTTTAAACAAATATTATATAATGAAAGAGCCTTTTTAAAGCAAAGCATGCACACATGCATGCATATAGACATGTGCACACAGCCACAATTTTTACTGAGTGGTTTGAGTAAATGAAAAACAGCAACTGCCACTACCATTCCAATGAAACAACAAAAGTTGTATTATTATAATATTGAAAGTATATTCCGCAAGATTAACTTAGATTCTAAATGTTTCCCTGTAAGGAATATTTTTTTTAATATTATTCTGCTCCTTCTTTCTAAAACACAAAAGACTGCTAAATTTATTTATTGCATCTACAACTTGAAGCTGTCAGTAGAACAAAGTTATGTATATGACTCACTGGAAGATGGCAAGCTAAAGGAATTTGACCTAGTTATGCCTGAATTACTGCTTTAGCTGTTGTTCAAGAAATATAAGACATCGTGGTAGAAAACAAACCTTCCTCCCAGCTGTGGGCACAGGCTGATGCCCACTGAAACAGAGAAAAAGTAAAAAAAAAAAAAAAGAAAAGAAAAAACTTGTTACGGTTAGCAGAAATCCCACAGATGAAACACAATGTTTCACTTTGCTTCAAAAACCTTAGGTTGCTGCTGTCTTCAAAGGAAAAAAAAAGAATAGAGGGTTCTGATCCAGCAAACTAGTTCCTTCGCCAGCACACAAGACTTTCCTGTGCTGCCTGAATCTCTGCGTTCTCTCCTGCTTCAAGGAGTTCCAAAAATGGGGAATAAATATCTCAGCTCTCTGGGAAGGAAGGACTGCCCCCTTCCAAATGCTTCTTTTCCTTGATAAATGTCACTAACCTAGGAAGAAGAAAGAAGAAGTGCCATATAACTGCATTGTGCAGCCACAGTGTCCATCTCTTTCTCTCCTAGAACCCTTTTCAGTTTTCTAGTCTTAAGATGAGAATTGGTATCTTACCAGCTCAAGACCAAGGTCTGAAAATTAAAGATTTATACTGTTGCCAACTTTCTATTTTCTATAAAAACAAAGTCTTTCTTTGAACATCTATATATTCTGGAGAATAGAGAGATTAAAGTCTCAGGGAGTGTTGAGATAGAATCCTGGGTCAAATTTTCATTAGTTTAAATACAAACACATATCAGGGCAGCTAGTTGAAATTTTAAGCTAACCTGAGTATATTCAACATGATAAATGATGAAAAAAGATGGAATAAGCCATGTGACTATGTGACAGGAACCACTGCAGCTGAGAACTAGCTAATGTAATTCAGATGAAAATATGCTTGTAGAAGGAATCTCTATGCATTGTGTGCAAGCAACTCTTGTCAATAAAAAGCCTATGGCCAGTAAGCTGAGGCAGGATTAGAAAGTGGAACATCCAGGAGAGGAAAACAATTTCAGAAAATAGTCAGGCAAGGAGATTTGCCCTGAACACTGAAGGAGATTGTAGCAGGGAACTGAGGGGAGGCCGCCAACCACGTGGTGGGACTTCAAATAGAATGAATAGATAATTAAGTTATGAGCTATTCAGGGAAAAGGCCTAAGTTTTTGGCCTAGGCATTTATTCTTGAAATATTAAGTCTCAGAGTTCTTATTTCAAGAACTTGGGCATGGGTGGAAAAGCCTACTATTACACATGCTGGTGTTTTGAGAAAAGAAGAAAAGGAGGAAGAAGAAGCTGAAGTAAAGAATTAGTTAACTTCTACTGGAACAAAATACAATTTAAGGAATGAAGGATATACTTTGGCTCACAGTTTGTAGGTACGGTCCATTACTGTGAGTAAAGTTGAGAGATAGCACCATGATGTTAAATTACATGTGCAGTCTGGAAGCAGAGAATGACTACTGTCGGTATTCAGTTTTCTCCTTTTAATTCATCCTGGAATTCTAACCAATGGAATGGTGTCATGCACGTTCAGGGTAGGTCATTTAGCATCAATTAAACCACTCTAGGAATTCCATCACAAACATATCCAAAAGTTTGTCTCCAAGGTGACTCTATATCTTGGCAATTTGGCAATCAACATTAACCACCACAGAAGGAAAGAAAACAGATAAATTGTCAGTCCTAGCATGCTGAAACCACAAGAGATCAGCCTATGTCTCTATACCTAACAAAATAACTCTGTCTTTCACTTCCATTCCCCCTTCTGTTTCCAGGACTCTCTCTCTCTCTCTTTAAGTCTATGGGAATCTCATATAGCTCAGATTTGTCTCAACATGCTAAATAGTAGCTACAGTTAGCCTTTATCTCTTGATCCTCCCTGTCTTCACCAAATGTCAGTTTACCAGTAAGTACCAGTGTGCCACGCTTGACTCAAAGAAACTCTACAAGTAGAATGAACATGATTTGTATACTGGTGATACGGACTTTACATTCCCACCAACAGTGAAAGTTACCTTTAATCACACCTTCTCCATCATATCTTCTTATGTCTTTCCTATACTAGTTGTTCTGACTGTAATAATGTAAATCTTACTGTAGTTTTCACTTGCATTTTACTTGTGGCTAATAAAGTCAAGCAGTTTTTCAAACACTTGTTGGCCATTTAAATGTCTTTTTTTTTTTTTTTGGAGAATGTCAGTTTGTATCCTGTGCCCACTTTTCTTTGTATAAAGATATATGATTTAATTTGTTCTTTGAGAAATGTATATGTGTATAAATGCATATTAATAATTTTTTACAATTTATAAATATTTATATATATAAATATTTTTTATAATTTATAAATAATATATATATAATAATATATAATATATATAATATTATATATATAATATATATAATATAATATATTATAATATAATATATTATATTATATTATATATATAATATTATAATATAATATAATATATTATAATATATAATATTAATATAATATTATAATATATAATTATAATATATAATATATTATATATTATATTATAATATAATATATAATATATTATTATATATTATTTATTATATTTATTATAATATTATAAAATATTATTTTATTTATATTAAATTTATACCTATAATATTATATATATTTACATTTATACCTATAAATAGGTATAAATGTAAATATCAAGAAAGTAGTTTGATAATATGGCCATTGATTAGAACAACACTAACAGATTTTCTCCTAGGACCTATGATATCCCCAGTTCCATCTCCCTCCAGTGCTCACCAACCTGTCTCCTTCCTAAATTCAAGTACTTTTTTATTATTATCATATTTATTAATAGCCCTGGAGTACAATTTGCACATAACTATAAATAACTATAAAGCTAGTCATTTAATTACTGTCAATCGATCATTGGTTACACCCCCTCCCCCAAAGAAGACTAACTCTTCCTCTGTCAAGAACCACAACTATAAATTGAACACCTGATTCTTCTCCCTATCTGTCCTGGATTTTTATGGGCTTGATCCTGTGTAGGTCCTGTGTAGGTAACCACCAAAGTTGTGAGTAGACATGTGTGTCAGCTATGTCATACCCAGATAATAGCATTTCTCACCTCTGCTACACATCCTTTTGCTCTTACACACTTTCCACCTATTATTTCTCAGTGTTGCCTGAGCCTTGGATGAAGGAAGGTTGATAAAAATTTCATATCTCTGGTAAAATATTCAGTCTATCACTCTCAAACCTTTGACCAATTATTAATCTCCTCATTAACCCATTGAAAAAGAAGCTTCTCTAAACAAGGTTGAGAATAGCACAACCCAATAGATATAAATGTAAATATCAAGAAAGTAGTTTGATAATATGGCCATTGATTAGAACAACACCAACAGATTTTCTCCTAGGACCTATGATATCCCCAGTCAAGGGCTTTTGACAAGTTTTATAACACCAAACACGAAATAGCTCATAAGAAGAAGACCTCAAATCCCATCAGAAAATGATTGTTACCCTCCTATCATGCTACTATTTCAACAGTGGGCACAACTGGCCTGAAGTTTGCTTTTGTAGTATGCAGACTTTTGCACTAGGTAGGACTATTGATGTCTTTTCTCTCTCAGCAGCCTGCATAGCAGTTCCCAGCAGTACAAAGGTTTAGATATTAATCACTTGCCAAAAAATACTTTGTAAATTTGTTTAGATACTGTATCCTGTTGATCCCAACATTTCCTGAGCAGAGGCTTCTTAGTGTGACCTCTATTTAGGTTTTCAAATCTAATTCTTTGAAGTATATTATCTTCTAGGGGGTATCTGACCTACAAACTCCTAAAGAGCTTTCTGGCTCTAAAAGAGGATGTCACCCATGTAATAATATTTCTGTAAAACATTATGCTCCCTAATCGTCATTAAATGAGAATCTTTCATCTTTTAATCTTGGCTTAATGCATTTGACTAGGATTCGACATAATTTTTCACTTTCTTACAAAACCCTATGAATGGATAAATTACTTGTATACAATGAATACCCTGCCATTATTATTAAAGATTTATGCTAATTTATGCTTGATGATAAGCCACCCCAAACTCAGTGACGTTAAATTACTATGCATTTTACCTTGCTCTGCTTTGCATAATCTTCATGCAAAGTTCAACACTACATGTCACTGTGTCCATAGTCTGCAAGGTTTTCAAAACACACATCTGTCCCAGGAGTTAGGTTTTCTACACCTGAATGGGGTATCTGCTCACCTAGTTCCACTTCAACAACGAAGTTATTCATGAAGTTATAATAAGTTAGTCACCTTCAGCAGGTGTCAGAAGAGAAGCCTTTGGTGAAAAGCAGTAAATACACAGTAATAATTCTTGGGTTCTCCGAGAATATTAATCACTAACATCATCCTTGTTACTCTAGACTCATAGTTATCAGGTGCACTCAGTGGGGCTTTTGAAACTTGCAGTATCTATAACAACTAGTAGCCTTTTAAAAATTAAAGAACAATCAGCATATCAATAGATTTCTAAAAAGATGGAAGGAGAGACCCCTGGTCCTGGAAAGACTGGATGTAGGGGAACGCCAGGACAGAGTAATGAGAGGGGGTTGAACAGAGAAAAGAGGGAGGGAAGGGGGCTTATGGGACTTTCGGGGAGGGAGGAAACGGGAAAGGGGAAGTGATTTGGAATGTAAATTAAAAAAAATTAAATTAAATTAAATTAAAAAAAAAAATTAAAGAACACATCTTCTACTATCTGTGCATCTCAAGTTTTCTTGGAGAATTAAGTCGCTCTGGGGAATTGTATGTATGGGCTGGGGTCTGTCCATCATTTATTTTTTTTTTTCACTGGGAAAACCAAAGATAAATGCCATCTGGACCTAGCATTTTATCATCAGCTGTTTCCATTTTTGATCATCTGTTCTGGCATGATACCATTCTTCTCTATGTTTATTTCCCGACCCTGAAAACTGATTGTTTCTGGCATCTGCTCCTTTCTCTGCAAGCAAAGGTTTGGCAGTTTAGCAGTGCCTCAGTGTGGTACAAAACCACTGCTCTTATCACATCACATTGCTAGGACTCCTCAAAAATAGTCAAGGGGGAATGTGCTATCTGAGATTGGATGCTCAGTTTCCTGTTCAACGGCTGTTCAGCTGCTAGAAAGGAGATACAACCCTTGCTTGTATCACCTGGTTTGATAGACTTCATCAGAAAGACAGTTACAGAATTGGAAATAATAATAAAAATAAAATATGTGCACTCCAGTCTTCCTTTAAATAATTTCTAATTAAAGGGCTATTAGGGACTGTTTTTCAGTCTCTGTCTTGGATTTTATTTTAGTATTTGTATCAGGGCTTATAGTATGTTAACTAACTCATTTATTTCATACTCACTCCATCTCACATACATGAGCTTTCCATTCTGCCTCTAGCATATGCATAGTCATTTTCTCACCATCCTTCATTTGGTGGCTTCTTACACTCAGCTGAGCACTCTTCCACCATATAGAAACGGCTGGTGAACCTAACCTTTCAAAATAATTTAACATCATTTATCTTATCAGAAGTTCCATTTTCTCTCTGGTTATCTCTTCCACATCATTTGGTTTTCTATTTAAAACTGGAAGAAAACATGACACTGTTTTATTTTTTTATTTTTTGGCTCCATTTCATAAGTGCATTTTAACTGATTTAAGAATAAGTTACAACAGAGTATATTTATCCTGAGTCACAAAGAAACCCTAGGGTTTTGTTTTCTATTTTGAAAAATAGAAGCCAATTTTTTGAAATACTATCCATTCTGAATATTCATAACGACTACATTTTATTTCTTAGACTTAATCCTCAGAGGTACTTGAGAGAGACACTAGAAAAAATTCATACTTACCTTCACTCTTCGGAAACTATTCATTTCATGAAAATCACAGAGAAAATCATTTTCACTGGCTTGCTTATTTCCCCAAATTGTGGCTTCATTAAACTATTGGACAGTGATATCATCCAAATGAGAACTGTAACTATCATGTCTGCAAAGATTCATGAAATTATCCTTTGCCTTCCAGATTTGTCCAGAGAGAAGTAAATGACCCTGCATATGGCTTTTTCAATCTCCTCAGGGTGAAACTGTGTCACCGCATGACGGAAGATGGACACAATTCTTTCTCACATAGCAACCGTGTCACTTTTGGTTCCCTAGACTTGTCACACGAGCATGCTTCTTTAGTGGCTTTGTTCAAAAGTCAAAATCTCATGACAATCACCTCGTGATGGTTTAATAATGCCCACTCTTTCATTTCTCACAATGCAAATCCTTTCCCTTATGATACTATTTCTAAATAAATAAATAAATAAATAAATAAATAAACTTTAGTGCGGGTAGGTGTGTAAAATGTGTGTGCATGGGCCTTTCTGTGTCACCGTCTGCATGAGGAGGTCATATAATGACTTTGTTTTGTAAATTCTCTCTTTCTGTCTTTAAGAGGGCTCCAGACTAAACTTCAGATCATCAGGATTGCAGTGCAAGCACCTTTACCTTCTGGTGTCACTCATTGGCTCCCCTGGTGCCATTTAAAAACAAATGTATTTATCATGTTCTCTGTCAGTTGAGGACTTCTGAAAGCAGGCACCAATGCAAAGTTGGAAGGAGAAGAAATTAATTGATGCATCTTCCCTTTAAGACTTAAATAAAAAAAGAAGAAGCATACAGGGAAAGCCTTCTGTACCTAGTGAGGGGCCGAACATTGTAAAAGGGTGGATAAGAGGAATGGGTTTTGAAACTTGCTCAGTGAGTAAAGTTTTTGATGCACCAGAATGAGAACCTGGGTTTGGATCTCCAGTCTCTTTATAAATAGCATGCAAGCAGCCTGCTCCTGCTACCTTACAGAGCAGAGACAGGTGGATCCACTCTCCAGCGATGGCCATCTCCAGGTTCAGTGAGAGACAATAACTCAAAAACCAAACATGTCAATAAATTGTTGAGGAAGGCAATACAATGTCAACTTCTGGCCTCCATATACCATTTCCTGCACAGGCAATTATTTATTATGCCTGTATATGTGCATCAACCACAAACACACACATACAGAGAGAGAGAGAGAGAGAGAGAGAGAGAGAGAGAGAGAGAGACAGAGAGAGACAGAGAGAGAGAGACAGAGAGACAGAGAGACAGAGAGAGAGACAGAGAGACAGAAAGAGAGAGTGCAGGAGTTTGCGGTTAAGGAAGATTGAGCAAGAACTTAAGAGGACAGTATAGATTGCAACTCGGTCAACCACTAGAGGTCAGGCCGGCCAGCACTGACATGAAGTGTTCCACATGAAGTCTATCTACAGCTGATGCAGATGCTGAGGGTACTCTCTGAAACCTATCCAGTTACTCCTCTTGATATGTCAAATCTTATCTATAAGGGGGATCTAATTCAGGCTTAGTATATCTTCCAAATATGCATTATTCCTTATTAAGATATTTTACATCATTTTGTGTGTCTTTGATACAAGCTTTGCAATGTCTGTGCATGTGATTACACATGCATGTAGGAACCGGAAGTGAACGGTGAAGGCCTTCCCCAATCATTTTTACTCTGGCATCCGATTCTGTGCCTGGTCAGCCTTTTCACATGGATTTCAGAGGCAAAACTCAGATCATCTTGCTTGAGTAACAAACACTTTAGCTAACAATCTCACAAGGTCCTGTAATGTATGTTTCACCTATGAACACCCAATTGAAACTCAAAAACTATCAAACATACAAGTGAAAAAAGTTAATAAAATGAGTCCAGCAAACAACTATTTCTAACTCTCCCATGAAATATATCACACTGTAAACTGATTGGCTGTATCACAGTTTAATTAGTCTCTATTCTTTCATAAACAAAATAAGCATGGAAGAATGAAATAACTGTTGATGTTATCAATTTGTTTTGAAGCGCCTTAAGAATAAATATTCAAATATTGTTTTTTGTATTTCCACTGCACTGCACATTTCTTGACACAAATATGATAAAAGTTGACAAATGTAGAAATTAATAAATGGTATTTCATTGTTGCAATGATAATATCCTCACTGAAAAGATGCACAAGTGAGTGGTACGTGCAGGGATTTACTGTAACATGAACCTTTTCATGGATGGTGTTCCAATGTTTCACAGCTTCAGGTGCTGAGTGGATCCACCGTGAAAGTCTTCTGTTTAAAAGAGATGTAATACCACCCCAGGAAGATAAATCATATCTTAGCCACACGTGTAATTAAAGGGCAAAGAGTAACTCTTCCTTTAGAGAAAAATGAAGCCTCTGGGGGATAATGTACTTAAATAAACCAGCCGAATTCAGAGGCTTAAATCAACGGCCTGTGGATTACGTGGCAAAGAAAGATTGCAGATGGGATTTAAGGTCTCGCAGCTTCAGGCCAACTCCATTCAATTAAACTGGGCTTCGAAGCCAAAGAAGAGGAATTTCAGTAGGAAAGAAGGGGTTCGTGTCACGGTGCCCTGGGAAGTCACTGATCAATGATACACTGGGCTTAATAAATAAGGTAGGATGAACAGGGGTCCGGAAAACTAAACTGTGTATTTGAAGACCAGGTACTGCACAGTTCAGTCCAGAAGGTATAGAGTGGAAGAGACCAAGAAGAGAGAAATAAAAGACCACAGACCCAGGACACTGAATCTGGAACAGGAACACACTAGCCATGTCTAAAATGTACTATGTTGCTGCCTCTACGACAAATGATGTGAATACATGTGAGGTTTTTGGTTCACTCAAATCCGATGGTTCAAATTCTCATACACGGTTACTTTGTACTTAACCAGCTCTTCACTGTAAGATCAATTGTCGTGATGACCCCAGTGTGGTTACTCTTGGCTTATGGTAAAACTTATAATCCTCATATTAAATGCATTTTATTAGGTAAATCCACACATAAGAAGTTCACCTACTATTTCACAAAGTTTAAAAAATACTGGTGTATCCCTTCAACTTGAAACTCAAGGACTACATTTTACTGTGGGTATCCCCATTGATTTTTAAAAATAAAACTCAAATGTGAAGATAAACTGATTTTAATTCAGGTTATTTATATTTTATAATGACTTTAGCAGAAAGTCTAAGACAGAAAAACTTCTCACCCTATTAGAAATTAGCTCTTTTTCTTAAGGCACACTTAATATACTATGTAAAGAATAAAACTTTGATTTTAAGCTTTGTCTACTGTGAATAATACCAGCTGAATTCAGAGCCATTTCTGCCTCGGGCACACAGGGAAGCTGAAACTCTTGCAATTTCTCATTCTCTGTAAGTTAAAAATGGACTTGAAATGTCATAAGAATTTTTAAACTGGATAGAAACTGTCAAGCCTAGCAATTCTAGTGTCCCTATGTCTTGTAAGATTCATTTGAAGAAATACCACACATTATTTTTACAAATCTGTAATTTAAATGAGTATATTTTAAAACAATGAAAAATATGAGTTAAGACTATGAAAATTTATTGCCAGCCATTGTAGATATTAGGTAGATGATACTAATCAAATTTTAAAAGATCTACACTAGTATAGAGTTTATTTAAATAAACTTCTGGTAAAAATATATTCAAGGCAGTGGTATAACTTGAGGGAAGAGAAACACTTTATCATATGTAAGGATCTGAGTTCAATTTTCAGCACTGCAGAAATTAAAAAATAACTGCTTTAGAAAATTATTATTCATGAAATTATAAACTGTTAGTAATAAAGGAAATATTTATATTCATGTTACCAGTGAACCAATACTTTACACTATGAAAATTATCAAGAAATATCTAAAACCCATGTATAAATGGGCACAAACATCACTGCGAAATAAGAAATGTAGCTGAAAACAAAGCTGGAATATTATTATCACTAATAAATGAATAAGTGGAAAAAATGGAAGTGAGTGATTTGTATATTTTGCCAAAATTACTCAGAACAATTAGAACTCTGGGCCTAAGAGTTACTACAAGAAAGGATGTATGTAAGACCACTATACTTGGAGCTAAAGTGCTTCAGTTCTTTTATAAACAAAACATGCCCTAAGACCGAGCAGAAAAGGCAGAAAACTGTACTGTACCTTTTCTAAGAAATATAATTAGAACTTTGGTAACAAAAATGAATGTATATGATCCCTACTTTATAGCCAACCTAAAATGTAATCCATACTCAACCAATGAAATGTGTGGTCTCCATTTAATGCCTAGAGAGTTCTCATTCCTGAGAGATGTACTGATTTGTCTGGGGGTACAGGAGGTGAGCAGGGATGAAGGATGTGAGTAAGGTGAGGAGGTGAGGAGGGTCGGTATGTGAGTAGGGCTGCAGGAAGTAAGTAGGGTGCAGGAGGTGAGTAGGGGTGCAGGCTGTGAGTAGGGATGCAGGATGTGAGTAGGGATGCAGGATGTGAGTAGGAATGCAGGAGGTAAGTAGGATGCAGGAGGTGAGTAGGGGAACAGGATGTGAGTAAAGGATGTAGTACAAAGGGTAGACTCTAGACAACCCCAAGGAGATGGGATCTTGATGTAGTCTTACCCCTCTTCTTTACATTATTTTCAATACTTCCCTTAGTCTATATTTGATAGGTCTCACCCCATCCTTCATTGAATATACAGTATATCTGCAAAGTGCCCTGAAAAGAATACATCAGCATCTAATCTTTCCAACTAGTGATAACTGGTGGTCTCTCCTTTCCCAGGCTTGGGTTCCCTGCTGGCTTGAAGGCCCCTGTTGAAGAAGAGGTTAATGGGCCTCTTCTTAATATAAGTTTCTATGCTGCTTCCTCCTCCAATCTTCAGCTTCTCCTCTGACCATCCAGGGTCAGGTTAGGGAGGAGGATCAGAAATAGACTAGGTACACTATTAGGCACAAATGATGACAGGATTTATGAAAATTTCTCCTATGTTTGTAGACATGCATATATGTATATGTTTTTCAAGTGCTGACTGAATTCCTCATTCTCCCACTGAGAACCTCCAATCAAGTGTGAAAAGACAAATCTCTTCTTTTCACTGGCTATTTTAGCATCTTATCTCAGCCTCTGGTTTTCCAGAACTTAGCATTGTGGCTCTCTCTAGTAATTCTTCTTGAGCAACCAGTAAAAAATCCACCAGTTTCACCATCATAAAAGGCATCTCCAGCACCAGAGAGGCCCTGCCTGCTGCCGGACAGCACGGGTAAGGAGGAAGATACCCAGAGGCCTGTCCACTGCCAAAGCTGATGGAGAGATATGTCAGAGAAGCAGAACATTTTGTGTACTATGAAGAGAGGCAGAGATGGAGACTTGAGGGTGGTAAGGAACAGCCTGATATAAGTAGATTTCGCTCACCACCTGAAGCCATGGTGATGTCATGGCCTGTGCTGCCTGCCACGGAGGGTCATGTCTGGGTCCTTGGCTCTTCAGCAGCAGGGGTCTTTGTCAATGTCCATTGTCCATGTTACCACCAAAGGCCAGGGGAATGTCTGGGCTGCACAGAGCTGGTCCCACCTCTCAATTGGGCAGTGTGGGAGAACTGGTTCAGGGAGGGGGCAGGGTGTGAACACAGGAGAGCTGAACCCTCCCCTCAATGGTTACAGCACTTGGTAGAGCTGCCCCTGAACATTTCGTGAGCAGCACAGTAGACCTGGCCCTGGTGCCACAGACTGGGATGGGCGACCCCAAGGGAATAGGGTTGGAAGAGCTATCCCCACCCCTTGCCAGATACAGCACTCAGGATGGGGAGGTCAAACCCCACACCTTACCAGAAAAAATCTGGAGAGTTGGCCCTGGTAGCATGAGCAGAGGAGAGGAGGTGGGCTGAACAACTCAGCTAACACCCAGGCCCAGATCTTGGGCTTGGAGTTGGCCCACCCCAACATCTACGCCATGTAAGAACTGTTGGAGAACATGAAGGGGCCAGTCCTGCAGAACTAAAGATGCAGGACCTCCATGACACAGGGCAACAGGGTATCTGAGCAGAGTCCAAGTCAGGATCCAGTATCGATAGTGTAACAGAAGCCAGATTAAAGACTCATTGCAATGAACACTTGCAAGTAAACCTGAATGAGCAAAGTGTGACATACCATGTCACACCACATCCACAGTGAGATTTTTTTTTTTTAATTTTTTATTTTGTTTTGTCTTGTTTTAAGGATAAGGTTGCTAGGGTAGAGGGTAGATGAAAGAGATTAGGGTTCATGATGTGAAATTCACAAAGACTCAATAAAAAGTTTCTTAAAAAGAAATTCAAGTTATTTCATAAAGTTGTTTCTTGCACACTAAAAGCTACTGACTTTTACATTAAAAAACAAAAGTCATCTCAGGATAGTATAACCTGTTTCCCTCTTTACTGTCTCTGAAAGACCTGAACATCATCTGTTCTAGGCTGCTTCTATTGTTATGATAAACACTGTGGTCCAAAGCAACTTGCGGGAGGAAAAGGCTTGTGTAACTTAGAGGTTACAGTCCATCTTCAAGGGCAGCCGAGATGAAAAGCTAAAGCCAGAGCTTGCTGCAGAAATCGTGAAAGATGCTGCTTACTGACTTGCTTCCTCCAGCTGCCTCTGCCACCTCTTAGATTCTCATTTCTGTTTCTTTTATTTGTTGAGGTTATTATGTAAGTAGATGATCTCTCCCTTCTCGTTCCTGCTTCTAAACCCTCCCTTGTACAACTCTAGGCTCTTTTTCAACTTCATGGCCACACTTTATTAATTGTTGTTACATAAGTATGGATATATACGTTTGTGTGTATACACACACGTTATACACATACATATACATATTGTTAAGTGTTGTGTTTTATAAAAAAAAAAAAGCAAAAGAAGTCAGGGGTGTGTTTGGTAGAGATATGATATGGTGCGGGGTGGGGGCGGGGCCTCTGCGGCCCATGCTTAGACATCCCTTCCCCTGAGGTACCTGGGAATAGGGAGGAGAGTTGAGGGGGTAGTAGGGAAAGGTAATAGAGAAAGAGAAAGGCAGAGAGAGAGAGAGAAAGAGAGAGTGAGAGAGAGAGAGAGAGAGAGAAAGCCACGAACACATGAAGGGGGGATGGGAATGGGGAGATCAGGGACAGAGAGAGAAGAGAGGAAGAGCAAGTGAGTGAGTAGAGAGCAAGCAGCCCCTTTTATACTGACTCAGGCATACCTGGCTGTTGCCAGGCAACTGTGGGGTGGAGCCTAGAAGAAATGCTAACACTAAGTACCTAAATAGAACCTACTACCTTAACAGCCCAGACCCATCTCCCCAGGACTGTAACTAATCACCATTGGCGGGACAATTCTTCAGTTGAGGCTCCCTCTTCTTGGGTGACTCTAGGTTTGTGTCAAGGTGACAACTGAAGATAGCTATGACACTATCGCGTGTGGCCCTCCGCCTTCCCAAATCTAGTCTTCCTAGTCATTCTCCTGTTATCATTTGCTTTATCCAAGTCGATGTCTTTTTCCTTGCCCATGCTGTCCAGAGAAGAGAGGCAGCAACAGGAAAGGGGCACAGGACATCTCCACAGTCCTCTACACAGGTCTGACTTTAGAGATTCACTTTAAGGCTAACAGTTTATAATTATCACCAGTGGAAAACACAATGTTATCATTCATACCTGCCCTAACCCAGAATTCTGGACCTTATAAGCAAAACAATTGCAGTATTGCTCTGCCTTTGTGGCTATTAAGATACTAAGACGTGCAGAACTCTCGTTTCGAAACATATCACAGCCTATTTCTCGACAGCAAACCTTTCCTTTTTATATTATATGGAACTGACATTCCTTGACATGGACTAGGTAGTGCAAACAAGGGATTTGTACGATTAGTTGGTGGGTTGGTGTTTTAATGTCTAAAGGCTGAGTAAATCCTTATAAACTCTTAGCTAACCCTCCCATAAAAAGTAACTTATCAAAAAGATCTTACCTAAATTACCCCTTATTCATCAACTTCATTCTAACCTGTCTCGTGTCTCCTGTAATTTCTCCTAGGGTTTGAAACACCTTGTAAATATTAAAAAAACATTAACATTACTAATTTGAGAAATTAAGTAGAAAGAGATCTCTATACCAGTCCAGATGTCTAGAAAGAGAATAGAAATAAAGATAATTCTTTATTACCAGAGAATTATCTGTCACTAGACACAATTATATCACTTGATAATCAAATATCCCTAAGGCAATTAATAAAAATAAATATTGCTTTCTCTCTTGTTCGTTTTTGATACAGAGTTCACTCTGAAGCCTAAGATAGGATTCACTCTGCTGCCCAGGCTGACCTCTGATTCTCCTTGCACAGTCGAAAATACAGGGACATAAGGCATGAGCCACTGCACTTGGCCTATTAACTTTCAGAAACCCTTTAAATTAGACCGAGAAGTGGATTATTGTACTTTGTGATATAGAAGTTTCTTAGAGTTTTTATGGCTGTGAAGAGACACCATGACCACGGCAACTCTTATAAAGGAAAACATTTAATTGAGGCTGGCTTGCAGGTTCAGAGGTTCAGTCCATTATTGTCATGGCATGAAGCTCGGTAGTGCACAGGCAGACATGGCGCTGGAGAAACAGTTGAGAGTTTTACTTCTGGATCGGCAGACAACATGAAGAGAGAAAGGACACTGAGTCTGGCTTGAGCATCTGAAAACCTGAAAGCCTGCCCCCAGTAACACTTTCTCCAAGTCACACACCTACACCAAGGCCATCTCTCCTAGTAGTGCCCCTCCCTATGAGCCTATAGAAGCCATTGTCATTCAAACTCCTACAATAAACATCCACAAGCATCCTTTCCAATGACTTGTGTGTTCTTAAATGCATGCTTTTCCTTGTGTGGGTAAACGATTGTCCTTATGAGACTGACCAAAAGGATGAGTGATCACTCCTGCAATGATACCGAAAGCAAACTGGGACTTTCACATTCTGCTCTTTCTCATTCTCTCACTTACTCACGCTGGGAGAAACTGTCCTCCATATTGGTAGCTTCCCTCTGATAAAGCAAGTAAGATCTCGTGTGTTTAGTTCGGAGTGCTTTCCCTTGAAGAGTGAGAAAAAGAATAAGGTCACTTGTCCAACAAGCTTTGAGAAAGAAAATTCTGCAAACAACCATTCAGGAAGCTTAGAAGCAAGCCTGCCTCTCTGTTTCCACAATGTACTGATCACTCCAATGAGACCTCCCCACCCAACATTTCAACAGACACCTCCTAAGACACCATGCTGGGGAGTTGCTACCCCACAGTCAGAAAATGTTAAGCTATAAATGTTTCAAGCTGTGTTTTCCAGAGGTAACATGCCATGCAGCAGTAAAACTTAATAATCTCTTACAGATAAATACATGAAAAAGCTGAGACCCACGTATTTTCTTAGATAGTAAAAAGATACAACACAATATTTCAACAAGTAATAAAGCCAAAATGATTTTGAAACTAACTTTCAGGTCAGCAGAATCTTATAAACAGAGCACTCAATTAAACAAAAATTTTGAATAATAAATTGCATAATTGATAGAAACTTCAAAAATATTAATTTCTTAAGCATATCATATCTAATGGCTTTTGTAATCTAATGTCTTTCTAAGTCCTTCCATAAGCTTTTGAAGTTACTTTTATTTATAGGTGAAAACAAAACTCAAATGCTAAGATCTCAGGCCAATATGGCATATATTTTGTTTCCCTAGGAAACTCCAAACCACACTGTAAGGCACTAAAATTGTCCTCATACTTCAAAATAGTTTTACACCAGCTACTTTGACTTTCTTAGAATTCACTCCAGAATACCACTGTAATGCAACAAATGCTCCCCTGAAAATGTCATGGTATGAAAGGGTTGTGTGTTCATGCAGTGCTAGGGTTAAATGAGATCATGTGCACAGGGTCCTGATTAGACATCCTTGGGACATCCTGCCTCTTTTTGTTCTCTATGAGAGAATATAATAGGAAGTTTGCATTCTAAGACCTGGAGGAGACTCTGTTAACAGAATTTAACCATGCTAGCATCTTGAACTTGAACTTCTATGCTTCCGAATGTGAGAAATAAGTCTTTATCCTATATAAGCCACCACCGTGCCTACAGTGTTTTGTTATAGCAGTTTCACCTACAATCTTGCAATGATAATTACTATCACTATTGTCATATGGACATTTCTTTTAGAGCTTTCATAATGCCATAATATCTTAGCAGAAATTTCCTATCTAAATATATGCTTCTCTTAAGGAAGGGCATTATAATATTCTCTTGTATACAATAAATTCATACTGTTTTGTGTAAATCAAGCTCTTAATAAATGGTTTCCATAATACTAAGTAAGGGTGTAAATTGTGCATTTTCAACAGGAGCTATTTTTTCACTGAACATGAAAAATAAATGTTTGAAGAGAAAGTTTAATATATATGTTTATTAAATTTACATTTCAGTGGGTTTAAGTTAATTAGGAAAAATTGTGTAAAAGAGTTATCTAAAGGGTGAAAATGAAAAAGTCTGAAATGTAGAATATCTACTAAACTTTGTAAAATCACAGAGGCAAGACTTAAGGACACAAGTTTTCTAACTGAATTCGTTATTCTTTATCTTTTTTTTTATTTTCTAAGTTTTTTTTTTATTTACATTCCAAATGATTTCCCCTTTCCCGTTTCCTCCCTCCCTGAAAGTCCCATAAGCCCCCTTCCCTCCCTCTTTTCCCCATTCAACCCCCTCTCGCTTCTCTGTCCTGGCATTCCCCTACATCTAGTCTTTCCAGGACCAGGGGTCTCTCCTTCCATCTTCTTGGAAATCTATTGATATGTGAATTGTGTCTAGGGTATTCCGAAATTCTGGGTTAATATCCCCTTATCAGTGACTGCATACCATGTGTGTTCTTTTGTGATTGGGTTACCGCACTAAGGATGATATTTTCCAATTCTGACCATTTGCCTAAGAATTTCGTGAATTCATTGTTTTTAATTGCAGAGTAGTATTCCATTGTGTAAATATACCACATCTTCTGAATCCATTCCTCCACTGAGGGACATCTGGGTTCTTTCCAGCTTCTGGCTATTATAAATAAGGCTGCTATGAATATAGTGAAGCATGTGTCCTTATTGCATGCAGGGGAAACCTCTGGGTATATGCCCAGGAGTGGTATAGCCGGATCCTCCGGGAGTGTCATGCCCAGTTTTCTGAGGAACCGCCAGACTGCTTTCCAGAGTGGTTGTACCAGCTTGCAATCCCTCCAGCAGTGGAGGAGTGTTCCTCTTTCTCCACATCCTCGCCAACAACTGCTGTCTCCTGTGTTTTTGATCTTAGTCATTCTGACTGGTGTGAGATGGGATCTCAGGGTTGTTTTGATTTGCATTTCCCTAATGACTAAGGATGTTGAACATCTCTTTAGGTGCTTCTCAGCCATTAGATATTCTTCAGGTGAGAACTCTTTGTTTAGCTCTGTACCCCATTTTTTAATAGGGTTACTTGGCTCTCTGGAGTCTAACTTCTTGAGTTCTTTGTATATATTGGATATTAGCCCTCTGTTGGATGTAGGGTTGTTAAAGATCATTTCCCAGTTAGTTGGTTGCCGCTTTGTCCTTTTGACAGTGTCTTTTGCCTTGCAGAAACTTTGTAATTTTATGAGGTCCCATTTGTCAATTCTTGATCTTAGAGCATAAGCTATTGGAGTTCTGTTCAGGAAATTCGTTATTCTTTATCTTATGGCATAGTACCCTAGTTCCCTTTCTGTTGTGATAATATCTTCATTAAAAGCAATTAATGGGAACAAGGTTTATTTTAGCTCACAGATACAGATTACAGTTCATCAATGCAAAGAAATTAAAGCATAGAAGTAACTAGTCACACTGCACCCACAGTATAAAGCAGAAAGAAGTCCCTGGACACGTCCTTATACACGGCTCATTTTCTCTTATATACTGTCTTGAATCTCCTGATGAAGAAATCATGTCACCCACCACGGACAGTTCCACCTCAATTAGCACAAATAAGACAATCCTTTGTAGACATGCCCACAAACCAACCTAATCATTGAGACTCTATTTCAGGTGATTCTAAGTTGTGGTAAATTGGCAATTAATAACCATCACACACGTTTTCTTCAATAGTTAAACATGTTTTACAAAGGTTCTCTGAAAACAACGGTGGTTAGCTTGGTGTTTTTGTAGGACTCCTAACAGTGGGGGTAGGAACTCTTTAACCCTTTTCCATGTTCTTGGGACCCTTTTCCTCCTTACTGAACTGCCTCATGATATGAGGGGCTTTGCTAGTATCATTGTATCTTGTTATGTGGTGTTTGTTCACTGGAAGTTCTGCGCCTTTCTGAAGGGAAATGGAAGATGAGTTGATCTGAGGGAGAGAGGAGGTGGGGAGGAACAGAGAGGCGTGGAGGGAGGGAAAACTGTGTTCTGAATAGACTGTAGAGGAGAAGTACAAATTTTTCAAAAGGAAAGACAGGGACAAGAAATGGAACAGAGACTGACAGACAGGCTATTCAGAGACTGACCCACCTAGGGATCCATCCCATCTGCAGACACCAAACCCCAACACTATTGCTGATGCCAAAAGTGCTTGTTGACAGGAGCCTGATATGGCTGTTCCCTGAGAGGTCCTACGAGCGTCTGCCCAATACAGATGCAGATACTTAGCCAACCATCGGACTGAGTCCAGGGATCTCAATGAAAGAGCTAGGGGAAGGAATGAAATTGCTGAACGGGATTGCAACCCCATAGCAAGAACAATATCAGCTAACTGGACCCCCCAGAGCTCCCAGAGACTAAACCACCAACCAAAGAATACACATGGAGAGACCCATGGCTCCAACTGCGTATGTAGCAGAGGATGGCCTTATCTGGCGTCAATGGAAGCAAAACTCCCACTGTTAGGAGTCCCACAAGACCACCAAGCTAACAACCATAGTTTTCAGAGAATCATTGTAAAATGTCTGGTGGAGATTTGATGCCCCAGCGTAGGGGGATGCTAGAGTGGTGAGGCGGGATTAGGTGAGTGGGTGGAGAAGCATCCTCATAGAGGCAAAGAGGAGGGGGGATAGCGGAATGGAATTGGGGGGTTGTGGAAGGGTAACCAGAAAGGGGATATCATTTGAAATGTAAACGAATACAATAATTAATAAAACACACAGCAGTATTATTTAAAAAGAAGAATCTATCCTTATAGAAAAATATTTCTGCATGATTTATTTGGGATTTAATGTTTGCTTCTGACTACATAAAGTATTACTCAAAAATGTATTATCCCTTCTCCAATATATGAACTCGCACACAGGCATGCATTCTCCATACACACAACCTGTTTAGAGAAATTCTAATGGTTTGTCTAAAACTTTGTATGCTGAGTAAGTTAATATAAAATCCATCTTTATTTTTATGTAATTCCAATGTTCAACAGTTATGTAACTCAGAGTTCTCAGATAACATTTTTTTTTCTAGGTAGGGAGTTGGGAATGGTAATTATCCAATTTGCCCCTGCGATGTTCGTCTACACTATTTCCAGCCTCTAACAATCACCCACATTCCCACTGCAAATGCATCTCCTACTGTCAGATCGGATTAACTCTTTCTTTAGCTTTTTTGAATCAGTCCATGACAAAAAAATCAATTGGCAGAACTACAGTACAGGTGTCTGTCATCCACTTGAATCAGTTTCATCATGACCACTTGTCAAAAATGATGCCAAATACCTTAGAAAATTTGTCAAAATAATGGTAATGGCTGTTCGACATTCAGTGTGTGGGTGACTTGGACAGCAGTCTCTGTCCTAAAAAATCAACACACTGAATACTTGTTATGAATTATTAGTAGTAGTAGGCAGAAATGAGTAGGTGTTATGTGGATTTTTTTATGTATATGATATTCTGCTGCGCAGGACTGGAGAATATTTAGACTCAATTTTTTAGGAGCTGGAGGCAAAGGCACAGTTAATTCATATGTTTGTGATAATAGGCTTTAATTATTCTCCCTTAAGTCTAAACCAGTTCTTTTTAAAAAGAAAATATAAACCAATGATTTCAAAGCAATTCTAAGGCACTTTCAAACATCAAATGATAATTCACGTTTTTACATCTTTCGTCTTATTATGAATGCCTGATAAACACTTTCGGTGCAAAATAATTTTCTCTAAACATCTCTGTTAAACAGTAAACCTGTATCTATAAAAATTGACTTCCTTTTGCTGAAATGTCAAAAAATAATAAATCACTCACTTGTATATTCTATTTCTTATGTGCTAACCAAATATGAGTATAGATATTTTGAAAAAAAGTAAAAATCAATTTTCTAAGTATTTCAGAATAGAAGTTTATGCAAGAAATCACAGATCAACGTTAATCAGCCCTTGGCCTCCCAAAAGCACTAACAATGAAGTAGAAGGGAACACATAGAGTCGTGTTTTGTTGTGTAACTTTCCAAAATATTAACCTGTGTATGTGGGTTTAGCAAGTCCCAGGTGGCTTTATTACCCATCCTTCTTCCCATGTCTGTGTTGCTTTTGTCTCAGAGAGGATGATATATCAAAAGGAAGAAACAAACATTCTCCATGCTTTTGAGTTTAACAAGTCAGCCTTCCAGAAGAAACCAGAGCATTTCTGCGTTTGAACAATACAGAGAAGTAGAAAAATTTGTGAGAATGCAAAGGAAAGACTCTAAAACACACATATATTGATGTTTTTTGTTTGTTTGTTCGTTTGTTTGTTTTGGGTTTGTTGTTGTTGTTGTTGTTCCTGGCTTGAAATGTAAGAAAGTTGGGATAACAGATAAACAAATAATATCTAAGGTTCTAAGAAAAGAGAACCTGCCTGCCCTCCATTCTAACCTGATCATGGGAGGGAATTATCCAGACAAGATTTGAAGTATTTAGAAGTAGAAAGAACCTAACTTAATTAACTTGAGGCTGCTAAAATAACATATCATATATGATATCTTACATAAAACAGAAATCTGTGTCTCAGACTTCTAGAACTCATAAGTATTAAATCACTACACTAGCAAGTTTGATGTCCAGTCAAAACCCACTTCTTGACCCCCTGTATCCACACATTAGATGAAAGAAACAAGGGAACTCTCTGCAGCCTCCATTCCACAAACATTAATTCCCTCATTACAGGTCCATACCCACAAACTAATCAATTCCAAAATACCTCTTGAGAACATCACACTGGTGATTAACTTTGATCAAATTAATTTGGAAGGGATGCAGGCATTTAGACCATAACATTATCTTTCTCAATTTCCCTTCTTCCTGAAGTAGAACTCTGGAAGTAATAAAAATCCAGACTAAAAAGGCCTGTGGGATGGATAAAGGCTAATGGACAATGGTAAGTGCAGAGAAGTCCTCCTGCTTCAGCAGAGCCTGCAAAAACAAATCTTCCAACCACTGGGGTAACGCAGACTAGGTATAGAAATTACATGTTACTACATTACATCTTGAAATCCAACGTCAGACAATGGAACCAAAGAATGAACTCTATGAGTTGACAAGAAGTCCAAAGGAGCATCTCAAAAGTAGCCAAGATAAAAATAATATGGACCTGCATGGGTCAGTTCATAATCTGAGTGGAAAATGAAGTGGAGGAATTAATAACCAAATACTAGGTAACTTATCTGTGCTTCTCATTTATCCATTCCCCTCTTTCCTTGTCAATCGCAAGCAAAACTTCTCTTCAACAGAATTCCCATAACTATTTCACACAAAAAGAAGGCTTAACACTAGGCAGAGCTGTTCAATGTTCTGCATCTAAATCTTACTTCTGGGTATGCAAGTGTATATCCCCTCGCAACTGCCTCTGGGAAAATTCACAGCCTATTTCTCTGTATCGGTCAATTTCCATTTGATTTCTGTCCATTTCTCTGGAGGAGAAAAATACCCATAATGGACTAGATGGCTAGAGAAGGGATTCTGTGTGGCCTAGGACAGCTCAAGGTAGAAAAGAGAGAGGGAGCCCATGGGCAGAGGAACTCTGCTTCAATTTTAAAGATATAAGTGAGGACTTGTATCCCACAAAGTAAATGGAGTAATAATTAGTTTATAGACCTAGAATTCAATCCTGATGTGAATAATAAGAACAAATCAGGAATGAGACAGAGAGATGGGGCGGGCCGTAGTGAGCTTTGGACACAACAGTCAGTCTTTGAAATTTGCTCTTGTAAAAGAAAACTCACAGCATAAAAAACAAGCCCCTTCTATTCAAAATAAGATTTAAAAAAGGAATATTGGGCTGAACAGATGGCTCGGCAATGGGCAGCAGGTATAAGTCTTCCAGAAGATGGAGTTCAGTTCCCAGCACTGTGTTGAGCAACTTACAATTACCACTAACTCTAGCTAAAGGGGATCCAATAGCATCCACATACACATACAGAAACACACAAAATGCATATGTATGCACACAGAAATGATAATAAATAAGAAAACTTAAGAAACCCTATGAGATGCTGCATATTGAAATGTTTGTGGCCCTTGCTACCCCCATTACCAATGGATTATGCAATTCTCCTAGAGACTTTCTCTACAACCCCATCCCTTTGTCTAGGTTGCCAACTCCCTCGGTCTTCCCTGGGAACCTGCCAGCCACACCACCCATGGAATCAGGTAGGCAATCTTCACACTTCCTCAGCCCCTCCAATTTTAATTGAGTCTCAGCTCAAGCTTTGCAATAATCTCAGGCCATAAAGTTAAAACAACAAAATAGTAGAACTCAAAAAAACACCGCTCATTGATAACTCTCAATATCACTGGTCTCAATACCCCGATAAAAAGACACAGACTAACGGAATGGATATGAAAGCAAGATCCATACTTTTGCTGCATCAAAGAAACACATCTTAATATCAAGAATAAACATCACTGCAGGGTAAAAAGATGAAAAATGATATTCCAAGCAAACGAATCCATAAAACAAGATGGTGTAGTCATTTTAACATCTGATGAAACAGACTTCAAGCCAAAACTAATCAGGAGAGATAGGGAACGATACTATACATCCATCAAAGGAAAATTTGCCAAAGGGGTGTTGTAATTTCCACAATCCTTACAAGGGCAGCCAAGTTCATAAAAGAAGCACTACAAAATTAAATCACATCCAAACACTGATAATGGGAGACTTCATTGACCTGCTCTTAACAACAAACAGGCCATCCAAATACTAAACACAGTCACGCTGTTTCTAAATCATATCATAAACCAAATGGACCTAACAGATACTTACAGAACATGTTACACAAACACAAAATGTTCCTTCTCATCGCCTTATGGAACATTCTCCAAAATTGACCATATGTTTGGACAGAAAGCACGTCTCACCAGATACAAGAAAAACGCCATCCTGTATCCTGTCTGACCACGGAAGCTGTATATCAACAACTGAAGCAGAGAGCTTACAAACACAGGAACCTGAACAACTCACTATTCATTGAAAAATGGGTTAAAAAAAGAAATTAAGAAAGAAATTAAAAGCATTTTAGAATGGAACGAAAATTAAAGCACAACAAACATCCTCAGACTTATGACAATGAAGGTCATGTCCCATCCGTAGCCAACATAAAATGCACTCATTAGCAGCGTCGAAGGTTAATTATCTCATAATGTTTGGGGGATGCTTTACCATAGAGATTCGTTCCATATGTTTGTTTTGTTTTATCATTTTATTCCTTTTTTAATTTGTTATTCTTTCACCTGGCCCCAACCATAGCCTTCCCTTCCTCCCTTCCTCTTAGTTCCTAAAGTCCCTTCTCTCCTGTATTTAAATGTCTGTTTGTTTTCTAAGAGACTGAAAGAGTATGAATTTAGGTGGGAGGGGTGATGGGGAGTATTTCAGAGGAGATGATGGAAGGGAAGCCATAATCAGAATGTAGCGTATGTAAAACCTATTTACAGTAAAAGAAAAATGGAGAAAAAAATAAAACACTGATTAAAAAAAAAAAGGAAAGGAAACGTGTGTGGGTACTTTGACGGCCTTTATCAGAACTTTGGATACCTTGTCTTGCTGGTAGCTCATTATCTGGTGTTTTTTAAACATTTTTGTTCCATTTGTTGTTTCTGTTCTGAGGTATCCCTAAGGTATTAGAGCAAATAATGCCTTCTGCCTTCTCCTGTGGGACCAAAAAAATAGGAACAAGAACAATACACATTGCAAATTAATGAAAGACCAAAACAGTATATATATATATATATATATATATATATATATATATATATATATATATTCCTACTGTACAGATTATTGTTTGCAGTTAAGAGTAAGATCCTGTTTTTCTTTTTTTCCTGTTTGTTCAGCCCATCTGCACCAAATGTGCTTGATCACATATGGGTAAGGGGTCTCTAGGCAGGAAATACATCAGAATGTATACTTGCTCCTAATTGAAGGTAGGCAGGAGGTATGTAGGCAGAAAATACTTCAGGAGGTTTCTTAGGGTACCCCTGATTGGACCTAATGGCAAATGTGGTAAATTGTGGGTTTTGCCCTTTTAAGCCCCTGTAAAATATGACTTGTGGTCAATTACTGGGAACCCGGAGATGGCCAGTATATAATTAAAGCTTGCTTTAAATTTTAACTTTGTGGTAGTGGTCTTATCCATGACCAGTAAGATTAACTTTCCTTTTGTGTCTGTTTGCTTGCTTGCTTTAAATATTGATTTATTTTCAGTCTATATCTGTATGTGTTTCAACTTGTATGCAGGAGCCCTTAAAGTTAGTAGAATTCAGATCCCCAGACACTGATTTACAAATGTTTGTAACTTGCCTGGTATGGGTGTGTAGGCTAGACTGGTAGGCCAATGAGTTGCAGAGATCCACCTGTCCCTTCCACACCTCCCCAGCATTGGGGTAACAGATTGCCATGCTTGGTATTTACCTGAGTAGCTAAAGAACTAAATTCATATGCTCATGATTGAGTCAGGCATGTTATAGTCTAGGACAACTCCCCCTTCAACCCGGACTTTAAAAAAAAAAATCAACTTTTTATTAGGCAAGTTCTCATTTGAAGAGACTGTATTGATTTTACTAGTTTACGTAACTAGTAAAATAAATGGATAGAAATTCTAATTTTTAAAGAATAAATAAGATTTTAGTAATTATTTACTGCAGAACTCCCCCCCCTCCATGTTAACTTAAAGAATTAGTCCAAGGAGAATATTAATCTTATTTTATCAGAATTTTTAAATAAGTGCAGGTTTTAAATAACTGGTTCAAAAAACAATACATCTCTATTCCCATCACTCTAGATACTGAGGCACAAGGAAGACATATTTAAGACCATCCTGGACTACACAGTGAATTCTAGGCCAGTTATAGTTTTATATAGCAGACACTATATCCAAAAATGATGATGATGATGATGATGATGATGATGAAATAATAACGGAAAATATTTGAAATCATAAAGTAATTTATCAACTCGTCTCTATAGGGCTTTGCCTTACCTAGGCAAAGTCTATAGCATCAGATAACATATTATAGCCTTCATGAATTCTTATTTTATTTATAAAAAATCTTCATTTTTCTTTCCCTCTTACTGTAAAAAAAAATGTACTGAATTCTTTATAATCAAAATTACATAGAGAAAGGAACTTAGCAGGGGGTTTTCGGGCTAAGTTAAAAAATTCTTTACTAAGTTATTATTTAAGATATTTAAGGAAATTAATCCTTTTCATCACACAAAAATACTTGGAATAAGAAATAGTTATGGAAATCTTTTCTCAAAAGTGAGAAACTGATTAGAAAGAAGATGAATATGAATTGAACTATGAAGCTTTTTCTTTTGAAAATCTCACCAAATGCTGAGTATTTAGGAAATTAGATTTAATAACTCTTGAAGTTTGTGCTTCAAATAAACTAGCTCATAATATGTGTTAACTTTTTGTCATGATGGAGCACAGCAAATCTATATGCCTTCCAAAATAATTCCTTGCTCCATTAAATCTCAACTATGTAGAGTAATTTCTATTTGGACAATGTTCATTTCTTTCTATGCTTGACACATAATACTCTAAAATATAAATGCCATAATTTATCCTGCTCAAACATTTAACTGTAAGCTTTATACATTTCTGGACTACATAATTTCTTAGTATAACTAATATTATCAAGATTCACCTCATTAAATTCCAAAACAAAATCTAGTTACTTCCAAGGCAGAGATTTCCAAAATGATTAATAACCAGGAAAATACGACCAGAGAGTGAATCATAAAAAAGTCAGTCTTATATCATGGTGTACCTGTGAGAGAAGAGAAACTGCATCCGAATTATAGGTAAAGGGGTATTTACAGATAGGTCAGTTTCTTTTGTTCTTCTATTTGACCACTTCTAACAGATCACTCCAGTCAGAACCTGGCATTCACAGTTTTTCAGTATTCTCAGCCTTTACTTTTATTCCTATATGGTTAAGGAAATAACTAAGATCACATTTAGGCCACAATATGGCTTAATATAGCTATGATACAAATGAGGATTCACAAGGGAAAAGTGAGAAATCCGTGTATAAATTGTCTTTTCTTGTGGACATGCCAATCAAGGAAGGTAAAATAACTATGGTGATTGAACCAGGAACATAGTGAGAACTCTAAGAGTTAATGTGAAGAAAACCTACCCAGGCTCTTTATAACCATGTAGCTTCCAATGTTCAACTCTGAGGTCAGTGTTATTCTATCCTTATTTTGTAGATAGCAGAAAGGCTCAGAAGGATACACAATAGGAAATGAGCTCAAGCCAGACTCAGGTCCCTCCAACTAAAGCCATACACTTGACACAGTTGACTAACAGCCCCATAATCCTTTCCGCAGGAAGTCAACTGTTAAAATATATTCACGTTCTATCAGAAATCAATAAAAAGTGGAGTAACAAGATATTGGAGTAAACAACGCATATTCCAGTCACTATTAAATTATATATACATATATAATTTTAGATTTTTATTCAGCATGCTTTTATAAATTATTTTCTTACATCAACTGAATATTTAAAGTTTTTTCTACGTCAGTTACCATGCACATTAAACCTGTATGTATATGTCATGACTCTACCTCAAATTTCTTTTTTTTTCTTTTTCATTTTCTTTTTTCTATTTTTTAACTGTTATTCTTTTTACTTCATTCTCCCAACCCTTTGCCTCTGAGAGTGTGCTCCCCACCCTCACTTTAACCCCTTCCCTGGGGCATCAATTCTCTACAGGATTAGACAAATCCTCTCCCACTGAGTCCTCCCACTCAGAGGACTAAGGCCAAACAAGGCAGTCCTCTGCTGGATATGTGCTGGGGGGCCATGGACCAGCCCATGTATGCTTCTTAGTTGGTGGCTTAGTCTCTGGGAACTCCCAGAAGTGTGGGTTAGTTGATACTGTTGGTCTTCCTATGTGGTTGTAATCCCCTTCAGCTCCTTCAGTCTATCCCCTAACTCTTCCATAGGGGTCCCATCCTCAGTCCAATGGTTAGCTGTAGGTATTTGTATCTGTCTCAGTCAGCTACTGTTAGAGCCTCTCAGAGGACAGTCATGCTAGGCTTCTGTCTACAAGCACAACATGGCATCAGCAATAGTGTCGGGGTTTTGATGCCCAACACGAAATACTAATACCTCAAATTTCTTACTTGCAAGAACCTGAAAATATAGTAGTCACTTCACAGTTTGAAAACAAAGTTCCACTTACATTCTGTCTCAAATGTGACATTTGAACTCAGTTATGAACTTAAAATTTTTGCCATCATTTTTTGTAATGGCTAAGCATTGTAAAACAAGCTCAGTTAGGTGATATCCAATGACTTCGAATTAGTCACCAAAAAAGTAAATATCATTTAATAGTGAGAGTCAGTGATCAGGGCCAAAAGCTATGGGCTTCTGGCAATTAATTCCTACTAATAGCAGCAGGGAAAAAGAAATTTATTTACTTGGTTTCTTTTCTCTTTGACTCAGACCTCTTTCTAGTCCAGTAAAAGGCCTGGAGTTCCTTAACTCTTTGTAAGTCAGAGAGAGAAGAAAAGAAAGGAAAAAGGGGAGGAAGGAAAGAAAGAAAGAAAGAAAGAAAGAAAGAAAGAAAGAAAGAAAGAAAGAAAGAAAGAAAGAAAGAGTGAAGGAGTGAAGGGAGGAAGGAAGGAAAAGAAAGAAAGGAAGGGAGAAAGAAAGAAAGAGTGAAGGAGTGAAGGGAGGAAGGGAGGAAAAGAAAGGAAGGAAGGGAGAAAGAAAGAAAGAAAGAAAGAAAGAAAGAAAGAAAGAGTGAAGGAGTGAAGGAGTGAAGGGAGGAAAAGAAAGAAAGGAAGGAAGGGAGAAAGAAAGAAAGAAAGAAAGAAAGAAAGAAAGAAAGAAAGAAGAAAGAGAGAAAGAAAGAAAGAAAGAAAGAAAGAAAGAAAGAAAAAAAGAAAGAAAAAAAGAAAGAAAGAAAGAAAGAAAGAAAGAAAGAAAGAAAGAAAGAAAGAGAAAACAAAGGCACACATAGTGTCTTAGTTAAGGTTTTAGTGCTGTGAAAAGACACCAAGATCACGGCAGCTCTTTAATTTGGGCTGGCTGACAGGTTCAGAGGTTCAGTCCATTATCATCGAGGTGGGAGCGTGGCAGCATCAAGGCAGGTATGGTGTTGAGAGTTTTACATCTTCGTCTGAAGACTGCTAGTAAAATATTGACTTCCAGGCAGCTAGAATGAGTGTATTAAAGCCCACACTTACAGTGACACACTGATTCTTAGGCCACACCTCCAAATAGTGCCACTGCCTTGGTCAAACATATTCAAATCACTACACATTCCACTCTCTGGCTCCCATAGGTTTCAAACATATTAGTCTATGGGGGCCATATCTAAACATAGCATAATGCAAAATGCATTTAGTCCAACTTCAAAAGTCCCCATAGTCTATAGCAGTCTCAACAATGTTAAAAGTCCAAAGTTCAAAGTCTCTTCTGAGATTCATCCAATGACTTAACTGTAATCCCCAAAGCAAGACAGGAAACCAGCTGGACAAACTCTAAACTCTGCATTTCCATGTCAAAGCAATTTTCAGATCTCCAACTCCCCTTCCATCTTTGTTGACTGCAACAAACTTCTTTCTCCTGGGCTGGTTCCACTCCCCATTAGCAGTTTTCCTTAGCAGATAGCCAATGGCTCTGGCATCTCAAACATCATGGAGTCTCCAAGGCACCTTCACTCTTACAGCTTCTTGTTTTAACATCTGGGAGCCAGACATGATCTTCTGGGCTCCTCCAAAGGACTGGCATCATTTCTCCAGCTCTGCCCTCCGTAGTTCTCTAAGCTTAGGTCCATCTACTACATTGCCACTGTTGTGCTTGGTGATCATCCCATGGTACTGGCATCTCCAATATGCTGGAGTTTTCTGCTGCAGCTAGGCTTCACCAATAGCCTCTCATGGGCTCTCTTCATTGTGCCAAACCTCAGCTCCTTTGCATGACCCCTTCAGTCCTGGGCTGTCAACTACAACCGAGGCTTACAGGTTCAGAAGTTCAGTTCATTACCAAGTGGGAACATGGCAGAATCCAGGCAGGCATGATGCTGAGAGTTTTACATCTTCATCTGAAGGCTGCTAGTGGAATACTGACTTCCAGGCAGCAAGAATGAAGGTCTTTAAGCCCACACCCACAGTGATACACTGACTCCAAGGCCATGCCTCCAAATAGTGCCACTCCCTGGGCCAAATATATTCAAACCACGACATATAGGCAACATGCACACTGGATAAAGCTGAAGAAGTCTGCACCACCACTTTATTGTTGTTCTTAATTTTTATACTTTCTCAGGATAATTAATCACTTGATTTTCTAAGCATTTTTATATCACATAAGTTCATAGTGAGTTTAAGGCAATAGTTCATGTCATAGATTGATAAGCCTTAAGGAGCTACAACAGAGTTGCTTACATCTCTCCACTAAGGCTAGTACCGGATTAAAGATTCATTATCTGTAACTATCTCCATAAGTTCGTTGTAAGTTTAAAGCAATAATTTTTGTGTCGTAAGTTAGCATAGTTTTGTCAAGAGACAAATCATCTGATTGTGAAGATGATTTATCATTTTGAAGTTTTGTATAGATAGCCCTTTCACCTACAATAAACTGCCCATTCCCAGTTTTATGCCCTTTAGTTACCAGATACTGGCCTCATTCCTAACAAAAAGGAATGTTTTCCTTGGTCATAAATTTGTCCCAATCCTGCTTACTTTTCTAGTGCAAACAACTCATGACACATGAAGGTTTACAGAGCTCTCTTTGCAGCTTTTATTCTACGGAGGGGGGGAGGGGGGGCTTTAGATCACTTTTCTCAATTTAGGAATTCTGTAAAATCACTATCAGGAATTATGAAATCAATTCATCTACACAGCATTACTACATGAAAGTACATCTTTATATTGATTCTGCAGGAAGTCTGACCAATAGGGTGGCAGGAAAGGCATATCAGCATCAAGAAGCAATCCTGGGATAAAGTCTCGAAGGACCCTGCATCTCAGAGTGCACACATGCCAACCATGCCAAACAGCGGGCCAACTCCAGGAAACTCACTTGCTTGCCATAGGTTTTCTTAGATGGCTTCTGACACCTGGTACTATGTGGACAGGAGAGAGTGTGAATGCTAACTTAGGACACAAAACTTATTGCTTTAAACTTACAATGAACTTATGGAGATAGTTACAGATAATGAATCTTTAATCAGGTACTAGCCTTAGTGGAGAGATGTAAGCAATTCTGTTGTAGCTCCTTAAGGTTTATCAAGAACAAACTAAATTCACATACACACACACACAAAAAAAATGAGTAAATTTAAAGTACTTTTCTTAGCAAAAGAAGTCAGTCAAAAAATGTTTACAAGTTGTGTGACTTTATGTGACACATCAGAAATTGCAAAACTGAAGGAGCAAAAGACAGATTAGAGAGGCCAGGGCTGGAGATAAGGAAGAGGCTGCAGCGGGGGTTGTCTAACTCTGCATTTATCTAGACTATTTGCACATAAAATAGTAAATTTCACGTTTTCAATATGTACATTTAAAAGATATCAGTCATCCAAGATATGAAGAAGATACGGAAAATAATGAAAGATGAATAAGCAGAATTTAAATACATGATACAATCTTGTTGAGGGATAGAAATTTCCTACATTACTTTGAAAAATTGTATTTTGTGTTCATGCTGCAGGTCAAAAGACAAAGAAAAGGCATTGCTTTATTGTTGATAAATTAGTTCTCCGAGCAGTGCCCTTTGCAGATTCTGGAACTACTTCATATGTGTACTGAGGTTGAACTATAAATAAATACATTGTCAAAAATGAACATCATTTTTCCCGGGGCGGGGGGGGCGGGGAAGAGGTAAGTAAGTAATCCGGTCTCATGGGAATAAATGGTACTGCTGAATAAAGGTTGGATTATCAGTGGGACTTTGTGTATACTTCAATAAATTGTTATAAATATTCATGTATGCCTGTATGTGAGTTACTGGATTTGCATCTTCTGGCTCAGTTTACTGAGGCTCAGGGGTACTGACGCCTCAGTAGGAGAGAGCATATCTCTAGATTTCCACATTATCTCCAGGAAGACAAGTGACTTAGGGAGAAATGGATGACAGTGACACTGGAGAATAAAAGACAATAGATACCTTGAACCTTCAGAAACTTGAAGAAGGGCTCAAGGCAGAAGGGCTAGGTCATGCTATAGGGAAATAGAGGTCAAACCAGAAGGACAAGGCTCAATGGCAAAAGCTACATAGTATGCAAAATAAAGCAGTAATAGCTAGTTTCCCAAAACCAAACAAAAACAACCAACCACATTAGGGGTTGGAGAGACTACTTAGGCACAAACATGAAGACCTAAGATTATGTTCCAAAACTCACATAAAAGAAAAATATCGCAACATACATATGTAACTCCCCTGATAGGAAAGTGAAGACAGGAGATCCATCTGGCTTCCAGACAGGCACTGTGGTCAAAACAGGAAGTCAAGGTTCAATAAGAAAGTTTCAAAAATTAAGATGAATATAGTTATTAAGAACACTCATGTCAACTTCTGGCTTCCATACACATAAACACATACACACATATATACTGCAATATTCTACACACACAAATTGCCATTAAAACACAACACTAATGGTGTCTTCATGTGAAATTCATCGTTGAATGACAACATTAATGAGAGAAACATTGAGAACAGAGGGAGATTTATACAGAATTAAAATAATCATTGCAGAGCATTTAATTCATGTCTACACATTCTTTGAGAGTGGTGAACTTTGTTTCCCTTAGTTGTAATTGGATTTGGTGACTGCCTTCTGAGGACCAGTGCAAGAGTCAGTATTGTTAGATACCTGTTGAAGACTGTTCCTTTACCATGACATGATGGTTATTTATATTTCTGCTAGTGGAAAGAGCTAAATTTTGAAGGCACCCACCTAGCCATGGATGTTTGTAGCTCTCTGTAACTGAATGGGAGAAGGTTGAAGAATACCTTTACAATGGTAAATGCGAGCAAGGTGAGACAACAAGGTCTCTAGTGATAAGCAGGACGGATGCAACGTGGTAAGAGGAAACACAAATGAACATAATGAAACTAGCAATTTGATGAAAAATTCAAAGAGATGAAGAAAAGCTGGATGACTGGAAGCCGTGAGGCAGTGGGCTGTGCACAGGCAGCCTGGTCCCCAGTCAAGCACCGGCCTTGAATCCCGGAAACCTAGTAGGTGGCTTCTGCCTGTGGGGGACAGTAGGAATTCGGTCATGCCCCCTGGGCCCCTGGCAAGCTGCAGCCTCCCACAGTCCCCCACCACCACCACCAACCCCCAGAGAGGTGTGTGGCCATCAGTCACACAGGAACAGTACCAAGTCCTCCCACATGCTAATAAAGTTTCCCCAAGCTCTCAGCCCAAGCCAAAGAGAAGTGTCTTTTGTCAGACACTGCCCCACCCCAAAACTGTATATAAATCCTATCCAGAATCTGACAGGGAGGATTGAGGATTAATGGTGTGCAAGAACTACTCCTTCTCTGAGAGCTTCTGTCATAAAAACTGTAACACTTGGGAAGATATCTGCTCTCCCAAAACACCACCTGAAGCTCCCCCGCACTCCTCCTTGACTTGTCAGCCCAGCCCAGCCCAGCTAGACTCAGCACAGGGCACACAGAGCGACTGAGATGGTGGCATAGCAGAGACAGAGGTGGAGTCAGCTGCAGTAGGGGAAGCGGCTTCTCCTTCCTGCTCGCATCTTCTTCCCTCTGCCGGAATTCTCTCACCCGGGCCAGAGATCACTGTAGAAAGCCTCCAGTACACAGGCCCACAAAAAGCTACATGAAGTACAGACTAATTCTGGAAAAGAAAGGGAAACCATGATTTAAAAAAAAAGAAAAGAAAAGAAAAAAGACAAAAAGTCTATAATCCTTCTAATAATACTGCATCCATGTTAATTTCTTAGTTTCAGTGTTATATGTGATACATCATAGGAAGCTGAGCAGAGAATTTTAAATTTTCTGTTTTATCTTCGTAAGAATTCTGGAAGTCTAAATTATTTCAAAATGAAAACCTTTTTTAAAAAATAACTGTAAAGTAGAAATAATGGTAAAGTAAAAACACAATGGTACAGTCCAGCTATTCCATAGTTTATAGCACGGCTTGGTGATCACGGGGTTAAAGTTATTTAGCAACAATGCAAAAAGAGGTCACTGGTCACTTTTGGAGGACTTTGTTAGTTCTGTAGAATCATGACCTAGTAATGTTAAAATTTCTAAGTGAAGGTAGCCATTTTCTAACTACAAAAGGAAGTGGATTAAAAAAACAAGGTGAGATGGAAGATCAAAATCAATGCCGTTATTTAAATCATGTGCAGCTCTCTGGAATTTCAACTTGATTAACCAAGGGTTTCTCTTTTCTTACTTAAAAGGAAAAAAAAATCAAGACTGTGTGGGCTCCATTTATAGTGTCATATCATAATGACAAGTTACTCAAAAATGCTTTCTTCATTTACTAATTGGCTGTCATCACTCAAATATAATAAAACATAAAATATTGAAAATAATTATGTGAGGATCCAGATGCTAGAGATATTAACGCTAATGAATAATCCCATTGATGAACTGGAGTTCAATGTCAGGTTGAGGGTACAAAGGAGGAAAGGCATCTGTATGAGCAATCTTGTGGGTGTAATTATGTGGCTTGCATCTGATGAATGCCTGTGATTTACTTGGAAATTGAATATAATAAACTTTAAAATATATGTAATATTTGAGATTATTTTTACAAATAAAATGAAGAAACATGTGTAAAAGAATTTTGAAATCTATGGAAATGTAAGTTTGGTATTAGCTAGGAGAGAGTAGGGAAAAGAGAAAGGGAAAATATTAATTCTTTTAAAAAAATTTTTTTACATTTGTTTGGTTTATGTGTTTGAGTGTTTTGACTACTGATAAGTATATATACCATATGTGTGCCTGGTGCCCATGTAGGCCAGAAGAAGGCATTAGATATCCAGGAACTGGAATTGCAGAAGGTTATGTGCCACCATGTGAAGTCTACAGACTGAACACTGATCCTCTGCAAGAGCAAAATGTGCTCCTAACTCCTTGGCCATCTCTCCAGCCCCAAGAGACTGTGAATTCTAGATGTAATCTGTAATTAGTAAAACATCTGCCCATATTTTAAGACTTCAAAATGTCTCTCATCAAGCCAAAGAAAACTGATTTTAAAAAAAAAGTACATTGTAGTGTCATTCTTGAATGCAAGAAGGAGTCACAGATATATGAACAATATCTACATGTATGGAAGCAAAATAAATTGAACTGAGAAATGAAGTTTATCTGTCACAGTTCTTACAGATCTTTAAAAGATTTTTGTTAATTTATAATGTGCAATAAGCTGCAGGTACTGGAAATATAGAATTTACATTCATTAAGAGAATTCTCCCATGTGTCAATCATTAAAACCAAGACATAAGATCTTTGTCAATCTTCCCTATTTCTTTACATCTCATGGCACACATTTCTCTTCCCATTTTTTGCTTATTATACCTATTACAAGAAAACAATGACACAGTAAACATAAGTTTGACCCAAACCATGGGCCTGCCATGTAATTATATCCTTTTACAAAGTGTAGAGTCCATTCATTGAACTTAACATTCTCCTTTTACTTTCTTTTAACATGAAAATGCATCCATACCAATAATATAAAGTGATGTGTATGCACATCAGATTCCACACAAAATAAAAGTGGTACGGTTTCCCTGTTCTAATATGGAACAGACTTCAGACCTACTTAAGAGTTTTGGGGCTTCAGCAGTATGTGTACAACCTCGGTAGTAATGCAGTGTGTGAGCCTGGCAACCTGTGATAAGTACATCTGCCAGCAGATCCCTAGGTGTCACTCATTCTGCCACCGTTTGAATATTGTCAGGAACATGACATCATGACATTTCTTCTCCCGGCCTGAGCTTCGTTCAGTTTTTTTATTCCTTTAAAAGAAAAATGCAATGGTGCTTCGTCTTCTATACAATTTTTATAGTCTTCCCCTTGGAATTCATTTTCTGTCCCCGTAAAAAATAAAATAAATGAGTCTAGTAATAATTTCTTAAAACGTTGATAAGATACAAAACTTAAAACATCTTTTGCTCTTACTGTTGTTTTGCCTTCTGAAATAAAATGTTTGACCTGTATAATGCAATTGTATATATTTATGATTTAAATGTGCATGCTTGCGTCTGTATTTTGCAGAATATAATTATGGATTGCTCTCCAATGACCCTGTAATATGATATCATTTGCTCCCAGTCTAAAAGATTGCATCAGTTCCCATGGTGCTCCACCTGTATCATCATCAGGAGTACGGCTTTAATCTTCACGGAGGCTAAGGCTGCTTTGCTGTCACTCTTTTTTTTTAAGAGATTTATTTATTTATTATATGCAAGTACACTGTAGCTGTCTTCAGACACTCCAGAAAAGGGTGTCAGATCTCGTTACAGATGGCTGTGAGCCACCATGTGGTTGCTGGGATTTGAACTCAGGACCTTCGGAAGAGTAGTCGGTGCTCTTAACCACTGAGCCATCTCTCCAGCCCCCCTGCTGTCACTCTTGAAGTCAAACTATGTACACAAATAGTCTCACATCTCTCCTGCTTTCATCATCTAGACATTCCCATAGGTGTGACTTCCTGAACTTTTATATTCATAGTCTTCATCTCCTTAGGACTTCCTATTATAAAGGCAGCTTAGGGTTAATACATGAGCTTTGGCAGGACAAGCTTAGAAGAAATATATCTTTTAATGGACTCAAACTTAATTATATAAGGAACTGGGAGGGCCACCCACCCATCTAAATATTTTTAACCCAGAATTTTCCGTGTCTAAATGAAACGCAGGGACAAAAATGGAGCAAAGGCTGAAGGAAAGGCCATCCAGAGACCATCTCACCTTTAGATCCATTCCATCCACAGACACCAAACCCTGACACTATTGCTGATGTCATGTTATGCTTGCAGACAGGAGCCTGGTATGACTGTCCTCTGAGAGGCTCTGCCAGCACCTGACAAAGACAGATGCAGATACTCACAGTCAACCATTGGTTTGAGCCCAGGGACAATGGAAGAGTTGGGGCAGAAGGAGCTGAAGGGGTTTGCAACCCCATAGGAAGAACAACAGTATCAATTAACCAGACTCCTCAGAGCTCCCAGGGACTAAACCACCAACCAAAGATTATACACTGGCCAATCCATGGCTCCTACACATGTAGCAGAGAACTGCCTCATCTTGCATCAGTGGAAGAGGAGGGGCTTGGTCCTGTGGAGGCTTGATGCCCCAGAAAAGGGAGATGCTAGAGGGGTGAGGCAGGAGTGGGTGGGTAGGTAGGGAAGCACCCTCATCAAGGCAAGGGGGAGGGGGTTGGGGTGGGGGCTTCATGGAGGGGAGATGACCAGGAAGGGGGACAGCATTTGAAATGTAAACAAGAAAATGATTAATATATAATATAATATAATATTTTAGAATATATTATAATATGATATAATGTATTGATATATATTAATATATTAATTATATATATGATTAATATATATATGGAACGGATCCTATTGCAAAAGACAAATGAACTGATAAAAGAACATGCAAATGTCCTATCTGTATGGAACAGAAACTTTGTTCAAACTATCTGAACCAAAGTTTGTTCAAAGATGCCATAGCAAATAGCTAGAAGGAATGTGAATAATGGGCATCTCTAACTATAAAAGAAATGCAGATCAAAATTACATAAGACAGTGGAGTTAGAAAGCAGTAAGTGTTGCTGATACGAAGTAAAGGGAATCTTTTTGGTGAGAATGTAAAGTAATATAGCAAATATGTAAAACAGTACTAAGGTTCTAAAAATGTTGAAAAAATAGAAATATTGTAAGATTCACCCATCCTGTTGTAGACAATTTATCCCAAGGGGAAAAAATTATTGTCCTTTGAACATATATACATTCTGTTGTATTAGTATCCCCTTGCAATAAAAAAGAAATTAAAATAGCCTAAATGCTAATCATAAGGAAAAGTGTGATATATAATATGTTTTTCATCCTTAAAAAAATTAAATTTTACTGTTTGTAATATTTTAGATGAAATTTGAATGCTCTAAACTAAATGAAATAAGTCAGACAAACACAGATCAATGTTACATGATTTTATTTATCTGTTGTGTGTTATGAAAGTCAAACTCATAAAGAAAAAAACTTGGTAGAACAAGAAAAAAAAGCAGAGATACTGATCAAAGAGTGCAAAGCATGACTTGAAGCAACACTAGGAACCCAAAGTACCACATAGTGACTACCGTTATTAGCAAGTATTCATTCCTTTAAATTTACTGAGAGTAGTCACCAAAATAACTATGAGGTAGCTCAGTGGCGTATATATGCCTGTAAATACAGCACTCAAGAGGCTAAGGCAGGAAGATCATGAGGTTGAGGTCAACCTAGGATATAACATGAGTTCAATGACAACCTAGGTTACATGGTAAGATTCTGTCAGTTTCAATCAGACTCAGATTCAGCTATACCACCTCTGGGAATATTCTCAAAGGGCTGTATATTGTACTACAGAGATATTTGCTCATCCATGTTCACTGGTGCATTATTCACAATAGCTATGAAATGAGAACAGCTTAGAAGTTCATCATATACTGGTAAATGAATAAAGAAACTGTAGTACATATACATAATGGAATAGTATTCATCTGTAAAGAAAAATTAAGCTTTGAAATTTACCAATGAAGGTATGGAGCTGGGAATAATCATTCTGAGTGAGGTAACCCAGATTTAAGAAGAAAATGAAGCATGTTTTGTCTCATATTGTATGCTGGCTTTGAAACTTTAGATATGTGTCTTTCATTGGAATTCTCATAGGAGTCAGGAAACCAGCAAGGGGCTCTGGAGTGGGAAATTTCAAGGAAAGTTCACAGAACACAGTGGTACAAAAGAAGAAAGGGGCACCCACACTTTGGTCTTCCTTCTTGAGCTTCATGTGGTCTGTGAATTATACCTTGTTTATTCAGAGCTTTTGGGCTAATATCCACTTATCAGTGAGTGCATACCATGTGTGTTCTTTTGTGATTGGGTTGCCTCACTCAAGATGACACTTTCTAGTTCCATCCATTTGCCTAAGAAATTCATGAATTCATTGTTTTTAATAGCTAAGTTCTACTCCATTGTGTAAATATACCACATTTTCTGTATCCATTCCTCTGTTGAAGGACATCTGAGTTCATTCCAGCTTCTGGCTATTATAAATAAGGCTGCTAAGAACATAGTGGAGCATGTACCCTTATTAAATGTTGGAGCATCTTCTGGGTATATGCCCAGGAGTGGTATAGCTGTGTCCTCAGGTAGTACTATGTCTGATTTTCTGAGGAACCGCCAAACTGATTTCCAGAGTGGTTTTTTACAAGCTTGCAATCCCACCAGCAATGGAGGAATGTTCTTCTTTCTCCACATCCTCACCAGCATCTACTGTCCCCTGAGTTAAGTGGGTGCTTCAGTTTTTTCTGAGAACGGGAACAAAATACTCACAGGAGCAATTATAGAGAAAAAGTGTGGGGCAGAGACTGAAGGAAAGGTCATCCAGACACCGTCCTACCTGGAGATTCATCCTGTAAACAATCACCAAACCCTGACACTATTGTGGATGCCAAGAAGTGCATGCTGACAGGAACCTATTATGTCTGTCTCCTGAGGGGCCCTGCCAGAGGCTTGCAGATACAGAGGCAGATGCTAGCAGCCAACCACTGGACTGAGGGCAGGGTCCCCAATGGAGAGAGGAGTTGGAGGGAGGACTGGAGGAGCTGAAGGGGTTTGCAACCTCATGGGAAGAACAGTGATTGTCAGCCAACCAGACCCCCCCCCCATGGCTCCCAGGGACTGTCATCAACAAAGGAGTGCACAGGGTTCCAGCTGCAATTGTGGCAGAGGAATGTCTTGTTGGGCATAGGTGAAAGGAGAGGTCCTTGGTCCTATTAAGGCTCGATAGATGCAGCATGGAGAAATCAAGGGGGGGGGTAGGTGGGAGTGGGTTGGGCGACGGGGCATCTTCTTGGAGGCAGAGGGAGGGAGGATAGGTTGGGGTTTTCTGAGAAGGGATGAAAACCAGGAAAGGGTATAATATTTGAAATGTAAATGAAGAATATATTCAATTTAAAAAAAAGAAAAAAAAAGAAGAAAGAGGAATGATGGAACAGGAAGGATTGAATAAGTTGGGTAGTGGGAAAGCAGGATAGAGGAGGGAGCACTATATAACCCAAAATATGCAAACTCCAACTGCTGAAGCTTCCTAAAATATATACATACACATTTAAAAGGAGTTTAGATAGAGTAATGCTGAACAGAAACAATGCCTAAACATCACAAGCTATCAAACAAGAAGCCCAGTGCCAAGTATAGGTTACCCCTTTTCCCATATTTAGTCAATGGGATTTCATAGATTGTCCCCCCAACATTACAGGCCATTTCCGTTGCTTTTAGAAATTTTTCAGAACGTTATGGTAAAACCTTATTGCTGAAGAGAACACATACTTAAAGGTGAAGAAATAAAACTCATCCCAACCTGGAAGCCTCATTCCTACTGGCTACCTTCCATAGTTCTTTAAGATGCCTTGCACACCACTGGGAAGAAAAATGACCAATAACAGTACTTAGCTGTGAACTCGGAGAAGTACAGTAATGACTGTCCTGGCAAGATATGCCCATTGTTGCAACAGTGACAAGTTTGTTATGGGAATAACCAACAACTGTATGATTGCCTTTAAAGCACTTTCCACAAGATAGAATTCATGTCTGGTACTAATAACTGGGTTAAAGTCCAATGACTTGCTAGATCATAGGCTCTAGGGGAATACCTAGTACTATTCCACTAATGGGCATTGTATTAAACTGAATCTTAATGACTTTTTATTGCAAGCAAAGATAAGTGCATCTTGCAAGCCTCATCAGAGAAGCTTCTTTCTGTAGTCAATAGCAACTAATACAGGAACCCACAGCTGGCCAGTGTGCAAAGAATAAACAACTAGGAAGTGCTCAGCTCAAAAGGATGCACATATCACAGAATCATCACAGAAGATGGTGCAGAAGTTATGATACCAGAAGCACTGGGTATCAGGAGTAATAGAGAATTCACTAGAGGACCATAACTTGATAGTATCTGTGACTGCATACACAAGACCATCACAAGTCAAAATGTCAACATGAATAAGTGGAAGCTTATGAAGTTCTACCTCCAAAAAGGGAGTTATTGACAATTGATAAATCTTAAGGGAAAGAGTGTCAGTTTTCTTCAGAGATATGGCCTCTGAGAAATTACTCATGTTCCAATAGTGGTCCTTCATGCATCCACATACAGCAATAGTAAGTGGGTTAAAAAAAAAAACCAAACATGAAATTTGGAGGGACTAGTGGTGAGGTTGATAAATAAGAATTTGAGGGGAGAAATGGAGCAGTGAATTTGATCAAAGGAAACTACATGCATATGTAAAGTTCTTAAAGAATAAAATAATTTTAAATAATGTCAGAGTCAGTGTTCTATTGCTGTGAAGAGGAACCTTAACTATGGCAATTCTGATGAAAGAAAACATTGAATTGGAGCTTGCTTACAGTTTCATTGGTTTAACCCATTATCATCATGGCAAGACACATGGTGAGATGCATGACTGGATTCAAGCACACATGTTGCTAGAGAACTAACTGAGAGTTCTGTATCCACAGCTGCAGGCAGCAGAAAGAGAGACACTGGACCTGGCCTGAGGAGGAAACAGGAAAGGGGAAATGATTTTGAATGTAAATAAAAAAAAAACTTAGAAAATAAAATAAAATTAAAAAAAAAAAATCCCAATGCTCACCCTCCATCTTCCAACAAGTCACACCTACTGAACGAGGTCACACCTCCTAATCTCCATCAAGTGGTACCACTCCCTGGTAACCAAGCATTCAAACCTGTGAGCCCATGGAAGCCATTCTTATTTAAACCACCTCAAATAACAACAATAATAAGTTGGATGGGTGATAGATATGTTAATTAGATTATTAAACTATCACATTTACATCCCAATTGCATACTATTTTCGTCAATTATATGTTAATGATGCTCAATTAAATGGCTTACTAGATTTTAAAACTTGGCTAAACCATTAAAGTTTCTGAGCCTCAGTATTCTCTTCTGTAAAATGTAAAAGCTTAGGTGCTTGTGCTGTTAAGTGAAATAATGAATTTAAAGGAATAGTCAGTACCTGACACATGGGAAACACTCAGTATGGCCAGAGTTATAATTGCTTCTTATGAAGAGGATGAAATGGGGAAGATCTAAATGTGAAATAATGATATGTTCCTCTTTAAAGTAAAGACAAAGATACCCAAATTTTAATTTTTCCAAGTAGACCATTTCCAGGACAGCAAAAGAGTTAGAGAATAGAAAATTTCACATTGTCACATGCCTTAGTTTTTTGTTTTTTGGTTTTGTTTTTTTTTCTTGTAGGAGTTCAAGCATTTTCTCAGTTTGCTAATGGAAGAGAGTATGGGGATAAACTTCTGAATCACATGGGACTTTTGAGCACGGGGCTGAAAGACGAGAAGGTAAGATGCAGCTATATCCACCTGCGGCAAAGGATCATAATAAGTGGGCCCAAGAAAATATCAAATAATTATAAGTCCTCAGAATCTAACTTCTTATTCATCTCTGGCAGACATGCTATCTGAAAGTATAATTTCCACACCCCCCGCAGTGCAGCAGCTGGGTATTTCCAGCTTCAAGTGTAGAAAGCTCACAGCTCATACTGTACTGAGCCTGCCTCCTGGGGTGATAGTGAATTGAACTCTAGCATCCCTATGTCAAGAATAAAATGCCATGCAGTGAATTCTTTCATTTTCCACTTTAAGAAAGGAGGTTGTGCTAGCTTTAAAATGTGTTGCCTCATATTTTAAGGTGGAAAATATATAGGCGGAAGAGCAGAGTTTGCTTCGCACCAAATAACAAGGTAAATATTGAGGAAGCAGAAGTATTTTACTTGCTGTTCAATGTTTGTACAAAGAAAGGTGTTTGAATTCCAGTTCTCACAAACTCTTAAATTATCTCATATTGGGAGTCAAATCTTGTTCAGGGGTAGCAAAGGTAGCCATCAATATATAAATCATACTAAACCACATATCTAATCTCATGAGCTATAGCTACTTCAACTATATAAAAACACATCCTTTAAATTTTTTTTTCTGTAGGGCTGGAGAGATAAATCAGTGGGTAAGAAAGCTTCATGTAAAACAAAGAGGACCCGGGTTCAGATTTCTGCACTCACGTAATAAGGACAGCCTATGTGCACCTCCGTCTGTGGTGCTCGATTGTGGGAAACTGAGACAGGAGTTGTTGAAACAGACTGGCCTTGTTGAATGCCAACCTAACTCAAGATTCAGGGAGAAACCCTGCCTCAAGGGAATAAGGCACAGATTGACAGAACAAGACAACCAATGTCATCTTCTAGACTGCATTCCAATTGTGTGCACACACAATTGCCTGTATTCATAATCCACACACATTCATTACATACACCATGCACACGCATACATGAATTTGCCAGAAATTAAATTTCATTCCAAATAAATACCAGCCAGCAATGGTGCATATGATCATAAAGGCTGGCAGATGTGAAATTATTTTACTTTCTAAAACTAACACAGAGAATGATTTTATAATTATGCACTCTTGAAATGCCAACATTATTTTTCCCTATGATCTTGCAAGAATACAAAAGAATGTCTGCACATCAGTGAGAAAGTGTATGTTGACTTAAACAACAAAATAAATATTGATTTTTTTGCAGTCTTATTTTATCAGATGATATTTTGCTTCAGAGATCAGATATTCAGCATAAAATATCTGTAACGACAAGCATTCAAAATGGAAAGCAACCAAAATTTATTTTAGTTTTATTTTCTATTATTGCATTTAAATTTAAAAGGAGATATGTATACTTTATAGGCATTTACAATATTAGAAAATGGTAATACACTTCTCCCTTCATGTGAACATCAGCAATAATCTAGAATTATCAGTTTCCCTCATTTTTGGAAGCTATTTACACTTTTGTCTCTATTTAAAAGATTTTTATTGCTGTAGAATCTGATTTTGTTAAAAGCATTGGAACTTCTAACTTTCTAACAAAACACTGTATACAATGCGAAAGGAAATAAAATTACTTAAGACTTCTCACTGGAAATGGTAAACTAAAGAGAGAAATAAGAGAAAATTACATTATCTCCTATCTGGTTATGTTTACAAGCACTTGAAAATTTGCACAAAGCAAGCTGCTGAAGATAGTATAGCATCAAAGAGAGTTGGAAATCACCTTCATTGCAAAATGGCAAGACAAAGCTGAGCATGGTTGTTTTATGGTGCGATTATTTAATTCATGTGCTATTACTCAATTGTAACTTAAACACTACTCAGCTGCCAGATGGTGCTTTAAATTGACCACACCTGTTAATGCTTATTTGTCAAAACTCAAAATGTAACGAGTTGAAAAACTTAGTTACAGAACACTGAGGATGCAAGCAAATTTGAATTATAGTCCTAAGAGTCCAGAAACTCAATTTAGGACCTTTTTCCTATGTAAAATTATGTCATGGTGGATATAATTTAAAGACACAATTCTTTTTATTCTAGCAGACTACACTTGGCAAAACATTAAGCGTCATTTTCATTTATCTTATGAAAAGTGGGGGTTTTTTTGGCAACTCAAAAGAACTTTCTATTGTACTCCTGCATTAAAATAGTGTTTCAGAGAGTGAAAATAAGTATAAAAGTTAGATTAAGGTTGAACTATGTTTATGCTTTCTAATTAAATGTGAACCATTTATTTCCCTTTACTTTTACTAGTTCATTACTAACCAATTAGTAAACAATCTTTTTTTGAGACATTTGTTATTAAATCAAATCTGAAAAGAATATAAAACTGGAGTCTAAAATCGAAAACAAAAAAAAAAAATAGAATAAAAATAGTGTTTCAGGTGAACAGAAGACAGTAGCCATTGTCCTCTCTACAAAGGAGCACATCAATTGGCCATCTAGTTCCAAATGTTAGCACTGAAATCATATGTTCAAGCAACATGATATGGAATCAACAGATTAGAATTAGGAATGTGTATGTATATACAAATACTTATATGCATGCAATAGCGAGTAATTACGAGACCATGAATATGAAGGAGAGCAGGAAGGAGTTTATGGGTCCATTAGAAAGGAGGAAAATAAGGGAAATTGTAATTAAATTACAATATCAAAAATAAAACAAAAAAAGAAAAATCTTAAACTGGATGTAATAGCTCACACCTAAAATCCCAGCCCTCAAAATCTGACTCAAGACAATTGTAATTAGATTAAGGCCATCCTATGCTACCAATGGAATTCTACACCAGGCTGAGCTACAGAATATTCTGTTAAAAAGAATCTTAAGAAGTTTGGCGATTCTAATCCACAATATTAACATGAAGAAGATGGAGCCCAGAAGAATTTGAGGCCAAGTTAGACCACATGAGGTTGTCTAAAAGGGAAAAAAAAAATCTTATGTCTTCTCTTTCACTTAACTATTTTTATGTAATTATTTTAGGTTAATCTGAGTAGAATTAATGTTGAGAAGCAGATTGAGTTTGTACATAGAAGAAAACTGTTCATATTATACAGACTGAGCAGATTCATTTATGTATTAGGTAATATTTTTTTCAAAAATTAAAGAAAAGGGCTATGAATTTGAGGGAGGTCAAGAGAGTGAATAGGAAAGCTTGGAGGAAGAAATGGGAAAAGGCAAATTATGTGATTGTAGTTCCAAAAAGTATAAATTATTTTTAAAAATTGTTCATCGACCAGAGACAATGTGTCATCTCTTCCACCACAGTAGAAGTCAGAACTCTGAGTCACAAGTCTAAAACTGCATTTGTATATCTCACTCCCAAACTAACATTCAAACCAGGGAAAGATCAGTTATATCTTATACTGAGAAATAGTAGCTTTTTATTACAAGAATATTTTGAAAAGAGAAAGAGGAAAAAAAAGAGATTTCACACTATTATACTAACTAACCTAAGGGTAGTAACAAACACATATTAAAAACTTTTCACCAATCATATAAGATAGGTCACCTGTATATGTCACTCTGGCTCAGATTAGGAAAAGGCACAAAACTAAAGGTAGAGAGTCACAGAGGTCAAAAGGGACATCTACATGCAAAAATCAGAGAAAAGCCCACACGAATACAATCTCTAATATTGTGTTGACTTGAACTGAGTCATGAGATACCCAGATACTCACTTAAGCATTATTCTGTATAGAAACAGGATTCTCTCATCTATCTTTGCTATTCTGTTCATGAAGCTTGCCTCTAAAGTTCTTGTTCACGTTTCTAAATCTTTCATTTTCTGATTTCCCTCAGTTTGGATGCTATTTATTGATTCTATTTGTACGTTCAGATCTGGAACTGTTTCAATCACTGTTTGTTTTTATTTTCATGGATTCCTTTAAGAGATTCACTCATTTCCTCTTTAATGACCTCACCCATATTCATAAAGGCTATTTTAAAATCTTACCTTTTATGCTTCATTTATTGTGGTGTTGTTACAAATTGTCTTAGATGATTTAAAAGTTTTTACACTGATGTCTATGCATCTGGCTTTGGGGATATTGTAAATCTAGTTGCTAATATCTTATTGTTGGGCGGATGTTCTGTTCCCTGCTTCCTGTTTCCTTCTCTGTTTCTTATGGTAGCTATTTGTTGCCTGGAATTCTTCTACAATATTAATAAGTGTGGCCACTGGGGATTCCAGTTAAGATATGTTTCTAGGTATTTGAACTGACTCTTAGGAATGAGAGTGGACTAGCAGCAGCAAGAGTGACTGGGCTTACCAGAGGGAGAAAAGCATCAGTTGCTTATTCCCCTAGGAATGGAAATAGAGAATAAGAAAAGGCCACATCAGATAGTCTTCTACAGAGCTGTGGTTGACACTAGAGAGCTGGATGTAGAAGAAAAGAGGGAGAGTGATGATCTGAAAGGCACATACCAGCTTCTCTGGTAGGCTTGGCTGGTGGGTTCCCAGAGAGTGCATGCTGGAATTACGGGATAGAATACCATGATTAGTGAGAGAAGTAACTTTGGAGGAAAAGGCCTATGTGAACTGTCGGAGATGGGGTCAGAGAGGAAGAAGAGACAACAGCAGGTGATCTACAGAATTGTACTTGGAAAAGTTGAAGAATAGGTGAAGATCTGCAATTACTCTGTCTGCTTCCCTAGCTGGACTGGCCTGGGATCCCAGGGAAATACCTGTTGGGGTTGAGAACTTGGATAATGGGATGTGGGAAGGAAGTTTGTTGAGATCTCTGTGATCCACTGGAGATAGGGATGGAGGAAGGAAGGCTGAACCAGGTGATAGCAGATAGTCTAACACAGATCTAAAGGTAAGACTGGGTCCTGGACTTGGAAGAGTAGAGGGAGAGGTGAAGATCTACAGTTAGTCTACCTGCTTCTTTTTTCTTTTTTTTAGTTTAATTTGTTTTTTACTTATTCACTTTACATTTTATTCACTGACCCCTCCTAGTCACCCCCTCCCACAATCCTTCTATCTCCCCACCCCTTCTCCTCTGAGAGGGCAGGGGTCTCCTGAGTATCCCCGCACCCTGGCACTTCAAGTCTCTGTGAGGTTAGGTGCTTCTTCTACCTTTGAGGTCAGAAAATGCAATCCAACTAAAAGAGCATAGCCCCCGCATACAGGCAACAGCATTTGGGATAGCCCCCTCTCCAGTTGTTCAGGACCCTGAACATCTGCTGTGTAAGTGCATAAAGACCCAGGTGAACCCCGTGTATATTCTTTGACAGCATGTAGTTTTTCCTTTCTCGTAGCTGAAATCTGAAATCACAGAGTTAGCATCGTGAATTCTTGGTGACAACTCTCTTCTAATTTGCAAATAGCTTCTCTACCACTGTCCCATCACACAGTGCAAAAAGTGGCAGGTCTACTTCCTCTTCCTCTTTTAAAGGAATGCAGTACCCATCACTGTGTACCATGCTCATCTACCCCTGACTGCCTATCAAAGGACCCATTCTCTAAAACCATCACAATCAGTACTAAGGGTTTCAACATGGGAATCCTGATAAACCACAGATATTAGTTCTATTTTTAAAAAATGGGGTACAGAGTTAAATGAATTTTCGAATTCTGAGGAATATCGAATGGCTGAGAAGCACCTAAAGAAATGTTCAACATCAGGGAAATGCAAATCAAAACAACCCTGAGATTTCACCTCACACCAGTCAGAATGGCTAAGATCAAAAACTCAGGAGACAGCAGGTGTTGGCGAGGATGTGGTGAAAGAGGAATACAGAAAATGTGGTATATTTACACTATGGAATACTATTTAGCTATTAAAAAACGATGAATTCATGAAATTCTTAGGCAAATGGGTGGAACTGGAAAATACCATCCTAAGTGAGGCAACCCAATCACAAAAGATGGTATGCACTCACTTATAAGTGGATATTAGCCCAGAAGCTCAGAATACCCAAGACGCAATTCACTCATCAAATGATGCCCAAGAAGAAGGAAGGAGAGGCCCCTGGTCCTGGAAAGGCACTATGCAGCAGTGTAGGGGAATACCAGGACAGAGAAATGGGAGGAGGTTGATTGGGGAACATGGGGAGGGAAGAGGGCTTATGGGACTTTCGGGGAGGGGGGAACCAGGAAAGGGGAAATCATTTGAAATGTAAATAAAGAACATATCTAATTTTTTAAAAAAGGAAAAAAAAGCTATTTCTAAGGATAAAACTGTCAGGCATCTTGAGAATAAGAGGACTTCAGGAGCTAAAGAGAGAGAGTTCTGTGAGTAAAGTACTTGTCTGCAAGCGTGAAAACATAGTTCATTCCCTAGAAAGAAACCAAGTACAAAACAAAAACAGAGTGAAGAAAAAAGCAGATTAAAGTGGTGCACGCTTAAAATCCCAATCTCAATGTTGTTGAGGTGGAGACAGATGAAGCCCTGAGCCTCACTGCCCAGGCAGCTCAGCCTAGCGGTTGAATTCATGGACAGTAAGTGTCTCAAAATTAATGTGGATAGTACTGGAAGAAAATACACACATACAATGACACAAATGTTCACCTAAGTACTCATGCATACATACTTGAGTAGCCCAGAAAAAAAAATCAAGACATCAGCACATTTTCAGGAAAGACGTTGTTAAGACTGAAAACAGTGAAATTGGTTAAAGAAGAATTAAAAAGTTTGTAAATAATGCCAAAAGAGATAATGAGCCGAGCATCTTGGGTTAAAAGATTGGAACGCCAAAATTTAAAAGATTTAATAGAATTCTTGACAGGGTAGATGCGTAGGGTATTTGAAATGTGAGTGTCTACATGGGGGGGTGGGTACCTTCAGCACAAATAGGGAAATGTGAGATACTTATTAGTACTATTATACCAGGGTAATGGAAATATTCAAAATAATAGGATTTGTGTAACTAGTTGCCTTATATAATGATAAACCCAGAGTCATCTTGAAATTCTTATCATACAGATCATAATGGGACTGTAATTTATGAAGATAGAGACAACTGCCATCAGTCACAACTTACATTACTTCCATTCAAGTGACTTCCATCCACTATTAATATATTCTTGTAAAAACAAAGCAACGTCATTTTCTTTTTCCCAGTATAACTCAGATAACAAGAAATGAGAAACCCGGAGCCATGTATTGGCCTTCACTCTTCATTTTCCCTGAATGCAGACTTTTCTTCTTTAATAAAGTCTCAGAATGATGGTGAAATGGAGCCCACAACTTTCCTTTTCATAAAAGATGCATGGACCAGAGATCTGTGCCAACAGAGTATTGATCAGTTCCTCAGCACCAATGCACATTTCTGTCTGAATTATTGCCAGCTCAACGCTTAGCCAAAAAATTTATAACATATCTTTTCTGTAGCTTTCCAAATTTGTCTTTAGCGGCTATGGGGTGTTGCCCCTCCAGGCCAGTCCACAGTGTGTTCATCTTTCCAAGATATTACAAACCAGCATTCTGGGCTGTACCTCAGTGTCAGTATTTAGTGTTCTAAAATATTTCATAAATGATATAGACGTATACATGTGTTTTTCCAATGATTTTTTTTTCAAAGTCACTAGGCTTCATCCTAAGCTTAAAAATTCTGCCACCCAAAAGGAGATCCATTAATGCCAAGTGAGTCCTGTGCGTATAACTCACAGATTCCTGTTCATCTCTTATATCGTACTAACTCTTTCCAGGCCCATGTCTCACCAACAACACATCCAGTCAGAACCGGATTGGTAAATAATGTCAGCCGAGACACCTTTAACTGTTCCCTAATCGTTTTGTGTCATGCCAGGCTTTGTCTTTTGGCAATCATTGTTTCGTATAACATTCCAGTCCACCCCCTTCCTATCTGCTTGGCTCTGGCTATTGGAGTCCTGCTCAGGGTCCACTTCCTCTGCAGATTCCTAACATCAGTGCAACATAAAACTGATGATCTTAGCTCTTGTTCTTTGTATCATTTTCATCTTGCTTTATATGTCATTCTTCTTTGCTTAAGCATTTATCACTTCATTATTCTCTGACCTCTGACCTTCTACCTTGTATGTCAGCGTGCAAAACTGTTAGGAAAAAAAAAATAGCAAGTTGTCTTATGTAACCAAAGCCAAGTCTGCTCATCCCCATGGGAGGTGCAGATAATGGAAACAGATATTTGTCAAATAATTTGGAGCAAAGATCAGACATCCTCCTTACTTTGCATATTTATGTCTCTCTAGGAAAAGCTCAAGTAGACTATTATAAAAGATTCAGAATCCCTAACCTTAAGATTCCTCCCCTGGAATGCACATGCCAGCATATAGTACCTGCTCTTGCAAGTACTGTTCTAAGAATTAGGGGTCCAAAAATCGGTACAAGTGTCTACTGACATTGATCTGGGCAAAGTCCTTCCTGTGTGGCCCAGAAGTTGTCAGCATCCATTAAACTTGAGTTAGCTGCCTTGTTAACTTTGATAGTCCTTGATTCACACTAATTACTTCTATTCTTTTCTACTACATTAGTGAATGCAGGCCAAGCTAAACTGAGGCGACAAGATTATAATTCAGTGTCTTTTCAACTAATGTTTGAGCAAAGTGAGAGACTGGTATCTAGATTCTATCTTCCTCATTCTTCTGCCATTTGATAGAAGACTGTCTTTTCTCAAGCACCTTAGTCAAGAACAGGTTGTGTTTTTTGTTTTCTTGTTTCCTTGCTTGCTTGTTTTAACCATAGCTCAGCATTTCTCTTTCTTTCCAGATTGCTTTGGATTTTCAAAGTACTTTGTACTTTTATATGAATTTTTACATCGTTTTCCTAGTTCTATAAAGATTAGGATTTTGGATCCTGGCCTACAACTCCAGCAGAAGTCTCCTGTTTTGCCAGAGGCTACCCTGGCACCCAGAACCACAACTAAGACCTTGCCCACTACCCACCAACACTGTCCAGATAACCCCAACAGCACCACCTATACTTGGCTTCATATCCCATTCCACACACCCTGCAGAAACCACCTGATCTATGGGAGGCCACACTAGTACCAGGAAACTCAGAAGCCCTCAGCTGTATAAGAGGCTGAGCCAGTACTCAGAACCTCAGAGGCCACACCAGTTCTCAGAACCACTGAACCCCAGAGGTAATGCAAGCACTCAAAATCCCAAACGTCATGTATGCCACCAAAGCCACAATACAGACTCCTGACAAGAGCTGAGGACTCACTCACCATTAGAACAAAAGACCGCTCAGGCCAGATGACCAGAGAGGAAACAGACACCAAGGGGAAAAAACATGCAACTAACTAAGATTAATTCAGACATAATCACCTGGCCCTATAATCACCCCAAACCCAGATGCTTAGAAGCCAGGGTAGAGATACAATTGACAGCTAGGGCAATATGATACTACCAGAGTCCAGCTATCCTACTACAGGAAGCCCTGGATATTCCAACATAGCTGAAGCACAAGATAATGAATTACTTAAAACAAATTTTATGAAGGTGATAGAGGTCTTTAAAGAGGAAATGAATAAATCCCTTAAAGAAATACAGACAAACACAAAGAATGGAAGGAAATGAATAACTCCCTTTTTAAAAGCCTAGATTAAAAAATGGGTGAAGGAAATGAATAGAATTGTTCTAGACCTAAAAATGGAATTAGAAGTAATAAAGAGAGCACACACTGGGGGACTCCGAGAGACGGAAAATCTGTGTAAGTGAACAGGAACTACAGATATGAGCATCACTAACAGAATATAATAGGTGCCAGAGAGAATCTCAGGTGTAGAAGATACCATAGAAAAGATCGATACATAGGTCAAAGAAAATATTAAATCTAAAAATTTCCTCTACTCCTCTTGCATGTATTTGCTTCTTTTTTGTTCTAGACCTTTCAGGTGTGCTGTTAAGTTGCTAGTATGAGATCTCTCTAATTTCTTTATCTCTCTAATTTCTTTATGAAGGCAGTTAGTGCTGTGAACACTGAGCACTGCTTTCCTTGTGTACCATTTGTTTAGGTATGCTGTGCATACATTTTCACTGAGTTCAAGGAAGTCTTTAATTTTGTTATTTCGGCCTTGACCCAATACCCACTGAGTAGAGAGTTGTTCAGCTTCCATGAGTCTGTAGGCTTTCTATTGTTTCTGTTGTATGCTGAAATCCAGCTTTAATCTGTTATGGTCTGATAGGATACTAATTTCTTCCTTGTTTGATTTGATTTTTATTTTGGGGAGATTTAGGGGTGTTGATGAGGAAGAAAATGAGCATGAAGTTGGATGGTGGGATCTGGGAGGAGTTTGTACAGTGGAAAATATGATCAAAATACATTTTATGGAAAAAATAAAATTAAAAGCATTAAACCGCTTCCCACTGCCATTTGCACCAGGGAGCTGGGCACCTCCACAGTCTTCTGTGCACAGCCAGTCAGGAGAGAGTGATCTCCCAGCAGTGCTTTCACTTCTGAGCACAGAGGTGAGAACTCCAGCTTCTATCTGGAGGGGAACAGCTAAGAGCACACAGGGCATACAATCAGTGGAGCAGCTGGGACAGAGGTCTTCAGACAGCCATTTTCACCAGGAAGCCAGGCAGCTCCACAACCTTCTGTGTACAGACCCTGCCAGAAAAGAGTTGGTCTCTCAGGCCCACAGGAGGGACAAGCTCCAGCCAGAGACAGCAAGACCAACTAGCACCAGAGATAACCAAATGATGAAAGGCAAGCACAAGAACCCTACCAACAGAAACCAAGTGTACTTGGCAACTTCAGAACCCAGTTCTTCCACTGCTGCAAGTCCCGAACACCCTAACACACCTGAAAAGCAAGAGTTGGATTTAAAATCATATCGCATGATGCTAACAGAGGGCTTCAAGAAAGATTTAAATAACTCATTTAAAGAAATACAGGAGAACATGGGTCAACAGACAGAAACCCTTAAAGAGGAAACCTTAAAGAATTACAGGAAAACACAAACAATCAAGTGAAGGAACTTAACAAAACCATTCAGGATCTAAAAGTGGAAGTAGAAAGAATAAAGAAATCACAAAGTGAGACATCTCTGGACATAGAAAACCTTGGAAAGAATCCAGGAGTCATAGATGTCATCAACAACACAATACAAGAGATAGAAGAATCTCAGGTGATGAAGATACCATAGAAAACATTGACTCACTAGTCAAAGAAAATGCCAAATGCATTAAGCTTGTAACCCAAAACCTCCAGGAAATACTGGACACAATGAGAAGACCAAACCTAAGGATTATAGGTGTAGAAGTGAGGGAAGATTTCCAACTTAAAGGGCCAGTAAATATCTTCAACAAAATTATAGAAGAAAACTTCCTTAACCTAAAGAAAGAGATGTCCATGAACATGCAAGAAGCCTAGACTGGACCAGAGCAGAAAGTCCTCCCAACACATAATAATCAAAACACCAAATGCACTAAACAAAGAATATTAAAAGCAGTAAGGGAAAAAGGGCAAGTAACCTATCAAGGCAGACTTATCAGAGTTACACAGACTTCTCACCAGAGACTATGAAAGCTAGAAGATCCTGGGCAGATCTCATACAGATCCTAAGAGAACACAAATGCCAGCCCAGACTACTATATCCAGCAAAACTCTCAATCACCATAGATGGAGAAACCAAGACATTCCATAATAAAATCAAATTTACACAATATCTTCCCACAAACACCGCCCTACAAAGGATAATAGATGGAAAACGCCAACACAGGGAGGGAAACTACACCCTAGAAAAAGCAATAATCTTCTTCCAACAAACCCAAAAGAAGATAACCACACAAACATAAAAATAACATCAAAAATAACAGGAAGCAACAACTATTCCTTAATATCTCTTAACATCAATGAACTCAATTCCCCAATAAAAAGGCATACATTAACAGATATATTTTTTATGTAAATCTTCAATTTTATCAGAAAATGTTTGTAATTCCTCTTTCAATTAATTTAGTAATGTTTTTTATGTCTACCACTTTATCTGCATTATTTTTCATGATAATCTTCAATTTTAATGTTTTTCTATATATTTCTTCTATTTTATCACAAATGTTTTCATGTAAATCTCTGATTTTATCACAAATTTTTTTTTATTTTCTATTTACATTCCCAATGATTTTCCCTTTCCCGTTTCCTCCCTCCCCAAAAGTCCCATAAGCCCCCTTCCCTCCCCCTGTTCCCCATTCAACCCCTTCTCACTTCTCTGTCCTGGTATTCCCCTACATCCAATCTTTCCAGGACCAGGGGTCTCTCCTTCCATCTTCTTGGAAATCTATTCATATGTGAATTGTGTCTTGGGTATTCCAAGATTCTGGGTTAATATCCCCTTATCAGTGACTGCATACCATGTGTGTTCTTTTGTGATTGGGTTACCTCACTAAGGATGATATTTTCCAGTTCTGACCATTTGCCTAAGAATTTCGTGAATTCATTGTTTTTAATTGCAGAGTAGTATTCCACTGTGTAAATATACCACATCTTCTGAATGCATTCCTCCATTGAGGGACATCTGGGTTCTTTCCAGCTTTTGGCTATTATAAATAAGACTGCTATGAACATAGTGGAGCATGTGTCGTTATTGCATGCAGGGGAAGCCTCTGGGTATATGCCCAGGAGTGGGCATATAATAATATACCATTATTATGTCTACATAAAATTTTCCATGATTATCTTCAATTTTAACATGTCTTTCTACATTTTTCTACAATTTTATCATAAATATTTTTCATGTAAATCTTTAATTCTATCATAAAATGTTTTTACTTCCTTTTTCAGTTAATTTAGCAATATTTTTATGTCTACCACTTTACTCTTTAATTTTCCATGAAATTTTTCAATTTTAACGTGTTTTTCTATATATCTCTTCTAGTTTATCAGAAATATTTTCCCTGTAAATCTTCAATTTTATCATAAAATGTTTTTACTTCCTCATCCTTCAAAAGAAATACAACTTAAAAAATTATTTTGTTTTATTCATCTGTTTTATTTTTAGTATTTTTTTTCTGGCTTTATTGAGTCACAAATTATGAATAAAATAGCGTTTTAATGGTATAAGATATGTGTATATATGTTATGAATTGATAGCACTATTAAGCTAATTAATGGATATAGTCCCTCATATTGTAGCTGGGGTGAGTGTAGTGATACCATGTCAGAAGAACTCTCTTAGCCACTATCAAATACAAAATACTGTATTATTAATTAACCTTATCATATATCACTGTACTGAACATTGAAATTTCTAGAACACATTCTCCCTGCGTAACTGAAAGTTCGAGTTTCTTGACCAGCATTTCATTCTTTTCCCCAATTAATTCATCTCTAAGGGACTCAAGAAGCACCAATCACCACTCTGATTCTGTGAGGCAAACTTTTTTATATTCTGATACTTGAGTCTTGCAATATTTGTCTTCAGTATTTAAGTTGTTTTAATTAGGATGACTACCTCTGGGTTTATTATGTAATCATGTATGTTCGAAGGTGGCAAAATTTACTTCCTTTTAAGGACACAGAGATGAGAGAAATAGACACAAAGATGAAGACAGAGATAGACGGGATTTACCCTGGCTTTCCTACACTTGCTTTTTGCCTGTCTACCCATAGACACCAAAGGTTTCCCTAAATGTCAGCCTCTGTGACAAGTGCCACTCTGATCAGGAAAGTGCAAGGATCTCTCCAGATTAAGTTGTAGAAGAGGCAGTTTAGATTAGTGTTGTGATCATAAAAAGATGAATAGGCGTAAGAATGTGTTCTATGTGAGTGTGCTGTGAGGTGTGGGAGTAGGGTGTCTTGGCAGGTCCAATCCAAGGCACCCCTTCCCCCGAGGGACCAGCCACACAATGGTATAGCATAGAATAGAATTTATTTAGGGCATGGGGAGGGAAGTAAAGAGGGTTGTAGAGGCAGAGAAAGGAGAGAAGGAGAGAGTAGAGAAGTAGAGACCGGCCATGACCATGTGGAGAGAGGGGAAAAGGGAATGGGGAGGGGCGGGGAATAAGGGGGGTAAGAGGCAAGAGAGTAAGAGAACAAGAGAGTATGGGGGTGAGGAGGGGTCAAGCAGGCCCCCCTTATAGTGGACCAGGCCTACCTGGCTGTTGCCAGGTAACTGTGGGGGTAGAGTCCAGACAGAGTACCAACAATTCGTATTTTTCCAAATTAACATCAATGTCAATTAACATGAAAGTTCAAGATGGGGCAAAAGTTACCTGGTTATCCTCTTAAGAAACAAAAGACTATTTTAAAAAGTCATTAAGAAGACAAATCCCATACTAAACATTTTTTATCATAAAAAAATTTTTATAAAAAAAAAACACTGGAAGTAGCTCTGTTATTTCAGATGACAGATACCTCCCAATTCATCAAATTTATTTTAAATAAATATGTGCAGGTTTTTGTTTTCTGTTGCTGTGATAATATACCATGATCAAGGCAACTTTTAGAAGAAAGAATTTATTTACACGTATAATTCAGGAGGTAGGGAAGGCTTGGCATCAGATAGGGGCTGGAAGCTGAGCGATCTCATCTCCCACTGCAAACATGGCAGAGAGCAAGCTAGAAATGGGGCTGTTCTATAAACTGTAAAAGCCAGCCCCAGTCACATACTTACACCTGCCAAGTTCCACCATCTAGACTGACCTCAAAACTGCTGCCAATAAAGGTCCAAGAGTTTAAGTACCTGAGCCATCTGGGTACATTACTCATTCAAAGCACCCCAGACAGTGCAGCAGTTTTCAGAGACTAAGTTTTATCAGCTGTTTCTGGCTGCAACTGAAAAGGTAAATGACTCCCACTTGAAGTATCACAAGCCAATCTTCCTAGACCTTGACAGCAAACAAAGCTGTAATTAACTTCTAGTTAAAATACTGCAAACTGGGGCTATGCTAAAACATTTGCAATAATTCTATGATACCTGTCTGTTTGTATCTACAAATAATATCTTATTTTCTAGTAGTTAAAAAAGCTTTATCTTCTCACTTCCTAGTTCTTTAGATTAGAAATGTATCCATAGAACCTAATCAGGTCATTATCCCTTCCGTGATCCCAACATTTGCTGCTCAACTGAAAGCCTACAGAAGTGTCATTCGACAATGCAAACAGGCTCAAGTGTGTACACAGTGATAAACACCCATTAACAAATCAGCACATCAGAGAGGGTATACAGGGGAAAGGGGAAACAACAATCAAGAAAAGCAATTTTAAAATGAGAGAGAATGATCAGGCAGAAAATTGACTTTTAATACTCTGGGGGAGAAGATGCATTTTGGCTTGTTTTCCATGCACATATTTGAAATCTTTATCATTGAGTTTCCCTACACCTTTGATCTAAGAAATTATTTTCTTAATTGTGCAAATGATTCTCTCTGAGGTATTATATTGATGTATTATTTCCTAAATGAAGCTTGTCATCGAATTGGTGTACAATTAACATAACGTAGAACTAGGGCAGCATTACTTACATGACCTTGGAAGGTCTAGTTAAGATTTTCCTCTTCTCACCTGCCAGACAGCGGTAATGATTCCTGAGAGTTCAGAAGGCTATGGAATTGCCAAAAGAAATGTGTTAACTTGAAAAATATATGCAGTTACTATGAAGAATGCAGGTCAAACACATCCCCCGAAGTATTAACAAGTTGTTATCTTTGTTCCTGGTTTTGCTTTCTTTATTTATGACTTTGATTCAAAAAATGTTCCCATTTTTATCAACTCTACTATTAAATGTATTTCTTATTTTGATCTAAGTGTAAAGTTGACATTTGCTCTACATTCATTTTCCATATTTTAGTCTGTTGTATACATAAACAGTGTCCAACTACATGTGTTTATGTAAACACAGATTGTAAAGTTTAAGTGTTAGAAATATGTTCAACTGAATGCAGAATGCTTCAAAATACTAACTTTAACACTGTACATACATTAACATGGCTGAGTAGAGTCAACAAATACTATAATTAAAGACAGAACGTACCAGACAAGATAATTGAATAGAACCTGATATTGTTGCTAAATTATTCACATGCATGAGAAGTAAAGAACACAGACTAAGTCCTGATAACCGTCTGACTAAAACTACTTGTGCTTGCTAATTACTTTTAGCCAATGGCAAAGTCAACTCTCTCCTTTTAAGGCAAGGGCTAGTTTTACAACTTGAGAGTACAGGCCCATAAACTTGGACTTCTAAGCAACGTTAGAAACTGGAAGCAGCAGCTCTAACTCCCCTGATGATTACACTTCAAAGCAGGTCCTTGACTAAGGCAACTCCAGGCAGTCATACTGGCAAGAAGCTTTTAAGTAGATTTGCACCTCAAAGGAGGACTGAATTCATTTACAGTTACAGGTTTCCCAAAAACAATTGCTTCAAGAGAAGGTAAGCTGGGAACCTAGAGTCATCGAAATCGACAGTTTAAGGGGTTAGTTGAAGGGGAATATTGAAGCTATCTTCTCTATCAGGGTAAAATTGTAAACTAGAATTACCTTCTTTCTTCCAATAGTAAACAATTTAGATGGCAGACAAGAAAGGCAGCAAAAATTACAAAACAGAAGTCAATGCAAAAACCACAGCTGTCATCTTTAAGGTAATAAATATCTGGAGGACCTGAAGGGGTTTGCAGCCCCATGGGAAGGACTCCAGGGCTCCCAGGGGCTAAGCCATCGACCAAGGGGTACACATGGTTCCAGCCAAAAGAGTGGCAGAGGAATGCCTTGTCGGGCATCAGTGGGAGGAGAGGTCCTTGGTCCTATGAAGGCTTGATAGATGATCCAGCATGGGGAAATCGAGGGGGGGGTTAGGTGGGAGTGGTTTGGGTGGAGGGGCATATTCTTGGAGGCAGGGGGTGGGAGGATGGGTTCGGGGTTTTCCGGGAGGGGGGAAACCAGGAAAGGGCATAACATTTGAAATGTAAATGAAGAATATATTCAATAAAAAGAAAATAGAAATAGTTTGGGCTGGGGCCATTCTGAGTGACCATGGTCAGGGAAAATGTTCCAACATGGAAGCAGCTTCATGAAGTTTTTATAGCTTTACAGAACAAGAAAATCATAAATCAAAGAAAATTTAAAATCAATGGGTGGGTCATAAGAAAGGTGGGGGTGGGGGGGAAGGGAGAGGAGACTCCTCTTTAGGCCCAATATGATGATGACATTCTTAGTCTGATAGTAGTTTGCTAAGTTAATAGATTCTGAGGCTAGGTTGATTTCATGACAGACTTCAAATTGGCAGTTAAGGAGGCTAGGCCTAAAAACAGGGCAAGTCCAGGCAAGCCCAGTCAAGTCAATTACTAATAGAAAAAAAACCTATGTTCCAGCCTTCACACCCAGGTAATAGAATGTCCCAGCTACCTGGCCTGAGGCCAGGACAATAGGTCAGCTCAGTTTCCAGACTTCCTCAGCTACTTCCTCAGTACAGTTCCCAGACTTCCCCATCAAGTTTCCTGTACACACACCAAATGGAATGTCCTTAGATATGAACCCAACAGATTAACATAGAGATCATCTACCCCGGAATTCCCTAATGTGCTTTTATTTTTTATTTTTTTATTAGATATTTGCTTTATTTACATTTCAAATGGTATCCCCTTTCTTCTTTACCCTTCCAAAAAACCCCATCCTATCTCCCCTCACCCTGCTTACCAACTTCCCCCCCCCCCCGACCCCCAACTTTCCTGACCTGGCATTCCCCTACACTGGGGCATCGAGCCTTCCCAGGACCAAAGACCTCTCCTCTCATTGATGTCTGAAAAGGCCATCCTCTACTACATATGTAGCTAGAGCCATGGGTCCCTCCATGTGTACTCTTTGGTTGGTGGTTTAGTCCCTGGGAGCTCTGGGGATACTGGTTGGTACTAGCCAGAAGCTGAAAAGAACCCAGATGTCCCTCAACAGATGAATGGATAAAGAAATTCTAGTATATTTACACAATGCAATACTATTCAGCTATTAAAAACAATGAATTCATGAAATTCTTAGGCAAATGGATGGAACTAGAAAATATCATTCTGAGTGATATAACCCAATCACAAAAGAACACACATGGTATGCACTCACTGATAAGTGGATATTAGTCCAAAACCTCGGAATACCAAAGATACAACTCACAGACCACATGAAGCTCAAGAAGAAGGAAGACCAAAGTGTGGATACTTTGATCCTTCTTAGAAGGTGGATCAAAGTACCTAATGTACTTTTAAATCAGGCCTGCTCATTCACTTGGGTGTCTCTCTCTAGCTTGGTAATAGGAGACACCAGCATGCTGAACTTCTGCAGAATAAAACACTCTTTGCATTTACATACTATTTGAGGTCAGTTATCATCTTAGCTGAATCATGGACCCTTACAGTTCATAATATAAATAGGAAAATCGGAGCTTAGAGATATAGATAAAACTGTAATGGGGGAAAAAAATGTATCACTGGGAGTGTAAAGATACTATTTTGTGAGAAAGAGAACAAATTTGAAAAACTTTACTAGGTAGATACACATAAAACAAAAGTTTAGTGGCATTTGTGTGAGCAGGAAATGTAAGAAATAAATTATCAAAACCACCCAAAACAAGGATCATTGTGTGAGGACTGAGGATGATGAGGTTTAGGAATATGAATGTATGAAAGGAAAGTCTGGAAATCTTTCATTTCTTAACCTGCATCATGGTTACAAAAGAGTACACTTCAGAACTTATTGAAACGGGCGGTGGTGGCGCACGCCTTTAATCCCAGCACTTGGGAGGCAGAGGCAGGAGGATTTCTGAGTTCGAGGCCAGCCTGGTCTACAAAGTGAGTTCCAGGACAGCCAAGGCTACACAGAGAAACCCTGTCTCGAAAAACCAAAAAAAAAAAAAAAAAAAAAAAAAAAAAAAAGAAAAAACCAGAACTTATTGAAAATGTACATTTTTGTGATATCATACGTTTATTCAATATTTGATCATTGAGTTAGATTAACTTCTCATAAAGAAGATCAGCAGCTCTCAAGCTGAACGCTATCAGGCAGGTTTCTCTTCTCTGGTTGCCCTTGAAGCCTTTAAGACATACTGCAGATCATTGGGACAGTGATTCTTCTTGCACCATTTAACAATCTAATTTGGACAAGGACCCCTTTTTTTTCCCTAAACACCTTTCAACAGTTCTCAAGACACTAGTGTTTCCTGATGCACAGCTCAAGAAATGTTCTCCTAATGTATACATCAGTGTGGAAAACTGGTAACTTTGGTCCTATGTTTATATATGCTTCAGATATAGATGATATAGGTATAGATGATAGATATATAGATATGACCCAAATGTCAATTATTTAATACCAATTTAAATTACTGAGCACTTGGTAGAGGCTATATTAAGCATTTTTGCTTAACAATAGGGAATTATATAAAAGTTCATAATATTCCACTTTTTATTGATTCAACATTATCTTCAGTTAAAAATTAACTTTTAGTGAGTGGTATTTTGCAATATCTTTTTCTTTCTTGATTACTAAACTGTAATGATTCATTTCTTTAAGAACAATGAACCTATGACTTTATAGGGAAACACAAAATTAATACCAATGTAATTAAAAGCTCACAATTTTATAGTTATACTATATAGTTTTGTTACATGCTGCAAAAAAATAGTAGTTATGAAAAGCTCGTTTAATATACTTAGTGATATGTTATTTCTCTGCTGGTAAAATGAGCTAATTTAAGCCAGATTAGAATATATTAAAGGCAGGTTTCTTGGGAAGCTGCTCTAGAGAGAGTTTACAGGCCCCAAGGATTGGGGCCAGGGGAGATGCCCTGGGAAGATTGGGGGGTGGGAAGAGAGAGAGAAAGGGCATGTGTACAGAGAGGGAAGAGAAGAAGAGAGAGACCAAAATGTATGGATTATATAGGGAAGAGCCTCTGGGGGAAAGGCAGCCCAGAGTCTGGGCTGGAAAATTCTGGGTTGGGGGCAGTGTATGTCAGGTAACAAGGCCAGGTCTGCTTTGATACATAAAATATGTACCTCAATCCCTGGTCCTAAACCAAACACCCCAGTGTTTTCTTGGTTATTAGTGAATAAGGGACACTGACACCATAATCATCTATGACTACTTTCTGCTGACACTGGGGATGTTTTTGGGTTGTGGGCAAAAAGCTGGAATGTTGGCCAAGTCCAGGAAGAGCTGGTTGTTTCTTTGTTGTCCAGGGTCTGTAAGACCATCTGTGGCAGGCCCAGTATAAGCATCTGTGAGGGCAAACAGCAACACCTGTGGGTTGCTGTTTTGGAACTTTTTCTGGATGCAGATTCTAAGGGAACACCTGGATATTAGTGGCAGAAGATAAAATTAAGAGGTCTAGGAAGAAAAGCCTTTTCTTAGGTGGACATGTGAAACTCTTGAGACATGGTCTTGGGAGTTGGAGGAGGACTGGAGGGTCCCGGGACTGGGGAAAGGGAAACAGACCCCACCCTAAGAAATAGGCTGGGAAGGGGATGTTCAAATGCCCAAGGGCAAAAGAAAGCAGGGGTTTTGAGGTAAGTGTAGAATCCTCAGTTGGCCAGAGCCCAAATGTGGGAAGATAGCTATAGAAGACAGGAAAGAGATGAGGAGAGTGGGAGGCTCACCTTCAGGGGCCACAGAAATTTTAGATGGAGCAGTTTAGTGTCATTTTCCTTTGAACTCAAATAGCCATTCTGCAGACCTAATAAGCTATTCATTTTTATCCAGCATGTGGTTTCAAGAACAGCTCTAAAATTATCTCACTTCTCACTCCACTTGCAAATTGAAAGAAACATGAATGAACATGTGTTTCTTAAGAAGCCTAAAAAGAAGATGGAAAACTGAACAGAAAGGGTAATGAATGCAAAGTATTAAATCCATGGACATCGGACGGGCCTTTGCATTTGTCCTTAGCATCGTGTGTTAATATTAATTATTTCAGCATTTTGCACAAACTGCCAGCATTATCTATTTAATGGATTTAATTTTATTTCTGGCCAAATCGGGTCCTTTTAATTAGAAAGCATGTGGGGTATCACTTTCATTATAGCATAAAAGCCTTTAATCTCAGCACCAGACTAATAACATGGTGTTGTTATTGGTGCAATATTCAAATCTATCTCCAGACAAAGCGTGCAGCTGAGATTCGCCACAGAACTAGGAAATCTGAGGTAAGCACCTGAAGTCATCAGAAATGATTTCAATTTGCTCTCTTTAGTATACTCATTTAAAGAGTTGAATTTGTTAAGAAATGGTACAAGGAAGGTCAATGTCATAGTTGCACTCCCATAGGCATTATGTAGTTTCTCTGAATTAAAGAAAGATCTAATCCGGTGCTATAGCCATATTGTAACTTCAGGGGAAAAAATGAACTGGAGAAAATTGGTGCCCAATTTCACGTCTGTTTCTAATTAGGCATTACTTCTCCCTAGCAGTAAAGAACAATAGCAGTCGTTTCTGAGGAGGGCAGTTGGCTTTGTCTTTGTTGGGACCTTTGCAAGTGGTTTTAGAGCAATAGATAACAGAAACAAAATAACAGCAATCTAACATAGATAAATAACTTGTCTAATTTTTCAAAACAACTCACTGACTTTATATGCTAACATTCTAAGAACCTTATACCACTTTTACATTTTTTATAAAATATATTCAAAAGTGAGTTGATATATTCTGAAATCCAACATCTTTGCTACGGTTAAAAATATCCTAAGTGTGAAAATTCCTTATATCAGAGTGAGTAACCATGGAGTGAGCTCAGTACATCTGTACCACACATGCTTTCCTCAAGGTTCAGGGAATATCTCGGGAGAGGAGGCAAAAAGGTTGTAGGAGCCAAAGACAAGGGCTGCTGTTGTCAAGCAGTGTCTTCTGGACATGGCGGGACCTTTGCTCCCATAAACTCACAGCAGCTGTAGCACAAGATCAAACTGATCAGCATGCCAGAATGGAGTGGGAAGAACACAGAGAGTAGTCAGGGAGGAGCAGGAGGGTTGTAGTGAGATGTAAATATGATCAAAATACCTTGTCTGCATGGATGGAAGTGCCGAGGAATGAATTATCCATTTTTCGTAACAATATCAAATCAGAATAAACAGTTTTTATTAAATGACAGCTTCCATCATTATGAAAATATAAAACATCAATTACCTAAGATTCAAAAGTCCACTATTTTCAAGATTTATATCAAGAAGCGAGGTGGGGAATCCAGGCTTAGTCCTTAAGGCTGGGAAAGCCATAGTTGTGTAAATACAGTAGCAGCAAGAGTGGAAACAAAGATGAGGCGAGCTCCACAGTCTTTGTTAATTTCAAAGCTACAGCATATACTACTGTAACTCACTTAATGCATTTAATTAAGTCACCTGCCTATTGTTGAAATAAACTTATTCCAAATAGAATAAGTTGAAAATAGGAAAGCAAACATTAAAGCAAGTAGACATATATGAGTAAATGCATGAGAGCTTAGAACTTTCCATCTCTGGAAGACCTAAAGTTGTTCCCTTTTCTGTGTTTTAAACACTGCACCAGTAAGATGCTTAAATAAGAATGCAAAGCAAGGTTTAAGCCAGAGCAAGAGAAATGGCGGGACATGACCACTCACTGACTCGTTGGCCTGGTCAGCGGCATCTGTCTAGAAGCCCTTCTGCAGGCTTAGCTTGCAGAGCTTCTTTTTCCCGACCTCCATTTATAGATGGAAAAATTATCACTATTATCAAGAATACTCCAAACTATAGGGAAGTGGTTTCATGCCCAAACTGTTTAAGAAGAAAATTGCTACACGGGTCCCGCACCCTCTTTTTACATTCATCTTTAATATTTATAATCTTTTAAAAATACTTTGCATAGAGCAATTTTATTTGATAAAATCAAGAAGTCACAATATAGTTAAGTTTAAACTATTTAAAAGTACAAAGGCAAAACACTGCTTTCAAAGAGTTGTTTCCACTTCACAAGAGTGAGTAGTCCATGAATTTTTTGTTATACTTCTTGTTTTTCTAATTTATTCAGTAGAATATATATGCATGAATTCATATCTATCTTATATATCATATATATTATATAGTGAAGAATATACATATGTACTCTCTGTATATATTATATATCAAGATATAGATTGAGATAGACAGATGATCAATATTATATATGTATACATAGAGACGGAGAAAGATATAATTAATACCAATGACAAATGGAGATATAGATAGTGGGGTGTTATTTTAACAAAATGAGTCTCTAATTCTTATTTTCAAAACTATTTTAAGTCAGGTATAATGGTGCATGCCTTTAATCTCAGCACTCAGGAGAAAGAGGTAGGAGGACTTCTATGAATTTGAGGCCAACCTTATCTACACAGGGAATTCCAGGCCAGCTATATCTGCATAGTGAGACCCTATCTCATTCTTTCTCTCTCTCTCTCTCTCTTTCTCTCTCTCTCTCTCTCTCTCTCTCTCTATATATATATATATATATATATATTATATGTATATAATATATATTACATATTAAAAATTAAAATCACTTATCAATTACAAAATTTGGTAGCTTTAGTCATAATATCTATTTAAAAACATATGCACATATTTTATTTAAAAAATATTGATATCTTGATCCTGTAAGACTTCCTATCTGGTATGATTTGAATGTCACAGGTGCCCCATTGGCTTATGTATTTAAACATAGTCACCAGGTGGTGGTGCTGTTTGGACAACTATTGTACCTTTGAGTCAGATGCATAGGTGACAGAGGCTACAGGAGACCACTTTTCAAGAAATAAAGCCAAGCCCTGCTTCCAGCTCCATTCTCTGGTTGGCCACTATTATATCATCTGCTACAATATTCACCCATGAACAAGAAGGACTAGACCACGCCCATCACCATGTGTTACCTGTCATGATGGTCAGAAATCCCATTAATCCTTACGTCTAAAAAGTCCTTCCTATCCTAAGATATTTCTGCTAAGTATCTCTCATGATGGCAAGGGAAAAAAAAAACTAACATGCATGAGAAAAAAATGGACAAACTTGGATCTTTTTTTTAATTCTTTGAGAACAAGTTCTACCTGTGTGAGAAACTTTAACATTTACCAGACTACTTCATAGAATTCATTTATCTTTTTAATGTAACATTATTTCTTTTCATATTTTACATATGATTAGTAGTATAAAGGCTAATATTTTGTTCTTCACATAGAGAGAAACCTCACTAGTTCTCATAAATTTAATCAGTTTATTTTAAATTGACACTTAAAATTGTGCATATCTTTGATGTTCTAGAGTCTTTTATTTTCTAAGCATATATGTATGCCAATTAAAACTGATTTTTTCTAGTATTTAACATTGTTTTGTCTAAACTTTATGAATTTTGTAGTTTAACTAACTCACTAATAAATCAATATAAATGGAAGATGCCTTGTATGTCTTCCACTGTATTGTGCATGTCTGCAATATGGCTGACCCCTTCATTTCATTTTCCAGTTCAGTTCACACTCAGTCTTCCATGTGATTATTGCAGGTAATTTGTTACATTCCCTAACACTTAACCTTCCTAATCCTTGACTCATATTGCAATTGGAAAACAGAAACAATTTTTTAAAAGCGAGTTTATTTTTATGAATATCTGCTATGCTGCATTTAGGGAGGGCTGAGTATTACTATATCTATTTGTTTTCTTTCCATTTTTTTTCTAAACCTCCTCTGGACAGGTTTTCATCCTAACTGCTACATTGAAAGCTGTTGTCATTAAGTGCACTGGAATCTCCCTGGCTTAAAATTAGATGGCAGAGCCTCATTTCTCTTCCTTCTTAACCAGCAGTACATTCCACAGATGAATGCTTTTTCATTTGCTGTGCACTGTTTCTACTTAGCCTCAGACAGATCAATCTCCACACTTTCCTGTCCCTGCTTCACTTCTCTTTCTCCTTTTGGGGCCCATCTTCCTCCACCACTTATCTAAAGTTTGGGTCTACATGACAGAGTTCACACTTCCCTTTTTTCCCCAGATTAAATGATTTTCCTAGGTATGGCCTCTGTGTGTGTGTGTGTGTGTGTCCGTGTGTTTGTGCATGTATGTACACAGGCATAAACCATTTATAGATGTATATGGATGATATAAGTTAAAAAGATGCAGTGACATGCACCAATCATTTCTACTATACTTTACTATTACTTTTGGCTTCCTAATTGTTCTCCTTGCTTCCACTCTTTCCTTTTTGCCCTATCCAGTGATATCTACAACACAACACACACACACACACACACACACACACACACACACACACACATACACACACACACACACACACACATAAAATCACCTTATATCGATGGAAAGATCCCTCATGCTCATGGATTGGCAGGATTAATATAGTAAAAATGGCCATCTTGATGAAAGCAATCTACAGATTCAATGCATTCCCCACCAAAATTCCAACTCAATTATTCACAGAATTAGAAAGAGCAATTTGCAAATTCATCTGAAATAACAAAAAACCCAGGATATTGAAAACTATTCTCAACAATAAAAGAACTTCTGGGAAAATCACCATCTTTAACCTCAAGCTATATTACAGAACAATAGTGATAAAAACTGCATGGTATTTGTACAGAGACAGGCAGGTAGATCAATGGAACAGAATTGAAGACCTAGAAATGAACCCACACACCTATAGTCACTTGATCAAAGTGGCTAAAGCCATCCAGTGGAAAAAAGACAGCATTTTTAAAAAATGGTGTTGGTTCAACTGGAGGTCAGCATGTAGAAGAATGCAAATCTCTCCATTCTTATCTCCTGTACAATGTTCAAATCCAAGTGGATCAAGGACCTCCACATAAAACCAGATACACTGAAACTAATAGAAGAGAAAGTGGGGAAACAAGCACATGGGCATAGGGGAAATTTTCCTGAACAGAACACCAATGGCTTATGTACTAAGATCAAGAATTGACAAATTGGATCTCATAAAATTGCAAAGCTTCTGTAAGGCAAAGGACACTGTCAACAGGACAAAACATCAACCAACAGATTGGGAAAAGATCTTTACCAACTCTACATCCGATAGAGGGCTAATATCCAATATATTCAAAGAACTCAAGAAGTTAAACTCCAGAGAACCAAATAACCCTATTAAAAATGGTGTACAGAGCTAAACAAAGAATTCTCAACTGAGGAATTCTCAATGACTGAGAAGCACCTAAAGAAATGTTCAACATCCTTAGTCATCAGGGAAATGCAAATCAAAACAACCCTGAGATTTCACCCCACACCAGTCAGAATGGCTAAGATCAAAAACTTAGGTGACAACAGATGCTGGCAAGGATGTGGAGAAAGAGGAACACTCCTCAGTTGTTGGTGGAATTGCAAGCTGGTACAACTACTCTGGAATCAGTCTTGTGGTTCCTACAAAAATTGGACATAATATTACCTGAGGACCAAGCTATACCACTCCTGGGCATACACCCAAAAGATGATCGAACATATAAGAAAAACACATGCTCCACTATGTTCATAGCAGTTGTATTTATAATAGCCAGAAGCTGGAAAGAACCCAGATGTCCTTCAACAGAAGAATGGATAGAGAAAATGTACATTTACACAATGGAGTACTACTCAGCTATTAAGTACAATGACTTCATGAAATTCTAGGCAAATGGATGGAACTAGAAAATATCATCCTGAGTGAAATAACCCAACCACAAAACAACACACATAGTATGTACTCACTGATAAGTGAGTATTAGCTAAAAAATTCAAAATACCCAAGATATAATTCACAGACCAAATGAAGCTTAAGAAGAAGGAAGACCAAAGTGTGAACAAAAGGGGGAACAAAGTACTCACTGGAGGAGATACAGAGACAAAGTGTGGAACAGAGACAGAAAGAAAGGCCGTTCAGAAACTGTTCCACCTGGGGATCCATCCCATATACAGTTAACAAACCCAGACCCTATTGTGAATGCCAACAAGTGCTTGCTGACAGGAGCCTGATATAGCTGTCTCCTGAGAGGCTCTTCCAGACCCTGACAAGTATAGTGGTGGATGCTCGCAGCCAACCATTAAACTGAGCACTGGGTCCCCAATGGAGGAGTTAGAGAAAGTACTGAAGGTTGAGCCAACCAGACCACCTCCTCCCCGCCGCCAGAGCTCCCAGAGATAAACCACCAACCAAAGAGTACACATGGAGAGACCCATGGCCAGCCACATATGTAGCAGAAGATAGCCTTGTTGGACATCAATGAAAGAAAAGGCCCTTAGTCCTGGGAAGGCTCAATGCCCCAGTGTAGGGGATTGCCAGGACGGGGAAGTGGGAGTGGGTGGTGGGTGGGGGAGCATCCTCATAGAAGCAGGGAGAGAGAGGAAGAAATAGGGGATTTTCAGAGGGGAAACCAGGAAAGGGAATAACATTTGAAATATAAATAAAGAAAATATCTAATAAAAAGTTCAAAAAAAAAATCACCTTTTGTCCCATCTGTGGTCTTTCTTTACTCAAAAATGAAATCCAGTGTCTTTCCATGTGTTAAAATAATTCTGTGGTCTCTCTTTTCCTCCAACCATTTCTTGAGGCTCATTTTTTTTTCTAGAGCTGAGGACCAAACCCAGGGCCTTTCGGTTGCTAGGCAAGCGCTCTACAACTGATCTAAATCCCTAACCCCCCATCCATCCATTTCTTATCCACTCTAGTCCACCTGCACTGGTTCCCTCGTTGTTTCTAAATAAATGAGAGTCAGTTCTGATTTTGGGATTCTGCACTCCATCTCTCCCACCTGGAAGTGCCTCCCTTACCATAATGGCCCCTATACTCACTTCATCGAGGTCTATGCTGAATGTCCTATCCTTCCAATCCCCTCAACTAAAATAGTCCCCACACCCTCACAAATGTGTAAGCTCACTGAATGTATACCCAATAATTTCACTGGGTGTCTATGAAATGTCTAAAACTCAGCTCTTGCCACTGAAATTTTAAAGAATCAAATATGAATTTTATCTTAATTCAATATACATAGCTTACATCTGTAGGCTTAATCTAAATGGTGTATGAGGACTGAGCCCAGAGACCAAGCACAGCTCTCACCTCAGGAATTTCATTGCCATATAGAATTTTATATTAAGCAAAAGTGTATGTAAAATGTGTATTTAATTTTTGTCTGATATCTGGTATACACATGATACAATAGAATATTGGTCCTTCTATAATATGGCTTTATTTCACTATTTATCAGTGTCTGTTATTTTCTTTCTAACTTGCTTCATAATCACTATTGAATACAGAAGTAGCAAACACTGTTCCTAAGGCCATCCCAGGAAAATGTTGATTCTTAGAATTCTAGGCTCATTTCAACAACATGACCTACTTAAATAGTAATCTAAAGCCACTCATATTAATTGTAACATATTTCATATCATTTTTAAAATCTACCTCTTTAAATTGGTGGTATAAACCATTTCTTTCACTAAGCGGTATCCTTTCCAGATCACTGGATCTGGTTTGGAATTTAAAAACATAAAACAAGCAAACAAACAAACAAAACACAGATGGCACTGTGAATTGGTCCAGATGTTGCCCTAGACAATATCAGTCAGTGAACAAACTACATTTTATGCTTTTCATCTTTAGGAGGCAGTCAAACTACTATTCAGCTCTTAAAGTTAGAATATGTAAAGAGCCCTTGAAGTTGAGTCTGTATCAGTACGTTCTGCTCAAGTGTCCTTACGATTTGGGAATTCGTTTTCATTATGGAAACCCTGCTTTCCTTTTGCAAGCATACCATACGTTATATTTAAAGGAAGCTGCCCAGAGCACAGTGGATACTGACAAGAGCACTTTGAATACAATCTCTATCATTAGCCTTTATGCTGTATGCCTCTAATGAAGCATAGCATGACATAATATGCATATCAGCCACGATTAAGCCTCTGAATTAAAGGCAAGAGATGAGACATTTTGACAGCTCAGAACATTGTGTTTCATGGGCTCAGTGCACAGCGAGGTAACACAGGTGTTCCTGTAATTACAATACAAAGGGAAGATTCGGAGCTCTGTGGCCTTTTGGAGTCTCTTGTGTGATGAGATGTGAAGATCAGGTGTTGGTATTGTATCTCTGTCATTAAGGAAAACACAACTGAAAACACTTCAGAGTTTGCACGGACCGGAACTAAATCAGGGATACCTTTTGGGGCTTCTTTCTCATGGAGGCATAATCTTCGTATGTATGGGTGTTGTGTGTGTGTGTGTGTGTGTGTGTGTGTGTGTGTGTGTGTGTGTATACATATATATACATACCCATCTTTCCATAAACATCTAACAAAAATATTTAATAGCTCTTCTAAACAAAAAAATCCAAAAATGTTTTAAAATATCTGTTTTTACATTTTCCCATATTTGCCCTTCTCATATTAAAATGTACCCAAAGTCTGCCATTTTCTTAGCTGGCCTATGGAAATGATGTTCAATGGCGGTGCTCTATGAGAAGAAAGGTGCTTACTGTTGTTTCTTTCAGGACAAGGAGGAAGAAGATGCAGCAGAAGGGGAGAAGGAAGTATGGCCTTCTGCAGAAGATTGTGATCATTATGCTTATAAACCACACACCATTTGATATTCTGTGGTAGTCAGCAGTTGCAGTTCAGGGATCTCTGGGAATACGTCAGATCCCAAGAGCAGGGTTCTGGAAAGTACTGAGAGAACAGAAGATGAAAGTTAAATCTGCTGGGAGAATGCAGTGGCACTCAAAATGTGCAGAAGTGCAGAATCCTGTCATCTCCTGAGAGCATCCATGGATGGATGGAACAGGGAACTGCATTTGAGCAGAGGGAAACGGTGAAAGAGCTTCATAGCTGATTCCACCTCCAGCTGTTCCTGCTGAAGGAAACTTGCAGTCAAAGCTTCCCTCTGCCCAAGAGAGTAGCAGACACCCAGAGGACTAACTCCAAGCAGGAGTCCCTTGGCATGCATTATCCATATGGATAGATCCAAGTGTTAAAATGTCATATTTAATCCATAGAGGAGAGTAATAGCTTCAACTACACTCAACGATGTTTTAAAATCATTAGCAATGTATTCATTGATTATTCATGGATATCTTCAAGATACGTCCCAGGTGCTCATGAACCAGTTGTTGTCTTTGTCATTTATAGCTCTTGAGTAGTTACATATTATAGTGAAAACAGCACATTGTTGAGTCAGGGACAGCCTGCGCAGCACTATCTGGAGTCCTAAATCACAACCCCCCGCAACTGCTTGTGCAACTTATCCTTCAGCCCTTTAGTCCCATGATTCACACGCCCCTCACTCATATCAATCCAAGTAATGCTTTAAGGTCCTTCATCTGATGGACAAATTGAGTATTCTCAGTGGGATCCATGCTGTGCAGTTGGTCTCAGTTTTGCAAGACTCTTTCAAATAACAATGCAAAGCTTGTGTTAACCTCTGCTGTATAATAAGCCTATTTCATTAACTGATTGTGTGTGTGATGGTGGTAGACAGTTTCTATTTCTGTGAATTCAGGAATGGTTTCTGCCTTCAGAGTGAACCTGTTTCATAGAATATGAAGCATGTAGAAACATTGAAAATAAACATAAAGCACAGCAACATTTTATAGCTATTACTTATACATTCAAAGAGAGACTTAATCTGACTCTGTAAGGGACACCTATGTGACAACAATGTCTTCTGCTTAGGGCAGCAGTCTACTTCAAACAAAATTTGTAGTATGCATCACTTTCATTTCCACAGATACTACCATTGCTATGTCCAGCTTATCTACCCTGCAGACATCACCTATGCTTCTGACCTGTACTGGACAGGCAAGTTGTCTTGTCAATAGAATTATATCTTCTCCAAAAATGACCTAAACAGTAATGAAGTGAAATCCAAGTGAAATGTTCCACCCCAGATAATTGACAAACAATGCTGAACAAACCAATTGAAAGTTTTAAGTCCTTTTTATTGATGTCCAGACCAAAAGTAGGCTGGGTCTCTTGGTGCCCAAGCTCAGGAGTACAGTGTTTTTTAAAGACAAAAATCATAATTATATCAGAGCTCAAGGAAAGTGAGAAGGGGGAGTTATGTTAGTGAGGGACTTAAAGTTACCCAGTAACATCTGTTTGGAAGGCCCATCAGTATCTTTCAGATACAACATAATATGTTTAGACCAAGATCAAGGTCAGGGGCAGTCCTAGAAATATCACCAAGGTGATTGTGGCCATGGGGTGGAAGGTTGTGAAGTGACTGAGCAGGCATAAAATATCATTGGGACAGGATGACTTTAACTATACAAGAGGCACCCTGCTACCTCACACTGAAGATTAAATTAGTAATGTTATCATGTATTTATCTATTAAATATGCCTAATTCTGAAGCATCATGTTTTAGAATAATTTTTATGATAATTATTTCACTGCCAGTTTCTTCCCTTACAGAATAATTGTGTTCCACCAAAGCAGAGCATAAGAAGACAGAGTGCAGGAAGGAGCACCCAGTACAAGAAATGCTGGAATCCTTCTTTAAAGCCTAATATCGCCTCAGTCTTAAGTGGGATATCTCCATCAACTTACCCTCCTTAGAGCTCAGGGAACCCTGTGGAAGAGGAAGCAGAGTGTAAGAGATCAGAAGGGAAGGGGGACACCTCGAGAACCAGGCCCACTAAGTCAACTGAGCAAAACTCATGAATTCACAGACACTAAAAGAGCATACACAGGGCCTACATCGGTCCACACCAAATTCTCAGCATATATTTTATAGCTTTTAATTTAGTGTTTTGATGGGATTCTTAAGTGTGTAAAAGAGTGGGTCCCTGATTCTTGGGCCTTGTCCTGGCACAAGATATTCTCTTCTCCTTCTGTTGGTTTGTACTGTCCAACTTTGATGTGATAGTTTTTGTTTATCTTAGTGTATTTTACTTTTTTTATTTTCTATATTTTTTATTTACATTCCAAATAATTTCCCCTTTCCCGTTTCCTCCCTCCCCGAAAGTCCCATAACCCCCCTTCCCTCCCCCTGTTCCCCATTCAACCCTATCTCGCTTCTCTGTCCTGGTATTCCCCTACATCCAGTCTTTCCAGGACCAGGGTCTCTCCTTCCATCTTCTTGGAAATCTATTCATATGTGAATTGTGTCTTGGGTATTCCAAGATTCTGGGTTAATATCCCTTTATCAGTGACTGCATACCATGTGTGTTCTTCTGTGATTCGGTTACCTCACTAAGGATGATATTTTCAAGTTCTGACCATTTGCCTAAGAATTTCGTGAATTCATTGTTTTTAACTGCAGAGTAGTATTCCATTGTGTAAATATACCACATCTTCTGAATCCATTCCTCTGTTGAGGGACATCTGGGTTCTTTCCAGCTTCTGGCTATTATAAATAAGGCTGCTATGAACATAGTGGAGCATGTGTCCTTATTGCATGCAGGGGAAGCCTCTAGGTATATGCCCAGGAGTGGTATAACAGGATCCTCCAGGAGTGTCATGCCCAGTTTTCTGAGGAACCGCCAGACTGCTTTCCAGAGTGGTTGTACCAGTTTGCAATCCCACCAGTAGTGAAGGAGTGTTCCTCTTTCTCCACATCCTTGCCAACAACTGCTGTCTATTGTGTTTTTGATCTTAGCCATTCTGACTGGTGTGAGGTGGAATCTCAGGGTTGTTTTGATTTGCATTTCCCTAGTGACTAAGGATGTTGAACATTTCTTTAGGTGCTTCTCAGCCATTAGATATTCTTTAGGTGAGAACTCTTTGTTTAGCTCTGTACCCCATTTTTAATAGGGTTATTTGGTTCTCTGGAGTCTAACTTCTTGAGTTCTTTGTATATATTGGATATTAGCCCTCTGTCGGATGTAGGGTTGGCGAAGATCATTTCCCAGTTTGTTGGTTGCTGCTTTGTCCTTTTGACAGTGTTCTTTGCCTTACAGAAACTTTGTAATTTTATGAGGTCCCATTTGTCAATTCTTGACCTTAGAGCATAAGCTATTGGTGTTCTGTTCAGGAAATTTTCCCCTGTGCCCATATGCTCAAGGTTCTTCCCTAGTTTCCTTTCTATTAGTTTCAATGTGTCTGGTTTTATGTGGAGGTCCTTGATCCACTTGGAATTGAGCTTAGTGCAAGGAGATAAGAATGGATCGATTTGCATTCTTCTGCATGTTGACGGTATTTTACTTTTTTATACTTTGAATGAATAAGTGAGTGAATGAAAACTTAGACATTACTGTAAAGGTTAGCGTGACCTGTCATTTCTACCTGCAGAAAGAAGAAAAATTATTTTTTTCCAATGAAGTGACACTGGCCCTCTAAATCAACTCAGTTTTGCTTGTATATTAAGCACTCCAGGGCAGCCCTCATGTTCAGGAGTAGTTAACCAACATATAATGAACTCCAGTTATTTTTGTGTGCTTGTATGTGGTTACTCTTTGGCTGGAGTATTTTGTTTTGTTTTCTGTTTGGGTGTTGTTTAATTTTTTTCCCCTTGGGATTTTTGAGGAGGCTGTTATATAGGTTTTTTTTTTTAAGAGCTTAAAGTTGGGTGGGTGGGATGATCTAGAAAGATTTGGGAGAAGAATGAACATGATTAAAATATATTTAAGTTTAAATTGTGTTTCAAATAATTAAAAATACAATTAAAAAAACTTGTGTCTTATCCATGGACATGGAGTTCAACAAACAGAGCAGTCCAAAAATACTATGATGATATAAAAGAAATGGAAGCTGTTCTGTTTCTCTGCTGCCCAGGAGTCACCAGTAGCACTTGAAAGCAAGAGCCGACATCACCGTGTGACAGCTAAGAAGGACCACAATTCACCTTTTAGGTCATGCACACAGCAATGGATGGGCCACTCTGTGCTACTCCTCACGTGTCCAGGAGAGGAAAGTCACCACTGACAGCTCCTCATTTGTCTTCTTCATGGAGGAAGGCTTCCAAAGTGACTAAAGCCTTCTCATCCCCTTGCTAATTCCTTTTCTAACTTCTCATCCCCTCGCTAATTCCTTTTCCAACTTCTCATCCCCTCACTAATTCCTTTTCCAACAGTAATATTTTAACTGCTGAAACAAAGAGGAAAAATGATCCCCCTATAGTCCATTTTCTTCTAACTGCGTGTTCACATATACAATCTTTTTTTAAACTCCATATCCTTAATTTCCAAGATTTCTGGTACTACATAGAGAAACAGTGAAGGTAGTTGCCTTGGAGTGGGAGACTCACCTTTGATGACTCATTTTCAAATGGTAGTTTTGCCCACAGAAGGAGCATGTTTGTTCCTCGTTGCCTTGGGGGGGTCCTCGTGTTTCGTTTGGCTCAGAATACACAGAAAGATCAAGATTTCTATTTTGGTGTCACCCCAAGGACCACAAAACTATATTTGCCAACAACTTTATGTCCCAACAGTTTCTGCCATCTGCAAGGTACTTCCTGGATCTTCTCATCTTTTCCAATATCTATGTCCTAATGTTAACCACAAAATGTTTCACAGAGCAGCTGTGATATTTAAATAATGCAATATGTGTGAAAGCACTGGGCTTGGGGCAGTCAGTACAATCTAGTTTGTGACTTTCCTTTTTCCATTTTAGTCACCCAGATCTACATTAATCGTCACCATATATTTCTGTCTTGAACACAGAGTAGTATAAATTTCGAGAAACGAATGTGATGGTATAGCTAAACACTCATACAACTAACCATGCCCTTTGAGACTGACATTTTCTTCTGAGAATTGATGTAGACTTCAAGCCTCAGCTTATAAATATTTACACACCAAGATACATGTAAACTGAGGTAATACAGGTAAACTGAGTTAATAAGGAAATGATTAAGAAAGTTGTGGTACAGCCACGGACTGAATTATTTCATTGCATGCAAAATTTTACTTGAGAATTTTAAAAGATGATACCAATTATGTTTATATTTCTCTGTGAACTGACCTCAGAGTGGTCAGTTTTTCTCTTGCAAAGTAATAAGCAACTCTTTCTTCTTCTCTAGCTTATGCATTCATTAATACATCACTTTTCAACATTAAATTTGAGCACCTCAATATGTTTTCTAACATCATAATCCGCATCATTGCCGTCATCTTAAGGCCTGTTGTATGTGCAGTTGTTGTAGGTATTACCCTATGAAGCTTTCCTCTAAAGTTTACAAGTTGAGAAATGAAGCCACTTAGCATATTAAGAATTCAATGAGTTTGTGATATCATTGAGTGCCTGTCCTGACCTGGTGTATAGAACAAAGATCTAGCTGCCTGTTCATGTCATATACTATCTATATAAATAAATGGACAACTAATGAATAACCACCTCTCTAACTATATCTAAATCATCTATTTTGTATTTCTTTTTAATCTAGGAGACACAATTCTCTGGAATACTTCCCCAACATCTCTGATATTTTTGTTCTAGGAATTAATCACTCCTTACCCACTGTGGAAGACTATGGAATCATTTGTCCTAAAACCATGAGATGGAGAATGTGGGAAGATAGTTCCGTGGGTAAAGTGATCTCTGCACAAGCAAAAGAATACAAGAAGGGATACCCAGAACCCACATTAAAAAAAGAAAAAAAACTGTAAGCAGGAGCAGCGGCAGTATCTATAATGTCAGGGCTGATGAGGCAAAGACACAAATCCCTGGGACTTTAGAGCTGGTCTACTCTAAAGAGTGAGCTCTGTGTTCAATGAAAAGATCTATATAAAAAATAAGAAGGAGAAAACCTTGAGTCAAGACCTGATGTCAACTACTGTTTTCCACATGCCTATACAAATAAATGTATGGCCATGGGAAGAAGGGGGAAGACTCTCAGGAAATTATCAGGCCATGGACAGGAAACCATTTCCCCATTTCAAAGTAGCTGCACTCTCCATTTGCACTGATAGAGTACAAAACGTTTTCTTCCCCTTGATGCTCATTCTGGAACCAGCAGATGACTTCTAACATTTTACAAGAGTCTACAGTCAAGCTAAAAGGTTAGATAATCAGATAACCTGCGCCATTTTTTAAGAGTTAACTAAACGAAATAGCCCAAAGAATCAATGATTCGGGTATTTAACAAGACATATTTGAAGATTAAAGTGTTAGGTTTTACAGTTGTTGGAATGGCTAAGTAAATTTGCCTTAAATTTCTCTGTTTGAAAACTTTAAAATCTTTAATGATTCATTTCACCTTGGAACATTTCATTTTAGAGCATTTTGGTGTTCTGTATATGAATCTGCACAGTTGTCAACATGTATAGCTAAGGTATATATAAGACAAAGTGTGTAGCATGGTAAATTGTATCCTTGTCATTAACTATGAGCTACTACTTTTTAAAAGTCTATCTGAGCCGCTTTATATCATTGCTACATATTTTCAAATCTAAGAAAAATGTTATGGAAATACTCTGATGATCACTGACCACACAGCTTAGATCTGAGAGCTGTAGAATATATGCTTATGAGCGCTTGCCTGTGGCAGAGACATTAAAGTGCCATGCTTTTCGCTTCCAGTTCAAACTCAGTTATTCTTCAGCTAATTTCTTATTCCTCATCATCTCCATAGAAGTCTGTTATTTATGAATATTCAAGATCTTACAAGACTTTTTTAACATATAAAAAACAATCTGGAAAAGGGGAATTAGACTAAACTAATATTTTCTATGTGGTTGAGGTTTTGTGCAGCCTTAGAAAACTGACAAATCACCTTTCAGTTTGCTGTTGAATTACATGAAAATTCAGTGGCTATAAAAGTTGATTTCCAGATTAGAAATATAATGAGTTAATCTAATGTAACATTTTCAAAGTCTGAAGTTCATTCAAAAGCAATGAAACTAACTGGTGGAGGTAAGTTTTACATGTATTCTAACTTTTAAAATATTAAAAAATTAAAAGATTTTCTTGTTGAAGAAATTTTCACAATCACCATTCTATCCAAAGCAGGAAATACTCTTTGAGGCAAGCTTTACTCCTGTTTGTTATGAGACTTTAAATCTATTTTTTCCAAAAATCCATGACTTTCACTGATTTTTATTTCATGACGAATGGGCTGAGATGAAGTGTCACCTTTGGAGCAGGGTAATAGTAATCAAGCCAGATGTCATTTTCTTAATTTACATCAGTAAGTCCAGTTGCTCAGGAAAGCAGAGTTCAGATCCATTATGCAGGATATGCCAAACTTCGGGGATATGTGTGTAAACCATGGAGGAGAGAGTGTTGTGACAATGGTTGGTAAGTATGAACACAGAAGAAAGCTGGAGAGGCCTGTGATCTTTCTACTGGCTTCCCAAGCAGTGACTATTGTACATGACTATTTATTGGCAGGTTCTTGGACTTATGCAATAATCTTCTTTCTGGCTCAAATGTTACAGGTACACTGAAAAGTTATAGTTGTATTTCATTTAGAATATAAGTTTGTCGATTTCCTTCAGACAGAATACAATGCCTTGAATCATTCTGATTTTTAATTCATTCGGGTTTTGGTTTCATTTGTTTGTTTGCTTTTTGTTTGTTTGTTTGTTTCTTTTATTGGGTTTTATTTGTTTGTTTGGGAAGTTGCTTTTAAGGTGGGGGGGTTATAGGCATTATTCCATCAAGTACCTTCTTGGTATAACCTGGGATTCTATACATTTTTGGTGTATTGATGTTGAAATCATTCTGTAGATGGCTGATTATTTTCATTATATCATTAAGTCCTAATTTATGTCATATGGCCTTAGAATGCAATATCTATTTTTCCCAGAAAAAAATAGTATCATCTATGCACACCACTTAAAGGGTTTGATATGAAGCTTAAAATTAATCCCTCCACTGAAGATCTCTCAAACACTATTTTTTATGTCTAAACCAGAACAAACCCATATGAATTTTCAAAATAAGACAAAATTTAAGGACACAAAATGTCTAATATATAATTCAACTCATAATCAAAAGAAAAAAGAAAACTACTCTAAATAACAGCTTATGTTTCCACTCCTTAGACATGCAGATTGCAAATGTCTCATTTTAGATAACCCAGCACCTTGTAATTCACAAAATATATGAATCTTGTCTCAAACTATACTGAGTTTTGCTATTATTTGTTTTATTTCTGAAGAAATATAGTAGTTGTAAACAACTTTTGTTCAAGTTCTGGGAACAACTTTATACTTGTCTTCACTTTCCTTTGATTTAAAAAATATTGAGATTGCATGAACATATCCCATATTAATTTTTAATACCTAATTTCAAAATGGTCAAAATAATAGTAACTTTCAGAAACACCATTTCATGGAAGAAATTGTAGTGTGTATTTCTCTCCACCAAATTAAAATGCACAATACAAAGCAAGAAACCAGGCCTTGAAAATGGGTGTACAGAGCAATGAGACCCACTTGTAAAGGTCTTTTGTAGAGGCCTTGGTGGGTTTTTCCTGTTTACTCCTTAGCAAATGGTCTTATGTACATATTATCAAGCTGTTTTGTCTCTCAGTCAGAGTTACATCTCCTCACATGTTTGTTTCTTAATTCTGTTGCCCCTCATGCTTCCAGAGAGTCACGAACCTTCATTCTTTATATTCTATGCAGATCTACATGTCTGCCTCCATCTAGTTTGGTATTCTGCTAAGTTAGATTTGAATTTGTCCCTTTAACCATATTCTCAGAAGAACCTCAAGTTACCCAGGTATCCAGTTACCTTCTCTTTGAGGAATGGAAAGGTTCTGGATTCTTTTTATTTTTCTAACACATAATTTTATTTAGTAAAATTTGTCATTTTTTAAAAAAGTGAAATCTGGTCAAATATTTACAAATTAAAATGTCTCATCTACCATTTCTTACTTTAAAAAAAATAAAGAAAATTATGAGAGCTATTTAGGCAAAATGTTTGACCCACAGGCCCTTTTTCTATGCTGTCTTACTCACCAAAATTATTTTTAGAACACTTTAGTATAGACATACAAAGAGTCAAGGGTAGTAACTCAGATAAAATCTACAGTGGACCAAAATGCTTAGGTGAGTACTGGAAATATATATAGCATTCTTTAGACATTTGAACATTATTCTTAAATTGCCCAGTCTAGTATTTTTGCATTGTCAACATACTTGCAGTATTACATTTTTATCCAGACATATGCATCTGCAATAATGTCCTCATGTGCTTGTCAGTGCTCAAGAAAATAAGTCACTAGTGAATGTAAAGATGTAGATATATAGTTATTCTGAAACACTGCACTCCCAACATATCAAATAGTAAAGCTTATCTTTATTTATGTTCAAATGGCATAGATCAAATCCTCTTTAAGTCCCCGTTGAATTATCTCATGTTCTCAAGCTATGTCAATGTCACTGTCACTTTAATAAATGACTGCTTAAACTCGAGCAGAACAAGAACAACAGCCAACATGCTAAAGTGGACGAGGGAAAGCCCCGGAGGCTCCACCCTGCACAAGGAACTGGAGGCAGCTAAGGAATGCTAAGAGCTGGAAACCCGTCTTCCGCAAGGAAGGTCGCATGGTTGGCTATCCAATACCAAATGGTCAGCCCTGAGAACACACATACATTATAAAGGGGAAGGAGGGCGTATTTATGTATTTATGCATGTAAATGTGCAAACACACACAATAACAATTTATGAAAAAAATGAAGCCATGAGTTTGAAAGAGAGGAAGGAGGCCTGTGGGAGAGTTTGGAGGAACGAAGGAGAATGGCAGATAGTGTGCGTATATTATAATCTAAAATAATAAAACTATTTTTTAACTCAATTTGGAATAAAGTGATAGAATTACCCATAAATTCTTGAACATATAGTTGTGCCCCCCCCCCCCCAATTGCCAATAGTTTCAGACTTAGTTTCAGGACTGGTGTTTCTGCTCAGAGTTAACTTGGGCCAAATGTTGGTAAAGAGTAAACTACCTTAAACGCTGAATTGAAGGGTTTGCTAAGTACATGTGTGTGCATTCTTGTATTTGAGACGTTAATGACTGCTTCTGTTAGTGCAACATTGTCGTGGAGTATGGGTGGCTTTCACAGCACTCTTGCATCGCTATAATTAATTCTCACTTGGAACGAGCACTACATTCATCACATTTTAGATGGTACTCCAGCATACTGTGTCAGAACAGAAGGAAGGCGGTGATTGACAAAATGTTTATGTGACGGATACATTCACCATATAAATACACATTTGATGAACTCGAAAATTAGCTGGCTGTTTGGAACACTGGTGCATATTTTAAAGAACTCGCTTCGCAGAAATGCTATTTTCCCACTGCTTATTTTAGCTAAAAGGGGAGTAGTAACATAAAGTTCACATACCAAAACAAAATGATTTACTTTATTCAGTCATTTCAAACAGCTTGTGGCATGGAATAGCAAGAAGCCAGGACACTTAAATTCCAGTAACATGCAAAAAGTGGTTTTATTCCAATCAAGAGAGAAGGCCAAATGTTTTTGTATATTACTGATACCCTTTGGCACTTGTTATTGACTCTTAGATCTGTATACATGTCTTAACCACCTTAGTCTTCAGAATTAATAAAGCACACATTCTAATTAAGTGAGCTACTTCCTCCTCTGTTTCCAAGCCTAAATTCTATTTCTGCTCACCCTGGTTTCTAAAGAATTACTTAACTTTGCTTCTACCTTACTCAATACTCAGTTGTCTTGTTCCCTAACCTTCATTCGTTCACCGCTAACCAGGGCTATAATACAGTCTCAGAAATAAGAGGCTTGCCATAATAATTTCTCACGACGCTTCAGGCTGTTTGAGCCGTGTTTATTTTCTCTCAGTTGAGCATATTATGTGTCTACATATCAGCTGAAGTCTGGCTGTTCTAATGTAACCTAAGTCACATGTTTTAAGTGTAGTTGGACTTATAAGAATGGCTGGATCATGTGTCTTTCAATATCCACCAGCATATCTGGGCTTTCTTTTAAGACAGTTTAGGCATGGAGAGCATATATGTTTTCAGAATATCTTGAGTCCCAATAACTTGCATAGGCTCAGGATAATTCTACATTTTATTTGGCCAAAGCAAGTTTCAAGGCTACCTTAGATTCACAAATGAAAGAAACAAACCCAGAGAAAAGAGGCTAAAATTTTCTACTGTAAATCCTCTGATAAACAGGTCTGGCTATTGAGATGTCTCAGTAGCTTAGAGCATGTATTTTGCTCTTGAAGAAGACACGGATTTGGTTCCTAGTACCCACACAAGGCAGCTTATAACTGCCTGTAACACCAACTCAAGGGAACCCAACATCATTGCCTGACTTCTGTGAGTACCTACATACATGTGGCATACACATATGAATACAGATTAAAAAAGTAAATAAACTTGAAAAAATAATTAGGAGTGCTTCATAGTCATTCAATCATATCCATTCACTCTTACTTCAAAAAAAATGACTTCTCAGTTTTTTTTCATTGCTCATACTCCTAGAAACCAAATAATTTTATTGACTAAACTCCTACAGACAGAGAAAGACAGACAAGCAAGTCAAGGAAAAGAATCAAAATATAGAACAGAGATAGTTACAGCTACTGGTTTTTATGCGTGACGTCAATGTCAAAAAGCCCCAAGTAAATAAAGCCTCTACCAACTAGCACCTTCGAAATGAGTCCACATCCCAGTGATTCTTGAGATCACAGCCTTGGGTCTCAGAAATTTTTGTTAGAAGAACATGGTGAGTTTTTTGAAACAATTACTATTTTTTAAATTATTTTGTACTCTAAAGAAGTTATCAGTTCACAGATTAGTTCATAGAATTAAACATATAGACAAGGAGTATATGATATGAGTTTTGGCACCAGACAAACACAGATGCAAGTTTCATTTCTGAAACTTACTGCTGTGTGGCTTTGACCACACGGCCACGCTATCTCACATTGTATTACAGACTCATCCTATGACACTCAAATGGGGCATTTTATGTAGGGCGAATACATACCAAATATCAATCAAAATTTCCTTGGGCACTAATTCACACTTTGACAAAAATGAATGAAGCTGAAAGAAAGAAACCCAGGGAAATTTGGCACAGTGCCTGCCCATCAACTAGAGATTTGGAGGGCCTGTATTTTAAGTTCCTCAAAAAAAAAAAAAAAAAAAAAAAAAAAAAAAAAAACAGGCATTAAAACATGGAATTTTAAAACAGCATTTTTGGTGATATTTTCAAACATTTTAATGAGTTGTTCTTTATGCATAAGCTGTCAACCTATTTCCTTGGATCCAATTATTAAATACCTTCTTTAATTTACCATAAGAAAAACTATCCTAAGGCAAACACAGAACTTTTGTTGTGTCTGGGAGGAACTGGAGAATTGGCTCAATGATTATGAGCACTCACATTCAATTCCCAGCATCCATAGGTACTCACAGTAATCCGTAACTCCAGGTCCAGGGACTCCAATGACCTCTGTAGGCACTGCGCACACCTGCTACATAGACATATATCCAGAAATAATACCCATACTCATAAAATAACTATAAATAAATACTTTTAAACTGTCTAGGCAATGGATAGTTTGTACTTTTTTGCATCTTTAGGCTCTCTCGCTATCTGTGAGATATGGACCCTCGAGTCCCTGGATAATCCATGACAAAAATATATTGACAGTTCAACATGCATAGTCAAAATGAATGGAGAAGTATTTAGTGTTTCTGAAAGATTGTTTGCTATAAGGGAGAAGAAAACTGGTCTCTTGTTTATTCAACAGATAATTTATTTGCATCTTCTGTCCCCAGAAGGCAAAGCTAAATCATTGTTGTATAAATGTAAAAGATATCTTTCAGCATTTTCCAGTACTCTCAAGACTTCTATCCCTAGAGTCATAGTTAATTCTTGTTGCTCACAGATATTTTGAGCTGGTTATGCCCTTTATTCTGTAAGAGTTTTTTTTTCATTTATTCCAAATTGTTCATTTACACATTATTTACCTCCTCTCTCAAGGTCACCGATAGACGATGCAGTTTCTTGCCTGTAAGCAGACAGAAAATGTGTCCCTGGAGAAATGATGCTTTGGAAACCTCGTTTCAGGGTGCTACTTCCCAAAACGAAAATTGGTGAGAAAGGATCAACAATCTTTAATTCTATCAGAAATTTAATCCTGTAATGAGGCCTGGAAATTCCATTTTTGTTAATAGAAAGTGAATCAGCATGAAATGTAGTGAACAAACCATTTTCACTGGCGGCTAACACAGTCACACCAAGTCATCACAGACTCAGCATAATAAAACTGATTTAATTATATTGAGAGAAGACAGTGGAGATAGACTGACTGTATCAGCACAGTCAGCCAAATACGAAGAAACCACACAACTCAAACTCACTATTGGGAAACTAATGTGCTATCTGGATTGAGCAGAAGTGTTTCTTTCTGGCTGTGTTATTACCATGTGTCCAGGTAGCAATATTGTTGGTATTGAAAATCATCAGAAAAAAATTAAGTGTTGTGTTCATTTCTTTGAGCCACTTCATTACCCACGGTTTCTTATCTGAATGGTTTTTATCTCTTAAAACTGAGTATAGTAACAATCTAATATCCATGGTAATGCCACTAGGAGGAGGTAGCTTGAGGATGATTTCAGGAGACAGAACCCCATTTACTTATCACCCTTATCAAGGAATCCCATAAGAATGTGTTTACCTTCCCCTCTATGAGAGGACACAGGAACAACTCTACAAACTGGGAAAAATGCTATCCACAGGTACCAGTTGTGTGTCTGCCTTCATCTGAGATTTTGCAACCCTTGTTTACAAGCTGAGTGATACAGTCAGACTGAAATCATTCTTGTGAATTAGACCAAAATACCTGTTTCTTCTAAGCTCCATGGAAATTTATCAAATGTACACAGAACACACATTTTCTTTGTTTTCCTTTTTATTCATTTTGCTAGAAAATCAGTTTAAAAATGGTATATATGCATAGACAGACAGACAGACAGACAGATGATTAAGTTATACCTCAAATGGAAAAGAAGTATACCCAAACTAAGAATAGCCTTCATGGGCTAAGTCTACAGGCCAGAATCTAAATCCTCAGGCTACTGTCCCCCATACTCTAATCCAGGCTCCATTATCCCTAGATCCAAACTTTTCAGAGTTGTTTTGGTAGACCTAGGGTCCAGACTCAGCTCAATAGACCCTAGTTCCTTTCTATCATGGACTATGTCTCCTGTACCTTTCCTAAAGATTCGGGTTCTGTGGTCTACCATAATTACAAACCAAATTCTATGGGCACAGGCATTAGAATATCCCCTAAAGATACAGACTCCAGGATCAAAGTTCCAGACAAAACAAACAGGTTTAGATTAATAGATACAAATACCAGACAACCCTGAAGATGAGATGTTAGAATTATCAAACTGCTGACCCAGGTGTCAGGCCAACCTGATTTAAGAACTCCTGAAAACCCACTCATAGGCTCTTTGAAATCTGTGGACATGCAGTTTCTCATAAAAAGTCAATCTGCAAAGAATTAAAGAAATCCCTACTTTGTCAAATAACTACATATCAGTATACAAGAAACAGAAAAAATGGAAAGCCATAACAGCACAGAAAGTATGTCATAATCTTGTAATATGTAATTTTGAAAATGTAAATGTGTGCTTCTCAAGAAAGAATTCAATGTAACCATAGTTTAAAGACTCATGGGCAACTTTAGGATAACAGCAGGACAACTCAATGAAATCAGAGAAACAAAAGCAGAAAATTAACAGAAAGTACCAAGATTACACTGTGAGTATATAGCAACGGCAGGGTACATAAATGACATGCATGGGCCAGTGCAAAGAGTAAATAGGGAAAATTAACACAGATATTTCATATATATATATATATATATATATATATATATATATATACATATATATATAGTATTTGTAATAGAAATTATGAAAGATAATAGGAATGAAATTGAGTTGAAATGGAATACCAACAACAGAACTGATCAAGTAGAAGAAATAAGATTATGAAAAGTAACCTTTCTTTTTTGTTTGTTTGGCTTTTTTTTTTTTCCAAGACAGGGTTTCTCTGTATAGTTCTAGCTGTCCTGAAACTCACTCTGTAGACCAAGCTGGCCTCGAACTCAGAAATCTGCCTGCCTCTGCCTTCCAAGTACTGGGATTAAAGGCACATACCACCACTGCCCACAAGTAACCTTTCTAATGAAATGAAAATGAAGACAGAAGGAATTCTAGAAAACTCACCAATAGATGGAAATTAAACAACAGCCTCCCACAATGTCAGTGATTCCCAGAAACTAAAAGAGAATCTTGAGACAACTACACACAACATACCACAAGCTATGAATGGAGATGTAGCTCTAAAAGAGAATTGTAAAACAATAAATGCTCACATCAAAAAGGAAGAAAAATTCAAATAATTTAATCTTATCCCTCCAGAAATTAGTAAAAAGAACACACAGTAAGTTTGCAATTAGTAGTCAGAATAAAATAGTAAAGATTAGAGCAGAAATAAATTAGAGACTTGAAAATAAAAATAATTGTCCCTATTTTCGGAAAAGATAAAACCTATACAAATCACTCACTAAAGTAAGAAAAGATACCACAAGAGGTCATGAATTTGAGGAGTCAGGAAGACATGAAATTGGGGGAGGGATTATTTACAACTGCATTCTAAATGAGTATCCTGCTCATATAGATTATACCATTTGCAGCATAGATAAGTATGCCTCTCATCAAAGAGGATTCTTCATGCAGCAGATGAAAACCATCACAAAAACCTACAACTGCTCAAAATGCAGAGAATGGCTGATCATGGAGTATACGGTACCAGGTGATACATCTATAACTCAACTCCTGTACCTAAGTCCCAGGGAACATTATGAGAAATGGAAGGAAATTTTGTAAGAGCCAGAGGACCAGGAAATCTTCTCTAAGATCATGTCCCCTACAAGTGAGTTGGAAGTTATACTCACAATGCCTCAACACCATGACTATCTAAACAAGATCAGAACAATAACAGCCCCAATAGGCATGCTAATGTGGAAGCATGAGATCTCACTGGTCCCCACCCCAAGATGATGAGCTATAGGCAACTAATGACTGCAGAGAGAGGAAAAAATAAGTCTTTCCCAGATATGAGCACTCTAATTGGTTATATAATACTAAGAGGTCAGCCCCAAAATTATGTACATACAAGCAACAGTAACTGGATTCAGCAGGTTTTATTAATATATTTACGTATATATGTATGCATGTGTAGCAACAATAATCAAAGAAAAAGAAGCCATGAATTTGAGGAAGGGTAAGGGAAGGAGTTAAGGGAAGAATTTTAGGAAAGAAAGGAAAAGGGAGAAATGATGTAACCATATTTTAATTAAAATTTTAAAAATGGGAAAACAGCCTGGGTAGACACTACTTGAAAAGGTATAAAAATGGACATAAGTATACAAAACAATGTATGATCAGCAGAAGAGACGGATCAGCAAAGGAACAGAGCTTGCCCCCAAGATTGACAATCTGAGTTCAATTAGCAGAAGGCATGTGGTTAGAAAGGAGGGACCTGAAGTTGTCCTCTGCCCTCCATACCCATACAACAAAAGTAATAATTCTTCATGATAAATGGGAAGGGGTGGGGAGGGGAGGAGAGGGGAGAGGAGGGAGGAGGAGGGGAGGGAAGAAGGGAAGGGGAGGGAGGGAAGGGAAGGGAAGGGAAGGAAAGGAAAGGGAAGGGAAGGGAAGAAGGGAAGAAGGGAAGAAGGGAAGAGAAGGGAAAGAAAGAAAGAAAGAAAGAAAGAAAGAAAGAAAGAAAGAAAGAAAGAAAGAAAGAAAGAAAGAAAGAAAGGAAGGAAGGAAGGAAGGAAGGAAGGAAAAAAGAAAGAAAGAAAGAAAGAAAGAAAGAAAGAAAGAAAGAAAGAAAGAAAGAAAGAAAGATAGATAGAAAGAGAAAGAAAACGAAAGAGACTAGTCAGCCTTTAGAAATAGGGAAACCATGTCACACATGACAACATGTACCTGGAAGATATTTTGGCGATAGAACAAGCCAGCATACAAGGGCAAACATTATCTAATTTCAAAATTGCAAAGCCTTCCAAAAAATTTATATAAAAGGTCCTCTATTAGCAATGCAGCCAAACTTCTTATTCTATACATGAGAAAATGGTAAGTCCTGAAGGGCCATTAGCAGTTTTGATATCATGGTACCTGAACTTGCAGTGGGTCTCATATTTTCTGGTTCCAATAGAGTCCTTGCTGGGCTACCACTGGTGGGTGGTTATTATAATACAAAGTATCAGACAACAGGAATAAATTCAAGAGATCTTTCACCCATTGATGAAGCTAATAACACTATATCCCCAAAAATCATTGATACATTTTAGTATTTCTCACCATACAAAACTATAAGCATGTGAGCTAATCAATGTGATCATATCCCACAATATCTGATGTCTTTCAAAGTATAATGTGGTATGTGGCAAGTTTTGTCAATTTAAGAAAATAATAAAATGCATAGAAATGAGAAAGGCAGGAAGTGGTAGCCCAGCAAGGACTCTATTGGAACCAGATAACATGAGACCCACTGCAAGTTCAGGTACCATGATACCAAAACTGCTAATGGCCCTTCAGGACCTACCATTTTCTCATGTATAGAATAAGAAGTCTGGCTGCATTGCTAATAGAGTTCTTCCCAGGACTAAACATCTAGAGTCTACCATTTATAAAGAATACACGGGCTACCTAAACTATAGCTTGGATGAACCAAAGCAAAGCCTAATTTTTTAAAGAGTTGATGGCTGTCTATCTATCTATCTATCTATCTATCTATCTATCTATCTATCTATCTATCTATCTATTTATTTACTTCTGTTTCTTTAAAATAGAATACAGGGCTGGAGAGATGGCTCATCAGTTAAGAACACTGACTGCCCTTTCAAAGGTCCTGAGTTCAAATCCCAGCAACCACATGGTGGCTCACAACCATCCATAATGAGATCTGATGTCCTCTTCTGGTGTGTCTGAAGACAGTTACAGTGTACTTACATATAATAATAAATAAATCTTAAGAAAATAGAATACAATTACATCATTTTCCCTTCTCCTTTCCTCCCCCTACCGTTTCTGTGCACTGCCATCCCCTTGCTTACTCACAAATTCATGGCCCCTATGTGTGTAACTTATCTAATTTACAACTTCTTTAAAAAAAGGTGTTTAGTGTTTAAGCCGTATTTTAAATATAGTGCATACATAAAATTAAGGGAACAGACAAAACTACACAGCTCTATCCACTGTTCTGTTCGAGAACCACTAGCAATTTGTTTTACAAACAGTTGTCTGCACAGAAACATACACCAAAGGCGTTCCACTCTCCATCCACACTCTTACGCCCATCCTTTAACTTGACCTGGAATGAGACAAGATATGTGAAAACTGATCACTGTGCTTTGTCCTTTCCAGGTTTATACATTATGTTACTATAAGCATTATTACTTTACCCTTGGACTTCCATGGAATTAATGAAGCATTGCAATAGCCAATCGTAACTTGTGTTTACAGTCTGGTGTCCTGTCAAGCTTATAATTATTTTTTAAGACAGATCTGCTGGTTTAGTAAACACCTTCATTATGTTATTCTTAGAGTCAGAGAAGCTGTTCTTTATGCAAAGCTTGTCATGTTCCTGTAACTTCCTTCTTGGCCACCGCTTGTAGTAAACACCCTTTTTGCTCCATTTTAATAGAGCTGCCCACCGAAGGTCATTTATTAGGTAATCACTTGTCTGTGAAAATCCTAATTACTCTATGTTTGTCAAAGGGAGGAAACAGCATTTCATTTGAATGCAGAATGAGAAGCAGCCACACAGATACAGATCATGAGAACTGGAAACTTTGTTAAATTGGCGGATTTAAAAAAGAAAAAGAAATCTTAAACAGGCTACAGTTGGGGAGTTTAAAAGAACTGATACACTATCAGCTATAATGAAGATAAAAACACAGAGTTTATGGTGTTATCAATTCGGAGTTAAAGTAAAAGAAAATTGATTTGTGAACACTGCAGGGATGCTGGTTTTCCTATGGAGTCTTAGTGCCCCCTGTTGATCCTTGAGAAATGTGCTTTTAGTTTTTCCCCCCATTCTGGATGGCTGTTATTCTACCTAGATGGGCATTTCTCTTTAATGAAATAGGGGGCCTTTTCTATGTGACATTCTGCCTCAGCAGTACCATGACATGATAGTATCTTCCTCTTTCCACCATAGCTAGAGGAGAGGCACGTGAAGCCCTGTTCCTTTCTGAGGAGTTTGTGACTGTTAGTGGTCATCAGTGGTTAGTGATTGTTGGTGGTTCCTAGAAGGGCTGTCATGTTTTGTAATGGTATAGCCACCATGGAAAGAAATGACCAATGGAAAGAAGAAACAATTCAAAGAAGATATGAGAGGATAACTGGGCATGAATACAATCCCAATATATCGTGTGCACTTATGAAATTGCCAAAAATTATTTAAATGTTGAATAGACATAAGCATCAAAGGATAAATTCACAGGATATGAATTACCAGATAGTCATCATAAGCAAATGAGCTAAAGTTCCTCGTTAAAAGCAGCATCAGCAGCAAACGGGAAGAAGCCCTTGATGAAAGTTAGTACACTTCACAATGTTTTTACAATGGCCGCACTCCTTCTGAGTCAGATACATGCTAAACAGACTAATAGTTTCTGTTCACATCAATTTATAAACACACATGGACACAGCAGACACCAAGACACAATACATCACTGAAGACGACTTGCTAAATATGTCAGTTGTGATCATAATGTAGTTACCTTCCATTCATCATCTGGGAGGGGCTTATTACTATTCCCGTGTGAGGACAGAGGAAGGGGAGACTTTGAGAGCTTATGTCACTTACCCTAATTTTCTCTACACAACCATACCATTTATGGCAAATATTTCTACAAACTAAATAGAAGAAACACATTTGCCATGTCTACTCCTTAATTTCCCTCAGGTTATTTCAAAGCAAATCAAAGACAGTTGTATAGTTTTCCATTTCCCATTCAAGCAATACTTCCTTTGTTCTTTTTAATCTAGTAAGTTTGACTATTTAACTATGGGCTTGATAGTAACAGTCTTTTCACCTGTTAATCACATGTAATGTGATGATGTGAACTCTTGAAACCTTGTTGACCTATTCTGTGTGATTATAAAGCAGTTGACGTGTGAGTGCACTTTTCAGATGCCAGCCAGCATGACCAGAACTCACACCTCAGCTACTTCCTTTAATGCTCTCGCTTGCCTAGTCACTGTCTATCTACCCTAATGCCTCCATGGGGAGGGACCAGACAATCACGAAGTTTCTGTGCTCTAGAACTTACTGGAAAGATTCAAACTAGCCAGTCCTAAATCTCATTTTCCTGCCTTGCTTATTTCTGACCTAAAAAAAAAATTTATATTAAAAACATTTCTCACAGAGCATCTTCTGCTTCTTTCTCACCCCATGCGACAAACCTGTGGAAATTGGATGAGAAAATGATAAATTATTGGGCCCATCAAGCCCATACACAGTTAAAAAGCCTTTCACACATGCAATAAGCCTTCATCGTGAACTCAAAGCAGTAAATGGCAGTTAACATAATTAAGAATCTTCTTTGAGCTCTAATAAATGTCTATCAAATGCTGTTTCCTCAAACCACTGAACCCACACAGCTTCTGAGCCATGACAACCTCCAGCAGTTCATTCAAACGAGGCTGTTTTGGTTCAACAATGTTATAATGTTACCAAGGTAGAAAAGGCAAGAAATCTATCAATCTGGGGTGTTACAGGGTTGAGAAAGGGGGAAATTCAGACATTTCATTTTGTGTATGTGTGCCTGGCTGGTTTTGATATATAACATCAGGGTTTCCATTACTAAGGATCAAAAAAGCACCATAAATACACAGTAAAATCCTACTGCTAAAGACATCACACATTTTTTGTGCAGGATATAAGAAATCAATCTCAAACTGACCAGGAGACGTCATCCCTGTTTGATAACTTTCATAATGCCTGAAGGCGTTATGCAGGCTGCTGGGTGAGAAAAATGCCAATGGTCTTATCTAGCACTGAACCCTGTATGATGCAGTACTCATATACTAGGTATGTTATACTTACTAGGACAGTGGTGGCAGGACTATAATGGGTAACCGACTACTTTCTGATTAGATTTGAGACCTACTCCACATGAAAAAAAGAAAACATTCCTGGTACTATAATTATAGTCAACATTTTATGGCTAGGGAGATCATAAGTTCTAGGATGACTTGCTATTTTTAATATTGCTAAATGGCCAAATTATCAAAGTGCCTTCTATTTTATTTATTTATTTATTTATTTATTATTTTTAGTTTTTTGAGACAGTGTTTCTTTGTATAGCCCTGCCTGTCCTGGAATTCACTCTGTAGACCAGGCTGGCCTTGAACTCAGAAATCGACCTGCCTCTGCCTCCCAAGTGCTGGGATTAAAGGCATGCACCACCACTGCCCGGCTCAAAGTGCCTTCTAAATATTTATACCCACAGACATGGACTGAGCTCAACCTTTGTCAGAGAAGCTTCTTTTGCAGTGGACATCAGTAAATTGAGAGATTCATGACTAACCACAGTGCTACGAATAAGATACCGAAGGGTCAGCCCTAAATGGGTTGTCTATGTTAGTTGTCCACCAACACACACAACCACAGTTCAAGGAACATCATAGAAGGAAAGGGAAGATGAATAAAAGATCGGTAGTACAGAGAGAAATGTTTGGAAAAGCTTTCTTCTGGATATGGCATAACTATCTTAATCACGAATTCACGATAGCTATTGTTGCCTGCACAAGACCAACAGAAGATCAAGGTAGCCAAAATTTCAACATAGATTGGTACATAATCTCCTCGTGCCACTCTCTGCTAAGGAATTATTGACAATGGATATTTTCTATGAAAAGTAGAATCTTTTTTTTTCTCTTTAGGATGTAGCCTCTCTTCCATGTCTTACGTTCCAGGGGATGCTCCCATATCCATGAACATATGAGCAGAACTAAATAGACTCAGTGGGCTATTTGTTTAAAATGCAGAGCATGAAGTTGGAAGGGTAAGAGCATGTTTGAAAGTTATGGGGCAGTTAAAGAGAGAAAAGGGGTAAATAGGATCATATTTAATTGTACAGAATTATCAAAAATACAGAAAAATTTAAAGGTACAATAGAAATTTTCCTACCCAGATGAGTTCATTTAATACTCCCTAGCATAGTGTTGGTTTGGCTAACTACTTTTCTTAGATGTGAAATTAAAGGCAGAGAAATAAAGCCTCAGTGTCATTTCTGGAAACTTTGTTTGCACTTTGCACGTTACAATTTATCCTCTAAACCCTAAATAACTCAAACTCTTTTGAACCGAAACTGCTGCAGGAGGTGAGGTAACTCAAGGATTTAAATATTTGAAGTTATATTTTCATTTATTTTTGATAATAAACATTAGAATTTCAGTTAGTCTCTATCAAGAAATCCAAGTTCAATTATCAACTCAAACTAATGTCAAAAGTTGGTAGGCAATGGTCCTCCTTCAGTATTCATAAGTGTCATTTTCCACATCCCTATATCACCATGGTTATATTCACTACATCATATGTTCCTGACCAGACTCCACAACTAAGATTCAGCCAATAACTGAGATTCCTTCAGTTCAGAATGGATAACCATATAATATAATATAATATAATATAATATAATATAATATAATATAATATAATATAATATAATATATAATATAGTTAATATAATATTAGTTAATACAATATATAGCATAATATAAGATCAAATTTGAACTTCAGATAAACAACAGGTGATGTTTAAAATAAATCTCTCCCTACAACATTTAGGTTGGATTTAAATGATGCTATTCAATACTTACTGGGAATAAAATTTTACTTTATGCATTGTGTTTTGCCTGTTAACCTTAGCACAAAAGACTTCTAGAGAACCTGAATGTCTTGTGTGGATTCATCAGGAGGTGAATGTGCCAAAGACAATGACTGGGTCTCGTTTCTCAAACATCTGCTAAGATCTAAAATTGCTACAAGTCTCCCCTGGCCTATATGGGCAGCTCCTTTCACTGTCCCAGCCCATCCTGGGAAACGAAAGTGTTCCTGATGTGACCAACAACCAGATAAGTCCCCGGGGTAGGAAAAAGAGAGATGGTGTGGCCATTTACTTCTGTCTCATCCTGCCTCTCAACAAGCCCCACTGGATCTCAGGTTTGGCATGTGATGCCTTTTCAATGACTGTGTATGAAGATAAAAGGAAACTACCATAGAATAAAAGATGTAATGATGGCTGTGCTGAAATAAACCCCTATACCACTAACGTGCGTATAACAACAGAACTGGTTTCAGTGTATATAGTTCTCTAATTTTACATCTTATTTTATAATAATAAACAATTATTTTTGAAAAAAACAGAGTGTCTGTTTGAGACTGCTGAGGTAGGTTTAGGCTTTCCCTCACTAAATGTCTACATTGTTCCTGCGGTGGTTTTGAAGCCAATTGCTGTTTTAGACCCAGAGTATATTATGATTCCCTGGCCACAGCTGATATGGAAGTACTCCTTTTGTCAATGTTTTCCCCTGGGAATAATTCATTTTTAAAGAAACTATAATTTATTTATCAAAATCCAGACTGTTATTGTTGCATGTTACTCGCAAATATTTTATGATTTTTTCCCCCCTTAACTCTGAAACTCATAACTTGGTTCAGTGAGGGTGAAAGCTTTTACTGGAAGATGAAAATGACAAGGACCATCTCACACCGAGGATTCAAAAGGGCTCTGACTTAGAGGAATATTGGTGGTTTGGTAACATCCATCTGTATGTATTTCCAGAACAGCAAATATCACATTGTTCTACTTGCCAAAATGTCATAAATTTAATGCCAGCTTCAAAACTACCATCAAGGCTGGCTGTGAAATTTCCTTTGACTTAAGTGTGAGAATTGCATTCTTTCTTTTGTGCAAGAACTGCAATTATTAAAGCAATTTAAATCAATGTCAGTTTTTCTGGGCCATTCTTAGACTCAGGATGCCTGATTACAGACTCAGAACTAGATGAGTCAATGAAGATACTTAAAGGTGTTTGGAAGGGAGGATTGTGAGCATCCTATATCCAACCCTTTAGCTCCTGCTTGTTATCATCCCCAGCCAAGAAAAATTTTGGTCTAGTATTGTTCCATGCAGGCAGATCATTAGCACAATATGACAGTGGCATTATTTGCTATAAGTGTAATTAAATAAAAATCAATAATAATCAGAAAATCTAACACTAAGAAGCAGATAGCAGCCGGGCGGTGGTGGCGCACGCCTTTAATCCTAGCACTTGGGAGGCAGAGGCAGGCAGATTTCTGAGTTCGAGGCCAGCCTGGTCTACAGAGTGAGTTCCAGGACAGCCAGGGCTATACAGAGAAACCCTGTCTCGAAAAACCAAAAAAAAAAAAAAAAAAAAAGAAGCAGATAGCAGAGATTCAGTAGAAATGCCATCATCACAAAAAAAATGTATGAATGGGAGGAGGAAATGCCATTTGGAATGTCTTACATGCTGGGGTGCACAAAACTCAGTGTTATGTGCACAATGTGACCTTGGTATTTGCTTTCTCCTGTGTAGTTCCATGATGTTCTCATCACCAGACAACTCCCATCTTGCTTTGATGATCCATCGGTAGATAACCGGAAAATGATCTACACTTCTGCTTCTGATATGTTTTAAGCGTGGTATGCTTATTATCATAGTACTTCATTTCTGATCATATTTAAGTTTGGGATCACTTGTATTAATATGGATGAGTTTATAAAGTTTAAGTCAAGGAGGGATTTGCTAAATAAAACATAAGTAAAACCATATTAAGGCACATCACAATCAGTTGAAAAAAGCAATTTTGGTGGTGGAAAAAGAAAGTGGTCCATTAGAGGCCAAGGATGATTCAGTAATGGGGGAGTATAGAGTCCAAGAACAAACAGACTGAAATCTTCAAATTGCTGATAAGAAAACCCCTGTCAACCAGACATATGTGTCTGGTAAGTACACATTTCAAAATAAAGGTAGATCTTAGCACAGAGAGCTCTACCAACAGAGACATAAGTGACCTCAGAGCATTCTGCTAACAGAAGCAAGCCAGAAGCAGAAAAATGAAAACCACAGGCTCTCACTGTGTGTGGAAACCAAAATACTCAAACAAACGCACATCAGAGTTCACAACTTTTAAGTTCTTCTTTTAGCACGTAACAAAATAAAAACAATAAATCAACCCCAACACCTGGGAAGCAGAGTCAGTTGAAACTCTGAGTTCAAGGCCAGCCTGGTCTGGAGAGTGAGTTCCAAAAAAGCCAAGGCTAGAGAGAAAAATCCTGTTTTGAAAAAACAACAACAACAACATACAAAAAAATCAAAAACAACAACAAAAAACTACAAATTGGAAAAAGCTTAAGGGATATGAATAACCCTAACAAGAACACTGATCTGTATGTTTGTGACAAAAATTGTAATTTTGGGGAAGCAGGGTGTTGTATCGAAATCAAGTGGACAATTGCCTATGTTGATTCAAGTATTTCAAGAGCTTATAGGGCATATTCAAGAGCTGGAGGCTGCTGGATAGAAAAAAAAACAAGATGATTCATTGACAGCTCAGAAAGCAGACAGAAACATGGGCTCTAGGGTCAGATAGACTTAATAAAAACCTAGTGTTGTTGCCTGCAGTCTAGGGCTTAATCTCCCACAATCCTTGCCTTTCTCTTCTGAAAATTGTAGATAATGATAGCATATGTCTCATTGGGTTAAGTAAGATATTAGCATCAGAGTATTAGCCCTCTTAGTGTATCTTTTTCAAAAGTAAGAACTACATGTGTCCTCTATTGCTGTAAATAAATACATTTTGACTTGGAAAATGCAGATCAAGCCAACTCGTGATGATCACAAGAAGCCTTTGAATACGGCTGAAGTCCCTGGAGATTTATCCTGCAAAGCCACCAAGATAAGATTGAAAAGTTCAAATCACTACACCAGAGCCAAGCTCCCTATGGTTCAGAAATCTTTGCCTACAAATGCATATGCCTGAGTAAAGTTTTCAATTTGTTCCTTTTTGAAATTCATAGTTTCCCGTCCATTGCACCCAAACATTTCCTATTGCCTTCTGTAGGTTGACAAAAAATATTGATTTTGATGGTGAGAGATTTCTCTCCAGAGAGGCCAGAGGAGTTTATACTTTTTTTCCCCCTTTTCTTAATAATGTCTGCTTTAAGTGTCATTTAATCTGTATGGTTTGCTGGTCACCAGATGTATAGATAGATAGCAGGAAAAAAAAAACTTGAAATACTGACACAAACTGGGACTACCTGCTTCCTGATGGGATTCAAGTTTCAAGTAATTCCTCTCTTCATTTGCCTTGACTTTCAATCTCAACAAGTCCAGCTTTAAAATAACTTATCCACAGTCTTACTTTTCAATAAACGTTTTTGCAGTAAATTATTCAGAACTAACAAAATGTAGCATTAAGAAACGGGAAGTGATTTGGAATGTAAATAAAAAAAATTTAGAAAATAAAAAAAAAGTGACCTAATAACTTAGATATATTTGTCATTGATACTAACCACAAAATCTTCTTAATTGAGATAAAATTTAGAGTACATTTTCCTATTTAGCATGTTCTTATTATAAGAGGCTCATTGAAGAAAAATATTGGACTTCTACTCTTATGGGGTTGTTAGATTGAGAGCAGTCTCTTAAAAGTTGCCTTTAAACCATAAGAAAAGGGTGATATGAATAAATATTTTCTTTACATTTGTTTAACAAAATTTCAAACACAGAGACAGGATTCTTTTCATTCCATGAGAATGCAGTACGAGAAATTTTCACTCCATGAACATGAGGTCTGCACTAGAAAAACATTGGCTAATAATAGAGGACTATGCCCTGACGGCTCCTCAGTTCCCAACTTAAAGCATAGGGCAACAGCTGAGGCCTGGAACATTCTCCTTGGAACCCACCATGAATATGTACGGTACAGGCCTTCACAGAAATGTCTGCATGGAAAGACGAGGTTCAGCCTCACACGTCACAGACAGAAGTCTGTACAAAATATCCCCGGCAGTTATTTTTCTTCTTCTGTTTACTATAAGTAATTCCAATACTCTTTGCTTCCTTCTGAATGCCAGCACCTAAACCATAATCAATTATTTTGGTGAAAGCAATTTGTAAAATGTAGAGGAAGGTGAACACAGTCCCCAAATGTTATAGGTAATTGCAAGGACCTATCAGTGAAGACGAAGCTTCTGACCCTCATTTACTCAGATTCTCTGTTAAAACATCCTTTGAGATCATGCTGAGACTCTAGTCTGGCTGTTTACCAATTTAGGACTATCCTATTTCTATATAGTTTCTCCCACATGTTAATCAAAGGCCTGAGAGTAAACCTGAATGTATATCCTCAGCATTTATATTTAACTTTAGTATTTAATGCATATTAACATTAATTTATGTTAATTGCCATTAGTATATTAAAGAAAGCAAAGACAACTTTAGTTTGTCAGTGAGTTTCAGTTCTTCCTAAGTGAAAAGGGTGTCAAATACCCGTGTTGAATTCCTTAAAAATAAAAGGCTCATCTCTCTACGCCAGTAATGTACTTTACTGCATCCCTGGATTTCACAGCCTAAAATGATTAGCAGCTTACCAAGAACTGTGAGAAATATTTAAAAGAGCTAGAAAAAAGGGAAGCAGGATGCAGTGAGAAAGTCATATGAAGAACAGTGAATTATACTTAGGTACTTTGCATCACAGAGATCACAAAGTGGGGAAAACTGTGGCCTCTTCTCCCAGCTCAATGAGAGGGATACTTTATCAAACGTTTCAGAAAGTAAGGCATCCTGCTGGTCTTATTTTGTTAAACAAGGAACAAAGCACATTTCTTTATTAGCAAGAATGCATAAAAGCCAAGGATGCTTAACATAGAAATCAAATGAAAAAAATCATAATTGCTGTATCTGGCCATCCTAAAAATGTCACTGTCTATTATTAACATAGAGTTGAAAGACAACTGGCAGAAATATGACTAAAACTGCATGCCAATATGATTATGTATTTGATTCTCCAATAACCATAATATCGTGATATTCTAGTCACCGAACAGCACATCTTTCTCTTTATATAGTAACATGGTAATTGAGGGGAAATGACTTCCGGGAGTTTTAGGAGCTCTCTGAATCATGCAGTCAATCTAAGTTACTTTTCCTGTTAGGATGTGCTGTGTGAAATCCATATTCAATCACTGCTTTATTAAGCTAGATTGCAAATGTGAGTTTAAACAAGAATATGGACAGCCCCTGTTTTTCCTGAGGAGATGAAGGGGTTTTAAGAAAGCCTTATTTGAAGCCCTGGCTTCCTGCTGGAGGTAGACTCTATAAGTTCCCTCTCCCTACTATCAGACATTTCATCTAAGGTCCCTCTCTTTTAGTCCTGTGAGTCTCTCACCTCCCAGGTCTCTGGTGCATTCTGGAGTGTCCCCCTTAACCTCCTATCTGCCAAGGTTGCCTGTTTCCATTCTTCCTCCTGGCCCTCAGGGCTTCAGTCCTTTTCCCTCCCCCCAATGTCAGATCAGGTTCCCCTCTCCTCCCTCTCCCCTTTCTGCCTCCCTCCCCACCCATCTACTTTCCCTCCCAGGTCCCTCCCTCTCTCCCCACTTGTGATTGCTTTCTTCTCCCTCTGAAGTGGGACTGAGGTGTCCTCACTTGGGCACTTCAGCTTGTTGACCTTTTTGAGTTCTGTGGACTGTATCTCAGGTAACTGCTGGGTCTGTGTTCATCCAGAGATGACGCACCTAACCCTCAAGACACTGGAGGCACCAGGGGGTTTAGAGGTAAGGTGGAGTGGTAGGTAGGGACATCCATGTGGAGACAGGGGCAGGGAAGAAGATATGGAATGTGGAACAATTGGAGGGTGGACAAAGGTTGGTGGGGTGGGGAATAAAATATGGAGTGTATAAAAATAATTAATAACAAAGATTTTTTTTAAAAAAAAGCCTCAGATCATACCTGAGACTCTGCAGTGACAACATAGTGGATCTCAGAGACAAATCAGATTGATAACTATAACCAAAACAGCGCAAGTTTTCCCATGGCTCCTACCCCTTCCCAGTTCCACCCTCATGGAGCTGAAGTCACATGTGAGAGTCCTTCTCTTATTTACAAGTGCTTATCTCTACCATATAATATGCACAAGTAAAGACTAAAGCAATAAAGTGACTAAGGCATGATTTATTTATTAGCAGGACTGATGATACAGTACTGTGGTTTGAAAATATAGGCATTGAATGTGCACGAATTGTGGACTTACCCCTGACATATACTACGTGGCTGGTGGCAAATATATTAACCTCTTTGCACCCAATTTCTTTACTTGCAAAATGAGAAAAGACCATCCCTTTAGAGATCTTCCAACACATTGTCCAAAGATTCCCCCTTCTACCATCTTCTGCAAACTGTGAGAGATTTTAAGAATGTAAATGATGAGGACAAGAAACAAGGTTGGGAAGAAGAAAGCAGGTTCTGTGTTCTCAGTGCTGTAAAATCTACATCATCCCTTGATTTGGATCTTTAAATGATCCCAGTGCAGCAGTGTTTAGAGGGAGAAATCATTTGGAATGTAAATAAAGAATATAGAAATTTTAAAAAAGAGAGAGAGAGATGGACATTTGGGAGGTGTGTGGATCATGAAGGTTCTGATCCTGTGACTGAATTTATTCACTTATTTAATGTTCACATTCTTTGAGGAGTTTTCTTATGAGTCGTCTCTTTGCTTCCTACCTCTCTTGGATGGGCAGCCTTGTCTATCATGCATTCCTGATTTGATGATGCTCTGTTCCATTGTGGGCCCACAAGTCATTGTGCCAAGAGGTGAAATGTCTGAAACCATGGGCCAAAATAAATCTACTTTCCTTGTAGTTGATATATGAAGATAGATTGCCCGATCAGTGGGGAACAAAGACATACACAAATCTGAAGCCCTAAGAAGTAGGCTGAGACAATTTCCACTGAATTTGGCCATTCCTCCTACTCCTACAGTTTTCCCCTTTGCTTTCTCTAATTTTTGCCCTGGCCTCATTTCTTCTGCTCAAAAATATCTATTACTGCCTCTTCAAAGAAATGAAAACATATTCACAAACCAAATCCAGCTAAGATAATATTGATGACTTTGCAGGTTTCAGACCACGGCTCTAGTCCTCACATGGACCAGCAGTCACTAACTTCTCACTGTCTCTGACTTCTCACTGTCGCACATCTCCTCGAATCGCACCTAAAACCTACAAGAAGCTGGATCATTCTTGGTGCAGGCTGATTACTTACCATGTTGAAAAACAGGACTCCACTCAAACACGAGGTCAATATGTGCTGGACATGAGGAAGCTTCAGTGACTGGGTAAAGTATTACTACAAAGGCTCTGCTGAACTCATAGGATGCAAAGTGCTCTCGCCTATTGGACATACAGACAAGTTCAAGTCTAGCAACAACCAAGGGTTAAGTGACAGTACCCAGAAACAGAAAATTTAAACCAATTAGGCCAGTATCAAATTATTTCATGTCATAACTGCAACCATCAATATCTCTACGAGGAACTCTAGCCACAGATCTTGGTAATGGACACGGAGAACAGCATAGCAATTACAAGGCCTTACATTTCTAAACATTTCCATTCGTGGTAACTTGGTTTCCTAAACCTTTTCTAAATTGCTGTTCCTCATTTACTTTGGGATGACATATGAGCAATTTCTAAATTCATGATCTCCTTATTTCATCCCCTGCCCAGTCTAGCCTTTCAAATATATAATCAGCATAGATATGGACCAGTTGTGATTATTTCAATTTAACAAGGTTAGTACTACCCTTCCTGATGGCAAAGTTGGTGATGATTACCTTCCTTCCTTCCAGATTTTACTCCCACGAAACAGGTCAACAGGTACATGCACTCCATGGCCTTTGACTCACAGATAATTTGACCTAGTCTCTTTTTCTTCAGCAACACATATTAAATAAAATGTGAGGGTGTTATTTTGTACTAACCTCCTTGACCTCCATAGACAGAATCAAACCAGAGAAGGCACTCCTTAAAGACATCTTGTCATCCATTACTCAACTTTGGAAAAGAGAAAAGGGTTTATAAATCGAGATTCAGAGCAACCAAACAAATAGAGGTTGCATTTACCTGAGCCAAGTGTGAAAGATCTCTTTTTTTTTTAACTCATTAACTGCTGACATGAGGAAGTCTCCTCAGACTCAATGTTAAGCCACCAATCTGCTTGTGTTCTCTGTTTCTGCTTTCTTGAATTCTTTCCTGTGTAGAAAGCAAAACTGCAGCTCAGCTCACTGAAACATTCTTTTTTTTTTTTGTAAAATAAGGAATTGCTTAATTTGCTAATTTCAAAGAAAAGCCAGTAAGATGCTTTTAACTCAATGTATTGTTATTTTTGTCTTTTGACATCTGTGAGTGATGTATTAAAATAATAAATGCATTATTTGAACTGTAATATATTTGAAAATACTAAGAAAACAAGAGATGATAAAAAAAATCTTTGCCCAGGGTCCTGTTCATTATGAAAATAGCAGCCACTGTGTGGAGAATGTGTTTTCCATGCAAATGTGTATGTAGAACCCACAACACAATGAATTGCTAAGACAAGGTTTTGGGTGATTTGGGTCCTTGCAATTACTATTGGATATGTAAATATCTATTGACCAGCAGCCTGATTGGGAACTAAGGAATACAAAAATTCAACCTTGGTACAAGGACAGATGCTTGGGATGCAGAAATAAACAAATAAATAAAGGGAGATAATTGTAGGGGGAAAAAAGCTTCATTGCTCACAGTCAAACCCAAACAAATGTATGAATTGTAAGAGGAAATGCCGAGGTGGGGAATTCTGACAGTTGAGGTCACATTTATCTTTCCCACTGCACATAGCCTTCCGTGCAGCACAAAGCAGTGCATGGGAAAAATGTGCTCCATATGGGAAGAAAGGACACCTGCTAAAATCTTCCTCCTGGAGGGGTTATACATAAAAAGACACTATGGAAGCGATGCCACCATGAATGCTCGAAATGCATGTGCCTTCCCATTTTCCTGTCCCCATTCCTCTGCCTCCCACTCCCGCCTCTCATGCCAACGTCTTTATCAGCTTTTGTTTTCATTTTGTATAACAAAAGCCAAGGAAGAATAGTGGAAATGATTCCGTCAACGCAAAAGAAAATGTCTATTTTTGACCAGAAGTGACATTCCTCTCTGCGTTCCAACTGGATCTGATTCAAGAAGCAAGAAAAGAAGCCAGAGAGAGGAGTGGGCTTAATTGAAATATAGAATGAGAAAAGGATATACACTGTGCCTTTTCTTTTCAATGGGAATAAAATTTACATTCTTCTTCTTCTTTAAAAAAAAAAGGAACAGCTAACATCCCAGAAAACAAGCTGCTTCTGCTTTTGCCCAACCATCATGAAAAGCAATTCAGAGCAGAAGTTGGTTTTGGTTTGAAATATGGTGGATTAGGAAATGTTTACCATCCACAGGCATGTACTGAAACTACCCTTATACAGATTTGTTTAACCAGGAATTAGGAATTGTAAATTCTTCTTTCCCTAGTCTACTACTATAATTGCTTCTGTATTGATAAACGACTTCCTAGTCAAGAGTCAGTTCTTCTTTAAAACTTCATTAACTGTAAAAGGTCATGAACACCAACACAGCATCTTTCCACTAACCTTATAAGAGATACCTTAACAGTATTTCAGTATTGCTGTGTTAAAGGTAAGGATGTGTATGTTTGTTTGTACATTAGTCCTATTGCCTATTGGCTGAAAAATCTCAGACACAACCGAGATGGACAAACGTAAGAAATATTTTAGCAATCTTGGTCTCCCTGGTTAGGTCAATGCATATATTTCTCTTCCAATAATGTCCTTGACAGCATAAAATCCTTAACTGCATATAACATACACATACAAAGTCCTCTCTAAACAACTCACCTAGAAACCTACTAACAACCAAAGACCACCCTGACTACACTGAGTGGAATACACTTTCCCCACTGTATGAATAGTGGAAATTTCTCATCCCCTTAATGGCCCTCAACCTTAGACAGCCTCTATTCAAATAACATATTTCAGAACATGTACTGCTACTAAACTGGTTTAGAACACATGAGCAATAAGGCAGGCTGTCATCTAAGTGAACTTTTATGGAAACTTCTCAGTTTGCCATCTTATGCCTGTGCATAACTGGAAATGACTGGGATGAGAATCAGTTGTGTTACAAGAGGGACATCCGGAGTGAGGAAAGGCCAAAGAGTACTATCTACACTGTGCCTCTTAGCAAGCAAACTCCTCCTTCCCATGAACTCCCATAATAGAATGCTCCAGACTTTGGAGTAAAATATTGTGGGCATGAAAATCAGAATTTGGAAGGCCCTAACAGTAACCAAGATGCTTGAGTACTTCATGTGCCTGCAGTAATTCTAGATAGTGCATTTGATCTGTTCTGTTGCTTTGCTTTGAATGAAATGTCTTTCCTATCTCTGCAACTCTGAATGAGTCTTTATTTCAATTCCCTGAATAAGAAGCCCAGAACCAAGTTGAGTACAATGACACACATCTTTAATTCCACCACTTGGGAAGCAAAGTCAGGCAGATCTCTATAAATTCAAGGCCAGCCTGGTCTGCATATCTTTTTTCTAGGATATCTAGGGCTACATAATCAGACCCTGTCTTTAAAAATAAATGAAATAAAATAAAATAAAAAGTAAACAGACCAAGAACCCAAGAACAACAACCAGCGCAGACTCTGTCCAACAAAGACATACCTATCCCTCATGCCTCCATATTTAATTTAAGAGCATTTATTATATGGATTCAACTCTATGTGGAAATATTTCAAATATCAGAGAATTGTTTTCATATGTCAACATCTGCTTTAAGGAATTAAAACACAATAATCAAAAGCAAATCCCTTGTTCAATAAGCAGATCATCACAAAGAGCTAAGATAAGGTTCAGGATATGGCATGCTCTCTAAGATAATGTTTGGGATATGGCATGCTCTCTAAGATAATATTTGGGATACGGCATGCTCTCTAAGATAATGTTCGGGATACGGCATGCTCTCTAAGATAATGTTCGGGATACGGCATGCTCTCTAAGATAGTGTTCGGGATACGGCATGCTCTCTAAGATAGTGTTCGGGATACGGCATGCTCTCTAAGATAGTGTTCGGGATACGGCATGCTCTCTAAGATAGTGTTCGGGATACGGCATGCTCTCTAAGATAGTGTTCGGGATACGGCATGCTCTCTAAGATAGTGTTCGGGATACGGCATGCTCTCTAAGATAGTGTTCTGGATACGGCATGCTCTCTAAGATAGTGTTCTGGATACGGCATGCTCTCTAAGATAGTGTTCGGGATACGGCATGCTCTCTAAGATAGTGTTCTGGATACGGCATGCTCTCTAAGATAGTGTTCGGGATACGGCATGCTCTCTAAGATAGTGTTCTGGATACGGCATGCTCTCTAAGATAGTGTTCGGGATACGGCACGCTCTCTAAGATAATGTTCGGGATATGGCATGCTCTCTAAGATAATGTTCGGGATATGGCATGCTCTCTAAGATAATGTTCAGGATATGGCATGCTCTCTATGAGGAAAGAAAGAGGAAGAGACTGTTTCAATTGTGACTGAGTAAGGGGTGGTCAAAGATGGCTTCTCGAGACTGAGTAAGGGATGGTCAAAGATGGCTTCTCGGATAGGCGGGAGTTGAGACTGGGCACAAACAGATAAGGGGAATCAAATGTGTCCAGATTTTGGAGTAAAATATTGTGGGCATGAAAGTCAGAATTTAGAAGGCCCTGGGCAGGGGTTGGGGGACATGTTTTAACAAGCATTGCATAATCTCAGACACAACTGAGAGGGAAAAGCATAGGGAATACTTTAGCAACCTTGATCTCCTTGATTTAGTTTACGTACATACGAAGACTAGAGCAAAGTTAGCAGTGGATCAAACTGCAAGTGGGGTTATCCCACCTAGGCCAGAGAGGAGGTAGATGGGGGACAGGAAGTAGATGGGGGCAAATCTGCAGATGTGCTAGCAGAGAAGAGAAAGAGTGCCTTCTGATCTGTTTGTCTTTCTGGCAGCTAGAAATGCGGCGTGCACTTGAATTAAACTACTCTTTTGTTACTACTGCTGCTGCTGCTGTTGTTGCAGTGGTGGTGGTTGTCACCGTCATAGTTGAGATAGTCTTCTTTAGCTCAAGCTGCCCTCAAATCAGCTTTAGAGTCAAGGATCGCCTTGAACTCCTAATTTCCCTGACTCTATCTCCCTTGTATTGAGATTAAATGAACATAGCATGACTCAAGGCTGAAGGATGCTTCAGTGGAACTGGCCAGTAATGACTGCTAAGTCTCAGGAAGGTGAAGAACGAAGGGATGTCTTCACCAAGCACTTTTCCTATTAAGAGGCTTTCATCTGTGGAAGCTACTTCTCTAATTATTGTCCCTCTCCATACAAATTCTTATAAACTGTCCCTTACCCCCTACCCTCCTGGCCTACAATAGGCCATGTACTCTAGACCATAGAATTTTTGTACTATGCAATGTAACAAAGTATGCTCCCTCTACCCTTCCTGTGCTATCTAGTTCCTTAAATAAACAGTTCCTTATTTCAACAAAGTTCTGACAATTCACTCATAACGAATGTGCCAACTTCTTTCTTGTCTAACCTCCAGCAGGTGTACAGAATAGGGTAGTGATTTGTGGTTTGAGCCTAAAGAATGCAATTTATGTGAAATGACTCACAGTGTATGCAGTAAGTATTCGATGAGTATCGTGTTTAAGAGAAATGATTGGTTCATCAATGCATTGCATGTCACATTAGTAGTATCGGAGTTTCTTTGACTAACAATATTTCATAGCTTTCTTGGTCATTGGTCAACAGTGGCCAGGGCAAGATACAGGTTTTTGACTTTACGCTGTAAAAACTAAGTGTGTTTTAATACAATAATGGACTCTCTGCTTCATCCTCCTCCCATGAAAATGCAGAGTGGCATATCATGGATATGAGTGACATTAACCGAGACACTCTGATTAGGTTGTGGCAGGTGTGATTCCATGCACAAAATGAAAGCTCATAAAAATGAATGCTGTAAAATTAGTTTTTGCCTCACTTGTATCCACTTGATAAATGTTGTAAACAAAAAGGAGGTGTCAATTAACTGAAAATTGTAAGCCAGTCAACAAATGGACAGGAAGAACGGTTGAATTTCCTATACCAAAAAAAAAAAAAATAAATAAATGCTGTTTGCAATAAGGCATTAAATATTATTTCCACAAAATACCCACAAAAAGAGATACAGAGACAAAGTGTGGAACAGAGTCATCAACCAGATAGTACACATGGTGTTACCCATGGCTCCAGATGCACAGGCAGCAGAGGATGGCCTTGTTGGACATCAAAGGAAGGAGAGGCCCCTGGTCCTGGAAAGGCTCGAGGCAGCAGTGTAGGGGAATACCAGGACAGGGAAGCCGGAGGGGGTTGATTCGGGAACAGGGGGAGGGGAGATGGCTTATGGGACTTTTTGGGGGGGGACCAGGAAAGGGGAAATCATTTGAAATGTAAATAAAGAATATACCTAATAAAAAAGAAAAAATAAATACATATTATTTCTCCCCAAAAGGTGAATATACATAAATCTGTATAACTAAATATGGGATCTGAGTATACACTAGTGATGTGGTAAATACCTCATGCTTCTTCAAAGAATATTCAAAGAGATTTTTCTAATGATTTCTTGGTTGTAAAATAAAAGCAAGAAGACATTTATGTGGGGGAAAGGATGGGAATGGTACCCATGCACATGTGTGCAGAAGGCAGCGAATCACCTCAGCTGTCATTACTCAGGATTCACCTACTTTATTTTGTGAGATAAGATCTCTTTCTGGGATCTGGAGTTCAAAGATTACACCAGGCTGAAGAGCCAACAAGTTCGCATGAGTCTCCTGTCTCCTACACTTACCTCTAAAACCACCCCCAGCTTTGTTCATTACTTTGGGGTACTCATACTCTCATGGTGCGTACTTTACCAACAGTCATCTCCTGAATCTCTAAATGGGAAGACATTTAACCACTCTAGATTTTATATAAACATAACACTATCTAATTGGAGTTGCCTCCAAGATTATAAGTTTCACGTTTACCTTAACTGATCTCAGCAGAACTTTGGGCAGGAACAGGAACAGTCGTCAGGGAGTCGCTCACCTCAGGTCTCACCCTCAGGTGCACATGAGTTTCGTCGGTGCTTTTTTTTTTTTAATGTTGATCACAGCAAAATAAACAGCTAATAAACTGAAAGCTTGACACTTTCATTTAGCCTTGGTCTCTGCAGGAAAATTTAATCATCCTTATGAAATTGGACATTCGGTCTTGAAATTAACATGGTGCTAAGTGTAAGGTTGGAAATTATAGACTTGAAGTGTGTACACTTTCACCAAGTCCTCAAATTCAAGCTGGGTCAGTATTTTCCTTCTTACCTTAAGGGAAGAATATTTCTACTTGCAAGGTAAAAGTTTCCTTTGGCAATGAATTTACTGTAGTCAGTAAGCAAGACTATTGGAAGATTTTTGTCAAATGGTAGATGTCAGAAAAATTCTGCTGGGGGAAAGAAGTGAGTCTGGGTAGAACAGAGAGCTGGGGAAAGAGAGAACATTCAACTTAACATTGTCTATTCTGAGACTAAAGAACTTTAGGTACAAACTTTCTAATAAATCACTTTGTTTTCATTCTGCTATAATGAATGTTCACTGATAAATTATGGAAAATAACAAAAAAAAAAAAAAAACCTTTTTCACTTCACTAGACCCTGTTAGCCTAAACCATGTAGTCCTGTGCTTGTGAAATCTCTTTCTTTGGATGGATAACTTGTTCATCTCTATTCTCAACCCTATAATCAGCTTATTCCTTATTCACTCATCTATTGAACATATATGTATATAATGTTTACGTACTAAAATTAGCTCCGAACAAAAGGATATGTAATTTTATAAAGCAGATATGTTTCTTTTCATGAAGAGGTTAATAACCTCCCAGACACAAACAGTATTTCTAAACTGTGGTGGTTTGAATACACATGGCCCAGGGAGTGGCACGATTAAGATGTGTGGCCTTCTTGGAGGAAGTGTGTCACTTTGAGGATGGGCTTTGAGACCCTCCCACTAACTGCCTGGTAGACAGTTGTCTCCTGGCTGCCTTCTGATTAAGATGTAGAACTCTAGGCTCTTCCTGCACCATGCCTTGCATGGATGCCCACCATAATGATAATGGACTGAACCTCAAAACCTGTAAGCAAGCCCCTTATAAGAGTTGTTTCTTCACAGCAGTGAAAACCCTAAGACACAAACTAAGCAAAAGAGCCATTTAGTCACAGTTATACTAGGATTCTGCAAAAGAGGGAGAAAAATGACCCCTCATCCTTTGTCATGCTTTGATTTAACCTAGTATGCTAATTTAACCTAGTATGCTAAATGTAAAAGAGACTATCAAAAAACAGAGAAAGAATGCCATGATACCAGTATCGGTCCTGGTCTGTTATCAAATTCCTCCTGCCTTCGAGGTTAAAGCAATTGCTGCATTTAGAGAGAAGCTTCACAAACAGAATTTGACAAGGGCAGTTTCTCTGGCTGAGGGGATTAATGCACAGGCATTGTCTGCAGCCCGTAAGCGTGCATCACATCTTTTGTAAAAAGCACTAAACTTTCCATTCTTCTCCAAACGTTTTCACTCACATTCTTTAAGAAATCCACTGCATTTGCTTTTGAGGCACTTAGAGACTTTAGGGTTAACTTGTCAGAGCATGACAATTCTTAATGACCCAATTTCTAAATGGAAAGCGGGGAGGAGAAGAAAAGGAAAAAGGAAAAAAAAAAAACCTCACAACAAAATCCTGCAAGCACCAAAGCAATGGCACTTCTAAAGTAAGCTTGCGCCCAGCTCCGGGGTATCCGTAATACGTACAGATCTTGTCTTCTTATGGATTTAACAACTGTGCTTTAATCTGCTTAAGTTCTGGTACTCCTATCTTCTTCTCTTCCTTTTGATAGAACTAAACAAGCTCACAGAGACAGTACTGTCCCTGAGATTGCAAATTAAGGAGTTACGAATCAAAAGAAGATTAAAAAAAAAAAGGCTTGTGACATCGGTAATGTTATAAATGGCCATTCCGGACTGCTTTAAAGTCAGAGGTGAGTTTGACCTCTTCTGCGGAAGATAAATAAGGAAGCTTTCAACTCTCCATTCTAGGAAATGAGACTAGGAAGGAGGCTAGGGGAGATGGAGGAAGCAGCTGCCCTTGTGGACTAACTCTGTCCTTCAGCCAGAAGATCAGGCATCTTTGGATATAACACCCTTCCTATGTCCCCGCCCCCACCCCCACCCCCACCCTCATCCCCACACTCACTCCCACTCTCACCCCCAACTCCATCCCTACCCCCACTGCCACCCCCCACCCCCATCCCCACCATCACCCCTGTCATGGTTACCCAACAGTCTTATTTTTGACTTCCTCCATTCTCCACAGTATTTTCAATCTGATCATATCAGCAGAGTAAATATGTTTTCTAATATTGAAAAATATTTACATTGGTAAAGACAAATGCCATGCTATTTACATTCGTAGTGAACCAGTAACTATTATAAAAATAAATACAATTTATAATAATTTAACCCATATTTCAACACTATAGAATTTTATTTTATTTTTAAATTATGCTCAAGACCATGTTTTTTAAAAAAAAAAACTGAGTTGCCTCAAAATGACAATATTAAAATATTACCAAATTTATTGTTCAAATTTTTTTATAGTTCTGTGCATTATTACAAATTTACAAAATAAATTACTAGAGGAACAAAGCCCAAGTTTTTAAATCTACATACTACAACTGAAGCCACTCAGGTTATCTTGGAAGAGAATTGTGCTATTTTCAGTGATGCTTAAATCTGTGTATATTGAACTTTTCAAAAGTTATCTTAGTTTCTTTGCAAATAAATAATCCATTTTGACAAAGAGCACGTGTTATTTGAATATAGAACATTCAATAATAATTGTTGAAACACGTTATTTACAGGTATGTATGATTGTTAGATAAATTCATAGCTGATTTTATCTACTTACCATGAGATATATACATATACTAGAAAATCCAAGTAAACTTTCACTAGTTATTCAGTTCTTACTAATTGTTGAAACATTTATGAGGTCTCTGTTGCTACATTATCCAATAAGATAACCACCATATACTTATGACCATCTAAACATCAATTTAAATTAACTAATGTGCCTATTGATAGAGCTAAGTTAGCTTACAGAGACAATGTCACTGGGGTTGCAAATCAAGGAGTTATGATTCAAAGAAGATGTGGCTAGGGAACATGGTATGACATGGCCCAGATTTAGACACAGTCATGGCACACTAGACAGTGCTGATGTACACAGTCTCTCTACTCAAAAAAAAAAAGAAGCTCAATCTTGGTCTCTACTGGAATTCTAAAACTGCAAAATAGTATTTTGTGATGATTTGTACCTATATTAGGGTTTCAACATGAAGTTATTCTTTGAGAATTTAGTTAAAATGAAGATACTGATTCAGAATATCTGAGCTGACAGTTCTAGTCAGCTCCCAGGAAACAGGAATGCTGCCAGCTCATGAGTGTGGTAATTTGAATAGGTTTGCCACCCATAGATTCATGTGTTTGAATGCAGGGACTGTGTGTGTGTGGGGGGGGGGGAGGTGTCGCTACTAGGAGGTGTGGCCTTGTTAGAATAAGTGTGGTCTTGTTGGGAAAAGTGTGTCATTGTGGAGATGGGCTTTGAGGTATCATATATATACTCAGCTCTGCCCGGTGTGGGATCCAGTCTCCTTCTGCTGCCTGCAGATCAAGAAGTAGAACTCTCAGCTCCTCAAGCACCTGCCTGTCTGCCTGGATGCCGCCATGTTTCCTCCTGCCATGATCAATGGACTAAACTTCTGAAACTGTAAACTAGCCCCAATTAAATGGTCATGGCTTCTCTTCACAGCAATAAAAACCCTAACTCGGACAATGGGTCACCGTTCAAGAAAGGATCTAGAGAAGATTAAAATGTGTGAAATCATATACACATATCAGAGTATCAAAATCGGTATATACCTATATAATAGCCTTCATTAATAAGACAGAAAATCACTCATGTTGACTTTTTTTTCTAGAATTTGAAAGGTTTGTATAGCCATGTGCTAGAACTTTCCGGTATGAGAAGAAATTGCTTTCAGATGAAACTATGCTTCTAAATATTAATCAGTGAAGGGTTTGGGTTGAAGATAGGTGGGTATGGATAATATGAATAAGACTCCCGATAAGTGTTTATACAACTAAAACGAAATAGTAAGTGAGCAGGATAAAAAGAAAAACTCAAATATAATAATAGAAAAAGAAATGGCTGATCTGAAAGTTTCCTGGGGGCTCATCATAAGAAGGTCAGATCCAGCAATTTGATGGAGAATCACTCTGCAGACAATGAAGGAAGAATTGTAAAGAAAATAAAAAGGCTGGTTGCCTGAGCTAAAAGGAGCTGGGAATTTAAATTAAATGTGACACATTCATATTCCCTGGAAACAGCAAAAGTCACAAATCCAGCACAGCTGTTTGACACAGTTCCAATCATGTTGAGCCCAATTCTGGATTCCTGCTATTCTATCACTTTCAGGTTTGATCTTTGCATGTCGCATTCTTGGGGACTTTCTGAATTATGTTTCATTTTATATACTTTAGGGAGAAAATTATGTCTGAGTCTTTTTAGGAACGGCCTAAACTTACCCTCTGCTTTCAGGGAAATAACTTAATTTGGTCCTATTTGGTACCTTTTGGTGCCCCAGCCTCTACACTGGGCTTGAACCTCACAAGAGCTAAGCAAGTGCTTTACCCCTGTGCTGACTGGTTTTCTATCAACTTGACACAAGATTAAGAGTCGTCAGAAAGGAAGCCTCAATGGAAATGTGCTTCCATGAGATCCTGCGGCTGGCAAAACCATATGACATTTTCTTAATTAGCGATTGATGGATGGGGGAGAGCCCAGCCTATTGTGGGTGATGTCACCCCTGGTCTGATAGCCCCGCGTTCTATAAGAAAGCAGGCCGAGAAAACAAGGATGAGCGAACCAGTAAGCAGCACCCCCTCCGTGGCCTCTGCATCTGCTTCTGCCTCCAGGTTCCCACACTGCTTGAGTTCCTGTCTTCTTTTGATGATGAGCTGTTATAAGGAATTCTGAATGGAATAAACCCTTTCCTCCTCATGTTGCCTTTGGTCATGTTTCATCATCAGAGCAATAGTAACCATGACTAAGACAACTCCTAAGCTACAGCTACAGCTCAGAGATTCTCATAAAAAGCCCCAGGGGCCCTGTTGCCTGTGCGCATGCGCTCATCTCTTCATTCCCACACAAATTGTGGCTCCGGAGAAGCCAACTCTGCCATGCTCCAGTCCAGTCACAGGAGCAGACTATTTTTAGTTCCAACTAAATTCACTGGATTCGCCAGCCACTTTCAATACTGCAATGTGGTCAAATTCAAAATAGTTCTAAGGACTCCAAGTGCCCATCACTTTCCTCTGAACTACGTCGTGCGACTTACCAAAACTAAACTAGTCTCTTCAGGAATGGTGCCATTAGATGAATACAGCCAAGAAATGAGCAAGGGAGAGCCGCCAGAGCCATGGGATTGCTAACGTTCTGGACTTTCGATTATATGAGCCAATAAACTTTCTGGAGCTTTGAGCACTCTGAAATGAGTTTCCTTTTGATTGCTCCTGGAGGCGTCCTAGCTGGTACACAGGCTTTTTTGTTACTCTTTTTAAAATCTAGACCTCCAAAAACACTGGGTAGATTTGATCAACAATGGCTTCCTCGTCGTGTTGCCCTGCTGGGGATTGAAGATTTGTAGATAAAGACCTGATTGGGAAAGCTTTAAATTTCGCCGAAGCTTCTTGTTTCCAGTGCATAGAAATTTCCAGGTGATGCGATCCGGGAATACAAGTAAAACCACAGCTTCTGAGAACCACTAAAACGTGCACAATAGAACAGTCTCCTCATGGAAGGAAAGCTTAAAAAAAAAAAAAAGTCAACCTGAGATTTCGTTACATAATGAAATCTAGTGGGAATAAATAAAGCCACAGCAGGCTTCGACAAAGAAGGGTGAAGTATAGAGTTACTATAATTTATAGACAAGAAAGAATATATGGAGAACGTGTCTGTAGCTTTACGTTTTACGAAGCTGGCCGTGAAAACTAAAATATAGGCGTGTTTGAATCCCAACTGAGTGACGTCTTCATTTGCTTTGCATACAGAACCACAATCTTCAAAATTTAGAAAATAATTTGAGGGAAATGGAATCTTGAGTGCTGTCTCACTTTTCTTTGGCTACTCCAACAAAAGTCAGTAGACTGGTAATTTATAAGCAAGGGAAATGTATTACTCACCATCCTGGAAAGTTGGCCAAGCTAACACATTTGGTGCCTATCGAGGAGACATTGGCTGCCTCGCAGATACACTTTGTGGCTTTGTTTCCCACTGTGGAAGAGGCAAACGCGATCCCTCGGGTCGGCATTCGTGTGGCACTAAGCTTACTTATGAGGATTCTACCCTACGACTCCACCAAATGTTCTGTTTCTCAAAGGCAAGTGAGATGAGGGATTACATTCCAATATGGGAATTGTGGAGGAACAAAAATCCTTATCCCATGGCAATGATGCCCCATGCTAGCTCACTGAGAGCTAAGAAAGCCATGTACCAGACTAGGAAGACCCTGTCTTCCTAGTACTATTTTAGAGCAGGGTACATAATTTCTCTTCAAATTTATGTAGGATACAAGTGATGGATGGGGTTGCCATCCCACAGTCAAAACTCTGACCCAGAATTGTTCCTGTCTGAAAGAACTGCAGGGATGGAAATGGAGAGAAGCCTGAGGAAAAGGAGGTCCAGTGACAGGCCCAAAGTGGGATCCAGCTCAAGGGGAGGTCCCAAGGCCTGACACTCTTACTGAGGCTATGGAGCACTCACAAAAAGGGACCACCATGATTGCCTTCCGGAAGACACAACAAGCAGCTCAAAGAGTCAAATACAGATATTTGAACCCAACCAATGGACAGAAGCTTCTGACCCTTGCGGTTTCATTATGGGAAATCAGGAAGAAGCTGAGGAGAAGGGTAATCTGATAGGAGGACCAGCATTCTCAAACTGGACCCCCAAGATTTCTCGGTCACCAGACCACCAACCAGGCAGCATACACTAGCTGATATGAGGCCCCCAACAAATACAGCAGAAGACTTCCGGGTCTGAGTTTAGTCAGCTAGGATGCATCTAACCCTCAAGAGACTGGAGGCCCCAGGGAGTTTAGAAGTCAGGTGGGGTGGGGTTGGGGTGGGGACATCCTCCTGGAGACAAGGAGGCAGGGGGGAGGTATGGGAAGTGAAACATTCAGAGGGTGGACTGGGAGTGGAATTAAATCTGGAGTTTAAAATAAATAAATTAATTTTTAAAAGAGATTTTTAAAGGCCCAAAGAAATATAATAAAAATAATTTTTAAAATAAAGTATACTTCTACTTTATATTGGTGATATCTGTCTCCAACATTTGACTCTGTACTGATATATGCTCTCTGTCTCGCTCTCTGTCTCTCTCTCTCTGTCTTTCTCTTTCATGCTCACACATGTTCTCTCTCTCTCTCTCTCTCTCTCTCTCTCTCTCTCTCTCTCTCTCTCTCACACACACACACACACACACACACACACACACACACACACACACCACACACACACACCACACACACAAAAAAATTTCTGCTAATCTCTTAGTATCTACTAAAGTTAATTTGATGTGTAGAAAGGATTAACCAAGGGATTTAATTTGGTCTATGTAAACCTGGGATTAACATCAGATAGTCTCAAGGATCTGAACACAAAATACAGCTATGCTTCATGTAGGAAGATAATCCGAGCTTCCAAAATGGGTTCCTAATGGTATTTCAGAGAACTATATTTACTCTCACAGATCCAAAATAATCAGGAACTTCCAAATCATATACAAAATACGAATATAGCCAAGTGTATGAAACTATTTCCTAGAGTGCTCTGGTAGAAGGATCAAACTTACCGACTGTAGTACACAGTGAGATGACTATCAACACAACCCACATTCTGCCATTTTGGAGTTTTTAACAAGAGGCTTACAGTGCAGGGGTGTGGAGAATTGACAGATTTTGCACATTTTTTTAGTGCCTTTCTACAATGTTTGCCTTGTTCAGCAAAATATAAGCTTTCAGTTTTAAAATATGTTTTCTAGCTTATCCCACTGTGCAAATCAGCACATTAACCATAAGCAGGCAAAGAGAAAAGCTGTGAGAGGCTTCCCTATTAAATGTGATGGGAAATAAGATTTAAATATTGGTTTGTCTACCAGTCTATGAACCAAAAGCAGCCCAGATATGGAAATATTAAAAAAAAAATCACAAGACAAGGTCAACAGAGTTACACCAGTGATTGTCAAGTGTGGAAGAGCCTGTTTTGAAGCATCCAAATGAAGATCTATTGCATTGAGCAGGCTACATGAGACATGCCCTTGCAAAGCTCACTGTTATTGTGAGATAAACCACTATAGCAAATAAACTCATGGACAATAATAGCCTAGGCAGGTATTCCTGGTTGGAAGGAAGCTCTTCTCTCCAGGGAACCTGAAATCCATGCTGCTTTCATTGAAGATACTGTGGTCCTGGGAGTTGTCTGTGTGTTTCATTGCCATTTGGGTATGAAATATCCCCCAACGACCCATACGGTGAAGGGTTGGTCTCCAATGCAGGAGTTTTAAAGGCAGTTGGATCATGAGGACTCTGCCTTCATCAGTGGATTAATGCACTGACAGATTCATAGCTGACCAGGCTACTGGGAGGCTACAGAAACTGTGGGCATCAAATCTAGTCAGAGGAGGCAGGTCCTTGGAAGCATGTTCCTGGGGGTTGTGCCTTATCCCCAGTCTCCCCTGCTACCCTACCCCAACCCCTGCATTTCTCTCACCCCCTGTCTCTTCCCTCTTCCCTTATTCTTGTTATCATTCTTGTTATTATTATGAACTTGTCTCTGTCTCTCTACATACTGGTTGTCATAAGATGACCCAATGTTCACTCAACATGGTTCCACCATGAATTTTCTGCCTCAGGACAGTGCTTAAAGCAATGGAGCCACATTATACCTTGTGACTGTGAACTGAAAGGAACTCCCTCCTCTCAGATGCCATGGGAAACTGTCTGACACATCCTTATCATATGAACTACTACTATGTCCTGGACCAAATGGTACAGCGGAGAAGACAAAGAGGACGTGTGTTCACTTAGATAACTAGTTGACTTGGGGGCAAAGGTTTTCCTGTAAACTCAGTAGAAGCTAGCCTGCTAGCCTAGGTGGTGGAGGCATGATACCACCAACTCAGTTACAGCATCCCTGTGGAGGAAGGGAATTTACTGAGTAACAAGAAAAGAAGAAAGGATTCGGTGTACACCAAATAGTGGAAATGACAGGGTGCTCATAATAGTCATCACATAAATAGACAGTCTAGCCAATTGAATGGTTGGGAAAATATCTGAACACATCAAAAGATAGTTGGACTAAGTATGATACAAAGTAATGAGTGTTTTGCTATAATTGCAATTAATTGTTTTGTTCTCCCATGAGACAGACATTAGATAGGGAAGACAAGCAGCAATAATAAATTTCAGGAAACTAGTCTCATGACCTCCAGGCACTGACACCTAATTCAAGCAAATGTGACTTAAAGTGGAAAAGGAGATGTGAGGCACTCAGGATCTGAACGGAAGTCTCCTCGATGAACTGTGGTATTTAGTGGTATCTTCTGTCAATTCCATTTTCGATTCTTTAACAAGATACTAAGCATCTTGTCTTCTGAATTTCCAGGATCTTTACAACAATCCAAATTAATGTTTGGTAAAATATGGAAACATTTTGAGATGGTATAAGACCAGCTCTACTTTTTGCCGCATTTTCAGATTACTGAATATTTAATTGGGCTTGGTTTATTAAAATCTAAATACTAATAGAAGATCCAGAAGAGATAGTTCAATGGGTAATGTGTGTTAAAAAAGAAGAAATGTTTATAAAATTACTATGTGCACCATAATAATTATTTTCTGTAATCAAATAACTATCAAAACTACATGAAAGGGGGGTTTTTTATGCATGGCAATTTCAGGCGGTATAGTCTATCAGGTTTGGAGAATGCATGGCTTCAGGAGTTTGAGGTCATTGGTCATATTACATCCCCAAGCTGGAAAGAGTGACAAATGCTAATGTCCAGGAAATCATACTGCCCACATTTAGGATGGGCCTTCCTTTCTCAATTATCCTAAGCTAGAAGATCTCTCAGAGACATGCTGAAAGATTTGCTTCCACGGTAATTCTAAACCCCATCAAATGGACAAGGTTAAGAACCACACATACCATTTGCAAACACTCACTTGGGAGATGGTTTATTCATTGCCAATGGTTATAGGTACGCATCCACATCTCAATCATGATGATTCCTAGGTTGTACTGAGTTACTGTATGGTCCACTTGATTTTGTTTTAAGCACATAGTAGGACAGTAGGGACTTTGAATGGGGGTTCTGCAGGGCTTCTGAAAATGGGGAAAGTCAAACAAAGTCTGACTCTGCTGCCCAGGCTAGCATCTCAAACTACTACCAGCAATCCTCCAGCCTCAGCCTCTGCTATATCTGAACTATTGACTGGCAGGACAGGATGGGGTCAGGAAAGACAGGAAGTCAATTAATATTTCTCAACATGTAGTTCATATTTTATTTTCATTTTAGTAAGATCTTCATTTGGGAGAACCTTTGTTCATTCATTTGAAAAGGATTCACTGGGGTAAGAGTAGACCTTTCTCTTGAAAGGGACACAGAGAGATTGCACTTTCTTTCAATATGCCTTAGTCATGTGAACACATGGAAGCATCTCTGTCGTTCCTGCAGTGCTAGATCCCACTCCTCACTGCTCCTCACCTCCTCCACACTTCCCACCACTCCCCATTCCACTAACATTTCCTAGCTGTCACACCATTCTCCAGTTCTCCCTGTTATCACACTTGTCCTAGCTACATCCTATCCGACCACAAGGGGGCGCCAAAGTAAGCCTAAATTATATATAATTATAAATTCAAATCCATATGCTTTAAAGAAAAAAAGGAGAAAAATTTAAATTGTACCACAGGGGACACATTGAACCTCTCTGGATGTGAACATCCTTACAAGGCATGAAGGTACTGCATTTAGTTCCTAGCTGAGTAAGTCTGGCTGTCAAGCCTTAGACCAAGCTAGGTTCCAGGTGCCACCCATTTTGTTGTTTAGTGGCCTCATGACTCCTGGTAGGAACTTAAAATAGAATCACCTTACTCATTCAATATCAGGTGACAAGAATAATGTGCCTGTAGTGAAAAAAAGCCATAGTCTGAAATGTGCCTCTATAACCTAGAGAGGAAGGAAGTATGAGGAGAGAAGAAACAGGGAAAAAGAGGTTTACCCTACCCAAAATATTCCCAGAACATAGCTCCACTCCATTATTTCATTAGCCTTGGGGCAGGTTTTATACAATGCTTTGAGGAAAAGCAAGGTATCATGTGTCCTCTATAGTTTCTAAGGGTCCAGTTAACAGCAGTAATGATTACACAGCCTTGGTGGATATTGGCTCTCTGGATTTTATCAATGGAGTGATAAGAGTCCTAATCCAGACGGTGTGCTGCAGAGATTATAGGCAGTGGTGAGATCAGTGATACCTCATGTGAACCCTCCCTCCTCATCCTGGACGAGGTGTTAAGATCACAGGGTTAGCACTCTTACCTTTTACCTCTTTTGATGTCCAGCCAACACTATTGTAAATTTGCCTCAGAAGGACTCTAGAATATTTTAGTATAAATTTGTATGAATAACAGTCTAAGCATTGCAGAGAATACTAAAGCAAGACAGAAACAGTATGCCTGCCTATGGCACAAAGTTCATGGCTACTTAGTCTGAATTCACTGTCCTTGAAGAACATATAAGCAAGCTTTGCAAAAGAGCAGCAAATGTTTATGAAGAATTCTTTAAAAGAAAACATAATCCTAACAATTAACAAGACAGTTTTATTGTGAAAGACAGTATTAGCCTAGAGGAGGAACAGATGAGAAATAAAAATGTCATTTTTTTAAGAGATTTCAAACACACAGAACGCTTCAGGTCTTGCTTACCCAACCCCGAAAATTTTAATTTCGGAATTATATCACACACAAACAGCTAAACTCTATAAACAGTCAATCAACCGAGTCTTCTTACAGCTCTTTGAGTCCAAATTTCTTAAGAACAAAATCTTTTCATATGATGTTCTTAATAAAACCGCAAACGGACTGTTTATCACTTATCATGGGACAGAATGCTAAAGTGGGTGGGGTGACATGGAATGAAAAGAGAGGGATGTAGTGACCCAGGGAAACCCTAAGCAAATATGTCTTATTCCACATGGACACGGCCAAGTCCAGGACCCCAACAGCTCAACCCATGGGAAAGGCCTCCCCTGTGAGGCTCAGGGCATGGCCCTCCTCTGGTCTGAGTAGAGATGTTGATAGTGGATGCAAACATGCCTACCATGGCTTTCTCCCCTGCCCAGGACATTCACAGCCTGAAGACTGATTCCCTAAGAAGACTGCTCCTACAGAGGTTAACTAAGCCTGCTTCCTTGATTCAGCTCTATGTGTCAACCCCACCTCCCTGTTCAATTCTCTATAATAAACATGTTAAGTTTCAAGAATGCTGCTGCTTTATATCAGAGCCCAGACCACTGTACCCCAGGCTTTCTGTGTGTCCCTGTCAGGTTACATTCTTGGATCCAGAAAAGAATACAACAGAAGAAAGAGGGAGGGAGGGAGGGAGGGAGGGAGGGAGGGAGGGAGGGAGGGAGGGAAGGAGCTAGTTGGTTTTGTTTCATTTTGTTTTCTAAGATAATTAAATATCTGTTCCATTTCCAAAGGAACTTTTAGAAACACCCATCCCTGAGGTCCATGCAAACCATCTGGTACAAATGAACACACGTGCACAAACACGCCTGTCTTTTCATCTTGCAAAAAGTGACATATATTAAGGAGGAAGATTATCTCCCAAATATTTCCTTTTTAAAATGCTACCAGAAAAATAATTAACTTTGCTCAATAAAAAGTGTCTGTGTATCTTTAGATACACAACTATAAAAACTGTAATGAGGAATGCTAAAAAAAAAATCTTGCTGAGATAAATGGTGCTGATCTTCATGATCATGTGATCTTCATGTGAGTGAACAGAACAGGATTAGCACAGAGCCGCTCTCTGCTACAATGCTAAGACAATGCTGGTATTTCCTTTGTCGGGTTCACAGAAAGCTCAGAGTAATCCCCTACAGGTTTTCAGTGCATCATCACAGAATGAAAAGGGACATGTGCGGAGCGTTAAATGTGCAGTGGACACTGCAAGTGTCTCAGGGCTGTCTCTCTGAACATCTTCAAACAATGGCAGTAGAACTGTTTCCACTTTGTGCAGAGGAGATTCACAAGGATTAGATCATCCTGTCAGGGTAAGTCACTGCAAGGATGGACAAGTGTCACTTAGACCACATGTATCTGATCCATGTGCAGAATGTATCCAGCCATCCCCTGTTCCAGCCCCACTTCTTCCATTGTGTGCAGAAGTATGGGTGTACAGACGGACCACACATCCCTGTGCCTGCTCTCCTCCACAGAGCTAAAGTCGTCCAATGCTGAAAGGAATGAAAACAGCATTGACTCTAGTAGTACAAAACATAAATAATAAATAAAACCTGAAACTACCTGAATTTGTGAAATTACACGTGAACATTAAACTTTCCTCGTGAACCAGAATAAAGTGTAAATACGATCTGAAGTCAAGACCTGTGACTTCACTTTAAATGTGGCCTCTCAGTTCAGTGTGCCAACTTAAGATAGATAAGGAACACTAGACTTCAGAGGGGGGAAGGTGCAAGGACTCTGTGTCCCCAACACAATGCTGAGAAACAAACCTAGAATAATTAAATGTCACCAATGAACTAAACAATTCATACACACAGACACACACACACACACAGACACACACACACACACAGACACACACACACACACAGAGCAATCAATTTAACACTCCTTTCTGAAAATGTTAATATGTCTAATCCACAGAAAATCTTGCTTGATTCATATGTTTATCTTGTCCAAGGAATAATTAATAAATAAATAATAATGTTTTCCAAAAAAAGTCTGTTCTTTTCAAAATAATGACCATACATGGGGGTGGCTATCAAACACTGAATGAAGCCCAAGACTCTACACATTTACTGAGATTTTTGCCAATGCTCCATACTTACATGGTACAAAGCATTGCACCACTATTAGAGTAAAATTCAGCTGTCTGGTGCTCACAATGGATCTGTTATAAAGAGTGCTGAGGCTTTTCATATGGAAACCAAAGAAGAGCCAAAATTAACTTCCTCTGCATGTTTCCTCTCAAGGTAACTGGAAAACAGACAACTAAGACAATCTTCAGATAAGAGACTACAGTTGTTAATGTTTTGAGGATCACTTAGTGTAAGAGGTAGTGAAAGGGGTTAAGCAGGGCTGGGTGGGAAGGAGAAAGGGAAAAGAAATAGCCAAATACTAACAATGTATAAAAATGTCTTGTGGGAATGTATTATTTTATAAATTATTAAGATGTAACATTTTAATTTTACTATAATTTAATTTTATGAATGGATTTTTTGTCTGAAAGGAGGCTAGAAGAGAATGTTGGATCCTCTGAAACTAGAGTTATTGATGGTTGTAAGCCTCTATGTAGGTTCTAGACTGCTCTGTAAAAGGAAAAGGTGCCCTTAAGGAGCCATCTCTCCAGCTCCTAAAACACGAACTCGTTTTAGAAAAGTTTGAACAGAAGTATTTCCTCCTCTCAGAAGAAATGAGTTTTTTTAATAAATTTGCCAGTGCTAGGTGAGATATGTGAGGTGCCTTCTTAAAAGGTGTTATTGATCAAGGAGTCTTCAGAGGCCCTAAGAATGTCAAAGACTATAATCATTGTCCATTATTCTTCATAAAAACTGTATGAAAACATCCTATTAAGATATCACACACTTTGGCCATAGTACATAGGAAAATCAAACTGGAACCAGGCTAAAGCATCTTCTCTGCTGACTAGAGTTCATGGTGCCTGAAAGTTCTATTCAGGCTGCCAGGGAAGAATAATTATCAACATTCTTACCCATCTGTGAATCCTATGTACTATAATAATAATAATATTCCAGAAAAATTGTGCCCTCCAGTGCAATAGTGGCATGATGGTTATGGTAGTAACCAACTGAATTTATATGTGAATTCAATGTACACACCATAGAAGAAAACTCATATCTGGTATTGTAGGCATGGTCAAGAGCCTATGGCTAGAGTAATTATCATAAGTCCTAGGGAGAACTTACTGTTACTGTTTTGCCAAAGGTTCTTCTTCTCAAATTGCCTTCTAAATAGTAATGTTTATATCCATAGGCCAGTGTTGAGCTCAACCTTGGTCCAAGAAGTTTCTTATTGCAGCAGATGGTGGTTAATCCAAATATTTATTACTGAACAAAGCTCTGAGAATAACTGTCCCTGCAGTTCTTGGCTGTAAATAAGACATCTACATCATCTCCTCTGAGGTTCAGGGAACATAACAGAAGATGGAGCAAGAAGAACATAAAAGTCAGAGGATAAGGATCTAAGGAGCAAAATGTCATCTTATGGACGAGGCAAAGATACTACACTCACGAACTCATTACAGATGCAGCCATCTGCACAAAGCCTAAACATGATTGTGCAGGTCAACATTTCATCATGGGTAAAGGAGGGGCCCATAAGCTCTCTGCCCCTATCCCTTGCAGGTTATGGGATATGACTAATATTATTGAAAGAATGATGTGATTTTCTTCAGTGGTGTAGCCACTGATAAGTTGCTCATATTCCTCCTACCCATGCTCAGGCAACAACTAAAAAATTAAATTTAGTAGGACACACACACACACACACACGTAGAAGGGGAACTTCTCTGTAAGAAGAAGGATTTCAGTGGGTGTGAAGAATGACAAAAGTCCTTTATAGTTTTAGGTATTTGAACACTAGATCACCAGCGCTTCTACTGAGGGCGGGGAGGGGGGAATGGAATTTTAGGGAGGTGGAACCTGGCTGGAGGAAGTATGTCAATGGCATTGGGCTCTCACAGTTTATAGCCTTGCTCCACTTCCTGTTTTGTCTCTGTCTTCTTCCTGTGTGTAAATGAAAGGTGATCATCTAGTTTCCTCCTCCTACTGCCATTCCACACTATGGCCACCAGGATGGACCCCAACCCTCTGGAACTTTGTTAGGTTGCTTTCCATCACAGTAGCAAAAGTTCAAAGCTCACTTAGTCATCAGGGACCAACAACTAGTACTTGGGTGTTCACTGACGGCATCTTCTCTTCAGTCCTGTCTGGTTCTTTGCCTCACAGACTGTCATTGTCCTCCTACCTTTCCCTGGTCATCCTCCTCACCTCTGGTATTCCGCTCTGTGGGACCCCCACAGCACCGTGGCCTTGTATGTCTTTCTTTTCAGACATGAATCATATATTTACATTTTCTTGAGTACTTTATATTAACCAAAAAGCTTCTTCACTTGTTCTTTATATGCTGATTTTGTAAAGAATTTCTGAACTCTAAACTTCACAATGACTGGGGAAATGTCTGCTTTTATTTTATCCCCAGTTACTAGAGCAGGGTTCCTGGCATACAGTAATTTTCCAGATAAGTGGAACCAGATGACTTCCGAAGACCCCATTCTTATCAGACAGCTGATTTGAGCATGTGAACATTTATTTATTTTAGTGCTAGGGACAAAACCCAGGGCCTCATACATGTGAAGGCATGTGCATCACTACTGACCGTGTTCACTCCATGTTTATTTTTTGAGACAGGACATAACAAGGAAGCCTGTGTAGGCTAGCCTTAAACTTAAATCTCCCTGTCCCAGACTCCCAAATGCTAGATTACTAGCCTGTACCCCTATGACAGATCTTTGGGTCAGTTATCCCCTCTGAGTTCAATGTACTTCACTTTTATTTAGTTTTTAGTTTTGTCTCAGGACTGTAAAATTATATTTAAATCAATTCCCTTTGCCTGTCAATCATCATAAAGTGTTTTTCCTCTGTGAGTGAATATTTTGCTTTAATTCTATAATAGTTGAGGTGATTCTCTGTCAGGAATTTAATATTTTAGTGGTGAGTAGCAAGTGTTACTCTGCTTCTCTCCACCCCTAGGTCTTTATTTCAATTAGGATAATATGGTCATTAAATTAAGACATCTATTATGGTGCCAGTGCGCATATAACAGACAGGAAAATGTCTCATATGGGTCAATTGGAATCATTTTGCTAAATTAACATTGCAGCCTTTTATAAGAGGGTCTTTCTAGATACTGTTATTAGCAGAGATAGGGCACAAATTGAAATGAGGTTTTTATGGTTTTCATACTCTGAGTAGATCTTCAATGGACAAATTTGTATAGGTAGCAGCTGGGCTTTCAAAATATGCACTACTTTGTACAGTACTGCCGTGCCTGCTTGCATGAGTTAATACATAATAAAACATAAAAAAGAAGTGTTCAGCAATTTAAGAGACATATGCTACTTGATACTATTTTATCTAAATTTCTTCAGTATTCTCAATGCATTTGTGGTCAAATATATCTGTGAATAAAACAGCTGTGCTATAGTCCAAATATCTATGCCTTCCCAGAACACACATGTAAAACCCTACCCCACAGTAAGGCTACTAAGAGGCGGACCCTTTGGGAGATTATTATTACTTCAGCATAATACTTATGGGTAGGGTTAGTGTAATACACTTAGTAACAGGGAACCAAGAGAGTTTCATCAACACATTCACATGAAAGAGCACATGTAGAAGGCATTATCTGCATGGAACAAGTCCTCATCCAACACTGAATCTGCCACTGGTTTTACCTTGAGCATCTCAACCTCCAGAGCTGTGAGCAATACACTTCTACCGGTTATCAACCACCAGGTCTAGAAACTCAGAAACACTTAGAGACTCTTCTGGTTTTCATGATTATTGTATTTTCCTAGGACACAGTGCCCAATCCAGGCACTTGAATGCACTCTACAGTGATTAACATTGTATGCTCTCTGTTGCCTCACTGGTCAAGGATAAGTCACAGAAGTAAAGCTGTGGGTAGATAAACCCTGCGCTCTAGACTCAGTTCTGCTTTCTTCCTAGAGGTATGGCCTTGGAAGTGTCACATAGTCTCTTACTTCACCAACATTACAACCTATATCCTGATTCACTTTAAACATTGTGAGTAGCTAATGTATTGCTAAAATAACATGTCGCAAAGGCATGGGACAAATGAAAGATGTTGTGCTATGATCAATCTGCATTCCCGATCTTTATCTAGTTTGACCACTTGCCTCCCGTCCGTATTCTTCTCTCTCTGTTTTCCAATTCATTCACCTTTCCCAATGCATGACTTGAATAACCTCATCTGACACTCATGTAAGCTTTCTGTGATGTTTGGTCTGGAAGCTCACAGTGATACAGCCTGAAATATAACAAGCCAGGCCCACACTTTGCTCCATTCTCCTGTATCCCAATGCTGACAACTCGAAACTAGAGACAAAGATGGCAGTTAGTCAAAATGGGAGGGGCTTGAGATAGCTGCTTTCATAAGCAAGCTATTTATGAATTAACAATTTATCTGTTTTGACAGCTTTTACTTATCTTTCTGGTTATCTTTCTTGGTTATCTTTCTAAAAAAAAAAAACTAAAATTAAATAAGTGTAAGTAGAACTTGGGAGTATGTCCACAGAGTCTCTTGAAAGAAACAAACCAAAGATCAATAAATAAAATTCCCTAAGGCATCAGTATTCCTACCACACATTGAACATATGTCCAATGTATTCTTAAAGATTATAAATTTAAGGCTATATTTTAGGCAATCAGTGTGGCTTCTTAAATGGCCAAGGTAAGACAAAACATAAGCCGCCAGGACCTCCTGAGGCCATTGACTGGAGTCAACCATTCCTTTTAGGAAGAGAATTGAGAACCATTGCTTCAACATGTAGAGACCTCTGTACTACAAAGCAGAGCTTCTGTTCCTCCTGACCTGGGAGGCATCCCCAAGCACAGGAACCCAGGGAGGACACAATCTCTGAGTAAGCTCATGAGACTCAGCAGTATTGAGACGATCGGCTGAGTTTGCCCTCAGTGATCAGTTAGGAAGCTCTCATTTCCTCAGCTACACACCATACAAACGTCTAGAATGAACAGACCTTTGTTCGCTTACTCTCCTCACAAAATGTATAAAGGACCTGCTCTTTGCCAAACACTGTCTACTCAGTGCTGAAGATAAATATGTTCTTGACGGACGTAATCCCTCCGTAGCAAAGAAACTTGGCAGGAACACATGCATTTATGATAGATTCCCTGGAATATTTTTTTAAAACTCCAAAGTTCCCTAGCAACTAAGAAAAGTCACCTTACATTTTCACATTTCATTCTGTGATTAATATAAGTTGTCACAACTGAAAATAAGCACACTCGGGTCACATAAAAAGACCCCAAGAGGAATAAGAGGAATTTTTTTTTAAGTAAGAGAAGAGAGCACAGGAATTGGGACTTCCCATAAAACTGTCACACAAAGTTGGTCACGTACTGTGTGAATCTATTCATAAAATGTTCTTGAAATGAGAACATTATACAGATGGGAAAAATTTTGTGGTTCCTGGGTGACAGTGATAGTGAGGACAGGGTGACAAGAAGGACTCTTACTTAGAGATAACAGAAAGTTGAGATATGAAGTGACCCCAGTCCTGTATCGTGACCTTGATCATGATGAGTTTTATTTGAAACCACGTGTGTGATAAATTGGCATCTCACTATCAACACAGACTATACCCAGGCCAAATTTCTGGGTCTGATATGTACTGTAGGTTCATGAGCTACAGTCACTGTGGAAAGTGGATGAAGGATAGAGGGAGTCTCTCTGTGTTATCTTTGCAATAACTTATAAATCTGTAAGTGTATTAAAATCAAACATTGAGTCTCTCTCTCTCTCTCTCTCTCTCTCTCTCTCTCTCTCTCTCTCTCTCTCTCTCTCTCTCTCTCTCTCTCTCTCTCTCAAGGAAGCAAGCATCAGGGACTTCCCATAAAGCCACGAGTTGAATACTGTGTGGGAATGAAATATACTTTTAATTTGTAGCAGAGGTGGCACATGATGGGTTAACCAGTTAAGCCCTGTGGCCCAAATCCTTCAACACTGACAAGGAAATAAGTTACAAATGTTAGATTTTTTTTAAGAGCAGCTGGAGAGAGACAAAGGCAGAAAAAAAAAAGAGAGAGGTTTTGTTTGACCTCAGGCAGGGTCACGTTTATTCACAGCAAGGAGGCAATTTGTGACCCACATATGAGGATGATAAAAAAGCCTACAGAAAAAGATGGGATGCATCCCCTTACAGAAGTGGAAACAAAAAAGAAGAAGAAGAAGACAGAAGGAGGAGGAGGAGGAGGAGGAGGAGGAGGAGGAGGAAGAAGAAGAAGAAGAAGAAGAAGAAGAAGAAGAAGAAGAAGAAGAAGAAGAAGAAGAAGAAGAAGAAGAAGAAGAAGAAGAAGAAAAAGAAGAAGAAGGAGAACAACAACAAGAACAAGAAGAAGAACAACAACAATAACAAGTGGAAACAACTTCTGTGGTCTGCAAGGGAAGCTGGGAAATGTAGTCTTTTCAGCAGAACACTATCATTCCTTACTCTGAGGTGATATAGTAAATACAAGGCAGGGATGATACAGCTGTTTTCTGCTAAAGGGGGTCTTTGTCAGAGGGGTTACTTCTTATCTCTTTGAAGAGGAGATACTCTGGTCATGTAGCAGGGAGATAGTATTAGTATGGCCGACTAGAATTGATCACTTGATTGCGGTCCTGTACTCCCTGGAGAGACTTGGAAAATAATTATTAGAGGGATATAGTCAGAGGATTTGGTTATAGAGTAGAGCTGAGAGATTTTTGTGGGAAGGGTGGCGAAGAGGAGGAGCAGATGTAGGAGAGACAGTGGCTCAGTGAGAGAAAGAACAGAATTGACAGGGACGGTGACTGCTCCCATTGCAAGGACTGTTGCACCAAAATGCGCCAGCAGGGGCAGCAAAGAGCTACATAGCATCAAAGCAAGGGAACAGGAGAAAATGGGGGCTCATGTAAAGAATGGTATCCCGCCTGGGATGAAAGAGATGAAGCTTCCTTTTAGCCAGTCTCTCCGTGGCATCTAAAAGATCTTTTGTGCAGATGTATCAGGGACAAATGGAGCTGTGACAGGGTGAGAGCTTACGGGGAACATTTAATTTGAGTATAGGGTTCAGTAAGGAAAATGTTTTAAAATACAGGATAGAAACAGGTATGGGGCTAATAAGAAAGAAAGTGATCAAGGGGAGGAAGAAAGCGAGAGGGAACCAGGAGGAGTTTTTGTCTGGTCCCGTTTGTGTAGACCCCATTTCAAGTGTTGGCAGCGGAAGCAACGTTATTCGAGTAGGGTACAAATCCAGCCTCAGCAGTAGTGAGATCTAATCCCTTTTAATTTTGGAGTGAAGAAGCAGTCAAGGAATAGAGCTGGTCCTGCACGGTATTAAGCTGATGTAAACTAGTGTGACAGGGGTGTGAATTGATGCAAAGACTTTAGTCCAGATGGTTTCCGTCTGAGTCCCCGCAACAATGTCCTGAGTGGCGAGAAGAATGATGAGTTGGGTGGCCCATGGCCCATTCATTCCCTTTTAGACATCACCTAAAAACGGTTTTGGGTGTTTGACAGCAGCGGTTTCTTGGTAACTGCTTCAAAGCTGTCAGAAAGGTGATGAGGGGAACAGCAGTTAGTCTCAGCAGAGGGTCCATCCAAGGGGCAAAACTCCAAAATAAAAGTCAAGGGGTAATAACTGCACAACTCTGTGAGGAACATTAAGAGACATGGGAAAAACTTTCGTTTTCAAGATGAGCATGCAATTGTACATCTGGCTGGAGCATGTACCAGACTTCTGTAGACATAGCTGTTTGTTTCCATCATATTCCTGCATAAGAACAAGTGAAGTGGAAATTTCTGGTTTCTTTGGAGACTCATTCGTGTCATGTGTTGTTTTTCAGGAAACTGTCTTAGGAGAGGATGCTCACTGAGAACAGAGACATGGTGTCTTTCTGGAAAAGGAGCGCATGATGTTTTGCTAGAGTGGACTCTTCAGAGAACACATGATGTTTAGAAAGAGTATATTAGTCTAACCCAACAGACAGTGGCATTGGTTAACTTTGTCACTTTTTGCTGGTCTTTGTTGGGCTTTGCTGACTCTGGTCTTCAATGATGATGCTGTGACATTAGATTGCCTTGCCTTCTTTGTTGATTATTGTTTGTAGTGACTTTGTAGAGAGAAATGCACCAAGAACTTCTTGTGATAGTCCAATGGCTTTTTGCCACTTCTTCACAGTCTCAGGCTGATTGGCAAAGCTTCTCACAGATTCTTCTGGATCAAACTGCCATTTCTAATTCCTGAATGGTGTTTGTGATTCGAACTATCACTGCTGACTCATGTGAACTGAACTGCTGATATCCTAACAATGAAGACTGGAATTGTCCCAAAGAACTATTTTGAAACAGGTCCCCATCCTCCTTTGTCCTATTAACCTTTCCTTTCTACTGCCTCTGGTGGATGGTGGGATAGAAGGGAGGTTAAAGTATTTAATATCCCTTATTAAAATAGGTTTTGAAATATCTAAGCCTACAAACAAGCTTTGTAAAAATAAAAAAAAGTCAGTTCAAGTCAGCAGCCAAGGAATGACTCTGAACAGAAAGTATCTATGTAATATTCCTTGCTGCTACAAATGATGAACTTTGCACATTTATTAAATAGATATTAACAATACCAGCTATTATTTAATGAAGAAAATAAAACAGTATGTAAAGTGAAATACAATTCTTGGCTAGAAACAACTTAATAAAGTGAAATTTTAAAATTGGGACCATTACCTTAAATGACTATGTAGTATTTGAAAACATGACTCAATACATTTTAACATTAAATTGTCTTACCTACATTCCAAGATTACCCAGTAAATGTATTTTATATTGTCAGACTTTGTAAAAGGACAATTTAATTCTAAGTTGTATTCACCAAAAAAGTAATTTTCAGTTTCCAATTCAAAAAAAAAAACATATTCCTAGAAACAATGCCTGCCTTGACAATAGTAAATCATTCATTTTAAAAAAGTTTGCACTGAACAACAGAATGTCTTTCTAAAGTTAACCCTATTAACAGGAACTTTTAAAAATCTCTACATTCTTATTCCATACACTCAACCAACAGATAAAAGATGCAGTTAGTCATGTCAAATATGTAATAAATAATTTACATGTAACATGGATTGAATTTATAATGAAAGCAAAGCTGATTGTTTACTCCTGTGATTGTAATCTCTAGTTTACCACACACAGCAGTAGTGTGTTTCATAACATTACTCTATTTAAAAATAGATGGTTGTTTGGAGACGTAATTTGTAAAGCAAGATAACCAAATTAGACGAGTTTTAACAAATAGTGTCTGTTGAAATTTCTTAGAAAACATCTACATTCATCACTGGCAAAGCCCAAATAGCCCTTCTAGGCTTCAAGGTAAGAGTACAGGCACTGGAAATGGAAATCTCTATCAGGGTAGAGACTGGATTATAACCTCAAAATCCCACACATGAGCCCAGGTTGGAGGAAGTCTCCCTCATCCAAGTCATCTCCTCCTGAAGAATCTGAAGGCTTAGGAATCCTTAGAATCATAAGAATTAATAGAATCATTTGTTGACTCTACAGATATACCAACTATCAGAGACACTGTTTGGAAAAATGCAATACCTTTCCAAAGTTGTGCGTTTGATGACAGAGTATCAGGCATCCTCCTTTAAAGAGAAAACCTGGGTGACTAGGGTATAACCCTATAATGAGCTTTTGCTAAGAGGAAGAATTGAGTAGCAAGGGAAAGAGCATGACCAGTTGAACCAACACACAGGTTCCATACCATTTGGGACAGGTTGGGTGGTGAGCTTAGGCACAGGGTTCCCGGCAGTTCAAGAGAGATTGAGATCAGGGTGATCATTGCTATTAGTCTCACAGTTGTTTGAGACAGTTAGGATACAGGTACAGAGTCTGAGATTCCCCCACTGGGCAAAAGAATCCATCCCCCTGTCATGTGAGACATGAGAAGGAATTCATCTCTTGCACAATCTTTTGCTAAGACTTTTTTTTTTTTTTTTTTTTTTTTTTTGGTTTTTCGAGACAGGGTTTCTCTGTATAGCCCTGGCTGTCCTGGAACTCACTGTGTAGATCAGGCTGGCCTCGAACTCAGAAATCCACCTGCCTCTGCCTCCCAAGTGCTGGGATTAAAGGCATGTGCCACCACCGCCCGGCTTTGCACAATCTTTTATAAGCAATTTTATATGCAAGGTTTTTGAATATTATTTTACATCAAACAAACCTTAAGTTTACTTTAAACTTGTTTTATTTTACTTTCTTGGGACTTAGTAACAGCATGCACAGAGTCCTACATGATGGGACATGAGAGGAGACAATACAATGGAAAAAAATAAAAATTGCCCTCTCCCTCCACACATCTGTCTCTGTGAATAAACTGCATTTGTACTTAATATAACTGTTAACATTAACTTGTATATCTTAATTATCTTCAACAGTTCAAATACATTTCAATAATGCATTCACTCTCTGAGGGTGATTATAAGTCACAGTCACAAGAAAAATTAAAGTGAACTGTGAACTATATAGGAGCGGGGCCTCAGATCATCTTATGGAGTTACCTTAATCAGTTTAGATATTAAAATTTGAAAGTTCTAAATTGGGGACACCATTACATTTCTAATGTGTATTGATACCAGACTTTGACCAACGGCTAACAAATGACTTCAGTATGAGTTCTCCCAAATGGAGTTTTTAGATAAGCCTGCAGCCAGGCTGAGGGTGTGTAATTTGGAATGGAGAATTTGGAACCTATGGCAGGGCCCAGGATCAAGGACAAAACAAGGGTTGATATCCAGTCACCTGGAGTGTCCTCTAAGTCTCAAAGTGACTATACACAGCTAGAAAGTAAGGGGGCATCCACAGTCTATACAGTTCTAGGGTTAAGAATCTACTGGACCAGTGGGAGGATCTCAGAGCTTTTGACAGATCCAGTAATTTTCACAGCCACTGGGAAGTCTCCAATGCCTTCAGTGGAGCAGGTCTTAAGACAGAATGAAGCTTCAGTGAGCTCCCAAACCTAACAGGGCACCTCTGAGTTGGGCCCAATGGATTGCCTTGTCCTGGTGTTTTGTTATTCTGCATGCATGTTCTGGTCAAATGCAGGGTGGCATACCACCTTGAGGGCCAGAGTGTATTAGTATGAGACAGTAGGTGAGAAAGAAATCAGAAACAGTACAAAGAAAGGCTGGCTCAGAGAAATGGGTAGTACTAATGGTCCTGGGCCAGGGAACAACGCAAAGCCAGAGGTGGGCTCGAGCAACAGTGAACTCTGATGTCCTATCCCAGATCTTAGGCATTATGTGTTAGATTACTAAAGAGTAGCTGCAGAGAGAAGGAAGGCAGAAAGAAAGGCTTGATCTGATCTTAGGTGGGACCATGTTTATTCACAACAAGGGAGCATCTTTGTCATTCATGTGTGCAGATGGCCAAAATTCCCACAGAAGAAGATGACATGTAACCCCTGATAGGGCTGGAAACGACTTCTGTGGTCCTCAAAGGTAGCTGGGAAATGTAGTCTTTCAGAAGAAAACTGTTATACATAAAAGCTCACCTGGTTACCTAGCTGACATTGTATCCCCAGGACTTGATAATGAGATATTTTTAAAAGATAGAAAAAAGCTTGGAGCCAGCCAGCAAACATCACTCCAAAGTTTATCTTGCTTCTAATTCAGGGCACATAATTTCTGGTTATTACCTTAGGTAAAATGAAAAATATCTCAACTAAAAATTCAAAACTTTTTCCTCAGAAATTGTTAAAAGTAGTATTATTAAGTCATCCAAATTAGAATTGATATAAGAAGCTTAAAATGCATAGCAATTTTTTGTGCTAATGGGATGAAGTGCCTCTTGAGTCTTTCTTATTATCAGTGTCTACAGTTATACTATTTCTATTGGGGTAAAATTGTCTACATAATGTCATTACCTAGGTCCCCTGTGTATAAAGATAATGGAAAGTGCTTCCACACTTGCAAATGCATTATGTTCTAAAAGAATATTAACTTTATCTAATATAAGTTTCTAACAGGAACATTTCTGAAACTCTAAAAATAATTACTAAAAATGCCTTTAGATTCACAGCTGCAACAACTTGTATAAAATAGAAAATTTTGAAAGATATCACTCTACATGGATTGTTAGGATACAAGAGATTCTAAACTTAAATATTCATCAATTCCATCTATACAAAGTATAGCTGTCTATTGGTTAGATGTTGAGACAGCCTGGTGTTAAAATATTTTACTGAATAAGACAGCCAGTCCACACTACAAAATATAATACCTGGTACATTTCAAACTTATCATATAGTTCATTCTGCCCGTGGTTGGCTGATACAGCTCTGCAGTAACTACACAGTGTGTTCTGTGGATATTTTCTCATAATCTATTACTCTTCAGACTCAGTCTCTAGTGGTTTCCATAAGTGAAGATGGAGAGCTAGTGAAGAAAATGCCACTTTGCCTTTGGTATTCTGACTACCCGAGGCATGTGGATGTGGGAAGCTAGTTCAAGAGTATTAGAAAGCTTGTAATTTCAGACTCAGAAGCAACCTTCCCCCTCTAACACATTTAGAAAATACCTTATATTTTGAGGTATTTTTTTAAGTTACCAATAGAGTGTCATTTATACTATATAAAGTTATATAGCATAGCTGTTACAAGGTCTATTGATCTGATAGTTTATAACAAAAGGACAGTGCAAAATGCTAGCCATTCTACTAGAGTGACCTCTTGCCACCCTCAAAAGTATTTTCTTCTTTGAGTACAAGTATACTATAATGTTTTACAATAATTTTGAATCATTTGAAATATAATAAAATATAGTTATATACTATAATATACACAATAAATATAAATATATTACATATTATATATTATATACACTATTATATATCATATATCTTATTTCATAAATTATATATCATATGTCTTATGTATATATAAAATAGAATATAATAGAAATATGGTATATTTATATAAAATCCTTTGTTGCTATGACAAAATACCTATAGCTGAATAATTTACTTGATTCACACTCTGATTGCTAGAGAATCCAAGCCAGGATAGTATTGTTATTGTGATACTGTCCATCTGCCTGTCTTACTACATTGTGGAAAAGAAATAGAAAACACACACTCAAGTGTGTTGAGTGGCCTATCTCTATAACAATCAATGGCCACAAAAACTAACTCCATTAAGACTAGCCTTAATTCCTCTAGAAATGGTGTTTCCATGACTTACCTTCTACTTATACTCCATGTCTTAAGGGTTCTACCCTCAGGGAAAACATGACAGCAGCCGCTGTGGAGCTCTAAGGAGTCTGAAAGATTCCAAGTGGTGATGCAGTGGTGGAAAAGGAGTCTAAGGGAACAAAGTAAGTCTTTTAAAACATGGCCGCAAAAAATTGGAAGGAAAAATGGCTGAACAGGAACAAAGGTTGAACTGAGTGAGTTCAGGGAGGCCTACATCCAGGGCAGAGAGGTGTTCAACAGCCTGGAGTTCCCACAAAACCTGTCCCAGATGTCCTGTCTAGCTTCAACATCATCTGAACTCTGGGCAAGAGCAGGATATCCGAGATGAGTCTAGGCAATGGTCTGGCATTTATGGTGCTTCAGAAATCAGAAACCTTGAGCCAGATCAACGATTCCTTGTAATGAATACTTACATACAAAGCTGTCTTGGCATATATGTGTTACATGACACACTGCATTTTCCAATGACACTATAGTGAATGAATATCCAATAAACAAATATTCAATGGAGAGGTGGGAAAGATGGAAGAATGGAGCAGTGATTGAGTGGTGGAGAGATGTTGAACTAGAGATGATGGCGGTGACAGTTGTGAGATAAGCCTATGGTGGACAGGAGAGTATGTCATCAATGAATGGAGCTGACAGAATGACGTACAGTAGTCTGGAGCATGCACTCCAATCAGTATCCAACACACAATCACCCTTGTTCTGAGCAACGACAGGGTGTCCAAGATGAAAACTGGTTCATTTTCTGGAATGAACCTCATCAAAAGACCTCTACACTCTGTGCTGCCCCTGGGTGGCCACTTTGGTGTTGCCCCAGGATGTGTTGAAGCCCAAGGTTCATGTGGATGTCTGTGGGCCTACAGGAACCAGGATCCATGTTGATGTCCCTGGTTGTAGTTACCACGAAGGACCATACGGATAGATGTCCTTGGTCTCGGCCGCTGCTTGAGACCATATTGATGTCTGTGCTCCATTCTGCCACTGAGAACCATGTCTGGTACTACTGCAGCCAGGATCCGTGTTTATGTCTGTGTGTGACCTGTCTAAAGGCCACACAGATGCCCACAGTCTGTGCAGCAGCCTGAAGCCAAGTTGACTTTCATGGGCCATCCTGTCACCAAGGGTTGCGATAGTGTCCTTGGCCCATGCAACAGCAGAGGTTTGTGTTGATGTCCATGGTCTGTACTGCCACCAGAGACCATTCTGAGATCTGTGGTCCATGCTACCCCCTAGAAACCATTTGAAAGTCCATGATCTGTCCTCCTGCTGACTATAAGGGAAAGGGAGCTACTTTTGACATGGTGTTAATGACTGCAGACTCACAGTTGAGAAAGATGGACATAGAAGACTTCTGTCACAACCCCTAACCCCACCCCCCAAAAAGAAACTGCCTATACAGAAAGCCATTGAAGACAACTCTTAAAAAGTTCTTGTGCTAAGGATACTAAAGTCTAAGCTCTGCACAATTAATGGCTTCTGGAGGGGAATGGGGTGGGGTGGGATATTTTCTTTCTTTTTCTTTTTATTTATTTATTTTTTTTTTGGAGGAAGGGTAGAGGTCACAAGGGGTGGTGGGTGGACTTGGGGGGAGTGTGAAGTGAGAGAAATCAGGGTTCATGATGTGAAATTTCCAAACAATCAATAAAAATATTATGAAAACAAAGGACTTCCACATTGTCCCAACACTGCCACATCAGTCACTGATGTTTCTATTTATGAGACACAACATGTTTTAATGTTTATTTACATTGTGAAATCACTAAATCATGGTAATTAATATAGCAATGACATCACAGTGTGTTTTTATCATATAAGAATTCAAAAGCCTACTGTTGGAAATTTAAATTATGTAATACACTCTGATTAACAATTACCACAATGCTCTACATAAAAATTTAAATAAGTGTTGAATACAAGAAATAGAAAGCTTTATTTTTAATGTGCCAACACTGCAGAAATGAACAAATAAAATATGCCACATTATACGATAAATTTTTGTAAGGACAATCAAAAGGTAAAATATCTAAATAATCATAGATAGAAACCCAAGTTACAAAGGGAGACCACGGGAAATGCTGAAATGTGCTATAATTTGCAGAAAGTTTTAAATTATATTTATGACATTTTACAATGCACACAAACATATTTGTGGAAGAATGCACTGGTAGGATAAATGTTAAATCTGTCGTTAAAGTTTCCTCAAGAGAAGGAGAAAAAGAATAAATTAGAGCTGGTAGCTTTGGGGCACTTCAGATTTATCTATTATGTCATATTTACCTTAGCAATCGAAAACATGTAGCAAATTGTTTCAAAAACTGCAAATTGGGATGCAATTCATTTTCATCAGTAATAAATATTGCCTTTTAAAAGTACTCTAGAGGGACACAAAGCATTAGTGTATATTAATGAGTTACGTTTGTTTCCGGTATGCGTCCAGTAGTTCAGTCACCACCGAACTGTCATCCTTTCTCTGTGTTGAGTGCAGAGGGAGATGTACGCTGTGTATTGTTGTGCCTACAATTCCAGAAACTTCTCTGTGTCAAGACCTGTATCTCTCCTTCCCCGACTCCCGTGTGCTCCCCAGTTTTTGATAACGTGCTTACCAGAGACCCTGCAATCTCCTCTTAGTTTTTATTTGGAGAACCATCACTGAGTCTCCTCATTGACTTCATTGAAAGAACCGAGGTCGTATAACAACAGATATATTTGTCCATGCATCTTTCTTGCTTGCACAAGGTTTAGACAACATGAGTCAATTTGACCCTATGCTCAGCAGTCTCAGGAGGAATGGCTGAGGGGAAAGGAATCACTCGCAGACAGCATGTGAACTCCTACGCTTGGAATCCTGGCAACAGTTGACTTAAATGAACTTCTGAAAGGTTCGTAGAAGCTCCCAGCCCAGACATCCCCTTGGGTCTCAGCGTCCCAAAGGCCAATTTCATGATTTGTAGGTCTTCCCACACTTTGTGAGGATCCTACAGAACTGCAGCATTATTAGAAGAACATTAGCCTGACTCATTCATTACACCCATGGTGGCTCCAGAGATGTGGTCCCAGATGCAGCATCAAAGGCCATGCTACCTAGCTGCAGCAATCCCCTCCCCTTTCCATTCTGCTTCAGAATCTGAGGTAAGATCAAATACTGCAAGTGGATGAGAGCCAGAGCATGCCTTGTCTGTGATAAGGCACAGATTATGCAAGGCTATGAAGGACTTCAACCGCTTCTACCATTAATCCCCTACCCCATCGAAAAATCATTGTGCCATGACTTCCCATTGCGGCGACAAGATTTCTAAATCCCTGCTTCCTCCCCCTTCTTTGACAGGCATTTTGTCTACAATATCTTTTTTTGTTATCCTGGGGGGTGGGTGTTGTTTTGCTTTTGTTTTAAGTGGTTCGAAGTTAGGGATTTGGATTTAGAGATTTTAGAGATAGACTTTCACTAGACAACCCCAGGCTGATCCAGAAGTGCCACGTGCTCCTTTCTCAGCCTCAGGAGGAGTCACATCCCTGGCATGCATCTCATTTAGCAGTTCTTCAAATCTAGTCTCAGTTTCCGCTTTATAGCAACTCAACCCAAAAACAAAGGCAGGTGCATGAGTTAGAGCCTGTAACAGGAAAGTTGGGCTGAAAAAGGTCAGGCAGGGTTGGATGTAAAGCTGCTTGAGTGAGCAAGGGAAAAACAGGCGGTCTATGGGGTATCACTGCTGCCAGGACCACGAGGAAGTCAAATTAGAACTTACAAAGCATCTATTGTGTCCCAGGAACTTTTCAACCATTGTTTTCTTTAACTACTTCTTCTTCTTCTTCTTCTTCTTCTTCTTCTTCTTCTTCTTCTTCTTCTTCTTCTTCTTCTTCTTCTTTTTCTTCTTCTAATCATCATGTCTGAAATAGATACTTCTATTCACATTGAAGTCATCACATTTCTTACAAATATTTATGTCCACTTTCCTGTGCTGTACACCAAGTTTTCCTAAGTACATAAGCAACTAGAATTTGATGTGGGCCATGAAATATAGAGGAAAATGTCCACTTTCTAATGATAAGATAGAGAGCAGCCTTCTAGAGCAATGAACATTTGAGCAGAACTGAGACACAGACGGATCCACTCAACTAAAGTAAGCCAGACAGGGGCCAAAACGTAGCACGAGCAGTGGGGGAACTCAAGGTATTATTGAAAGGAGAGTGAAAAGTTCATGGCCCAAGTTTCCTAGGAAGGATAAGGCCAGGATTCAGCATCAGCCTTGGCTCCAAAAACTGTGTTCACCCCGTTTCTGCTAAACTTAGGATTGAGTATGAAAGCAGACATATCTAAAAATTATCATTCATCAAACACGTCTAGAGCCAGTCCCCACATCTCTCACTTTCCAGGGCAGGGACCTCTCTTTCTTTTGGCTGTGCAAAAAAGTCCAGAAGCACAGAGTCATGAAGGTCTTTTCTGAACACGGAAGCTCCCCTGATGGCAGTTGGTGGCAAAAATACTTTCTGGGTTAGAAAGTCGCCGACAGTGAAAAGCCTCTGAGACATCGCCCTTTGCTTTGTTCCTGTCCTCGCTCACTCTGCCCAGCGGTCTGTCTGTGAATGAAGCAGCAGGGTTTTGGTTAATAACTCAGTGTACTTTTATACGATGCTATAGTCCTCGTGCCTTTAGCAATTATTACTTTGGCTCTGGAGAAATAGATGACTCAGCCACTGAGAATACTCACTGCTCTTTCAGAGGAAAAAAGTTCAGTTCTTGGCACCTTCACTAAGCAGGCAGCTCACAACTGGCTGTTACTCCTAATTCCAGGGAATCTAGCACCCTCTACTGGCCTCAACAGGCACAGGCATGCACATGTACATATCCACACCCATATATATATATATATATATACATGTGCTTTTTATTAATACTTTTGCTGTTTTAAAAGTGCTAATTTTAAGTGATTATTCAAATCTTACAAAAATAAAAAAAAAAGTTTTACCTTTCCAGAGTAATGGAAATAGTTTTATGAGTCTGTGTTTAGCTGATGTAAATTATCTCCTCCGGATGCACCCCAAATGTTGCAGAAAGGAACCTGAACAATTTTTATTAGGGAATGACAAGTAACTAGAATATAATATTAAGGAACTCATAATAAAGCAATCTTCAGTGCAATCATTTACTTCAGTAGTTGATGGATTCTATTAGCAGAGACAGTTTGGCGGTGGTTTCCAGGTGGGGCATGATTAATCATGACTCCTGCAAGGCACTAATTTTTCATTAACCAAGTAAATAAATATTTTTACATCTCTTAATTTCAGTACCTAAATCAACCAGAAAGAAATTGGTTTATTCACTAGGGCATGAGAGAGTGCTTGGAAAACTAAAAGGCAGTGCTGCCCAGAAAATAATTTAGGTACCAGGACAGGGAGATAGCATACTCATGGCAGGAAGAAGAACTAAATCCTGACCAAGATTCTAATAAGAAGCCAGCTATGGGTTAGGATGATGGTTCATTCAGTAAAATACTTGCTGGTAAGTACGAGTTCAGATCTCCAGCACCCACAGGAAAAGGCACACAGAAGGAGTGCATCCCTGGGGATCGCTAGCAGGCAAGTCTAGCCGATCAGAAAGCAGATGGAAAGCCATGGAGAAGGGTATTCAGTGTTGACCTCTGGCCTCTACACACATCCATATAGATGTTCATGCATACATAAACATCTCCACATACATATACTACACATACAGAGAGAGAGAGAGAGAGAGAGAGAGGGGGGGGGGCTACTCCTAGTGTCCATTTCCACTTTCACACAGTGTCCCAAACTCTGAGTTGAACATGCATAAGGATGTAGTTGTCACAAAGTGAGAACTGTATAGAGTGGTTAAGCTGGGACACATTCGATGTAGTCAGGAACGGTCTCCTATCCTAGCAGTTAGACCTTGACATAAGGCAAGAGTTGTCCGCAGCATGCTCCTAGCCACATAGTACCCGGCATGCTCTGGGATGGTTTCTCCTCCCATTTCAGCACGTGTCGTCATGGAATGGTCCACTGGTTAAAAGCCCGGCTTTCCTAGCCTAACTCCATTAGCTCTGGTTCAGTAAGGTGGAGCTGAAAGACCGAGATCTGCCCTTTCAAATTTCCCCTTGCCATTCGTAGGTTGAGTTCCAATAAAGGAGATAGCATGGATTCAGAGTTAATCGGGGAGTTACTAGTATAAATAAGCGATGTTCCACCTTGCAGGGCAGACCATGATACACAGATGCTGAACATTCCAAAGACGTAATTTTACCTTTTCAACGACCTCTCATTCAGGGTACACTCTGGGTAAGGATGTCATGGTGTGCCTCCAAAACGTGCTAAATCTAAATAAATAGAAAAGAGATCTAATTTATGTGCTAGGTAGATGGCTCAGTGGATAGAAGGCTTGCTAAAGAAGCACACAGATGTGGGTTCAGATCCCCGGGACCAACCCAAGTGTCAAGTGTGGCCACAACTACATCGACCCAAGCACTGAGGAAAACAGAAAGAGGTATGCCTAGAGAGTTCCAGACCAACCAGTCTAGCCAAAATGCCAAGTTCAGTGTTTAGTAAGAGATCTTACCTCAAAAGTAAAACAAGGTGCCCAATGATAGAAGCAGATACCAGATGTCCACTTCTGTGTTCACCAGACACCTGAGCAGGTAAGCACACACACACACATATGTACATGTGAATATAGGTTATAGTGAAAAACGTTATTGAACACGAAAGGGGGGGAAAGGGATTCAAATTCTACATCTATGGCTGGCTAAATTTATCATCATGACATGTCACTCATAGACTAGGGGAGTCTCGGTTCCCTTGATTGAAAATTAAGATGAATAATAACTGCGGAAAACGAATGTTATGAGGATTAAGTCAGGTGCATGTTATAAGTCCCGGGCATGGCTCCAGGCACACAGGAAAAGCTCTGTAATGTTTCTGGCAGATCGAATAAATAAATGAATACATGCCTAGGCAAGCAAGAAGGTTTTTTTTGAAATTAAGTGAACGTTGAAAATATTAAGAAAGTTAAATCGTTAGCTTCTAAATCAGTAACAATGACAAAACTATTTTTTGGTTTACCAACTTCTTTCCCACCTCCAATGAGGTTTTTTTTAACCACTAGAATCAAAAGTATGATCATTCTTTATTTTTACCCTGCATGACTGTGATTGCTTACTTGGCTGTCGTGTAAATCACTCAGAAATACCATTTAAGCCATAGTCCAGCAGACCCTTGCAGCCTTTGGATCCCGAGTTGCTGAACCACGCGAGAAAGTGAATCCATTCATTTGGCTTTCGTTTTGTGTATCTTTCCCATCGTCTTCGGTGGTTTTATTAATTTCTAAAGCACGGCCCGTGCGTGGCTCCACAGAACTTGGTGATTATGTGGTGCCTTCTTCCATGTTAGCTCCTCAAATGGCTTCATTTATAGGTGCAGCTGTCTCATCGTGACTTCTTCCCCAGGAGCAAGGCGGAACCGGCGTTTCCTGTCTCACAGCCCATTTGTTCTTAGACACGTGTTGCGGCATACATTAAGTTCAATATCTCTGGAGTTGTTATTGAGGTGTAGAGTCATGCACAGTTGGATGGCGTCGTGCCCTCCAAATGGGACAAAAATGAATGATGCAGACAAAAGGGCGGACACCGGGAAAGGTAAATTTCCCGACCTGTGACATCCATCTCACGCCACAGTAGAGAGTCCAGATTTCCCCAGGAAGAGAAGAAACTGCTTGAACTGGAGATGGATAGCCCTTTCCTATTTGTAAATAATTTCACACATACTGTTTGCTATTCTACACGATGACACAGGAATTATAATAGGCCTTATTTTAGAGACAAGGAAATAGAAGCACAAAGGGTTATGTAAATCAAAGTCCCGCAGTTGGCTTCTTGCATAGCAAGAAATGAAAATACAGTGATTTTTTAACACCAAAATCACAGAATCCTACCAAAACAGACTTTCAGGCATTCAGACAAGGCTCTGGGCTTTCAGCAGCCTTAGATCGGGATGGGGAGCCATAGATAGGGGAGATGAATTCTGGAGTTCATATCAACTCCTCTTATCGTATTCTCCTTATCGTAGTTGGCTGGGGACTAACCATGGAGATGCTCCACTTTTTGAAGCCAGCACTGTGAGAGCATGCACTCACTTGAGTGTTTAGTTGTCCTACTTGGTTGGATTCCCTTGGAACTGAATGCTCCGAACAGTTCTCAGCATATGCTCACCAGGGGAGCATCGCACTTGCTTGAAATTTCTCTTTGTACATTATAGCATCTAAGTAAATGTTGCACAGTCTCCAGTATTCTGGTGATAAAATGTAGCACAAACATACTATCTCCCCACTTCCAAAAAAACAAACCTAAGGACAGTCAGTTTATATTGTAGTTTGTGAAAATGTGCTTGTGCCAACGTTAGAATAGGTCCCCACGAAGGATCATGCTTTCTTGATTGCTCCTGTGAAATCCCACGGAGCCTTGCTCTCCTTACTTTATTGTGGTCCAGCAAAATCCTTCCAGGCTGGAGAGATGGCTCAGTGGTTCAGAGCACCAACTGCTCTTCTGAAGGTCCTGAGTTCAAATCCTAGCTACTACAGGGGTTTGCAACCTCATAGGAAGAACAACAATATCAACCAACCAGAGCTCCCAGGGACTAAGTCATCAACCAAGGGGATACACATGGCTCCAGCTGCATATATAACAGAGGACTGCCTTGTCAGGCATCAATGGGAGGAGAGATCCTTGGTCCTGTGAAGGCTTGATAGATGCTCCAGTGCAGGGGAATAGAGAGCAGGGAGATGGGAGTGGGGTGGGTGAAGGAACGCCCTCATAGAAGTAGGGGAAGGGAAGATTGGATAGGGGTTATCTGGGAGGAAAGAAACTGGGAAGGGGGATAACATTTGAAATGTAAATAAAGAATATATCCAATAAAAAAAATCCTTCCAAAAAACACCTCCAGACTCCTCTGCTCTCATATAGGACTATGCTATTGAACGTTTGATTAGTGTCTTATGTACATTTTCCAGATTCAGAAATTTGCTGACTATGTCAGATATGGTGAGCCTGAGTCAGAGACCAAGCTTAGGGGTCTGGGTGACATCCAAACCTATAGGATAAGCTACTCGAAGCGGGCAGTTTTGGGGCATGCTCTGTACCCTCACCTGCCCTTCCATTGCAACCTGTATCCACAGAGCTAGAGCTCTGCTTTTCTCTCCTATTACCTGAATTACTGTATGGGAATATCTAGAAAGGAGTCTTGCCATTGGTTTATCCAATGAGCCTGAATTGAAGGAGATTAACAAACTGCCACCTTCTCTCCTAAACCAGTCCTGCTGTCTTTCTTTGCTTCCACAATCCTCATGTTCATTTCCTTCTTGTTTATCCATCTGGGATTTAAAAAAAATGCCAAAGCTGTTTGTTTCCACACATTCTTGCATCTCCAACTAATACCTTCAGAATATGCATGACATCTCTCTTGTTTGGCATACTGAATATTCTTAATTCCACTCTATTGATCAGCCACTAGATCTACTGCAAAGAGCGAAATCCGAAAAGAAAACCAGATGCATCGTGGGTACTGACAGGCAATTTGTCTGTGTCCTGAAAACGGCCTTTTAATCTCGGCATTGCCGCATTCACATAATTAAACACACCGTGCTGTGTATTATCTCTCCCTCCTCTTCATTTTGTTTTTTGTTTTTGTTGTGTGTGTGGGGGGGGGGGTTCCCCACTGAAATTGACAGGCAGGATGTTTCTGCTGTGTGCTACACTGCGATCCCTCAGAGGCCATTCTTAGTCAAAGTCTTCAATGCAGTGCCTTCTTTGGGAAGTGAGACTCCTGGGAAGCAAAAGGAAAATTCAATACGGGGATGCATTATCAAGTTAGTGCTCAGGGTCGGATCTGCTTGAGACATCTGAGGGATTTCATGAAACGCTTCTGAATCAATCTCTCTCTTTATACCCACTCTCTTTGAAGAGAGAGGACAGAAAGCATTTTTCCAGTTGGTTCTTGTCCTCCTGTGGGTCATAGTGTCAGCAGGGTCTCATCTCCCTCACAGGCTAGGGCTTTACACTGATGAGAACTGAGCATGTGTCTAAGGACACCCAATGTCAAGGCCCCAGAAACACTCAAGGCAAACTGACAGAGGTCCACAATGGCAATACTTATTGTAGTATTGTCTACAGTTCTACAGTAGGCGCTCTGCCATGTGGGAGATGCGCAGCTAGTTAATTCCTGCATCAAACTGGCTGTCACAAAATCAGATGAAATAAAAGATAACACTGTCTCCAACAGCCTCTTCTAGATTTCCTGGCTCCTGAAAGGCTGTCCTGCTAAGTCCAGGATGTTATAGTTGACCTTTCATGTTGCACCAGACAGTGTCTACAGAGACCAACAGCTAAACATTGCTGAAGCAGTGTTTGCTGCAGCAGTCAACCTAAAATGTGAATAACATACACCATCCAGTTCCTTCATCATCCATTTTCAATTTCCCTTGACCAGTATTTTGACTGCTCAAGGTGGCTTTTCTGTTTGACCTAGAATTATGTGCTCAGGAAAACTTAAATCTTCATTCATCTTATGCTGGTTAATCTAATATTACTCCATGTCTGTTCAAAGTTGTCATTGGTCATAGTAGTATGAAAATAGAAGAGTTCCCAACTGAGTACTGAATATGCAAACACCAAATACCATTCCTCTCTAAGTCCATCAGAGAACAGTAGGTCTACCTCTAAGGGACTATGCAACCTGAATGTCCCACAAGAAATATGCCCCCTCTCTCGGTCTGTTAAGCCCATGAATGAGTTGACACAGGAGAGCTTCATTCAGTAGAATGCTTACACAATAAATGTGCTACACCAGGAAAATCACAAACTCTCACCTTAAGTCACCTAGGCCAATCCTAAATTTCTATCCATTGCTTAGCCATGCCATTGTTATCTAGTCATAGACAAAGGAACGTCATAACCAAGATGAACTGTTTTACTGTGAAGGCAGAGCGGAAGGCAGAAGCTAATTAAAATTGCTGAAAATGTTTTTATAACCTCAAATGGACAGCTGTGACTATCTTTTCACCAAAGCCCCTGCCAAACACCATTTTTTTCTGTCTCTACATACTTGATTACTCAAGAGACTATTCTGCATCCAGTCTCTTTCTCTCTCTCTCTCTCTCTCTCTCTCTCTCTCTCCACTGCTCTCTTAAATGCCCTTTCTGAGAGTTGGGCATATCTCTATCTCTGACTCATTCTTATCTCTGACTCATTGAGTCAAATCTTTCTCTGATTCATCACTTTGTCTACCCCTCAATTAGACCTGACTTTCAAACCTGGCTGCTTCCTTCTACAAACTGTGTGTACTAAGGGCCTGACTATATGACAACTAGAGGGATTAAAAGTCTGTGTCACATCTGCTTCCAGGTGGACTGATCACACAGGCCCTTACCAGAGCAGCCATATTGCAGGATTAAAATTCCTCTACAAAATCAAAATTAAAGAGGAAAAAGCATTTTTCATGTTCTTTCCTGGGAGGAGCTTAGACAAATGCCAAGCCAATGACCAGAAGTCAATGTCAGAAGTCAAGACCACACATGGTCAGCAGCACAACTGGAGTATACCAACTGGTGGACTATTGACCACATGAGTACAAGAAATGAAGGAGACATCTTCACTTGAGAATCAGGAGCAACACAGTAGAGATCTTCAGTGTTAAGGAGAGTACCCTGTGATGGTTAATATTGGCAATCAACTTGCAAAGAGTCCAGAATCACTTAGAAGACAGGCCTCTGGACCATAAAGAATAGTCTTGCTTAAATTAGTTGAAGTGAGACAACCCACCTTAAAAGTGGCTGACACCATCCCCAGGGCATCCTAGATTGCATAAAAAGGAGAAACCTAGCTGCACCTGGGCACTCCTCCCCCTCACTAGCTTGCAGGAGATGCTGTATGATCAGGAGCCTAAAATCCTGCTACCATGATTTCTTTGCCATGGTGGACTTCTCAAGAACTGGGAGTCCTTTGTTTAAGTTGTTTTTATTGATTTTTTTTCTACAGCAACATAACAAATAGCTAATATAGATCTTGAGGAGAGGATCAATTCTCCAATGTGGGTCCAGTCCAGGCTTCCCAGGTGCAGGAGCTAAGATGTTGCTTCTTTCGCCTTGGGATTATGGAGATCTTTATTCAGTTCTGCTTGAGCAGCGCACTACGTAACTACCAAGTTAGTATCTACGTGAAGGACTGCCGGCCAAGCAAACTGAAGTAGGAAACAATTACTTGGAGAAGAAAGTACCCGATGACGCACAAACCCTCCCCTACATGCGTTCAAGAGATTCTATAAGCAAACCCCGCTCATCAAAGGGACGTAGGAAACCAAGAAAGTCCAAGTTCATTATGATGGCAGAGAAGAGCTATCTCTACAAATAAATCCTCTAAAGATTTTCGGTCTTCAAAACGTGTGTTACAAAACATAGTTATAATTAAAGTACACATAGCTCTATCCAAGGCAGTTTTCATTTTCTGCACTTATTTCAAACAAGCAGCCCTTTGCAGCAACAAAAACTTCCTATATTACTCCCTTGTGTCACATCTTATTTCCTCAGACATTCTTTTAAAAACAAGCTCTAATGCCTTTCTTGCCTAAGACCAAATATATAAGACAGATCTGAAACCCTTTCAGAGCTACACACTGGGTTGCTAAGCATCCTCCTAGCGTCTTCGCCAGTAGCCTTGTTCAGAGCACACAGTTTCATGCGTCCTTCTTGTAAGCGGCCTCATCCCTTCATAGTGCAGAAATGAAAAATGCGCATCATAACCTCATCAGATCTCTTCCGCGGACCCAGGTTAGAGCGCAGAGCTGCAGTCAGTCTCTCGGCTGTCTGCAGGGTGGCGTGGTGAGTTGCAGCCTGTACTCCTCCGACTTTGTCAGCTCTTAGTAAATCACATCTAAGGATGAAGAGGACAGCATTGACTGCTCTTCATTCTGCTTTTCCTACAATGCACCGAACAGCACAGTAGATAGTTTACATTGCAAATATATAGTTACAATGAACAAAGCCCAAACACAGGAGCTGCAGAGAATACCATGCTTCCTAATAGCAAAAGGGAAGATGTTTCAGAGCAGTGAACATGGGGTTTAGAGATGCAAACCCTTCTGACTTCTCTTTTTGAGCATCTGTAAGGAGTCTCTGCTCTGCTAGGTGCCTGTAGATTTAGCATTCTAGTTTGCCTTAAAGCATACATAGCAATTAAAATGGGAAATTTTTGAAATAAAGGAAGCAATTCTCTTATTTTGCACTGTGTTTTAAATTCTGCATGCATAATTGTGGTGTCACTGAGTCTGAGGCAGCTGTGTGGAACAGGGGTCATTATTATTTACACATCATAGAAGAAGCAGAGAAAATGTACCCGAGGTCAGCCACGAGGAGGTGAAGCCAGAATTCATACAAGATCTACTTGGATCCATTAGTCTGGGGCTCTTTAAACTCCAGTGCACAGCTTTTCATTCATTTTGATGTACAAAATTAACATTAGAGTTTATAACTTCCTGGAAGAAAAAATTCAATTTGCTTTTTTTTTTTTTTTTTTGGAAGGGAAACCAGAGAGAGGATGAGTGAATCTGGGGGAGAGTGGAGGTGTGGAGAGACTGAGAGGAGTTGTGGAAAGGGAAGTGTGGTCTGGATGTAACGCATGTAAAGAATCCAAACAAAACATAAAATAAAAAAAACTGCAACGTGTTAATAATATCTCTATATTAGATATGTTTTTACATGTGCTTATTACTACAGAAACATTTTATCTCCTAATGCTTAGTTGCATGCAGAATACATCAAAAAAAATATCTATCTCAAAAATATACAGTTTATTGAAGGGGAACAATTCTAAATAGTTTACTGATGCAATCATATGTATTTTTTCTGTAAATCTGTAATATTTCAGACATCTTTCAAAGGTTAACACTGGTTCTTTAAAGGAATATATATACATATACATATACATACACATATATATGTATATATATATTTATATATATTCTCAAACCAACAAAATGATAAAAATTTGAGGAAAATTAGATGGAGGAATACGGATAAACAGGAAAATGGAGTTCTTCTGCCACCTGGTGGCTGTTCTGTGTCATAGCAACAGCTATTTTAAAACATTCAGGATATTTTTTTGTTTTGTTTCTAAAGAGAAAAGAGTATTCCATTGTGTAAAGAGAAAAGAGGGAGGGAAGGGGGCTTATGGGACTTTCGGGGAGGGAGGAAACGGGAAAGGGGTAATGATTTGGAATGTAAATTTAAAAAAATAAAATAAAATAAATAATAAAAAATAAATAAAAAAAATAAATACATTTCAACTTTCATTACCAAGGATGGCTGGGCTGATGAGAATAGGCTTCTTCTTGTGAGCCTCTGACCCAAGCATTTTCACTAATTGATCAGATAAATCCTGTTCTATGTATGTTTTAAAATGATAGCTACTGAATAAACATCGTACAGCACTATAAAAAAAAAAGAAAAATTCTAATGTATATTTGTGCTCAAAAGACAGACTACTCCCTCGGTGCTCTCTAAATATAAATGTCCCACACTGTTACCCTAAAAAACCTCCTTGGATCCCAACTCTTTGTATTTTGATGCTCATGTACGTGGAAAAGAATTGAGAGATATTGCCGATGGTTTGCAAAGATGCATTAGTTAATTCTAGATTGAATACCTCAAAGTGTTCACACTTTACTATCAAAGGTCTCTTTTTCTGGACTCGCAACTAAACTAGTATTATGCTTTTTCTTTTTTTAACAACTGATATAGTTTTATTCAGTACTAAAAATTACAGATTTTGTGACAACATATAAATAAATTTCTGATACAATAAATTAAGAGCATATAACAAAATATTTATTCATAAGGCATGTGCTTTGTTTAGGAGTCAATTTTGATTCATAATTTAATTTATAGCGATGACTACTACAAAACTTGACCACGTGCCTGAGCTTGGTCTGATAGAATCAGGTCCTCTGCTCTGTGATTGTTTAGTTTCTCCTTTCTTCTCCCTTTGTATCAGCTAATCCTTGGGACTGATGACAACCTCTTTCTTCAAATCTTTTTCTTCTGTTGAGTGCAAATAGGTTTTTGTTCCTTGTTCTCTTCCGACAGAATAAACACCCGCTGAGTTAAAATCTCAAATCTCTCTTCACTCCAGTCAAGCCAGGCTACCCACTTCTCCTCCGACAACAGCATAAACATTCTAAAATGCCCTCGGGCCACCTGATGTCTCCGGTTACAGCATGTGATCCTCTGACACTCGTGTAGACTCTGACCCTCTTACTTCAAGTCTTTACCCCATTGGTTTTTTCACTGAATACCATATTTTTGCAATGTTACTTCTAACAAATTTCTGATTCCTCTACTCTTGCTTGGTTTGTCCATAAAAGTTATAGCCTTCTATAAAGCTACACAGTTCTTAATACATTTTCTGTATATTTTATTTTCTACCATGCAGTATAAAACCCATAAACACAGAGACGTTTTGTTTGTTTTTTGTTGTTGTTTACCTCACCTCACTGTGGTGCACCCAAAAATAAAAACGATGCCTGGCACACTGGCAGTCTATGACTGAATGCAAAAATAGGTGATTGAATAAATTATGACCCATTCTGCTCAGTAAATAAGTGTGCGGGGCCACAGTCAGCCTCACAAATATTCAGACGTATACACATCCACACGGAATATCATAGTCTTGTATTAGCTAGTTATACTCAGTGTCTGTTCCAATTGCTGTGGCCAAAATAGTCTAACCAAAGCAGTTAAGGGAGAAGGGGTTGATTTTAGCTCACAGTTCTGGGTTACAGTCCGTCAGTGTTTGGAAGACAGGGTGGTAGGAACTTAAGGTGGCTGGTCATAGCCGCAGTCAAGAGGGAAAATGGAAGCGTGCGCATGCGTGCTTACACTCAGTTCAAGTGCTCCATTCACACAGCCCAACACACAACCTGGGAAATGGTGCCACCCACATTCAGGGCGGACCTTCCCACCCCAAATAACTCAGTGGCACGCCCACAGTCCAGCGCGATCTAGAACGTTCTTTGTTGAATCAATCTTCCTGCCCCGATGACTCTACACCGTATTAAGTGAACCATCACACTAGTCAATTTATAAAGAACCCACAGTTTAGTTCCTAAGCCAATGACAATGCACTCAACTGTGTACTAACATATTTTTATAAGGTGGAAAATTATTTTAAGTCAATTTACATAGTCAACAATTTTTATAATCCTTAGCCCATTAACTACACAAGGTGCAACACAAATATAAACCTATATAGATTCCATGAAGCTAGATGCAATACGTTATTAATAATGATCAAGTGATGAAGAAGCTAAATGCTGGAGAGACTTAGGAAGGGAGGGAAAGAGAGGGAGGAGAAGGAGGAGAGAAGGCAGGGAACAAGGGAGGGAGGGAGGGAGGGAGGGAGGGAGGGAGAGAGAGAGAGAGAGAGAGAGAGAGAGAGAGAGAGAGAGAGAGAGAGAGAGAGAGAGAGAGACTAGATGATGATCATTCTGTGCTCTAACTTGTCCTGCAGCTACAAAAACCATAAGTGCTTTCTGCGACCTGAAAGATGGCTTGTGGGAAATGACATATTACAATAAAACTCAAGGATTCCTAAAGTTTAAAAATGTGCCATGATACAGCTTTTATGCCAGCCCATGAAAAGACTATAGGCAAAGTACAAGAGTTAGAATTATTTTTGTGCAGGGATGATGGATTAAACCTCTTTTTGTTTGTTTCCTACTGCATAAGTATTCCCAGTTACAGTGCTACAGAGCTTACTATTTGAGAGGGGAAATAACTGCTTATTCCTTAAGTATTTAAGCTATACTTGATGTGAGTTCATTCTAACTTCTGAGAAGTGATTATTATGAGCTTTCATCGTGTTCAAGAACATTATGTGCCTCTCTTGAGATGTCCTCAGTCAGAATTGCTAGACTTACAGTCTTTAGATTCACTTGCATAAAATGAGCAATTTCTTCAATAAATTCCAGCTGAATCTGACATTTTTGAAGAACTAAATTATTCTCCCTTTTTTAAAAACACATTCGTTCTACCTGACTTCCTGCATTGGTTTACCTAAACAATCGCTTAATTTGTACAGACATATTTTCAGGCACCAGCCTATCCTATTTTAATAAATGGGAGTGTCTATAACAATTCCTCTTTTACACACACTAAAACCCATTACTCCATAGTGTGCTCTTTGGGAATTTATGGTAGACATGAGGCTTAGACAGAAGAATTCAAGGGTTAAATTCTTCCTGTTCAAATATCAAACCTCCTCCTGCATTTGACCACTGAAATGACCTGCAGCCTTCACTATATTCATGGTTCCTGCCTCCTTGTCTAAGCTGTTCCCTTCTTCCAGTTCTCAATTAAGCTAGTCCTCAGTTTTGGTGAATTAATATATATTGTTAAGATTGCTTTCCTGCCTTGCGCTTTGCTTAGCAAAGGTTTTGGAAGTACAGATTTGGAATCTACACGGTGGGGCTTTACCATACGAATTTTCACTGTTTGGATGTGTGCTGTCCCTGACTTCTGCCCTGGAGAGTCATTCTGTAGGGCAGAGACACACACATGCCCCAGTTTGCAAGACTCTATTACCCTGGTCCTCCCTGCTGACATCCCAGAAATTACTTATGGTTCACAACATTAACTCTTGCTGTGGAGCAAACTTAAGTAGACTGTTGACTGATTTTTTTTCCCCTGTAAAGCTGAAGATTTATGACCACATGCATGAACACACAAACACATACACACACACACACACACACACACACACACACACACAGGCTAAAAAATTCTCCTTCTGTGGATCATCTGATTCTCTCACACCTAAAGTCATCCATGCAATGTCTTTACATACCTTACCCATTGACAAACCTGTTACATGGCTTCCTCTAGACAAAGACAAAGCAGTGTGTCAACTGTTACCTTTCATACAGCCCATCTCTTGCTTTTTACTGCATCTCCAGAAAACTAACAGTGTCTTAGATGACATTTGCCTCTTCATCCTCAGTCCAGAAATAAGGCAGAAAAAGTATCCTGCAATGAAATAAAAAGCAAAACCATATTAATATACACCAACTAACAATTCCTATTTCAGGTAAGTTGTGTGATATGCTAATGTGTATACATTAATACTCCCGGATAAAATGATACTATTTGACCTTGAATAAGTCATCTGATCTCACAGTGCCCATTGGTGACTTGGACACGATACCAACCACATGAGGTTGGCATAATATATGAATGAGTGAAAAGTTGCAAGTAGAAGCACCTATACTCCAGTAACACACAGCTAATAGCAAATAACAATTGATCATGTATTGCTATTATTTTATGTACAGCAAACATGGGATCCACACTGTGTGCATGTGTTCTCTAACAAAACATCCCACTCATCCAGTGCTCCATCTAGGTCAATTTTCCAAATGCCTTTCATTAGCCAGCGTAGCGTCTTTCTGCTAGGGCCTTGTGCATGCAGACTTACTTCCAGTGATTTGTTTCATCCCATTTTCTTTTCTCCCTGAAACTAGCTAAGATTTTTATAAGTTCGAGCAGGATCCAAATACCTCCAAAGCTGAGACACCCTGAAGAGACTTGGTAGACCTCAATTTGTTCTTTGCCCTAAACTCACCTCCAAAAAAAAATCACATAAAGTACCCAAGTTTCTGCCGGAAGGACATTGTAAGGTATAATAAGCTTGATCGGTAAATACTTAGAAGTCTTGAAATGGTCACAAGGTATGGTGCCAGGAGCCTCAAGGAAAATGCTTTTGAGAAACCATTCTTTCCAACTGACATGTATCCAGGGGTGGAAACGGTGTTCTTTTCTTTTCCCCTCGCAAAAGACAATTGTGCAAAAAGACAACCTTTGTTTCTTAGGAATCCTATAATTTTTGTGTCCTTCGTTTTTGAGCATCTTTCTTTATCCCTCACAGTGCATCTTTAATCATTTGTGACAGTGATTT